>CM068387.1:27448405-28648405 GCA_034770075.1 Aralia elata
GTCTCAACTGTGCGAGACATATTCTATGTTTGCATGATGCGGGTCATACACTACTTGTCATTTTTTTGAAAGAGGGCATGCATTATGGTCATACCTGAATGTCGTAATTAACCCTATAAAAATGCAATTTTGATTCCGTTGTGACTTTTAGGTTAATTGAAAACATGCCATGGCTGTGCATGGGACGCTTCATTTTATAGACGAACCTACTGTCGAAATTTTGAAAAAAACTGAGAGCCCCACTAAAATCAAATTCATTGCAGTCCTATATAGTAATCATGCGAGCATTAATTCTATGATGAAGTTAGGGCAGATAAAATTGTTTGTGGACACAATTCGAAATATAATGTTTACCATCCCTCTTTGACTGTGTCATTCCAGCTATGGATCCTGACGCTCCCCAGTTAGCTCCACTGCACCTCGTTGCTTCAGGGTGTGTTCGCCCGCCGTATGGGCTGTACCTGCCCCGGTTTTTTGACTCGAACTCAGCCAGGTTCGTCGAACTGGCGGAGGCTGTCGTCCGGCCTTGATCAATCCTGAGATTGAAAAACGAGGCCGTTCTTCCAGACGATTTGAGGCAGAGGGGCCGCCCTCCGGGCACAATCAGCTCCCTCTACTCGCCGCACTACTACCACTAACCCCTAAACCCGGTTGCCTCTGTCACAGGTGCCCGGTCCTTATTGGGTCGAGATCTCAGTCTGTCACCCCTCATGCATTTCTCGTCGGCTAATGACGTATTAACTCATTACTCCTCTGAATTCATTCACAATCTCTGTTTCGTATCTGGACTGATCCATTAGTGATTGCCACAGGGTGCCCGAGTTCACTCAGCCCGAGGGGCAATTGGTTTAAACATCTATTCCCTTATACACAGCACTTGCACGCTGATTACCCAGCACAGTGGTGGACCTCCTGGTGTTTTCGTTCTTTCATTCACCATTCATTCCCCGTCAGTGCCCATGGGGGTTATATGAGGGCTTTGTCTGAGCGATAGTTCCACCAGACCCAGTCCCTTCATTCTCTTGGACTGCGAGGTTGGGCTTTGACTCCTTGGGATTGGAGGGGGATACATTACCAGGCATCGAGTTCACTGGAGTCCGTGTTCCCCTAGAATCTCGACAATTACTCCAACAGAGGTCCGATCTCTATTGGGTTTTCGCTGCGCTGTCGACACGAGGATTCAGGGTCTTCAAGGCCCGCCAGCATTCGGCCATCCGGAGCATTGGCTGTTGATTGCTGTTTGGAGGTATCCTATGGCGACGCCTGTTGGTCGAATTTCCGCAATCAATAAAAACACGCGCAAATTTATACGCGGATCCACAAGTAATATAAGATAAGTAAAGTGTCCGAACCCACGAGGGAATGTATGTTAAATTAATTACCAAATATCAATTCGCATGTTTAAAATCAATTCCAATTTAAACAATGACAAATATGGTTTGTGTTTTTGTTGTTGATTAAAAACTAAAATAAGGGAAATTTAGAAAACAAGGTTTTACTAACACGGGATAAAGTTCAAAGATTAAAAAGGTCTAAGATTACAATATCCCCCAACATCTTCATTTGAAACATCATTACTCTCTCTTGTTGGTAAATTAGAACATAAGAATTGCTATCCGAGAAATCACAAGTATATATAAGCCTCTCTCGATGGTCGAATACGTATTTCCTATTGTGGTGTATAGATATATTTTCTATTCTATACACAAGCAAGGAATCCCATATCAAAAACAATTAAAATAAGACACATGTCACGTAATAATCCATTAACCATTCTATCAATTACCAACTTTCACAATAGAAATCATTAAGCATGATTCTCAAATAGGATACATGTGGTATTTTAGTAGTATATGGTATATCCTAAATACAATCAAATTATCAACCCTCAAGAATAATACATAAGACTCACGTCACATAAATCTCATAACATTATCCATAAAGAAACCCCTTCTAATTTTCACATGAATTCATAACTAGGTCTCAACTTATTCTTCCTCTCTCAATTCCATATAAGTTACCAAAGTAATTACGGGCCAAGGCAATTAATGCCTTAATCAAAGGTTATAAACTCCAATTCACAAAATGCCTAATTACCATTCAAAAGAGAGCATTCAATTTAAGCTGACAAGTTGGATTCCATTGCAATCTTAGAATGAAGAGATTAGCTCATATTAAATCTCAATAACATCATAATCTGATTATAGTACATGGGTTTGGATTAACAAAATAAAGGAAATAAGAACTAACAAACATATGAAGAGGAAAACACCCCTTTTGTGATGAGAATAGACCCGAATTGGTGTGGTTGTAGATTCTTCTTGAGCTTGCTCTTACTTCCCTATTTCGGTGCTTCCTAGCCTCCTTGAGTTGATGAAATTCAGATGAATTTTACCTCCCTTTGTTCCTTTGTTCTTCTTCATTTTTCTCACTCCTCAAAACCCTATCCTCCAAATTGTGTAGCAAAACCTCAATAATTCAATCTCCACTCCCTGGATGGCTACTAATCCCCCTTGCTCTCTCTCCTTCCCATTACCATTATGCTCCCGAATTTGCTCCACTGAAACTCCACTACTAGTAGATGTGACAAACGCCCGCCATATATCTTGTCCCGACCTGTCCTGCCCCGGCGACAAAACTGGCTTTGTGAAGTGTTCCGCCACGCGGCGGACAACGTCGCCCCGGCGATAGAATTTGCCTTAGTTACGTCGCCCCGGCGATCGTCGTACGCCACCGGCGCTGAAAAATGACCCCTAAGGTTGGTCGCCCCGGGCGAATAGAGCTTACTGCTGGTACCATGAACAATTTCCTCCAAAAGTTCCACAATTCCACAATTTTTTCTACTTTAGAGTCGCTTCTTGTACAATAATGAAATAACTAGTGAAATGGTGCTATTAAAATGCTAAAGATAAGCCGAGAGATTGGGCCTAGAAAATATCTAATATAGT
This sequence comes from Aralia elata, assembly GCA_034770075.1. Taxonomy (NCBI): domain Eukaryota; kingdom Viridiplantae; phylum Streptophyta; class Magnoliopsida; order Apiales; family Araliaceae; genus Aralia; species Aralia elata. The sequence goes on from CM068387.1 coordinate 27,451,354, forward strand.
AGGGTAAAAAAACCCACTCATCAACACCCTTCCCTGCAGACCGTAGCTACTCGTGACATTCCTGCTCCGGACGTCTGTTCCTGACGATTATGAGGGGTTGTTTCCTAGGGAGACAACTCTTCTAACCATTCACTTCAGCGTTGTCAGAGCTATTAGGGGATGTTGGATCGGATCGATGATTATGACTAGGGGTCCTTCACTTTCGCCTATTTCCTCCATGGTCTCCGTCCTTCTCGGCTCAAAGGGACAGAGAGGGACCTCACTTGGCTTGGGTTTTACCCCTTTCTGCTAGTAAGCCTTCTTTGCTCGACTGCACTTCCTACCATTTCGTTTCCCTGCCTCTACATCTATCGGGTACTCATATCGTTTCTTGTCCTCTATATTCACAAGTTCTGGGCGTACGAGCGACTCCCATACGCCTGAGGCCTGTCACGACTCTCGGTCTGGATACCTATCCCAGGGGTCGGCGGTGGGCACCACAGGCACTTTTGGAGGAGGTCCCGGGTGTCTGGCAGCTTCGCCCACTGCCTGCATTCACTTGGAGTTGATCCACCGCCACTGAGGTCGTCTGGACTCCTTTATCTATCTCTGAGGCACCCGACCTGTGGGGGTTTCACATGACGGATATCCTTCCGGCCCAGAGTTCGCACTTCCACGCGTCGCCCTTACTTTGCAGAGTGTTGGAGGATGGGTGATGTATTTGGGAGAGCGTGCATTCAGATGCGTACCTAGAGAGATCCGTATTTCGCCACTCCCTCCCTTTCACTACATCCTGGCCGATGGGACTCATCAGCCCTTAGAGATTATGCTAGAGGGAGAGGAATGGCCTGACACTTTCTTCAGGTCCCCCAACACGAGTGAGGCTTTCCGTACCTGGTGGGTGTCCCGCACTATCGGTCCTTCAGACTACAGGCCACATTCTTCCTCGGGGATATGGTACCCTGGATTCGTGATTATGACTTGATTGGGCGCTGCTTGTGTTCGGGCTCCTACACATGCTGAGCAGATCGCTACTCTGACCCCCCAGGTGGAACCAGCCTATCCTTATTTTATCTTCAGGGTGTTAGCGCCGGAACCCAGAGGAGGCTTATGTGTATGACCTTGACAAGTGCGAGTTTCGATGCAGGGCCCGAGCTCATCTGATGCCCCAGTGCCCCCCATATATCCCAGATATTATCTTCGGGCTTCAACTTCGACTTCTACTCCAGGGGATCAGTTTTGAGGATCCTGACTTCATAGACGACAATTACTTTTGATTAGATTCATGATAGGGAATAGGGCTTTTTTTTGTATTTGGAACCTGTTCAATTTTCCTTTTTTTCCATTTCATGCAGGAATGTATTGAACTCCTTTTATTAATTTGATGCACAGTTTTTATCATTATGACCATACTCAATTGCCCTATTATTAACTGTATGATGCATGCCTTTTTATTCATGGGATAGATAAATGACCCCTGCCACAGTCCCTTTTTGATACTATTTTTCACAATGATGTCAGTCACCAGACGCCGTGGGTACGTTTGGATCTCAGTCGTACCCCCAGGGTTGGTTGGCAGGCTTTTCCGCTGGTTGGATAGTTTTTTGTCGCCGGGCGACAGGGTTATTTGTAGATGGTCTTCTGGGACATTCCTGGTCCTTACTATCCTTTCCGAGTGCCGGCTGGGCTTTGTGCGGAGGGTATTCTGAGCTATTGGGCCCCTTCCCGTCAGGTGTTCAGATTAGGGGACAGTGGATCTGGACCCCCACTCTTCGAGGAGTTATGCATTCGATTTTACCGGGTTGTCTTTTGGATGGTCCTAGAGCCAGGGTCACAGTGGTCCCTTGCACCGTCAGTTCTTGACTTTTACTGGGTTACAAGAAGACAGTTCTTTTTTTTATTTTTTTTTTTTTTTTTTTTTATTTTTTTTTTTTTTTTCTGTTATCGGTGATCACATCAGACCATCTAGTTCCCCTTCATTTATTGATTGACCGATTCAGTTCACCCGACATTTTTTCATTCTATTCATCTGGTGAATTTTTTCCGTATCCTGAGGAGCGCTGGGGTGCTTTAAGAGTAGAATGGTCCTTGATGGCTTTTGTTTATCTCAGTTTTGTATCTGCAGCCGAATCCGATCTACTGCTTGTAATAATGGCGAGTTTATAGGCGGCCACTAGAGCCCTTCAGGCGGATCACACCATTACTTCCCATGCTTACTAGCAGACACCTACATGTCATACCTCATTATTGTCAGTCTTTCAGAGGCAGAATATTCAAAGGGCGTTCTGTTTTGTTGTCATGTATGGTTTATGAGCCATCTCAGAATCTCAACCGCATCGGTCAGTTTCCGTCGCCATGAGGTTTTGCCTTCACCCACGGACATATCCATGCAATTTTTCGTTCCGGTCCCGTGAGCTGTATTGATGCGGCTTCCTGGATAGAATTCTTATCGGCTATTGAGGAGCCCTTTCATCTCTTGATCTATTTGGGTTATTTGGCTCCTTCATGAGCTTCTCGACTCATATGCCCCACCTTGGATTTCATCCCTATTTCTAGCCTGAGGGGCGTTGACTACTTATCATCCTTTGGCGGTTATGGGGATTTTCACCCTTTCCACGGGTGCAGCCGGCTATCGATTCCTCATATCACCCCAGACAGAGAAGAGTCTACTGCGGGTATATGATCTTTGAGTCTCGCAGGATCTTCGCCGAGTATAATGAGGAGTTGCCCCATTCAGACATCTGCTTATGTGCAATGGTTTGCACGGAGACTCTAGATATGGTTGGTTTGAGTCAGGACTGGAGTATTTGACGAACTCTCGAGTGATTTTCATAGATGATACCCAACCCAGAGGGTATTTATTCCTCTCCTGAAGTCTACAAAGATGATGTCCAGATATGATTTTGAAGGCTTCTCCACTCCCACCCATATTCCTTATTCCATCTCAGCTGATTCTGCCCCTAGTCGGGGTTACTGAGAGATAGCCGGATCCCGACTGGGCCTTGATTACTACTGAGGCTGAGAGGGACGCTGCTCTTGTTTGAGAGAGATGCTGCTCATTCTAGCCAGAAAAAAGATGCTTTGCCCTCACTGACAGAGACGGCCATAGTTTATTACAGACCTAGGGTAGTTATAGATGCTTTACTCTAAGACTGTTCGCCGAGTCCACTACTTTATTGGATCGCCATCGCCATTATAGGGCAGCAGATTGTAGGGGATGTCCGATGGCCATCAGATCTATCCACCACCTTATCCATCCTGCTTCCAGTTAGTTTTTCAGATTTGTAGATCATTTTATTTCCTGCATAGACTATGTCATTCAATCGGTTTATCGAAAGAGAAAATCTTGTAAACAAAAATGACTTATATCTTATAGACATGCATTTAAATTTAGTCATTTTCCCTTTTTTGTCGTCATCGTTGCCTTTCATTGGATTCCTCATTTTATCCAGCTAACCACGATTTTGATATTTCGCCATTCTTTCTCTTCTCAAGTTCTTGACGGAGATTTTGAACCAGATAGTTGTCGCACACCCTGTTGATTTCCATCGGACTGAGTCTTAGATTTTGGCTAACTGTTTGGTTGGGTTAGTGTTATTGTCATTTTGGCGATGAAGCTGATTATGGTTGCTGGTTTCGGGGTGTGAAGGTTTCGAGGGTATAGGAAGGGTTTTTCTGGTTGTTGGGAATCGGTTTTGGGTTAGACAAAGTATTAAATTTTGTAAAGAAATGGATCGTGCCGTGATGGCTGCCTACGTACTCCCACAAGGTCGGGAGATCAGGTCTACGTAGTTCGCTCTTCAAAGAAAGAGGAGAAAATGATAATTTTTTTAGGCGTGATAACCGCTTCACCGAGTCAGTATTTATGGGCTATGGGAAACACCATCAACCATCCAATCTCTTGCAATATGAGGGCTCCTCCGGGACAGCACTTTCTTAATCACAAAAGGTCCTTCCCAGCTCGGGGCAAAACTTTCCCCTTTGGCTTCGTTCTTGACAAGGCATGACCCTCTCTTTAGCTCTAGGTCATTTTCCTTGAAACTTCCGAGGATTCTCACCTTTTTGTCGTATGATCGAGAGATTCTTTGCTTGATATAACTGACCGTGCAAAACAGCATCCACCCTCCTTTCATCAATTAGGGCCAATTGGTCGTACCGACTTTGACATCCCCAAAAAATTTCCCCTCCTCGCCTATATCTGAGCAATCAATCAAGATTCTGAGGGACGTCATCTCAACCTCAACTTGCAGAACAGCCTCCATTTATCCGTAATACCAAAGCATAAGGGGTTGCCCCTGTAGAAGTACGCACTGACGTTCCTGTACGCCAGTAGGGTGAGGGCGTAGCAGATCCGGCCATCCCCAATGATTAGTAGACATTCTCGCCATGATCTTCTTGATATTCTTATTTTGCAGCCTCCACTGGCCCCCATTTAAACTTAGGCATGGTAAATGGACAGAATTGAGGTGTTATTGATCTTAAAACTGGTCACTATAATTCCCTCATGAGGTCATTGTTCAAATTTCTTAGGCAATTGTCGGAGACTAAGACCTCAGGTTTCCCAGTATCGGCAAAATGACCATTATTCCTGATGAAAACGGATGATGGATCTCCTGAGTTACTTTGGGGAAAGAAGCTGCTTCTAACCCATTTAGTGAAAATAATCGGATCAGAATTGACGAAAATAAATCGGTGTCCGTTGCTAGCTTGGGCTCTACTGGTTTCCGGTATTTTTACATCCATACCCCACATTGAGAATGGCCAAGGGGAGGTCATACAATGCAGTTCATTGGGAGACGCATGGATTACATTGTCGTGCGCCTGGCATTGGTAACATCGTTTGACATGATCATCGCAGTCGGCTTTCAGTGTTAAACCAGTAATGCCCCATTCTCAAGATCTTTTTGGCCAGCATCGGTCCACTCATTGTGTCGCCCACACAACTCCTGGCAAAAAAAAAAACCCAAACGAAACCACCATGTATTTCGTCCATTAATCTTTTTGGGCCTCGCATTTCATTTACACATCACAACAATCCCAAACCGACATCCCTCTTGCATAGTGAATCCCCGCTCAGATAGAAACTTCATCGCCATCTTTTGGATTCTCAACCTCCATCAGCTCGGCTTGGCTTGGTCGGGGAAATGGATCTATCCCTCAAAAATACTCCCTTATGTTGTTGATACCAAGGCTGCTTTGGGCAGAATAACCTCCTTCGATACCATACTTCCACATGCTCCCTCGTATGTCGGGGCATTTTGTACGCTATTTCAATGTGATGGAACCGTCCCTGCCTTTGATTATGTGGGATTAAGGAAGCCAGAGTTGCTAATGCCATCGGCCAAAATCATTCCGTCCCCGGGGGATTAATGTCGGAAAAGCGATATTCTTCAAACTCTTGCATCAATTGGATAACCACATCGGTGGTTATGGAAGTAACCGGAGCTCCTTAGTGCTATATATTACCCGAATCGCCCTATCTGATTACCAGCTCTGAATCCCCGTAAACACCGCTAGTCTCTTCAACTCCCATATCGCGGGCAAAAACGGAGTCCCAATATACATCCCTCATACTCAGCTGTGGTTATTTCAATTACTGATCTAACTGCAATTTAGTGGCCACGGGGTATTGCTCTCTGGTGATAGAGACCAGGACTACTCTGGCTCCTGCCCCTTCAGCATTCATGGCACCATTCAAAATACAACTTCCAGAACTCGCCCCTCGTCATCATATCTCGTGTGTAAGACCCAGAATACATCTTCGCACCGGTAAATGGAGTTTTTCTAAAGGCTCCATCTCCCCTGCTGGCATTTCTGACAACTGATCTGCAATTCCTGCCCTTTATCATGGCTTTCTGAGTTATTATTACAATGTCGAACTACTGTAAGATTAAACTGCCACTCTTGAATAAATCGACAGTTCAGCATGGGTCTTTCAAAGATATACCTTCAGGGGATCCATTTTCTCGATATCCAGATACGTAGTGTGCCCATAGAGATAGTGCTGTAATCTTCACTGCAGCCCACCTAGCCAAAGCGCAACAAGTCCTTTTCGATGGGGGGTGTTTAATTTATGTCTTCCCACTTCGGCTAAATCTCTTGCTGATGGTAATAGAATGGCCTGCTCTTTTTGCCCTGATTCATTCTTCTGTTCCCAGCATACATACCATCGCAATGGGCATTGACCGATATATACATAAACAGAGGGATCCCATCCTTTGGGGGTACCAGCACCAGTGCTTCTGTCAGCTGCTTCTTAATGATCTGAAAGGCTTTCCGGCTGGCATTGCGGCTTATTCCCACTCTTGGGGAGACATCTTTCCTTAAACAATTTAAAGATCGGCTCGCATGTAGTTTGTCAAGTGGGATTATGAAAGCGGGCCTGATGAAGTTTTATTCTTCCCAAAAATCCCCTGTATCTCCTTTTCTATGCGAGGTGCCGGCATATCCACAATGGCCTTAATCTTCGTCGGATCCAACTCAATGCCCCGGATTACTACTCAGGAATCCCAAGAGCTTTTTTTTTTTTTTTTTTTTTTTTAATATATATATATTATATATATCCCGATTGCCACTCCCGAAAGCACAACCTTTTGCCGGATTTGAGCTTCAAATTAATATTTTCTGAGACGATCGAATAGCGTTTTTGAGATGGGTTTATATAATCAGATTCTACCCTTTGAATTTCACGATAATTGTTCAACCACGCAGACCCCCTATCTCCTTGTGCATCATGTTGTTTTTTTTTTTTTTTCTAGGAACAGGGCCATCATGGGCTCTCTGATAAGAAAGCCCCCGCACTTTGTGAGACCGAATGCCAATCAGTCTGTGAGCCAGAAGGTGCCCCAAGGGGTGATGAAAGCGGTCCTTTTCCCGGTCTTCCTCTGCCACCATTATCTGATGATACCCTGCAAAGCAATCAACAAAAGAGTACATCTCGTATTGGGCTATGTTTATACCACCCAAAGGCAAAATGTGTATAAAAGGCACTGGGAAAGTTATCCTTGAGACTGGCCCTTGTTCAAAGTATCTCTATAGACGACACATACCCACACCTTCCCTTCAGGCTTAAGCCACTGGGACTATATTGGACAAGCCATTCCGGGTAAGGTGGACACCATTAATGATTCCAGCCTTGACCTGTTTTGACGATTTCTTTCCTTCAAACCTTCAAAGCTCCACTCTGGTTTTAGCTTTCTTAGTTCTCTCTCTTCTGCTATGACAGGCTTGAAACCCTCCTTGATGGGCCAACTGGTGTACCACCAATGTCGGTGGAACAGTCCGATCATGTCCTCATAAGACCAGGCAAAAACAGCCCCTCATCACTGGCTTTAGCAACTCGGTTATTTCTTGTTTTCCTCCTCTTCTGGGCTAGGGGTCAGGTTTGTCTCTATCCTTGAGCTCTTTGGGTTTGTCTCGGGGGGGGGTTTTTTCCGATATTTATGGTGATGGTTTTGGGTCTTAAGTTGGGTTTGGGTTTGTCTTGCGACCCATCCTTTGATCTCGTCAAGGCGTGTCCATCATTATCTGTACTCATCCTGCTCAATGCCCATTAAAGCGAAATCCAGATCTCAATATCAAAATCATAGTCATCTTTCGAGTTTGAAAAATCGTTTGTTTAGGCAAGAATACCTCAAATTGGATAACACCTAACAATGAAGCTAAAAACTTATTTTGTCATATATATAAGTATCATTTCCCACCAATGATCATCTTCAAAAATAACATGACAAAATAACATAACTATAGGCAAAAATTCAACAATAAGGGACAAAAACTGGTATCTATTCATCCCTCCAACCAGCTGGGGTCTACCCCCATGACAGCCATATTTTAAACCCTCGTTTGGATTATTACTTACTTGGCGCTATTGTCCCGTTATCGGTGGTCAGATCGGCCGGAATGTGATAGATGAACGGCGGCTTTGCATCGGAAAACTTCCTTGATGACTAACAGCCACCATCGCATTTGGTCCGCTTCATAACCTCTTCAGGAATAGTCAAACCCCGCCCAATTGATGACAGGCACACTCTGTTGGGCTCCTGACGGGCGTGGCAACATCCTTCCCCCTTTTCCACTGCTTACTGACTGTCCAGGGATATAAACATTTGGTTTGAAACCCTTATTTGTTGCATGACCTCCTGCAGGAAACTCTCCCTTTTGGCCGACTCCATCATTCCGTGGGGGTCAATTTTTCACCTCCTGTCTCAGACATAGGCTTGGCCAATACCTTGTCCATTGTTGACTTTCGGCCATCAAGATTTTGGCCCGTCGAGTTGGGGTCCCCCCTTGAGAGTGTTCTGTGCTACGCCTCAATAATACCCTAACCCCCACACCCCGCCTTGCCTATCTGATTGGGCAGTTGAATAGGCTCAATAATTCCTTGACTTGTTCTTTCCCCAACACCCTTGGCCCAGGTCGGAAAACTTCATCTTCAAGTCATTTTCTCTAGCAACAACGGTAAGTTCAGGAGAGACCTTAGGTTTTAACGACTGGAGCCCCCAGACATCTGTAGTGGGGAGTACTGATTTCTAGCGCCTGAAAACTGGCGGGTTACCTACTGATTCGTCCAAATTAAATCACATCGAACAGGCCGATATATCCTGTAATGAGAAGGGCCATTATGCTCCGCAGAAACCGTCCACCAAAATTCCCGTCGATGATATTAACTTAATTTTTGCCCTGGTGTAGCGTAGAGGGAACTGCCCCGGCCATATGTATCCACGACCTTCCCCAATAAAACATGTTATAAGTTACCGCAATATCCAGGACGTTGGAAATTAAATATCGAAAGTACAAGGCCCTTATTTCCACAGGCAATTCTATCTCCCCTAACCGTATCCTTCCGGGATCCGTCAAAAAGGCTCGTACCACACATAACTGGCTCGCAGGCGCTTGGGATTGACTTCATTTTTTTCCAATGTACTGAATGGACAGATATTCAATGCTGGATCCTCCATCAATTAGCACCCCATTCAATAACATATCCTAATGAGATTATCGCAATATGCACGCGGTTTCCGATGCCCCCCTCCCCTCCCTCTTTGGGGGATAATCATCATCTGTGAACGCTATTACATTGTTTTCTATCAGATGGTCCACATAGATGGCCCGAAACCTTCTTTGTCTAATCACCTTGGGAATGTGTAGCCTCCTCCAGGACTTTGGCCAGAATTCTGCAGTGATCGTCCGGATGGATAAATACCAAATCGATGATCGATGTCCAGAGTCGATTCCTACGCCTCAATACCTTGACGCCCCCCTCACTTCTGAATGATTCATCTTCCTTAAGAATTCCACAAGCTTTCTCCTCGGATATCTTTTCGTTCTTTTGCCTTTTCTTTACTCTCAAGGACTCGTCCTGGTGAAGATATAAAGGATTACCCCTTGGAGTATATGATGATATTATGGATTAATCACATACTGGCAGAACTGGCCTCCTCCTCTGAAACTCGCCCCCATAAGTTTTAAAAGGGAATATGTTGATGTACTGGATCATGGGGATTTTGTGGTTTTTGCCTAGCAATTGGTGAGGAAGTTTCGGAGCAGTTGCTAACACTGAACGGCGCCTTCGGTGATACCCCTGAGCTCTAAACCCGCCAGAACTCTAAATCGTCTTCACATACGTATATTCTCCTGATCACTTATCCATGCCATTCACCTCATCGATTCTCTTTATATAGATTCCAGCATTGGTGGTCCTCGACGGCTTCCGCTGGCCTTCCACCGATTGACCCTTCCCCCATTATTCCTTAGGCAGGGGATGAGACTTTAACATTTGGTGACCTCCTGGCCCCTGTGCAAACATGATCTCCCCGCTATCGATCATGGTCTTGAATCTTATGCTTCAGCATCCAGCATCTCCTGAGTATCAATGACCAGGGGAACCCGAATGGGTACGGCCACCAAAACTTTTCTGGCTCGGGGTCAAATCATCTCACCTTTCAGGTCAATTATTGGAGGTGCCAAATCGACTATCTTTCTCTGTGCTATTAATACCTTTACTACTGCCAAAATCTGTTCAAGAGGGATCCCCCAAGAGCGGGTGTGGAATACCCAATCCTCTAGTGGGTCTCAAAGCTTCTGTCATCCGTCCATACCTTTTGATTATCGATATGAGGTTATTGGGGTTGGCACAACTAATTCTCTGTATTTTGCACTGGAGGGCTATTCCCCACCTTCCCTAGATTGAGCCTGTGGAAGGAGGAGGGAAATCTTCTTCCTACCTTTCTCTTGTGGGTCCTGCGGGAAGGCGATTAACCATAATTTCCCACTCTGGGATTTTGCTCCGCATGCTGTTTCGTAGAGCTGTGAAGTCCCGGATCTTGCCAGTCGTTAACCCCCAATGTTCAAACCATTTCTTCATCTCCATGCTTTTATCATTTGGCAAAAGGCCTTCCAATCCCCTCTATCCACATCACTCCAACAAACTAACACGCTTTCCATAATAGGATAGGCCGCCATCCCTGAAAATAATCCACAAAGGGTCATTACCAATCATCCGCCTTCAGCACTCATCTGGGGGGATTCACCTATGGCAAGCCAGAAACCCCTCCACCGCTGTGCATATCCCCTAAAAGATTCTTTTGGTTGCTTCGTGACCTTTGTTTATCTGATATCTGTTCAGGGGCCATCTTTCTGTGCAATAGGAAGTCGGTATTGTGTCAAGGAAAGTATGGTCCCAAAGCTTCCTCCCAGTTGTGGATCTGCGCAGTATCGAGGCGGGGGCCATTAAACCAAGTTGCTATTGCTTCTCCCCGTAGGTCTCTTTTGGAATCAAACTCTGCATTCTCAACTCCTTCGTTACCCTCTGCAATAAGAACGCCAAGTTCCGCCAATGGTATAGTCTTGCAGGGGGGTGTAGAGATGATAGAGGTGTTCTCGTCCGCGTTCCGCATGTTATATTTAGGCTACAAATTCGCGGGGATCTTGAAACTTTTCCCGAGTCGACCTTGTTACCTTGGAAAGACACACCATGAATCTGATCGCACTGGGGGCTTCAGTAGTCACACGATGGGGAGATTATCGAATAAACAGGGGGGAACAGGCTAGGAGGTCCAAAATACTATCATGAGGCTGCAACATAATGATTTATAACCTGCCTAGGGAACCTAGTGCCTTTCAGAGGAGCCTGGATAAGTTTGCGCCTGCCATCTGCTTCATTTTCTTTCGAAGATCATGTGCGGTGTAGCTTCCATTAGCTCCCTGGTCATAGAATAGTGACTTGAGGTTTGTCCTGTTAGTGTACAGTATGTGACATTCACGAATGTCTTTGGGGACTAGACCGGCTCGCCCTTACGCTGGGTTTTGATCATCCGTACAGGCGGATCTACGTTTGTTTGGCGGATCTTGTGTCAGTAGAAGCTGCTGCTCTTATCAGCATCGTGGCCCATCTTTCCAACATCTGTTTTTTAAAATCATCGGAATTCCTCCCCGAGATATAGGAAAACAAGGAATCAGGAGGTGGCCAGACCCAGCCATTTCAGATGTTAGAATCCAAGGCCTTCTTTCTAGATCCGCAACAAACGCATTTGACAGCAATTCACTACAGGAGAAAACGGTCCGAAGTTTTACTTCTTGGGAAATGAAAGATGTGGAATGCATCACACTAAAGCAGAATCTTTTGTGTTTTTGGGTTTGTTAATTTTTTCCCCTGCATAACAAAATGTTTACCAGTCCCCTTCATTGTAATAATAAAATGCTAGACCCAAATTATTTATGCCTTTCCCAGCTCTATTTCCGCTGCACAACATTGAGGTCAGTACTATTCTGTATTGACAAAAAAGGGAGGTATATAAAAAAATATTGAATAGTCACCTATGGACAATTTAATACGCGTAAACGTTAAAAGGGCATGAAGAGACTGTTCCCCTCGTTGGGTTATCTGAGGCTGACCGAACCCTAAGGTTAACTCTCGGCGCTGCTTTTTTCGGCATGAAGGTTCCCAAATCTTTGCAATCTACTCGTCTGAGAACCTTTTCAGATTGGAGCGGATCTGGGTGGTGCGTTTCCTAAGCCATCTCCGGGGAGCAGCCCCTTCGAGTCCAGTAATAAGCAAAAACCGACAGTGTAGCCACAGGATGAGGTAACACTCTTAAACATACATTCACATTCATTGTCCGCACCTGGATGCAACTGATTACTTTAAAGTAAAACCAATTCCATTCAATCATATCATTCACAACAACAGTAAGTAAAACCCTGTCAAAATAATCGCACGTACAAACAACACTCATAAATTTTTAAAGGATAGGACAACATCCAAGATTTGAAAGTGCAGGGCTTAAGCCCTCTCTGTCCCCAAGCGGAGTCGCCAGCTGTCGACGCGCGGGAAAATCGCTTCAATGGCAAATATTAACCCTCTTCTAATTTTAGAGCCTTTTTAGTAGACATGAATTTTTGGAAAAGGCCCGGCACAACTGTCGAACCGGAGTTTTGAAAAATGGTTTTTTTTATGAATGAGAGCAATTGCCACCAGAGGTTGCCAGTTGGGTAGAGATTGAAATGGATATACCAACTTCATCCGTGTTTCGTTTTCGTAAATCGTTGGCTCATATGTGACTCCGAGTTAATTGGCCTGCCAACCGAGATTCATAGAGTTCGGGGGCTTTGCTATAAGCGAGGTGGAAAGGTGTTAGGCACCTCCCTGACATCCGTGAAACACGGTTACCCGAAATCTCGATGCTTATCCCTATCTTTTATTTTCTTAAAATATGTGTGTGCCGCGCGTGTGTGCCTATGTGAATGTTGTGAGTGAGTTTACATGAAAAAAACCATTTGGGTTTTTATGAAAAGTCCGTGGTTTTAATTTGAGAATGCTTTAGAATGTCTTTCGGCCTATACGAGAAAGCTTTATTATTATTAATGAGAAAAGTTTGATTTTAATTGTCAAAAGCTGTGAGATTTTTCATTAATTAGTGTCGTTTTGGGGAAAACGAGAGTTTTTAAACCTTCATCAAAAATAGAAATCGGCGACCTATACGTTGCCTTTCATAAGTAAAATGACCGGGCAACTTCCTAGGATCTCTTTAACCCTATGCACCAACGGTTGTAATGAAAACATCATATTTTTTTTTTTTTTTTTTTTATTTTTTTATTTTTTATAAAAACCATTTTTTGTGATGGTTTTGGAAAAACCGATTTTCTTTAACCTTCCTCGTTTAAATAGGAAAATCGACATTCCCATTAGCACTTCCAATTTTAAGCCTCGTGGTGCTTAATAACCTAATTTGATTGATTTTACTGGAAATCTTCATCGTTTAAGCTTTGAAAATCAATTTTGTGGTCGTGAATCAAATCACAAGGCATTAAAATGCCATTGGGGCTATTCATGGGGCATTGTAAGTCCCATCAAAATAACCCCAAAAACCGCCCCATAACACACATATTTCCACTTATTACGGGGCCTTAAACCCGATTTTCAACTTGATATCGTTTTAAAAATGCCCGACAATTACAATTTGACAATAAAAGTGTACATCTCGCCCCTGATACAATACAACCCAAAAAACGTCCATCATCCGGAATTTGGACCCACAGGGTCGCGCTCTTAGCTCACCATCCGAAATTTCTACACACCCACCAAAACGGATAAACGTACACAAAATAAACAACACTCGGGTTGCCTTAACACACCACAATATCCTAAAATAACAATTCTAAATACACCTACGCTTAATACATTAACATAACGAGCTAAAACAAAATTCACCAAAATGGATATCATCATGCGGCCACTAGGGACAAAAAAAGAATTTTCGTTCCGTTGGAAACCACTCACTAATAGTCCTTAATGCCATGGATCACACTCAATAATATACAAGAAAAAAACTAACAATTTTAATATAGCGCCGAATGATAAAAAAGTTTTAACAAAATGATATAACAAAAAATGCTATAAACAAGACTTTTCACCTTGCAAATGACACCACGATGCGTATAAATTCGTATATTAATTAGAAGTAGAAAGTGTAATGTGATACAATCTAACAAAAAGGGGTCTAGATACCCTCACTTTTTTCTCTCTTTTCTCTCTTTTCCTCGCTGCTAACAGCTCCTAAATAAGACGTCTCACGCACACCGTTTTTCCCTCTTTTTTTCTTCCTTCAACTCCCTGTATCCCCAAATGAGGCAACTAGCATTGATAAAAAGGCTGCCAGAGAGCGAGGACGCAGCCACAGATTGATCTACGACTATCATTCGGTTCCCCCGCGCCCGATCCTCCGGTTTCCCCCACGCCCGCGCTCCAGAGTTCCGTGTCCGTTCAGACGTCCCATCATTCATCATTGGCAGCAGATTGATCTGCGGCTAGTAGTGCTGATTTTCCTCAATTTTTTGTATCGCACCTCGATTTCTTCTCGTGTCCCCGTATTGTTGGTATATTCACTGAAAGGCTTGTATTTTAGCAGTCTGGGAACCGCTGGGAATCCCCCCCCCGTGCCATGTCATTTTTAGGAATGCCTCGTTTCGAATTGGTTGCGACATGACACAGGATTTGTATTTTGGAGCTTGGTTTTTCCAAGGGCGCTGCCACCCCCCCACCCAAGACCGAACCCCCACTAGATCACCGGCGAGCAGGTAAGCGTCAGTGGCCCATTAGTCAGGTTTCCTGATATCCGCATCGTTTTCGTGTCGGCTTTGATTCGCAAAGGTCGTTTGTGGTGGCTTTAAGTCTGTTCGTACTTGTGTCCACCATTCTTCGTTCTCTTCAGTAAGCTGGGTTAATTGATTGATTTTGCCCTCCTGTCCAAGGTAAGTATACCGAAGTGCAAAAATTTGGGTGTCTGTACAGCTGCCCCTCCTTTATCATATTTATGAAATGTTAAATGAAATGAACAGTGATAAAGAAGTAGACACCCGATGCATGAATGACAACAACACATAAGAATGAAAGTACATACATGATGCAACACATATAGCCTCATGATGCAACACAAGATGTAAGGCATGCAAAACATTCGTAAGAGGTGTCAATGCATCATGCAAATCCGTAAATTTATTGCGAGTATCGATCCTCAACAGGACTCAATCGCTGATACGCATCGTTGAGTGTCGGGTTCCGTCCTACCGACAGGTCGTTGCGATAATCGTGATCACCAGAATGTCGTGCTACCCGTCTTGTAATCGTCGTCATCTTGGAATCGGTCGTCGTCTCATAAACTATCAGTATCTACCGTATCCGAACTCGACTCATCTCGTAGGTATAGGGTCCTGGTCCTCCGATGGCTAATCCAAGAAACAGTTTCCCTATAGGTCGGTCAACCGGGTTTTGACTAACCTATAACTTCCTACTTGTTGAAATAATTTTAGAACTTCTATCAATATGGATATTAAAATTTAACATGGGCATACTACTAATTCATAGCTTTAAAACACATCAAATCAAACATTTATAATGCTGAATCAAAAGCTCTGACAAAAAGGCTTGTTAGACCTGTTCCTTGACTGCCAAGAATACGTTTGGTGTTTTTGATCAAATTTCGACCCTTTAAGATGTTTATGGATAACATGTTATAACTACCAACCCAATTGATAATCAAATAACATAATTTATTACCATAATTCCTAAATATCTTAAATCATAAAAATTTTTAACAGGCATGAAGATCTAGCAATAAATTTAGGGATTTATGCAACCTTTTTCTTAAAATTTTGATTTCTAGCTTTTTGATTCTGAAGACTTGTAGATTAGCAAAGGCTTGTTATGGCTGGTAAAATATGAAGTGTTTAGGCTTTCAAAGTTTCGTAAAGGTCTCTCAATGGTCAGAATCATCATTCTATTTATAGTAAACCTTTGGAATTAGGGTTTCTCGCAAGTCATTTTCCCAAACTTTGCCTCCAAAAAAATATCCTAAGCCTTGGGACTTGTGTTGTTTATCAATCATATTGATCCTAATGACCTACTTGAGGCTGCGAAACTTGAAAATATCTGACCCTTGTGTTCTGTATCCTATTTTTGATTGGGTTAAACTTTGATTTTTGGTTTATTTTACTTACTAATTAAACCTAGATTTGTTTGTTTAATCATGATTAGGGTGTTTAAATCATGGTTAGTAATACTTTAATTACAGATAATATATCAATAATTAAAGTTTATCATTTCATAATTTAATGTTATCAAATCAAAATTTAGGATTTTAGGGTTTCCAATATATATATTGAGGGGGTTAGAGGTGTTTCAATCTCTATAACTAGGGTTTTAATTCTTAAATTAGGATTTTAATATACAGTGTCAGTGATTCATAATTAATATTATGATTCATGTACTTAGAATTTGTAATTATTATCAATTAAGATTCTTGTACATTAATTATGGGTGTTAATTGACCAATTTTTCGGATAACTTTTACCGATTAGGTTTTTCCAAAAATTAAGGGTTCTATTTTAGTTTTCAACATTTTAAAACAACCCTAATTAACTTATTTTAAGAATTTTTATCAGTTAATATGATTATTATATTAACTCCGAAGCACCGGAAACAAATCACTTTGTCATTTCGAAGCACACGACACAGCATGACTTTTAAAAATAATTTTGCCCGAAACGCTTCTCGGTGAATTCGCCGAAAGCACGACAAATCATTTTGTCCGTGTAAGCACAACACCAGCTGCTTGGCGAAAATTTTTTTATTTGACCTAATTCTTAAATAAATATACACAATCACCATAATACCAAGTCAGATCATGAAAGAATATCATTTATTAAACCACATAATTTACATATACAAAATCTGTAATTAGTGGTTCAGAATATTGCAAGTAATGTTGACGAAGATCTTGATACGCGAGATTTTTGTACTCCCTGGGTGAACTGAGTAACGTGTAATTGGTGAGCTTCATCTAAAATCTTCTCACCTTCTAGCCGGGGGGGGGTGAGGGCCAAGGGGGGGGGGGGGGGGGGGGGGGGGGGGGGGGGGGGGTAAACCATCCTGTATAAAATGGAACCACAAATTCCGATGTTCAAAAATCTGAGTAATCCTCTCGGCTTCAATACTAGAACTTTCCACCATTTGTTCCCTCAGAGACTTCCTTCTTAATCTTCTCACACTCAGACAACGAAAAAACAACTCCTCACGCCGCATCCTGAAGTTGAGCTTCTTTGATTCGGTCTAGCAAGCCTTCCGGACGAATCTCTACCTGAAATAACTTCTTCCTTCTCCCCTTGATTCATGCTGGCACTAACGACTCCACCTTCTAATTCCAAACTTTGCCATTGTGTTTAACAAGTTCCCTCTTAAGCAGTACAATAACATATAAGTTTCTCGCCGACCCTTTCTGCTTAATGCATTAGCAACAGACAATTCGCCACTTCCCTAGATGATAGAGAATTCTCGCAATCCGTAATCCTTTAATCAGCTCCAACCATCGCCTCTGCCGCATGTTGAGGTCCTTCTATCTATAAAAAAATTAATGTAACTTTGAGAAACTCTTATGAATCCGTAAAAACTCAAACTTCTCACCGTAAAAGATAGTGGCCTCCAAAAGCTTCAAAAGAAACACCAACTGCTAGTGCCAAATATCTAAGTCATGTGTCGGGTACCCCTTCTTCTCGTAATCTTTCAGTTGTCCGTGAGGCGTATGCAATAACCTTGCCGTTTTAGTCATAAGCTCCACTACCAAGGCCCTTAATTGGCGACGTGTCCACTAATAAACCCACAAAATATTCATGTACTATCCTGTCAAAGATAATACAGGTGCCGTACTTACCCTCTTCATCAATTCTTGAAAACTTTCCTCGCTACTTCTCGCGTCCAAACAAACTTAATATTGCTTTCCTAGTCAACTTGCCAATGGAGTGGTTGATTCTAGAACAACATCTTTGTATAAAACCGGTCGATAAATTATCCTGTCAAACCTAATTAAGCTCCTCCATATTCTGACGGTGTCCCCCTTCAGCTGCTCCCAATTTATTACAGCTTCCACTTTTAGTCGGGTCAACCAAAATCCCAATCCTTTAATTCAATTTACATGTCCAAGAAATTTTAACATACGATCCAAACCAAAAACTCACATTTTGAAACTTCGCATAAAGCTTCTCTTTCCGCCTAATGCTCTCCAAAGTTTGGCCTCAGATGCCTCCACATCGGTTCTTTTCGTGACTTAGAATGCACCCAAAATAATCGTCAATAAACAACCACCATCCCCCAAACTTGTCCCTAGAAACGGTTTAAAAGACCCCTATTCATTTAAGTCCATGAAATGTCGCAGGATGCATTCGTTAGACCCAAATGACATTACCCAGAAACTCGTAGTGGGCCATAACCGAGTTCTGAACCCGCCGTTCTTTGGAACATCCCTCCCTTCTCACCCTTTAGCTAATGGTAATCACTTCTTAAGTCTAATCCCTTTGAAAAATGCGTAACACCCTTCAGTTGATCGAACAAAAAAAAAAATAACGAACAAAGCGTCAATTTCCCTCCGGTAACAAGTATTATGTTCTTGATTGTAACCATTGTTCCAAGTTCAACACCCGGATTAATCTATGCATAAACGCATGCGAGCCATCGGTTGGAATGTACTTCTTGTCTAGTAGTTCCTGCAGTTGGCAACCATCAACTCCTTATCATCTCCACTAGAGCCATTCTGTACGGTAACTTTGTCGATATAGGCACCAATCCCGGGCACTACAACTCCGATAACCGAACTCAATTTCTCTATCTCGAGGGGGGTAATCCTGACAAATCATGCCGGAAAAAACACATCCACAAAATCATCTCACACAAACTGGTATTTCTTCTAATTTTTGCACACGGTCTTTAGAGTATCTACACCACATGAGCTAAAAATACCCTACACATCCTTTGCTTTTAGTACACTTCTTGGCCTGCATAATCGATCAGACCGAGTCATATTGCCTTAGCGACTTGCTACCAATAAAATAACGTACCGTAGACGGAGTCCTTAAGGTTTGACCCACACCTTTCTTTTGGCAATCTATAATCGCCCCCATAGGTTATACAATTCCAATCCAATCCCCTAAATAACGAGTCAAATTCCACAAGTTTTATCGGAAATAAGATCTACAGTCATCATATGACCGTGGGGGGATATCCAACCTCGCCATTTTTTTTTTTTGATGTTTTTTTTTGGATACAACATACCCTAGAACAATGTACCTACTTCGCCTATTGTGCAAATCTCTATGCATTAAGGGAAAGTCCTAACTTCCTTCTCGACGGTAACTCCAATTTCTCAGCAAAGATCATCAAGAAATAAAAGAAACAAGGTTTGCAACCCGAATCAAAAAGTAACCGTACATGTCACCCAAAAATATTTACTGGTACGATACCTATGGCACCACTCCTCCTTGGATTTAAATCGTATCAATGGACCCGTCATATTAAAAGTGGCGAGCAAGGTCCGGGTGATTTGTTGGTAGTTGGTGCCTCTGAACATAGTTTTAATAGCATATCCACACTGTTGTTATTCCCTTTGCCCTCCACTTCCTATCCTGGCACTAGCAGCCTTCCTTGAGACAACTCCACGAGCAAGAATGGTCTTTTTGATCCGCATGAGAAACAGGCGCCCCTTCTTATGGGAGCAGTGTAGTTTCAGAGCCAATGTGGCCCTCTTGCCACAGTTTGTAATAAACTCTCCCCCCTCCCCTTTCAAAAACACAAATAACGCCCCGCGTGGTTTCTTACCATAAGTTGCACAAGCCTTCGGTTTTCATCCCTTCTGGTTACTATGTTGACTTACCAATAGAACCACCATCGTTCTATTTTTTGTTTTCTGGGTTATCCTCCTCCCGTTGCTACCAACTTGGGCTTATTCTCATCCTCCAATTCCCTCTTCTTTTTCTGCTGGCCAGATTGTATTTGTTTTTAGCGCATCACTTCCTCCCTCAGTTATTATTGCCATTCCTCTATTTATTTTACTACTAGCCGAAAATATGTTGAGTTGAAACATAGAAACCCTACTGTAAACGCCCAAGGTGCTTTCAGATCCTTGCTCAAATCATACTAGGCCCTTTCCTCTTCATCCGTATTAACTTAGTATCGGTGCAAACCTCGCTAATTCATTGAATCTTTACCACGCGTATTCTGGCATTGTCATCGCTCCTTGCTGCTTAAGTTCCCAAAAAAACTGAACCTCACCCATCTGAGTTACTAATCGAACTCAGCCGAAATAATACAATTTCAAAGAACATCTTCCCTTAATACTGATCCCACCGGTATGACACCTTCCTCCTGCTCTCAGTCTTGGTTTGGCCTTGCCACCCAGTAACTAGCTTCTGATTTTTAGCCATGGAAAGTTGCAAAGGGCAGTTTCGTCTGGTCATGACTCCCAACCCTAGTCGACATCAAAAAAAAATTTCCCATTTCCCATTACCCAGGTTTGGGCTTTCTAATCGGATTCATCGTTCCTTTAAAACTCAGGGGGACCAACGGACCTTATAGTCCCTTAAAGGTCGTAGCTTAAGCTTGCGCTATGTTGATTCTCAAAAGGCTGCCTGTCAAAAGGTTCACTAGTTTGCCTACAAACTTGGTTAGCATCGGGTGGATTATTATTATTGTTATTAGTAGACCCCTCAAGGGGTGGTTGTTGACGGGGTCATCCAAACTCTTCTTGGTGGCAAATTCTGTTTTAAGACAATGCTTTTTAGACAATTGCTAAACTTCTTAAGTACTTATGACATAATTAAAAAAAAACTTAACTTAAATATTCAAAAGTTGAAACTTAACTCGTATCATTCTCAATAAACTTCTTTTATTTATTTATTCTCAAACTCAAAAGATAGCATTTTATCTTACTATTTACATCATCTTTCTAAAAAAAACAACTTCAGGATTTCATCATTAACGTCTTATCCCATTATTTATATAAGCTGGAATTTACACTTCATAAACTTAAAATACTTATCATAATATATATTCCCCCTAACAAATTAAGAAGACAATCTTCGGCGCACAGCCTCCTCATGTTCTTGCTCTATGATGCGAACCATAGTTCGGCGATCCACAAACCACTGATGATCCTCTAACTGAGTTGGGTAATAGTAAACCCGGTCTTGAGCCCTATCCATCGACGTGTGGAAAATATACTCCATGTCATCGATCTTGAACTTCTTCGCGCGAACCTCTCCTTCAGCACAATCCGAGCGTTGAGAAACCCTAATGTGAGCGTCTTTAGCCCTAATACCCTTAGTAGTTTCCTCCTTCAAAGCTTCTTTCAACTCCTCCATCGCAATCTTCAATTGTACGTTCTCAGTCTTTAGTTCATCATTCTCAGTTTTTAGTTCTCTATTTCAGTCTTCACTACCACATTTTCTGTCTTCACCTTCTCATTCTCTTCCAACAGCTACTCCTGTTGACCCTCCGAGTGAACCAATTTCCATTCTACATTTCCCAAATGTACTTCTAAATCGTAGATCTCTTCATCTTTCTCTTCAGTAGTAAACTCGGCGTGTCTCTGACATTTCCTCCAAAACTCTGAGTTGTTCCCGAAGTTCTATATTCTCATCGCATATTTGCTTGTACATTAGTTACTCGGGATCCTCCTCATGTTCCTCCTCCTCCTGAATAGTCTCCAGCCTCTGTCCAGGTGCTACCACAGTCACCAACTGTGCGCTGTCAACATGAACATCTTTGGCCTCCTCTCCAGGCACTGGGATATTCTCCCTTAGCACTGGGATCTCCTCGACTCTAAACTGACTGGTTTGTCGAACATCCGACATCCTGTCAATAAAATATTTTAATCATTTAATCGATACTACTCGTGAGCTTATTGGATATTAAGCACATAAACACATAGAGTGTTTTCTTATCTTTAATGAATTCCTTCGTTCATTCATTAATTCTCGTTAGGAGTTGATCACCACTATCTTTGTGATTTCCTAAAAGGCTAATTCCTAAGGTTTTCCCCACCTAAGGTTCTTAAACCTACGACTCTGATACCAACCTGTGACACCCTCAAATCCGGGTTACCTCAAACCACTATCCATACATAACAACTAACTAACCATAAATAAAAGAATTTAAGTAAAGCAATCTGAGTAATAAAAACATCTCCCATAAAAGGGTTGCATAGCTTTTCAAAATAAGTCCCAGGTATTCTAACCTTTATTACATCTTTAAAATGCGGAAAAATAAATAACTAATAAGTCTTAATTACGCAACGACATAAATAAAGGTAAACAAGTCTTCATATAATAGCAAATCATCGTCACTTGTTCATTTTTCCTTTTCCTTTGCTAGTAGACGGCCCATCCGTCCTCTCAACTTTAGCTGTAAAGGTTTAGTATGCAAGGATGAGCAAAATAAATGCCCACCAGGATAATAATGAACATTTACAACAATAAAATTATCTGCATGGTGTAATTTCTCTGTTGATAATAATCAAGAATGGAAACATCTGAAAGCTCAATAGAATGAAATGGAACATCAAGATATATTGAGGGTCGCAAAACCACGAACCGTGTCCTAGGTTAATAGGTAAGTTGTCGTAACCTTTAACAGTTTAATAAACTATAACTAGACTAACCATCTCGTACTCAGGGTGATCAGCCCGTTGTGCAATGTATTGTGCACAACCATTCAGCCCTTTCGCGTAAGTACTTCCCCTATGCTAGGGTTGTTCTTCTCAGTTTTGTTGTGACAAACGAGAATTTTGTAATTTAATTGAAATATTTATTGAATTAAATAAATATTTTTCGATGATTTGATTGTTGAATTAATTAATTAATTGATGAATTTGTGGTAGATTAATTTAACTATATATGTTACATTAATTAAATTAATGTGAGAGAATTTTTATATTTAAAGTATCTGTTTAATTGAATTTATTTGATTAAATACATTATTTAAATAAGTATAATGTTATTTCTAATTAATTTAATATTAATTAGAGATTTAATAATTTGTCATTATTAATAAAGAAGAATTTTATTTATATGACTATGTAATTTAATGTAGAATTATTCTATTTTATTTAATTGATTTAAATTAGATTATTTAATTAATTTAAATATGTGACATGAACTATATTATAAAGCTTTTTATTAAAATAAATTAGAAGGGGGGGAATAATTGAGTAGCCAAACATGGCCTTAGTAGGAGTTGGTGCCAGTTATTAAACTGACACCATGTTCTGTCATTTGGTTTTCACGTATTATTATTTCATGCGTTATGGTTCATCAGTTTCCAAAAGTTCATATAGAGAGAAAAAAGAGAGAGATTTGTGAGGGATTAGAGAATTGAGAAGAAATACATTCAATTGTTGCATTAGTTAAAGCATTTAATCAGAGGTAATTCTTAAATTTAACTTTTAAATTACGTTTTCTTAATTTTCTCTATGAATGCATGTTTTGAGTTCTCTGTAACTAAGTTCTATGGCTAAATTTTTATAGACTGATGATTAGATGTTAGAAAGCATATATAAGCACCTTTTATATGATGTATATGTAATTTAGAGTAATTAATTTCATGAAATCATGTTTTAATTGACGTTCTGAAAAGTTACAGAGTAGTTAGTTACGAGCATGACTTAAATGTATAAAATTGATACTGGTTTTGCATGTTAATTGGCTAAATTGATAACTTATTTTGTTTATGCTTGTAAAAATGAAGGGGAAAAGAGTTTAACGGATTAATTTGGTTAATAAACGAAATCACAGTGAGTAATTGTGTTAACTGTATCAATATGTAAATACAGGACATGAACAGTTAAATTTTAGCCTTTAATTGGGTCGTTTAGGTTGTCTGTAATGTTAAAACCACTGTTTATGGAATGAGTTTTGATTTCATACCATATGTGATGAATGGGTAGTAATTTAATCGTTTAATTGTGAAAACTTTTGCCAAATTTGGCATTTTTCTGTGTTCTTTGCGAACTGCAGGAAGTGAGTTTCAGGTCCACCGCCCCGGCGGTAGAAATGAACTACATTTCTCGCCCCGGCGGTAAGCTCGCCCCGGCGAGGATTTTGTGAAGAAACCCACCACCCCGGCGATGGAGCAAAAAAAAATGAGTAAAAAGAAGAAAGTAAAAATTTTATTCTTTCTTTGTGATCATGTTATGTTATCATAGACATATCTAAAGCTTAGGCTAACATGTTAATTAAAGTATTAAATGAAAATTTGATGAGAACGAATCATGAGGTGTTTATGATACTGTAACTAATTATTGTTACTGCTTTATAAACCGAATATATAGGTTGATTAAAGAACGTAAGTCTTAAATTTATAGTCTACGCACGAGGTAAGTATCTTATCCTTACTTTTACGTTTACGCAAGTTTTTTACCTTGATCTATTATTTCGTTGAAAGCAAGCTACCTAATAGTACCTTGATTTCAATTACGCAAGTTCCTAAATTTCATTATCTTAGAACACAAGCTTAATAATGTTATTACTTCTTGAGCAAGTTATTGTTCCTATTCTATTCAATTTCATGGATTCAATGAGACGTTTTAAATTCCCCTTTGTAATGCTTCTGATATATAGAACTTATTCAATTGTACCTTTTTTGAGATTTAGTTTTGATTCTCGAATTACACCTTTTGAACCTTGATTGACTAGCGAACCCTTATTGATTCGACTAGTCCATAGTTTGATGAGCGTTTTAAATTCTAGAAACGTTATTGAAGTAAATCCAAACCAAACTTCCTTTGGTGCGGACTCCGATATCAAACTGAGATGAACAACCCTTATACAGAGGATTTTATTACGCGTTAGCGTTAAGATGTTGTGCACATACATAGTACAAAGGGATGATCTCCCTGAATACAAGAAGTAAGGTCCATATAGTCTTACGATTGTTAAAGGTTTTAAGTAGAAATACTTGATAGCCTGGGACATAGTTCGTGGTCTTAAGACCCTCAGATGTTCTTTGGAATCTTGTCTTATATTCTTGACTCAAAAGTTAAATCTTCGATTATTCAATATCCATTGATTATTTCGCATGTTATTATTATTGTTGTTATTGTACTTGCTGGGCAATCATTCATCACCCTTGCATAATAACATTGCAGCTAAAGATGAAAGAGTTGATGAACCATCCACTACTAAGGGCAAAGGAAAGGCAAACAAGTGATGAAGACTTGTTTTATTTGTTTAAACAATATTTTTGTAATAGACTTGATTACGTTTTCCGCATTGATATTATGTTAAGGTTAGATTACCTGGGATTTGTTTATTAATGATGTTGTAACCCTTAATGGGAGATTCCTATTTTTATTAAGAGTTTTCATTTATATTTGAATGGGTAGTTAGATGTGATGTTATGTATTTGGATAGTGAACACCAAATCCCTGAGGAAATGAAGTACCCCGGATTTGGGGGAGTCACAGGTTGGTATCAGAGCTGTAGGTTATGAACCTTAGGTGGGGAAACCTTAGGGTAGTAGCCTTTTAAGAGATAGAGAATATAGTGGTGATAAACTCTTATCGAGTTCTAAGGAATGAATTAAGGAAATTCATTAAAGATAATAAAAAAAAACTTTATGTGATATGTGCTTATGTGTTAACAACCTATGTGCTACGACTAGTGTCGAGTATTAATTAAAAATTTAAACTTTGTTGTCAGGATGTCGGATGTTGGAGGATTCAGTCAGCCTAGGGATGTTGAGCCCCGAGTGGCTGGAGAGGAGGAGCCCTGTGATATCCATGTTATCCGGGAGCAGTTGATACACAGAGAGCCATCTCCATTGATCATGGTTGTGGGTCAGGAGTATGAGCCTGAGTCTGATCAAGAGGAGGATCTTGATGAGGTAGAGGCTGAGGAGGATGATGAGAATTCCGAGGAGGTACCCCTTACCTCTGTTGATGTTGAGATGTACGATGCCTTGTATGATCGTACCATAGAGTTGTAGGACAGAGTCAGAGATTGGGAGAGAGTGGCAAATATACGTCAGACTTTTATAGAACAGAAGGATGAGAAGATTGAGGATCTTGAGATACGTCTTGGAGACGTAGAATGGAAGTTAGTTCAGGCCAAGAGAGAGTCAAAAAGAAGACTTGTTGGCTGAGAATGAAAAGATGAAACTTTGAGATTCCAGAAATTGAAGGATAACCTGAGTGAGGAGTCAGCGGAACATCGCGAGAGCAGAGGATGCTTGGAATGAATAACGCTCGACCGTGCAAAAATTTCCGAAGAAGGTGAACGGGCAAAGAAGGCTAAGATTGAGGAGACAGCCTATACTTTCCAGATAGCGATTGATAGGGCCCAGGATCGAGTTCTCCACTATCCAGTTCAGTTCGAGGACTTGCCATGGTACATGTTGGATCACAGGACGATGTTCCGTATCATGGAGGAAGAACGTAGACAGGCAGTTCGACGCCTTAGTAGGCCGTGATAGGAGAAGTTTTTGAATTATGTGTAAATATTTATAGTAGTTAATGATGTAAATTCTAGCGTGATTATACACAATGGAATATGACTATTTAATCCTAAATATTGTTTGATCTTGGGATAGTTGATGTAAATAGCAGTGATGCTATCTTTTTATGTTTAAGACTTTTTGAATGAATGAAATATCAATTTTATTTGAAGATGTTATGTGTTAAATGTTTAACCTGAATTGTTTGAGTTAAATGATGAACACTTAAGAAATTAAGTGATGATCTAATAAGCGGCATATTCTTGAACAGAAAATGCCCGCCCGAGACGCCAACCACAGTCAACAAGGCTCAGGAGGAGCTCTACTAACAACAACGGACGCCAATGCTAATCTTGTTCAGCAGTTGGTGAACCTTTAGGCTGGAGCACTTGCGAATCAGCTGCAAGCTCCATCAGTGACGTCATTTAAGGATTTCAAAGCGGTAGGACCGCCAAAATTTAGGGGTTCCCTGGACCCGATCGAAGCCCAAACTTGGGTGATGGAAATGGAGAAAGTATTTGACGTTACTAGGGTTAGTGATGATCAAAAGACTGCCGTTCATGCTTAAGTCAGAGGCTAGTTATTGGTGGCAAACGAATAAGGTTCGAGGAGGTCAGGGTGTAATCGCATGGGATAGATTTAAGGAGATGTTCTTCGAGATGTACTTTCCGACGAGCTCGCGTAACCAGATGGAGATTCAATTTCTAGAGCTGAAACAGGGTACCATGATTGTACCGGAGTACGTGGCAAAGTTTAATGAGTTAGCTAGGTTCGCAACTTACCAAGTGAATACGGATGAGAGGAAGGCGAGGAGATTTGAACAAGGATTGAAGTCGTGGTTGTACAACAAGGTGTCAATGTTCCAATTGAACACTTTTGTCAGAGTTTTGGAGAAGGCGATTATTGCCGACGGTGGGAGTGATGCTCTGACTAAGTATAACCAGGAACATAAGAAGAAGAAGAAAGGTGAAAATGAGAGTAATAAGGAAAGTGGTAGTAGCAGTGGTGGTCACAACCAGAAGAGGAAGTGGAATGATATTGGATCTGCTGGAAATCAACAGGGAGGTCAGAAGAAGAAGGTAGAAGTCCGTGTGTTACGTGTGGAAAAGAATCCACATAGGAATTTGCCCCCTGAAAGGGAAAGAGGGGTGTGCTACAATTGCAACTAGGAGGGCCACATAGCACCGAATTGTCCGAATTCGAAGAAGGGCGCTTGTTTCACATGTGGATCGAAGGATCATCTGGCTAGGGATTGCCCCAAGAAAGCAGCAGCAGGAACAGGATCAGGACGAAATAAGGGAAACAGTGGTGGTAGCATGTTGACTATAACTGGATCTGCACCAACAAACCGACCTACCGCTAGCACTTTCAACATGACCGTGCAAGATGCCATGCAGTCTCGTGATGTGGTGTCAGGTATCATTCCGATCAATAATATAGATGCTTATGTATTGTTTGATTCAGGTGCTACTTGTTCATTTATATCCGATGACTTTGCTAAGAACTTAGATTTTCCTAAGGAGGAATTAGATTACCCTTTGAACATAGAAATTAGGAATGGGGAAGTAATTCCTGTTAGGTACGTACATAAGAACTGTAGAGTGAACATTAAGGGAAACGTGATGACAGTAGATCTGATCCCAATCAAACTTGGAGAATTTGATGTTATTTTGGGAATGGATTGGCTATTCAATTATGGAGTGATAATTGATTACCAAAAGAAATGTATTAACCTTATGACTCCGTCAAAGGTAGTATTTTATGGTAGCAAATCGCCTAGACAAGCGAGTTATCTGACGATGATACAGGCCAGAAAGTTGTTAAGACAAGGCTGTGTGGGATACTTAGCCTACACAGTTGATACTCGAAAAGAGAGTCCGAAATTAGAAGGGATACCTATTGTAAGGGACTTTGTAGACGTCTTTCCCGACGATTTGCCAGGACTTCCGCCAGACAGGGAAGTTGAGTTTGTAATCGATTTGGCACCAGGAACTGCCCCGATATCGAAAGCTCCGTACCGTATGACTCCAGTAGAGATGAAAGAATTGATGGTACAACTACAAGAACTTTTAGATAAGAAGTATATCCAGCTAAGCGTATCGCCGTGGGGAGCGCCGTTATTGTTTGTTAAAAAGAAAGACGGATTGATGCGGCTTTGCATTGATTACAAGGAGTTGAACAAGGTCACGATTAAGAATAAATACTCGTTGCCAAGAATCGATGACTTGTTTGACCAGTTGAAAGGAGCTAGATATTTCTCAAAGATAGATTTGAGGAGTGGGAATCATCAGTTGAAAGTGAGGAAGGAAGATGTACCGAAGACAGCGTTCAGAACTCGTTATGGTCACTACGAGTTTCTAGTGATGTCATTTGGTCTAACAAATGCTCCTGCGGCATTCATGGACTTAATGAACAGGGTGTTTAAGCCGTTTTTGGACAAGTTTATAGTAGTGTTTATGGACGATATTTAATTTATTCCAAAACCAAGGAAGAGCATATAGAGCATTTGAAGTTGACATTGGAAGCATTAAGGAGAGAGACGTTGTACGCTAAATTTTCAAAGTGTGAATTCTGGATAGAGCGAGTGCAATTTCTTGGACATGTGATTGACAAGGATGGGATTTCGGTGGATCCGTCAAAGGTTGAAGTAGTGTTTAACTGGGATCAGCCGAAAACGCCATAAGAAGTAAGGAGTTTCCTCGGATTGGCAGGTTACTACATAAGAGTCATTCAGGATTTTTCCAAAATCGCGACCCCGTTAACGAATTTGACTAGGAAGACGGTGAAGTTAGTTTGGACGGAGAAGTGTGAGGAAAGTTTTCAAGAATTAAAGAAGAGGTTGAGTACGGCGCCTGTGTTATCTCTACCGGATAGCACAGGAAATTTTGTGGTGTATAGTGATGCGTCGCATAAAGGACTAGGCTGTGTGCTTATGCAGAACGGTAAGGTCATTGTGTATACGTCACAATAATTAAAAGACTATGAGAAGGGTTATCCTACCCATAATTTGGAATTGGTCGCGGTGGTGTTTGCCTTGAAGATATGGAGGCACTATCTTTACGGGGAGAAGTGTGAAATATATACAGACCACAAGAGTCTGAAATATATTTTAGAAAGATCTGAACATGCGACAGAGGAGATGGTTGGAATTGATAAAAGATTACGACTGCGAGATTTTATATCATCCGGGTAAAGCGAACGTGGTGGCTGACGCCTTAAGCAGAAAGGGACGAGAGAAATTGTTTATGATTACCGCTTAGGAGGAGCTAATTACAACAATGGCGAAACTTGAGTTGGAGGTAAAATTTCCGGAGGACAGTGATGAAAAATTATTTCAATTGAGGATCGGTTCAACTATGGTGGATAAGGTTAAGAAAACACAAAATCAGGACAAAGAATGTGAGAAAATCAGGAAAAGAATATTTGGAGGTGATGAAGTGAAATTCAAAGTGGATAACGAGGGAGTATTAAGATTCGAGGGAAGAATTTGGGTTCCGCCAGTACAAGAGGTTAAAGAGGAAATTTTGAGCGAGCCTCATAATTCGAGATATTCGATTCATCCGAGTAGTACGAAGATATACCAAGATCTCCGACAGCATTTTTGGTGGTCGAATATGAAGAGAGACGTTGCTGATTGTGTAGCCAAGTTTTGACATGTCAGAAAGTTAAAGCAGGACATCAAAGGCCAAGTGGACTATTACAACCGTTAGAAATCCTAGAATGGAAATGGGAGCACATCACCATGGATTTTGTAGTAGGTCTTCTGAGGACTCAGAAAGGTTTAGACACAGTATGGGTTATCGTGGATCGACTGATGAAATCAGCACATTTTTTACCGATCAAGATCAGATTCCATGCTTCACATTAAACTTCTGGAAACGACTACAGGAATGCATGGGAACGCAGTTATGTATGAGTACGACATATCACCCACAAACCGACAGACAGAGCGAAATAACGATTCAG
Source organism: Aralia elata (assembly GCA_034770075.1). Taxonomy (NCBI): domain Eukaryota; kingdom Viridiplantae; phylum Streptophyta; class Magnoliopsida; order Apiales; family Araliaceae; genus Aralia; species Aralia elata. The sequence continues at coordinate 27,481,610 of CM068387.1, forward strand.
ACATTGGAAGATATGTTACGAGCTTGCATTATGGACTTCAAAGGAAATTGGGATGATCATCTACCATTGGTGGAATTTGCTTACAACAACAGTTACCACGCAAGTATTGGCATGCCGCCTTACGAAGCGTTGTACGGCAGAAAGTGCAGAACTCCATTATGCTGGGATGAAGTTGGCGAACGTCAATTGCTCGGACCAGAACTGGTACAACAGACCGTAGAAATCGTCAAAGTGATCAGGGCAAGATTGATAGCAGCTCAGGATAGACAGAAGAAGTACGCCGATCAACATCGTAAGAATCGAGAGTTTGAGTCTAGTAGCTATGTTTTCTTGAAAGTATCTCTCTGGAAAGGGAAAATTCATTTTGGTAGAAAAGGAAAACTGAGCCCGAGGTTCATTGGACCCTTTGAAGTGTTAAGAAGAGTTGGTGAGGTCACTTATGAGGTAGCTTTACCTCCAGCGCTGGAACACATCCACAATGTCTTTCATGTCTTGGTGTTACGACCATATAAGCCTGACTACAAGCATGTCATAGAGTATGAACCCCTGCAAGTTGAGAAAGATTTGTCTTACGAAGAAGAGCCTGTTCAGATAGTTGACAGGAAAGAGCAAGTGCTAAGAAATAAAATTATACCTTCTGTTAAGGTGATCTGGAGGAACCACAACGCTGAAGAAGCTACGTGGGAACTCGAAGATCAAATGATGAGAAATTATCCTCAGTTATTTGCTTAGTCTTTGTGTAGCGATTCTGGGGACAAAATCTTTGTAGGGGGAGAATGTAACGGGACAAACTATTTGAGTCGTGATTCTGGGGACAGAATCCTTTAAAGGGGGGAAATATGTGACAAACGAGAATTTTGTAATTTAATTGAAATATTTATTGAATTAAATAAATATTTTTCGATGATTTAATTGTTGAATTAATTGATTAATTGATGAATTTATGGTAGATTAATTTAATTATATGTGTTACATTAATTAAATTAATGTGAAGAATTTTTATATTTAAAGTATGTGTTTAATTGAATTTATTTGATTAAATACATTATTTAAATAAGTAGAATGTTATTTCTAATTAATTTAATATTAATTAGAGATTTAATAATTTGTCATTATTAATAAAGGAAAATTTTATTTATGTGACTATGTGATTTAATGTAGAATTATTCTATTTTATTTAATTGATTTAAATTAGATTATTTAATTAATTTAAATATGTGACATGAACTATATTGTAAGCTTTTTATTAAAATAAATTAGAAGGGGGGAATAATTGAGTAGCCAAACATGGCCTTAGTGGGAGTTGGTGCCAGTTATTAAACTGACACCGTGTTCTGTCATTTGGTTTTCACGTATTATTATTTCATGCGTTATGGTTCATCAGTTTCCAAAAGTTCATACAGAGAGAAAAGAGAGAGAGATTTGTGAGGGATTAGAGAATTGAGAAGAAATACATTTAATTGTTGCATAATTAAAGCATTTAATCAGAGGTAATTCTTAAATTTAACTTTTAAATTACGTTTTCTTAATTTTCTCCATGAATGCATGTTTTGAGTTCTTTGTAACTAAGTTCTATGGCTAAATTTTTATAGACTGATGATTAGATGTTAGAAAGCATATATAAGCGCCTTTTATATGATGTATATGTGATTTAGAGTAATTAATTTCATGAAATCATGTTTTAATTGACGTTCTGAAAAGTTACAGAGTAGTTAGTTACGAGCATAGCTTAAATGTATAAAATTGATACTAGTTTTGCATGTTAATTGGCTAAATTGATAACTTATTTTATTTATGCTTGTAAAAATGAAGGGAAAAAGATTTTAACGGATTAATTTGGTTAATAAACGAAATCACAGTGAGTAATTGTGTTAACTGTATCAATATGTAAATACAGGACATGAACAGTTAAATTTTAGCCTTTAATTGGGTCGTTTAGGCTGTCTGTAATGTTAAAACCACTGTTTATGGAATGGGTTTTGATTTCATACCATATGTGATGAATGGGTAGTAATTTAATCGGTTAATTGTGAAAACTTTGGCCAAATCTAGCATTTTTCTATGTTATTCACGAACTGCAGGAAGTGAGCTTCAGGTCCACCGCCCCGGCGGTAGAAATGAACTACATTTCTCGCCCCGACGGCAGGCTCGCCCCGGCGGTAGAAATGAACTATATTTCTCGCCCCGACGGTAGAAATGAACTACATTTCTCGCCCCGGCGGTAAGCTCGCCCCGGCGGTAAGCTCGCCCCGGCGAGGATTTTGTGAAGAAACCCACCGCCCTGACGGTGGAACAAAAAAAAAAGAGTAAAAAGAAGAGAGTAAAAATTTTATTCTTTCTTTGTGATCATGTTATGTTATCGTAGACATATCTACAGCTTAGGCTAACATGTTAATTGAAGTATTAAATGAAAATTTGATGAGAACGAATCCTGAGGTGTTTATGATACTGTAAGTAATTATTGTCACTACTTTATAAACCGAACGTATAGGTTGATTAAAGAACGTGAGTCTTAAATTTATAGTCTACGCACGAGGCAAGTATCTTATCCTTACTTTTACGTTTACGCAAGTTTTCTACCTTGATCTATTATTTCGTTGAAAGCAAGCTACTTAATACTACCTTGATTTCAATTATGCAAGTTCCTAAATTTCATTATCTTAGAACGCAAGGTTCATAATGTTATTACTTCTTGAGCAAGTTATTGTTCCCATTCCATTCAATTTCATGGATTCAATGAGACATTTAAATTCCCCTTTGTAATGCTTCTGATATATAGAACTTATTCAATTATACCTTTTTTGAGATTTAGTTTTGATTCTCGAATTACACCTTTTGAACCTTGATTGACTAGCGAACCCTTATTGATTCGACTAGTCTATAGTTGATGAGCGTTCTAAATTCTAGAAACGTTATTAAAGTAAATCCAAACCAAACTTCCTTTGGTGCGGACTCTGATGTTAAACTGAGATGAACAACCCTTATACAGGGGATTTTATTATGCGTTAGCATTAAGATGTTGTGCACATACATGGTACAAAGGGCTGATCCCCCTGAATACAAGAAGTAAGGTCCATATAGTCTTACGACTGTTAATTAAGTAGAAATACTTGATAACCTGGGACATAGTTCGTGGTCTTAAGACCCTCAGATGTTCTTTGGAATCTTGTCTTATATTCTTGACCCAAAAGCTAAATCTTCGATTATTCAATATCCATTGATTATTTCGTATGTTATTATTGTTGTTATTGTACTTGTTGGGCAATCATTGCTCACTCTTGCATAATAACATTGTAGCTAAAGTTGAAAGAGTTGATGAACCATCCACTAGTAAGGGCAAAGGAAAGGCAAACAAGTCATGAAGACTTGTTTTATTTGTTTAAACAATGTTTATGTAATAGACTTGATTATGTTTTCCGCATTGATGTTATGTTAAGGTTAGATGACCTGGGATTTGTTTATTAATGATGTTGTAACCCTTAATGGGAGATTCCTATTTTTATTAAGAGTTTTCATTTATATTTGAATGGGTAGTTAGATGTGATGTGATGTATTTGGATAGTGAACACCAAATCCTGAGGAAACGAAGTTGTTGGTCGATTTAGCTATCGATAAACACACACGTGCAAGTATACACGGTCAACAAGTAATATATGATAAGGTATGAGTCGAACCCACAGGGAATTGTGACAAATAATAACCAAGTACCAATCGTCTATCAAATTGATCTAATTTAAACAATGAAGATTTGATAATTTGTTGATTGGTTGAGTTCACAAGTCAAATAATGAGTAAAGTGCAGTAAAATATCAAGATAAAAGGGTCTAAGATTACAATTTCCCCCAACAGGTCATTTGAATCTCCTAACTCTCTCTTTTCATTTAGTTATAGCATACGAATTGACAACCGAGAAGTCAAAACTACATAAGAGCCTCTGTCGATGGTCAATCACGAATCTTCCTAAGCGGTGTATAGGTATATGTCTATCCTATACACTATCAAGAGACTAATTTCAGGAATGATTACTAGACACGTGTCACCAAATCTAAATAATCCTCCCTTCAATTACCAACTTTCACGTCGGAAGTCATTAAGACTAGATTCTCAATAGGTTGCATACGGTAATTAGGTATATATCTATCCCAACTACTATCAAGATACCTATTACTGCAGATAATTAATAAGACACACGTCACTTAATCCAATTAATAACCCACAACAATCTATACTTTCGCATGTTATCATAACTAGGTCTTAACCTATAATCCGTTCGTCAAGTTCATATAGGTTCCCACGGTAATTACGGGCCAAGCAATTAATCGAGAAGCAAAGGTTATGACAATCAATTCACACATGCATAACTAAAATCAATAGAGAGAGAATTCAATTCAAATTAAGTGTTGGGTTCCATTGCAATCTTAGAATAGAAGGTTAGTTCATGATAGCTACAATAAACATCATTTTCAATTGATACATTGTCAAATTTGAATTACAAAGAAGATGGAAATCTAGAAATGAAACCACTTTTGGAGCTATTGAGTTGGTGTTCCTTCGGTTGCTGATGGTTTCCAACTCTCCACCTTGGCCTTGCAATTCTTCTTGACTGAGTTCCTTGGCTTTTGGCTTGATTTAGCTTGATTTGCAGCCTTGAGCTCTGTTGGTTGATGTATTTTGTAGCCTCCCTCTCTCTAGATCTCTGATATGTAGCTTAGAAGAGATTATTTATAGCCTCCATCAAGAAACCCTAGCCAAAATCGGACAAAATGGAGCTCAGATCGCACTATAGCTGTGTCAGATCGCACTCAGCACGGCATCGCGCGCCCGCACGCCAGCGCGCGCGCCCGCGCCCAGCACCTGGGCCGCACGCTGGTCGCACGCCCAACTGCCGCCCCGCACGCCCGCGCCCGCACGCCAGCGCGCGCGCCCGCGCCCAGCGCCTGGGCCGCACGCTGGCCGCACGCCCACGCCTGCCGCTCCGCACGCCAGCGCGCGCGCCCGCACGCCAGCGCGCGCGCCCGCGCCCGGCGCCTGGGCCGCACGCTGGCCACACGCCCAATTGCCGAGCTGCCGAGCCCCGCGCGCGCGCGCCCAACGCCGAGGCTGCCGAGCGCCCAGCGCCCAGCGCCCACACGCCCAGCGCGCGCCCGCACGCCGCGCCCATGCGCCCGCGCCCAGCGCCTGGGCCGCACGCTGGCGCCCCGCCTGCCGCACGCCGTGCACGCTTCCCAACGCCGTGCACGCCCAACTTCCGAATGTCATCAAATTAAGCCCCGAGCATCGCCAAACATAAATTTTCACCGTGTTATCATCCGGGCACGGAAATCCAGGCATAGGCTTGCCCACGTGGCTTGGCCGACGCCGCACGCCGTGCACGCTTTCCGACGCCGTGCACGCCCAATCACCAAATGTTGTCAAACTAAGCACCGAGCGTCGCCAAGCGTAAATTTCCATCATACTACCATTCAGGCACATGCGTCTGGGGCACGGACATTTAGTCAATACAAATGACGATCCGAGCGGTCTTTATTTCAATTCCTACAAACATAATAAAAATGCATCAAAGCAACATAAAACATGAAAAATTAACTAAAAACTAATTTATGTAGAAATAAGATAAAATTACATAAAAACCATATAAAGTACCTAAAGACTTGCAAATTATCAAGGTCAAAAGTACCCAAATTGTGTGTATAAAACGCACTCATCAAATACCCCCAAACTTAAATCTTTGCTTGTCCTCAAGTAAAAATAGATATACTAATTTATTAACATAAACACAAACAACAACTGAATTAGAAGAGAACGACTCCAAGAATTGGCCTCAAAGGAAAAAGATCAAAAGGGGCCCAAGAACAACGTAAAGTTACAACTAAACAAAATTTCTAAACTCACGGCTACTCAAGATCTCAGCAATGTGTGTGTGTGAGTGTGCTATCTATTTATGCGAGTTAGGAAAGAGCTAACGCATGAACTCAATATATGAGGGGTTATAATATAAATCTACAAACTCATCATTACCTTGATAAATACCAAACAAGACGACCATAAAAGAAAGGGGGTTCCCAAGGGAATATTGCAGTAGTGAGTAATCACACTGGTGAGTGCGTTTTACGCTCCGTCTCACCTTAACTAATTGCATGACCGTGCAATGTCTAATCACATTAGGCTATTCAGAGCTACCCATGTAACGAGTGTTTGATCAATGACTCCCAAGCCAGATGACTTTAGGGCATTAGGTGTAAAAACACCCCTGAGGATCTATTAACTCGAGTAGCAATGGCCACGTAATTAAACTTGGTCAACCAATAATATATATATATATATATATTTTCTTTTTTTTTCTTTTTTTTTCTTTTTTTTTTATTATTATTTCCCCCAAACTTATATGAAAGTCTAAAATAAGCATAAAAGGTTGCAGACGTGAGTTCAGTACATTTCAAGTATAATCCCCCAAGCGTTTAAGTTAATGAGATTTCTCAATACTAACTAACTAAACAAGTACACAGTGTACAAGAGGAGCTGAAATAACAAGAGTAGAGTGGTTAGCCAAAATGTTAAGAAGTAACTAAACATGCTCAAGCCTTACCTTAGATGAAAACACAATAACCAGCAGAATATCATTGGCCGTTCTTGTAGCATGACACGACTTAGACGAAATAAAATAAATACATTATACTACCACCCCCAAACTTAAAATAAACATAGTCCTCGATGTTCATAATAGACAGAATTAAAATAGAAAACTTCACTGAGGGTGATCAAGCAACACCATCCGCACTGTTGCTAATTGCGTGGTTGCCTCCAGTTGCATCATCACTCAAATCAAGGTCATACTCCGGGAACATAGGTGTCGTTGGGAATTGGACTGCAACGGGCCCGGTATTGAACCCGTTGTTGTTGATCACCTGTGTGGTAGCCTTATAAAAATAGGAAGTATAATTACACAATGAATTGACCTGTTGAATCGAATGATTAATGCGCCTAGACATGCGCCTATGTTCACGTTCCCTCTCCCGGGCTTCCTTTTCTCTTTCTTGCGCATTCCGCTGCATTTCAGCCCTCATATCTTGATTTTCGCGCCGAAGCTCACGCATCTCAGCAATAAGTAAGTCAATTGAAGAGCTAGATGGCTCAGGGTGCTCGATGCTAAGTGATGGGTTGGCCTCATCTTCCTCAGTTTCTGGAGGATGCAACGAAGGTAAATATCCAGCACCGTGCTCCTCCGGTGCCCCACCCCTCCAAACCTTGTAGTGGCGTATAGTTTGGCTGTCGATAGGCGTCAAGAGGGGTTGAAGTATCTCACTTGTGTTCCACCTGACCTTTGCCAACTTGCATAAACCACAGATCAGTGATGGGTGTGGTAATCCACCTGTAGACTTTCCGTTGGCATTTTGCACTATGGAATTGCGAATCAGTCTACCCACGTTGATGCTGCGCCCCGTAACCAAGGTATATAAGATCAGTGCCCGCATCGAAATCACTTGTGTTGCGTGGGTGGTTGGCCAAAGCTTAGCGTTTATGAAGTATAACCAAGCCTTCCCATACTTGCTTAAATCCCCCTGTCGTAGATGAAATGGCTCGTCCCCTCTCATTGTCCACCGGGCGCCAGGCTTACATAAGGTTGCAATAATTTCATTCCAATTAGGCTTTTCGGTTCCGAACCTAGTGAGCTCATCAGTGCCATGGCTTCGAGGAAGTTTATAATATTCTTCAATGCTTCGCTTGCCAAAAGACACCATTTTGCCCCGAACCATGACTACATAATCGTCAGCCTCCATGGCATTGGCATAAAACTCTCGGACGATTGATATACATGCGGGCTCGGGTTGTGCGGCGAAAGTCTGCCATCCCCTTTCCTCAATTATGTTAGCAATGCCAAATTCATTAGTCTCGTGTGGAAGAATACCCCTCTCAGGAATTAATGTTTTGGTGGCCATGATAGTGTGGTAACGCTCGGATGCCTCCGCACTAACGAACTTTTTCTTGTCATAGGCTATGGTTGGTTTGGATGATGAAGATTCACCCCGTTGACGTTTGGGAGCCATACTAGAAAAAACTTCAATCAAATTACCCAAAATAGCCAAGAATCCTCTCACAGACAAATGATCGAACAGGTGGTGTGCACTCTTTAGAATCGCAGTTGTAAGTTCAATTGGTAGCACGCCTAACCCTCCACAAAGCCTTGCAATGGGAGCTAGATATGTACCTGCTAATAAAAACCACCAAAACACAGTACCCAAGCAAGAAAATTTGCAATTTAAAGCCCTTAGTTACCTTTTCTTGGAAAACATTTGAAAAGCCATGGAAATCTTTCAAAACCTTCAAATTTTTGATGAAATCCAAGTTAGAAGATGAAATTGATGATGGGTTGTCGTGATTGGGTGCCAATTTGAAGTAATGATGCACGAAATTTAGTTTGGGAACAAAGCATGCAAGTTGGCTAAAGAGTTGGAGGAGAGAGATATAAGAATGGGTGGAAATAAATGAGCTAAATGAAGCTTTAAAAGTTCATGCCCCAGCTGCCTGGTGCGGCCGCACAGCATGGGGCGCGCCCGCGCGCGCCTGCTGGGCGCCCAGCCCGCGTGCCACTTGCTGCTCATCCGCCCGCCTGTTGCGCCCGCTGCGCCCAGGGCCTGCTGCGCGCGCCCGCGTGCGCCCGCCGCGCCCGCGCCTGTCGCCTGCCAGCACCCAAGCCAACGCCGAGTGCTAGTGCTCATGTGCTGCATCTGGGTTCCGCGCGCCCGCGCGGCGCCTGCTGCGCCTGCGCCTACTGCCTGACTGGGCTGCTGGGCGTGCTGTCGGCGTTTCGTTGACATGCTTCGCTCAAATGCTAAAATTTGATGAAAATACCTACACGTAGCAACACAATTAACAAAGTTAGAAACAATTAATGATAAAAATCATATTTTTCTAATTTTTTTTTTTATTTTATTTTTATTTTTATTTATTATTTTTTTTAACAACTCATGAATTAAATCTAAACAATGGGTTGCCTCCCATTTAGCGCTTGATTTAGAGTCTTCAGCCTGACTCTTCCCCAATCATTTCGGATCGACGAGACTAATTGAGGTCTTTTGGCGTTCAATGTCGCCACCCCAATAGTGCTTAATTCTTTGTCCGTTCACCTTAAACAATTGGTTTGTTTTATCATCCCGCAGTTCAATTGCACCATGCGGAAAAACATGATTGATATAGAATGGCCCTGACCATCGTGATTTGAGTTTACCCGGAAATAGCTTCAACCGAGAGTTGTAAAGTATGACGGGTTGTCCAACCTCAAACTTCCGATCGATTATCTTTTTGTCGTGCCACCTCTTGACTCTCTCCTTATAGAGCTTTGCATTCTCATAGGACTGCAGACGGAACTCATCCATCTCATTGAGTTGTAAGAGGCGTTTCTCTCCCGCGGCATTCAAATCAAAGTTTAGCTTCCAGATGGCCCAATAAGCACTATGTTCAAGTTCCACCGGTAGATGACATGCTTTCCCATACACAAGCTGATATGGTGACATCCCGAGAGGAGTTTTGTATGCCGTCGTATATGCCCATAAGGCGTCATCAAGCTTCAATGACCAGTCCTTTCTATTCGGGTTGACAACCTTCTCTAAAATCCTTTTCACCTCTCTATTGGATACCTCCACCTGACCACTTGTTTGAGGATGATAGGCCGTGGCAATTTTATGGGTTACCCCATATTTAGCAAGAAGGGCATTAAAGTTCTTGTTACAAAAGTGCGACCCTTCATCGCTGATTATTGCACGCGGAGTTCCGAATCTTGTGAATACATTTTTTCGAAGGAACTTTAGCACAACTTTGGCATCATTGGTGGGTGTCGCAGCTGCTTCAACCCATTTTGACACGTAATCTACAGCCACAATGATATACAAATTGTTGAACGAAGAGGGAAACGGGCCCATAAAGTCGATACCCCAAACGTCAAATATCTCAACCTCTAAGATTGTGTTTAGTGGCATCTCATGACGCCTGGAAATGTTCCCTACTCTTTGACATCGATCGCATTTCAGCACAAACACATGGGCGTCCTTGAACAGCGTTGGCCAATAAAAACCAGACTGAAGCACCTTCGCCGCTGTTCTATCTCCGCTATAGTGTCCACCAAAAGCTGAGGCATGACATTGTTGTAAAATACTTTCCATCTCAGATTGAGGTACGCACTTCCGGATCAGTTGGTCAGCACATTGCTTAAACAGAAAAGGTTCGTCCCAGAAATAATGCTTCACATCGTGCAAGAATTTCCTTTTTTGTTGATAGCTCAGCTCGGGTGGTAGAACATGGCTCACCACATAGTTGACATAGTCAGCATACCATGGCACCTCAAGTGCGATGGCGAAAAGCTGTTCATCCGGGAAAAATTCATTGATCATGACATCGTCTCCCGCCTCATGGTCTGCATTTTTCAGCCTAGACAAATGATCCGCCACTTGATTCTCGGTTCCCTTCTTATCTCTAATCTCAAGATCGAACTCTTGAAGCAATAAAACCCATCGAATCAAGCGTGGCTTTGCGTCCTTCTTTGCTATTAAGTACTTAATGGCAGAATGGTCCGTGTACACAATGACCTTGGTGCCAATGAGATAGGCACGAAATTTGTCAAAGGCATACACGATAGCAAGTAATTCCTTCTCCGTTGTTGTGTAATTAAGTTGAGCTCCAGTTAGTGTCTTGCTAGCATAATATATCACATGAAAGACCTTGTCCTTGCGATGGCCCAATACAGCACCAATTGCAAAATCGCTAGCGTCGCACATCAATTCGAACGGAAGATTCCAATCCGGGGCCACGATAATAGGTGCACTTACAAGCTTCTTCCTTAGTAACTCAAAAGCCTCTAAACATGCATGATCGAAGACAAAAGGAGTGTCTTTCTCAAGGAGACTACACAGCGGTTTTGCAATTTTTGAGAAATCCTTGATGAACCTCCTATAAAATCCAGCATGTCCAAGGAAACTACGGATTCCCTTGACGTTGGTTGGTGGAGGAAGCTTCTCAATGGTCTCGATCTTGGCCTTATCAACCTCCAGCCCCTTTGAAGATACTCTATGCCCCAAAATAATCCCTTCTTGCACCATGAAGTGGCATTTCTCCCAATTAAGCACCAAATTTGTCTCAACACATCGTTTCAGCACTTTCACAAGGTTTTCTAGGCATAAGTCGAATGAATCTCCAAAAACCGAGAAATCGTCCATGAAAACCTCCAATCCTTGCTCAACCATATCAGAGAATATAGCCATCATACATCTTTGGAAGGTGGCGGGTGCGTTGCATAACCCAAATGACATTCTTCTGAAAGCAAATGTCCCATATGAGCAAGTGAACGTCGTTTTCTCTTGATCTTCGGGGGCAATGGCAATTTGGTTGTAGCCCGAATATCCATCCAAGAGACAATAGAATTCATGTCCCGCCAACCTGTCTAGCATTTGATCAATGAATGGGAGCGGAAAATGATCCTTGCACGTAGTCTTGTTCAACCTTCTGTAGTCCATGCAAACTCTCCATCCGGTGACAGTTCTAGTTGGGATCAACTCGTTGTTTTCATTAGACACCACTGTCATGCCCCCCTTCTTTGGAACACATTGCACTGGACTGACCCATGGACTGTCTGAAATGGGATAGATGATGCCGGCATCGAGCAATTTGATAATTTCCTTCTTGACCACCTCCTTCATGACGGGGTTCAATCTACGCTGATGCTCAACCACAGGTTTGGCCTCATCTTCCAATATGATCTTGTGCATACAAAAAGCGGGGCTAATTCCCTTGATGTCGGCAATGGACCAACCTAGGGCTGTTTTGTATTCCCGTAGCACTCTTAGCAATTTGTTTTCCTGCACATCATCAAGTGAAGCAGACACAATAACAGGCAAAGTACTAGCATTACCCAAATAAGCATACCTCAAATGGATTGGCAATGGTTTGAGCTCCAAAATAGGTGGCTCCTCCCATGAGGATTTTGCAATGGTACTAGAGCTGCTTGGTCTATCTAACGGTTCAAATAGTTGCTTAAACTTGATAAAACGTGGGGGAACATTCAGCACATTTACCATCTCGTTAGGAAACAGAGGTTCACTCTCAAGCGATTCTCCTAGCAATTCTTCAAACGGGTCAACTTCATATGTTGCTGTGAACACCTCTTCTACCGCCTCGTCAATCAAGTCAATCTTGAAACATTCATCCTGCACATTAGGAAATTTCATTGCTTTAAAAACGTTAAAAGTTACCTCTTGGTCTTGGACACGCATGGTTAGCTCTCCTTTTTGCACATCAATCAAAGTTCTGCCTGTGGCTAAGAATGGGCGCCCAAGGATTATAGGTATCTCCCTGTCTTCTTCGAAATCAAGGACAATGAAATCCGCTGGAAAAATAAACTTGTCCACCTTGACAAGCACATCTTCTACTATGCCTCTTGGGTACGTGAGAGATCTATCCGCAAGTTGCAATGTAACATTTGTAGGTTTTGCCTCACTTAATCCCAGCTGTTGGTAAATTGAGAGTGGCATTAGATTGATGCTTGCCCCCAAATCACATAGGGCCTTGCCAAAGAATTGGTTACCAATTGTGAAAGGAATCGTGAAACTCCCCGGATCTTTCAACTTTGGTGGTAACTTCCTTTGTAATACAGCACTACATTCTTCGGTTAGTGCCACCGTCTCAAACTCCTCAAGCCTTCTCTTTCTTGACAAGATTTCTTTCATGAACTTCACATAACTAGGCATTTGTTCCAATGCCTCAGCGAATGGGATGTTTATGTGCAATTTTTTGAAAACCTCCAAGAACTTAGAGAATTGCTTATCCAACTTTAATTTCTGCTGACGTTGTGGAAACGGGCATGGTGGATACATAGGGCCTTGCTTGCTCCCCGCTGGTTTTGGCACTGGCTCCTTTTCCTTTTCTTCTTCTTTTCTCTTTTCTTCCACTTTCTCCCCATTCACATCCTCAACCACCGCTTCAACTGGAACCTCATTCACAACTTCCGGTAGCTCCTTCCCACTTCTCAACGTCACAGCTTTGCAATGCTCCTTACCATCTCTTTTCGGATTAACTTCAGTGTCACTAGGTAAGGCACCAGGGGGACGGATATTCATGGCGCTAGCTATCTGCCCAAGCTGAAGCTCTATATTCCGAATCGAAGCGCTATGTTGTGCAACCAATTGAGCCAATAACTCGTCCCCACTCGGCTTTTTCTCCTGTTGTGGCAAAGGTGGGGTTGAGGCTTGTTGGTGTGATTGGGTTTGATTTTGGAATCCTGGGGGATATTGATGCCTAGGAGCTGAATATTGGGTTTGGGTATTATTGTCGTTGCTCCATGAGAAATTTGGGTGATTTTTCCATCCAGGATTGTAGTGATTGGAGTGGGGGTTGTTTTGCTGTCTATTGTAATTACCAACGAACTGTATGGATTCTGCATTGATGGGGCATTACTCGGTAGGATGATTTCCAACACACAACTCACAGGTTTCAGAAATACTCTGCACAGAATGAGTTCCTAAATTTTTCACTTCCTTTGTGAGCGCGGCTAGTTGTGCGGTAATTGAGGTGAGATGATCCACCTCAAATTTTCCTGCTGCCTTTTGTGGCATTTTCCTCTCCGAAGGCCATTGATAAATATTTGCAGCCATGGTTTCCAATAGTTTGTAGGCTTCCGCAAAATTCTTCCCCATTAAACTACCACCTGCAGCTGCGTCAACACTAGATCGAGTGGCGTTGGTCAACCCATTATAAAAAATCTCAACTTGCAACCATTGAGGCAAACCATGGTGTGGACATCTCCTAATTAGATCCTTGAACCTTTCCCAAGCTTCATACAAGGACTCGGAATCGTATTGAACAAACGAAGTGATGTCATTCCTCAATCTTGCAGTTTTCGCGGGTGGGAAGAACTTTGCCAAAAATTTCTGGGCTAAGTCGTCCCACTTAGTAATCGAACCCGAAGGAAGCGAATGCAACCAACTCTTTGCCTTATCACGGAGTGTGAAGGGAAAAAGTCGGAGTCTAATTGCATCATCAGTCACTTGAGTGTACTTGAATGTGTCACAAATTTCCAGAAAACTCACCAAATGAGCATTTGGGTCGTCATTGGGCAACCCACCAAACTGCAAACAGTTTTGAACCATTTGGATGGTTCCGGACTTAATTTCGAAGTGATTGGCCTCAATGGCTGGCCTGGAAATGCTTGAGTGCAAATCTGTGACAAGAGGCATGGCGTACTCCCTCAAGGTTTTAGGCTCCTCCTCACCCATGGTATCTTGATTGGGTATACCCCGAACTCGTTCTCTACGTAGTCGTCGAATATTTCTCTCGATCTTGGGATCGTAAGGAATTAACTCAAGATCACGTGAGCGTGGCATACAAATCAAGAATACCTACAAAACAAAATGAAAATTATATACAAGTCTAAAAAGAGACCAAGTTGAATGGAATTGATATTGGTATAATTATTAGAAAACAACTCCCCGGCAACGGCGCCAAAAACTTGTTGGTCGATTTAGCTATCGATAAACACACACGTGCAAGTATACACGGTCAACAAGTAATATATGATAAGGTATGAGTCGAACCCACAGGGAATTGTGACAAATAATAACCAAGTACCAATCGTCTATCAAATTGATCTAATTTAAACAATGAAGATTTGATAATTTGTTGATTGGTTGAGTTCACAAGTCAAATAATGAGTAAAGTGCGGTAAAATATCAAGATAAAAGGGTCTAAGATTACAATTTCCCCCAACACGTCATTTGAATCTCCTAACTCTCTCTTTTCATTTAGTTATAGCATACGAATTGACAACCGAGAAGTCAAAACTACATAAGAGCCTCTGTCGATGGTCAAATCACGAATCTTCCTAAGCGGTGTATAGGTATATGTCTATCCTATACACTATCAAGAGACTAATTTCAGGAATGATTACTAGACACGTGTCACCAAATCTAAATAATCCTCCCTTCAATTACCAACTTTCACGTCGGAAGTCATTAAGACTAGATTCTCAATAGGTTGCATACGGTAATTAGGTATATATCTATCCCAACTACTATCAAGATACCTATTATTGCAGATAATTAATAAGACACACGTCACTTAATCCAATTAATAACCCACAATAATCTATACTTTCGCATGTTATCATAACTAGGTCTTAACCTATAATCCGTTCGTCAAGTTCATATAGGTTCCCACGGTAATTACAGGCCAAGCAATTAATCTAGAAGCAAAGGTTATGACAATCAATTCACACATGCATAACTAAAATCAATAGAGAGAGAATTCAATTCAAATTAAGTGTTGGGTTCCATTGCAATCTTAGAATAGAAGGTTAGTTCATGATAGCTACAATAAACATCATTTTCAATTGATACATTGTCAAATTCGAATTACAAAGAAGATGGAAATCTAGAAATGAAACCACTTTTGGAGCTATTGAGTTGGTGTTCCTTTGGTTGCTGATGGTTTCCAACTCTCCACCTTGGCCTTGCAATTCTTCTTGACTGAGTTCCTTGGCTTTTGGCTTGATTTAGCTTGATTTGCAGCCTTGAGCTCTGTTGGTTGATGTATTTTGTAGCCTCCCTCTCTCTAGATCTCTGATATGTAGCTTAGAAGAGATTATTTATAGCCTCCATCAAGAAACCCTAGCCAAAATCAGACAAAATGGAGCTCAGATCGCACTATAGCTGTGTCAGATCGCACTCAGCACGGCGTCGCGCACCCGCACGCCAGCGCGCGCGCCCGCGCCCAGCGCCTGGGCCGCACGCTGGCCACACGCCCAATTGCCAAGCTGCCGAGCCCCGCGCGCGCGCGCCCAACGCCGAGGCTGCCGAGCGCCTAGCGCCCAGCACCCACTCGCCCAGCGCGCGCCCGCACGCCGCGCCCATGCGCCCGCGCCCAGCGCCTGGGCCGCACGCTGGCGCCCCGCCTGCCGCACGCCGTGCACGCTTCCCAACGCTGTGCACGCCCAACTTTCGAATGTCATCAAATTAAGCCCCGAGCATCGCCAAACATAAATTTTCACCGTGTTATCATCCGGGCACGGAAATCCAGGCATAGGCTTGCCCACGTGGCTTGGCCGACGCCGCACGCCGTGCACGCTTTCCGACGCCGTGCACGCCCAATCACCAAATGTTGTCAAACTAAGCACCGAGCGTCGCCAAGCGTAAATTTCCATCATACTACCATTCAGGCACATGCGTCTGGGGCACGGACATTTAGTCAATACAAATGACGATCCGAGCGGTCTTTATTTCAATTCCTACAAACATAATAAAAATGCATCAAAGCAACATAAAACATGAAAAATTAACTAAAAACTAATTTATGTAGAAATAAGATAAAATTACATAAAAACCATATAAAGTACCTAAAGACTTGCAAATTATCAAGGTCAAAAGTACCCAAATTGTGTGTATAAAACGCACTCATCAGAAGTACCCGAATTTGGGGGTGTCACATTTGTCATTCGAGTCCGTACCAAAGAAAGTTTGATTTTGGATTCATTTAACGATAACTGCTCTGGAATTTATAACGTACATACCCTATGGACTAGTCGAATCAATGAGTGTTCACTAATCATTCAAGAGTTTAGTTCAACAAAATAGGATTTAAACAACGTAAGTTATGATCAAAGATCAACAACAACGATATACGATGATATAGATATTGTATATCCAAGGTATTAGAATAATGATTTCAAATAACTTGAGCTTTGAACAACGAGAATCCAAAAGTTAGAAGTTTATGTTATAATAAGTGAGATATGTAATCATAACTTGTTAATTGAAAGAATAGGATTTAGAAACTTGCGTATTTGTAGACAAGATATGAATAAAGAACTTGCGTTAAGTAGGTTTAGGGTTAGAAACTTGTTTAACATAAAAGAGTTAAGGGTAAGAAACTTACCTCGTGCGTAGTTTTCTTAATTACAAATCACGTACATTAAACAACCTACACATTCCGTTTATATACAATAACAATGATTAGTTGCAATATTCATGTACATCAACACTTCAAGATTAACACTCATCCATCCTCATCTTAATTGTTAGGTTTGTATATAACGCAAGCATGCAATCAAATTACATAAATAGAGCGGAAGTGTGATAAAACGGATTTTAAAATTTTAATACAAACCAGCACCATGATCTATCCTTGTGTTCAATTATCAATTAACGAAAGAGATAGAGATTAAGAAATTATACCCTCGTAGAACCGTGCTTCCTCGGGTACAAGTTTACCTCAAATTCCTTCGCGTTCTCCTTGAATTCCACCGATGAGATTCCTTCCTTTGATCAACGTTAGCCACCCAAGTGTTTGGCCTCTAGAGGTGATCCACCAAGGAATAATATCTATTCAAGAAGTTGGGTGTTGACAAAATCCTAGTTTCTATCTCTATAGAAATTGCAAGTACTCTCAACAATCTAATGCAAGAGTGTGTAACCCTAATCTATTATAAGACTCCTCTTATTTATAGATGTAGGAATAACCCTTCCCTAAACTATTTAGGAATAGGGTTTCTATTATAATTAATCTCCTTTAATTAATTATGCTCCTAATCCAATTAGGAATTTAGGCGAGATTACTTCTATTAATTAATTCCCAATTCCTATTAGGAATTAAATAATAGTAATAGTAATAATAATAAGACTCCTCTTATTAATTTATATTTAATATTTTCAAAATATTAAATAATAAATATTAAGCTATTTAATTTATTCTGTCTCCATAGATTAAAGATAGAATAAATTAAATACACTTAACTTATTATTACAATTATGTCATTTATTTCTTAAATAAATATTTTTCTTTTTTGCGGTGTGACCCTTTAGGTTCTCCATATTAAACGGTTATGAATAAATCAATTAGAACAATTCTAATCTGATTTAAATAAATAAATTAAACTATTTAATTCATTTAAATAAATAATATTTATTCTATAATAATGGTAAGCCCCCTTAGCGATCAACGACTTTCCAGATAATATAGATTTCAACATTAATCACAAAAGAACCTTTCAGTGAATAGTTACCATATAATTCAATCCTTCCACCATACAATGTCCCAATTAAATATAAGACATGGATTTACTGTCAAGTCTTATTTTATTTAATTATATGTATTTCGATTCCCAAATGCACAACTCTAAATAATGCAAATTATAAACTCCTTTCTAATTTCATTCTGCCTTGGCCAAGGACTACTGAGTTGTCATTTATCGAATCACATAGGACATTCACATCTTTTACTAGACGTGGTAGATTCTTTGTTGATCATTCACCTATCTCCATGCACAACTTATTATACCCCATCATACCCTTTGATATACCCCAAAGGTCTTAAAGGACATGTCAAAGTATAACTCATCATACACAAGATACTATAATGATCTCAAGTCCAAGGATCACTTGTACTACTATCACTAGAGGAATTCCTATAGACAGGCGAGTAAAAGTCCATTAGGCATTCCTTAGCGAGCAACGTTCAGTGTACTTATTTTCCAATAAGCACCTACATACTTGTTTTAGTGTCTCCACACAAATGATTATGAGATCAATCATCCTCTTCCCAAGAGCAAGCAACGTATGTACTATTCTATCTGGATTCACTAATCCCCTTTTTAGTAATCCAATGATCAAGAACGATTTTAGTTTGTGAGCTATCTAGAATTTAGATCTCATTAGCATGATCACCATCACGATTCTAAAAGCATTACTCAAAACTATGGGTTTATCATATTTAATATAACAGCACAATGTAGATAATATAAAATGCCTTTTAAGAAAAATAATTCTTTTATTAATAAATGAATAAGATTACAAAGTATATGCTACATCATATCAAATATGATTGGCTTGTGTACATACTACTTTCAATCTCCCAATTGTACTAAAGCCAATCGCCATGGTATCTAATACCCATCTTCTCTAAGTGACGATCAAACTGTTGTTGTGTTAAAGCTTTAGTAAATGGATCTGCAATGTTGTCTTGAGAGTCCACACGCTCTAGAGTGACATCTCCTCTTTCAATGATCTCTCTAATCAAATGAAACCGCCGCAACACGTGTTTGGATTTCTGACGAGACCTGGGTTCCTTAGCCTGTGCAACAGCTCCGGTGTTATCACAGAATAAAGGTACAGCTCCTCTAATGCTAGGAACCACTCCAAGTTCAGTTATGAACTTTTTCATCCAAACAGCTTCCTTTGCAGCTTCACTTGCACCTATGTACTCTGCCTCTGTCACTGAATCAGCAACTGTTTGCTGCTTAGAACTCTTCCAACTCACCGCGCCACCGTTCACTTCTCCTGGATTTGACTGATATCTGCTTGTTACACTAAGTGCATGAGCGACATCTGGTCTAGTACATATCATACCGTACATAATAGATCTTATTGCTGAAGCATAAGGAATCTTACTCATGCGGTCTCTTTCCTCAGGTGTCTTTGGGGCCTGTTTCTTGGAGAGATGTATTCCATGGCTCATCGGCATGAGACCTCTCTTGGAATCTTCCATGCTAAACCTTTTTAGCATCGAGTCAATGTACTTTCCTTGGGTCAAGCCAAGCATCCTTTTAGATCTATCTCTATAGATTTTTATCCCCAAAATATAGGATGCCTCACCCAATTCCTTCATGGAGAAGTGTTTAGATAACCAAATTTTGATCGACTGTAGCATAGGAACATCATTCCCTATCAGTAATATGTCATCAACATATAATACAAGGAATGAAACAGCGCTCCCACTAACCTTCTTATACACACAAGGTTCATTCTCATTTTTGATAAAATCAAACCTTTTGATTATCTCATCAAAACGGATGTTCCATCTTCGAGAAGCTTGCTTCAATCCATAAATGGATCGTTGTAGCTTACAGACTTGGTTTGTTCCAACCGTTGAAATAAAACCCTCTAGCTGTATCATATATACATTTTCCTCAAGCTCTCCATTGAGGAAGGCCATTTTCACGTCCATTTGCCAGATCTCGTAGTCATAATAAGCTACAATTGCAAGCAAAATCCGAATGGACTTGAGCATAGCTACTGGTGAGAAGGTTTCATCATAGTCAACTCCTTGTCTTTGTTTGAAACCTTTTGCAACCAGTCGGGCCTTATAGGTCTCTACCTTGCCATCTGCTCCAGTCTTTCTCTTAAAGACCCATTTATACCCAATAGGCTTAATGCCCTCAGGTGGTGAAACCAAAGTCCATACTTGGTTTTCATACATGGAGTCCATCTCGGATTTCATGGCTTCTAGCCATTTCTCTGAGTCTTCACTACTCATAGCCTCTTCGTAAGTCAACGGATCATCATCATCTATGATGCGTACCTCATCATCATCCTCTATGATGAATCCATACCTATTAGGTATCTTCGGTACTCTTCCAGATTTACGAATAGGTAGTGGTATAGTAGGTTCTTCTACTTGGTCAGGTACCTGACTTTGATCCGTAGTATTTTGTGGTTCTTGAACTTCATCAAGATATATATCTTACTCCCACTGACCCCTTTAAGGATAAACTCCCTTTCCAAGAAGGCAGCGTGTTTCGCAACAAACCCCTTTTGATCAGTAGGATGATAGAAATAATACCCCAATGTTTCTTTAGGGTATCCCACGAATCTACATTTGTCGGATCTAGTCTCCAGCTTATCATGCTCAAACTTTTTGACATAAGCTGGACAACCCCAAGTCTTAACATGCTTAAGATTTGGTTTCCTCCCTGTCCATATCTCATATGGAGTCTGTGGGACGTATTTGGTAGGTACCTTGTTAAATACGTATGCAGCCGATTATAGAGCATAACCTTAGAAGGATACTGGAAGGTCGGTAAAACTCATCATAGAACGAACCATGTCCAACAATGTTCGATTTCTCCATTCAAATACACCATTCAACGGTGGCGTTCCTGGTGGAGTCCATTGTGAGATTATACCATTTTCTTTGAGACAATTGAGAAACTCATTGATCAATTATTCCCCTCCTCGATCCGATCGAAGAATCTTAATACTATTACCAGTTTGTTTCTCTACTTCACTTCTGAATTCTTTGAACTTTTCAAACGATTCAGATTTGTATTTCATTAAATACACATATCCAAATCTAGAATGATCATTAGTGAAAGTAATAAAATAAGAATACCCTCCTCGTGCATTCGTTGTCATAGGTCCACATACGTCTGTGTGTACCAACGCTAACAACTCTGTAACTCTTTCTCCTTTTTCACTAAAAGGAGATTTAGTCATCTTACCCATGAGACAAGATTCACAAGTTAGATATGATTCGTAATCAGATAGCTCTAAAAGCCCATCTTTATGTAACTTGGTTAATCTTGTTTCATTGATATGACCGAGTCTACAATGCCACAAAAAGGTATAATTAACATCATCTCCTTTTCTTTTATTAGTTTGTTCAATTTGAAGTATATTTTCATGCAAGTCAAGTATGTAAAGTCCATTCAGTAGATTGCCAATACCATTTAAAACATTTTTATTATAAATAAGACAACTGTTGTTCTTTATTATAATATCAAAACCATCCATATCCAATACAGAAATTGAAATAATGTTTCTAATGAGTGTTGGAACATAATAACAATTATTTAAACTAATAAACTTGCCTGAAGGCAATGCTAAACAATAAGTCCTTACAGCTAATGCAGCAACCTTTGCTCCATTTTCCACTCGTAGGACGACTTCATCCTTATTCAGCTTTATACTTCTGCTTAGTCCCTGCACATTATTACATATGTGAGAAATACAGCCGGTATCCAATACCCAAGTAGAATTTTGACTTTCAGAAAAATTAATTTCAATCATGAACAAACCTAGATCGGAAGTCGAAGCTTCTCCAAGCTTCTTCTGGTCCGCAAGATACTCCTTGCAGTTCCTCTTCCAGTGTCCCGGCTTATTGCAATGGTAGCAAATTCCTTTGCTATCTGGATCAGGTTTCTTTTTATCCTTTCTCTTCGCCTTGCCCTTAGCCTTCTTGTTTTTCTTCTTTTTAGAAGATACCTTGGGCCTCTTCCTTTTCTTGGAAGAATCATCCACTAGTAAGACTTGGTTCTTGTTGCATGAGAAGTGACCTTCAGCAGTTTTCAGCATGTTAAGTAGCTCAAACAAGCTGACGTCCAACTTATTCATGTGAAAATTCACAACAAATTGTGAGAAGGTGTCTGGTAGTGACTGCAAGATCAAATCTCGACTTAACTCCCCATCCATCACGAACCCAAGTTGTTCAATCAAATTGATCATCTTAAGGACATGAGTCTCAACAGTTGTGTCCTCAGTCATACGAGATCGGAAGAGCTCCTTAGATATCTGATATCTAGCAGTCCTACTTTGCTCACCATACAACTCTTTGAGGTGCAACAATATAGTAGGAGCATCCATAGTTTCATGCTGACGTTGAAGCTCGTTACTCATGGATGCGAGCATGATGCATTGAGCCAAGATTGTATTATCTTGTCACTTCTGAAAGTAGTAATCTCTTCCTCAGAGGCTGTTTCTGCAACATTTGCAGGGATTGGCGAATTTAGGACATAAGAAATCTTTTCAACAGTGAGAACAATTCTCAGATTCCTTAACCAGCCCGTGTAATTCGGTCCCGTCAGTTTGTTAGCATCAAGTATGCTACGCAGTGATAGTGAGTTTGACATTTTTAAATTATGCATGTGAAATAGACAACATTTTAGTATACATTCATTTAATTAACTACCAAAATAATTTAGGTCTTTATTTTAAATTGGTATCTCTCACTTTTTCATCAAACTATATTACCCTCATTATATAGTTCGGCAATTCTAATTAAAGATTTGCTAGTGAGACTAAGGATCCCATTTTAAATGTATATAGCCTTGTGGTGACACAACAAACGATATATAAATAAATAGGTAGACAACTATTGTCAATTACATCACTATGTAACTCCTTTTATTTTGCCTCTTAGATTATTTTGATCAAGTGGTGACCATCCGAATCAAAATTATCCAAGTTAAGTCCAACCTAGCACTTCTATATATGTGAAGAGAAAAATACCGTCCTTGTGGTGACACAACAAAACAGTAATGTTCAATTCCTTAATAAGCATCAAATGTGATAATGCAACATCTTAAATATTTAATATTTGCCTTGTGGTGACACAACAAACTCATATTAAATATTCAATACTCTATTGCTTTACCATGCTAGAAGGCGACGTTCAATATTCCAAATATCTTTGAACGCTTAGGACTTAATATGATTTCTTTGAGGGGTTTATTATTATTAGTCTCATCTTGTTTAGCGCGCATGCACATATATATATAAAATACGCGTCATATTATTTTACATGCGAAGCATGTTGGATAATATATAATATATATATATATATAGTAAGCATGTACATATAGAATACTATATTCTACCCGGATTGATTATGAACTTTTATTCTAGTTTGGTTCACTAGAGCCACCAAGTGAACCAAAAGGTCAAACCTAGAGTGCAATAATTAAATTTAAATATAACTATTAAATTTAAACCCGGGCTCCATTACAAACGGGTCTTTAAGCGCTCCTTGCTCCTTTGTCTCCAATTCTTCAAAATTAATTCTAACTAGTCCTATTACATAAACTATTTACAATAAATAGAAACCTTGATCAGCAGTCAAAGGGAAGTACATAGGAGGGAGATAGAATTTACATTAAGAAAAATTAGAGAAGACGAGGTACGCAGACCCCATTTATAAAAACCCATACATTCAAGCATCCTCTAAAATAAATCCAATCACATATTAGTCAATAGTCCATAATCAATCCCTATTTATTATCATACATATCTCTATATGTATCAATAAATAACATTCATCTCATGAATAATAAAACCATTCCATATATGCATTGATATCAATTAATGGGCAAAAATGTTGCTAATATTTAGTTTTGAAACAAAATAAACTCTTTTATTTTAATCAAAAACAAAATCCAAATTAAACTCCTTTAATTTTAGCAATGTGAAATCCTATTCTAGATAAAATAAATATCTTTATTTTAAACTTTTATCAATCAAATAAACCATTTATGATAATTGAGAAACGTTTTCTGGGTTCAGGCGCGGCCGCGCTCCAAAATGAACTGGATGCGGCTCGGCCGCGACGCTGAATCAGAAAATTTTTTTCAGCCCAAAAATTCGATCGTATGAATATCAATTCATACATGGAATCATCACAATCAATAATTAACACAAGGATTAGGCTCTGATACCACTGTTAGGTTTGTATATAACGCAAGCATGCAATTAAATTACATAAATAGAGCGGAAGCGTGATAAAACGGATTTTAAAATTTTAATACAAACCATGACCATGATCTATCTTTGTGTTCAATTATCAATTAACGAAAGAGATAGAGATTAAGAAATTATACCCTCGTTGAACCGTGCTTCCTCGGGTACAAGTTCACCTCCAATTCCTTCGCATTCTCCTTGAATTCCACCGATGAGATTCCTTCTTTTGATCAACGTTAACCACCCAAGTGTTTGGCCTCTAGAGGTGATCCACCAAGGAATAATATCTATTCAAGAAGTTGGGTGTTGGCAAAACCCTAGTTTCTATCTCTATAGAAATTGCAAGTACTCTCCACAATCTAATGCAAGAGTCTGTAACCCTAATCTATGATAAGACTCCTCTTATTTATAGATGTAGGAATAACCCTTCCCTAAACTATTTAGGATTAGGGTTTCTATTATAATTAAACTCCTTTAATTAATTATGCTCCTAATCCAATTAGAAATTTAGGAGAGATTACTTCTATTAATTAATTCCCAATCCCTATTAGGAATTAAATAATAGTAATAATAATAATAATAATAAGACTCCTCTTATTAATTTATATTTAATATTTTCAAAATATTAAATAATAAATATTAAGCTATTTAATTTATTCTATCTCCATAGATTAAATTAAATACACTTAACTTATTATTATAATTATGCCATTTACTTCTTAAATAAATATTTTTTCTTTTTGCGGTGTGACCCTTTAAGTTCTCCATATTAAACCGGTTGTGAATAAATCAATTAGAACAATTCCAATCTTATTTAAATAAATAAATTAAACTATTTAATTCATTTAAATAAATAATATTTATTCTACAATAAGGGTAAGCTCCATTAGCGATCAACGACTTTCTAGATAATATAGATTTCAACATTAATCACAAAAGAACCTTTCAGTGAATAGTTACCATACAATTCAATCTTTCTACCATACAATGTCCCAATTAAATATAAGACATGGATTTACTATCAAGTCTTATTTTATTTAATTATATGTATTTCGATTCCCAAATGCACAACTCTAAATAATGCAAATTAGAAACTCCTTTCTAATTTCATTCTGCCTTGGCTAAGGACTACTGAGTTGTCATTTATCGAATCACATAGGACATTCACATCTTTTGCTAGACGTGGTAGATTCTTTGTTGATCATTCACCTATCTCAATGCACAACTTATTATACCCCATCATACCCTTTGATATACCCCAAAGATCTTAAGGGACATGTCAAAGTATAACTCATCATACACAAGATACTATGATGATCTCAAGTTCAAGGATTACTTGTACTACTATCACTAGAGGAATTCCTATTGACAAGCGAGTAAAACTCTATTATGTATTTCTTAGCGAGCCACGTTCAGTGTACTTATTCTCCAATAAGCACCTACATACTTGCTTTAGTGTCTCCACACAAATGATTATGAGATCAATCATCCTCTTCCCAAGAGCAAGCAACGTATGTACTAATCTATCCGGATTCACTAATCCCCTTTTTAGTAAACCAACGATTAGGAACGATTTTAGTTTGTGAGCTATCTAGAATTTAGATCTCATTAGCATGATCACCATCACAATTCTAAAAGCATTGCTCAAAACTATGAGTTTATCACATTTAATATAACAACACCATATAGATAATATAAAATGCCTTTTAAGAAAAATAATTCTTTTATTAATAAATGAATAAGATTACAAAGTATATGCTACATCATATCAAATATGATTGGCTTGTGTGCATACTACTTTCATTAATATCTCAATTGTTTTCTGATTATTAATCTCACTTAAGAATTCCTAAAACTTAACGTTAAGTTAAGGTACATCAACTTTATATTTTATAATCATCAAGTATATGCTTACCATCCATCACAGTATCTTATTATTCATTTAATTCATTAGTCTAAGCTTTAAACATGCATAGGATAACATACATGACCGAAAAGAAAAGGAAAAAACAAGTCACTTTCTGCATCTCCCGCCGGGGCGGGAGTTTCCTTCACAAAAAACCCCGTCGGGGCGGGGATACCGCCGGGGCGATAAACCTAGTGCAATAAGCCCGCCGGGGCGGTAAACTTAGTGTAATGAGCTCGCCGGGGCGGTAAACCTGAATCCTAAATTCTGCAGTTCGTGAACTGCAAAAAGCTTATGTAAGATCCTGACTTTATGAAATGAAAGTTTATTATTTTTTTTATGATTATTTTTCTAAATAGTGAAGTGCTTAATTGTTATAAATGATAGTTAAGGGTGTTATCTGATATTCTTTCTGTCGGAGAATATTCTTTCTGTCGGGGAATATTATATTCGGTACCGTACGACGGTGCCGAAATAACAAAATATTAGTAGGCCCCACAATGACAATATTGTCAACGATAGTGGGCCCCATTGTCGGACACTGAAAACGATAGTATTTTGTCAATAGTATTATCCCCGGCAACTGTTGAAATACCCGGTAATAAAAAGAACAGTAAAACGCGTTATTCCACAGTTATACGCGGTATTTCATAAGCACACGGTGGTACACAGTATTTTAAATTATTGATTCAATAATTGATAAAGTAGCAATTGCACAGTATTTTGATTCAATAATTACAATAGCATCTGCATGGTACTTTTTATTATTTGTCATGGCACTGTAACTCATATTATTTGATATGATATTTTAGCATTATTGACGGATTAAAAGTGGAGTCTAACTTAGGGGTACCTAATTGAAATTGTGAAATTCACATGCTATGAACTATTGGTTCACATGATGGAACTATTGGTTCACATGTGGGAAGTATTAGGGGATGTTATGCAAGATTGATAATACTTGAGGGATTATATTAAAAATAGAGCCAAAGATAGAGGTACTAAAGTGTAATAAGTCGAGCCCTTATTGTGTAATTAATGAAACTTGGTTTTCCTATAAATAGGAAAGATTATCTTAAGAAATCTTCACACCTTCCTTGCTTATACTTCCTCTTTCTCTCTAAATTTCTTGAGTTCTCTAAGTGTGCTAGGCTATTGTGAGTATTTGTGAGAATACTAGTATTGTACAAGTTAGTAAACTTCATAGAAAGCAACATCCAATCACTTATTAACGAAGGTAGGGGATATCATTTCTTTCATACTCTTATGTCATATCATTTGATTCCATGTTCGTAAGTGATATTATACTCATAAAGGTTGTTATTCATTCTGTATTAATTTGTGGGGATAACCTGTCTGTGCGGATTGACGCATGCCTGGTGAATATCCTTTTGTATTTATTCTTTATTACTCTGTGGGAATAACCTGTATGTACGGAGTGTCGTACCTGGTGAATATCCTTTTGTATTCATTCCTTATTACTCTATGGGAATAACCTGTATGTACGGAGTGTCGTACCTGGTGAATATCCCTTTGCATTTATTCCTTATTAATCTGTGGGTATAACCTGTCCGTGCGGATTGACGCATGCCTGGTGAATAACCCTTCGTATTCATTATTATTAATCTTTTGTGGAAATAATCTGTCTGCGCAGATTACCGCATGATGGGTGAAAATCCATTTGTAGTTTCATATATTCTTTTATACTCGTATAACGTATCATTTCTTTTGTATTCTTTAAGGGATATCTTTTTCTTTTAGATTTCTCCATTTATGATAAGAAATCTCTGTTTGTTTCCAAAACCTTATTTTAAATGGTGAAAATCCCTGAAAATTTATAGGATATCCTTAATAGTTTGTGACAAAATCAATCCACATAAGAAAATAATTTATATGTAGACAAATTTATAACAAACTTAATTTTTAACTAATATAAAATATTAAGTGAGAAAATAAAATAAATTAAAATAAAAATATTTTAATTTTTATTTATTTCATATATATATATATATATAAATTATTATTATTATTAAAATAAATTTATCGTCATATATACTAATACACCGGACAGAATGATTACTAATTAGACACCATAATATAGTCCGTAAATATTCTGGGAAAAAAAATTGTTCTCACATTTTTTTCACCTGAATCTTTCTATTTCGTTTGATACGATATAGTTGAATCGTGAATTTTATTCTTGAATACAATTTGGTCACCATGTTGGCAATTTGGACAACCTTCGACACTGGATATTCATTCTTATTCTTGATTTCACTGTATTCATTTTATATCATTGTCATCATCCTCATACTTAAATTGTGGTGATAGTTCTCTTTGGCCCGTAGTGCAAAGATGAATTGGCGCGACATAATTTTGATCAAACTGTGTATTGGTATAATCATGACTTTTGGTGTTACAAACAAAGGCGTATGGTGAAAGTTCTCTTTGGCCCGTAGTTTAAAAATGAACTGGCGTTTGGCATAATCATGACCGGTGATGTTACAAGTAAATATCTTTGGCAAATAGTGCAAAGAGAGGTTGTTAAATATAAACTGTTGATTTAGAAGTTCATAATCATGAACTGTTGATTGGTGTTACAGGGATAAAATATTGGTAGTGATCCTTTAACTTATAGAAGATGGTAGATATTATAATCTACTTGACTCTTCTAATGGATTATTCGTTCTGCTGCAGTTGTTGTTATTGGACAATTATAATATCTTTAAATCTCTTATTTATTTCGGTTGAAGGCTAAAGATAATTTTATTCTTCATTATCTTAGTCATGATATTTCCTACTGGGCTATTTGTGCTCACCCTTTTCCTTTTTGTTCCATTGTTCTCTTCAGGAAAAGAGAGTGTAGCCGGGACTAGTCAGGGAATGGAGTGATGGTCCGAGATAATAGAAGTATCTTAATACATTACTATTAGTATGGCAATAAGTGTATTGAGAATTTAAGATGTGTTTGTATTGTGTTGTCATATTTTGCACAACACTTATTAGTTGTAAATGTAAAAATTCGTATTTGTATTTGTATTTTGTATAATGTTATTGGCGACTCAAAATGGGTTATATGGACCTATTTTGGGGGTGTCATAGTTGGTATCAGAGCTTAGGGATATGATCTCTGGTAGAGATCTGGGATTAGAACTAGGAGGGGAGAGACGAGTAAAATCCTTCGCTAGTGTGTCCTACCTAAGCTATTTTTGTTATTTAAGTAATTGGTTTGGTTATAGGGACAAGATGTTGCATGTCTATTTCTTTAAATAATCTTTGTTTTGTGATCACATTTCAGAATGACATCTGAAAACTAAGAGATTCATTATGAGACCATTGTGGCTGAAAATCAGGAAGCTACAAATAATACGGGTGCAAACTCAGAACATCATGATGTTAATCATGATGCTAACAACATGATAAATGATGAATTTTTTAGGAACTTCATGCAATACATGCAGAACCAGGTGAGAAGAGCTCATGTCTATAATACTGGCATAAACACTGATAATGCACGAATGGTCACTACCAAGCAGTTCAAAGAGTTGGGACCACCTGAATTTTTCGACAAGCCAGATCCACTCAAGGCAGAGGCGTGGCTCAAACAATTAACAAAGATATTTCATGTACTGCGTTGCACGGACGAACAAAAGGTTCCTTTCGCCACTTTTATGCTGCGAGGAGAAGCGGATCATTGGTGGGAATCCGTGAAACGTACCCGTCACTCGGCACTCGAGATGTCTTGGGACGAGTTCCAAGAATTATTTAACGAGAAGTATTTTTCGAAGAGTATTCGCCATATGAAAGAGGTGAATTTCATTCAACTAGAACAGAACAACATGACGGTGTCACAGTACGAAGCCAAGTTTGTCGAGCTGTCTCGATTTGCATCCCATTTAGTGGACACTGAGGAACGGATGACACGAATGTTTCTACGAGGTTTGAAACCAGAAATTTGTAAATATCTCGTTTCTCATAAAATTTGTCTATATTCATATGTCGTGGATAGGGCTCAAGTAGTGGAGCAAGAGAGAGGAATACTCAACCAGGAAGCAACACCCAACAGCGAGAGAAAAATTACGATAATAATCGTAACGGTGGCAACAATCATCGAAATAGTGATAACCAGCGAGGAGGGAATCATCACGTCGGAAATGGTAACCACTTCGGTGGTAATCCTGGCCCAGATAACAGGAGGAGTGAGTCAAGCAACAATAATTCCAAGAAGAGGAAATTCAACAACAACCATGGAAAGGTACCAACATCAGTACCAGCACCATTACCAGTTTCGAGGGGGGAGTACGACCATCAGTTAGATGTTTTAGGTTTGGGAAAGAAGGACGCATCAGTCCAAATTGTACACAGCCGCCATCCCAAGTGTGTTCCAATTGTGGAAAAGAAGGCCATATAGCTCGATTTTATCATGCAACGAAGTCAAGTCCAGCTACAATGATGACACCAAAGGCGGTCACGGACAAGTCAAAGTCTGTGGTTCAGGGGAGAGCTTTTGTCGTGACATCCCAAAAAGCACAGAACCCGAACAAAGTTATTACGGGTAAACTACTTATTAACTCTTGTGAAGTCTATGCCTTGCTAGATACTAGTTCTACCCACTCTTTTATTTCACCAATATGTGCTCAACGTCTATCGACGCCGGGTTTTCGCTTTCTCTTCTTCTTTTAGTCTTTTCCAAATTTTAGCCTTTTGATTTAATGATTTTTGGAAAAGGTCGGCATTGATGTCGACGGGGTTTTGAAAGATCGTGTTTTGTGATGAGCCAATTAACCAGAGTCGCCAGTTGGTATGTTTGAAATGGATGTACCAACTCATCCGAATTTTTCGTGTTTATAAATCGCTGGCTCATATGTGACTCCGAATTAATTGGTCTGCGAATCGAGATTCATAGAGTTCGGGGGCTTGCTTAAGTGAGGGGAAGGTGTTAGGCACCCCTCGACTTTCGTGAAACACGGTTACCACAATCTTGATGCTTTTCTATCCTTTAATTCATGAAATGTGTGTGTGTGTGCGCGCGCGTGTGTATGTGTGTGCCTATATGAATGTTGTGGTGAGTTTGTATGAAAGAATCATTTGGATTTTTTAGGGAAAGTCGTGCTTTAATTTGAGAACAGCTTCGGAATGTCTTTTGATTTATTTATACGAGAAAGCTTGATTTTTGCATAAGAAAGGTTTGATTTTAATTGCCAAAATTATGAGAGTTTCATTAGGTGTCATTTTGGTAAAACACGAGTTTGTTAAACCTTGGCCAAAATAGGAATCGAGATTTATACGTTGCTTTCATAAATGATAGGCAATTTCAAGAATCTCTTTCGCCCTATGTATCAAGGTTTAGTAAAACGTCATTTTATTTATAAAATCATTTTGTGTGGTGTTTTGGAAAACGATCTTTCTTTAACTTCCTCGTTAGATAGGAATCGACATTCATTAACATTTCTCAAATTTTAACCTCGTGATTCTAATATCCTACTTTGATTGATTTTATGAAAGTCTTCATTGTTTTAGTTTTGAAATCAATTCTTTTGGGTGTCACAAATCAAATGAAGCAATAAAAAAGCGCGGGTTATTCATGGGCATGTAAGCCATCAAAATAAA
This sequence comes from Aralia elata, assembly GCA_034770075.1. NCBI lineage: Eukaryota > Viridiplantae > Streptophyta > Magnoliopsida > Apiales > Araliaceae > Aralia > Aralia elata. The sequence goes on from CM068387.1 coordinate 27,513,386, forward strand.
CCCCAAACGCATACAATCCCATCTTTTCACTATGACGGGCCTTAAATCCGATTCTCGCTCGCCTTAGCGTCGTTTTAAAGGCCCGACGGTTTACATGTTCACAACGAAGGATTACATTATTCCTGAATACATACGTCAAAATTTGTCCGTCATCGGATTCGGACACACGGGTCGCTTTCCCTAGGCTCACAACCACGATTACTACGTACTCACAAATCAAACATTACAATAAATAACCAACACACAAGGAAATTCTAACAATATCACGACATCCTAAATAGCAAATTAAAGGGACCCACAACCAATACATCTCTTATACAACAAGCAAGAAATCAAAACGTGAATATCATCGGGTTATTAAGAAGAATTTTTTTCCAATGGAACCCTCGCAAATAATCCCTAATTCATTATTTCACAATAAATTACATGAAGACTACATTAATTTTAGCCAAAATGATATGATAAATTGTTAGAATAAAGGGAAATTTCACCTTGCAATTGATACCAAAATGAAGTAACTTGTGTATTGGAATGGAAGAAATATGTGTGTTACAATCAAATCAAAGAGTAAAAACCCTCTCTTTTGATCTTCCTTTCTCTCCTATTTGTTGCAAAAAATTATGGTGTTTTTCCTCTCTATTCCCCGATTTTCTGCGTGCTGCTCTTGCTGAATTTCTTCTTCTTCTTTCAAAAACTGCTGAACCTCCTGTATGCTGCCGAAGCTGGCTTAAATAGGCTGGCCAGAGCCAGCCGCAGATCTATCTGCGGCTGGCCGCAGATGGATCTGCGGCTGGCCAGCTGGCACGCCTCCCATCGCACTCAGCTGGTAGTGCCTGGTTTCCTGGTTTCCGTGCTGGCGCACCCACTTGGCCGCAGATCTATCCGCGGCTGGCGGGCTTGACTTTCTCGATTTTCGTGCAATGCCTCGATTTCCGTGCCGCAACGTCGGTTTTCGCTGACATGCTCGTGTTCTGCGGTCCGGGAATTTCCGGGAGACGTGCCACCTCATTCGGAAGTGCCTGCTTCGGACGGCTCTGCTGTCACGTCGACTTGGGCTGCCCAAATCATTGCGGCGGTGCCGGGCGCTTGCCTTTGTGCCCGCTCCTTTGCTTCCGCAAGCCGGTTCAATTGACGATTTCGCCCTCCTGTCATGGTTAGTAGAAGGAAACGCAAAATTTGGGTGTCTACAACGTCTGAATTTAACTCCTGAGAAATTAGATTTTGACTTATCTATTGAAACACCATTAGCACAAACATTTGTTACATCTACAGTCTATAAATCTTGTTTTGTTCAAATCGACACCCTCACATTAACTGTTGATCTTATCTCCTTAAACATGGATGAATTTGATGTGATTTTAAGAATTGATTGGTTAACTACTCATCATGCTAAAATTGATTGCTTTCGTAAGGTCATTAGTTTTCATATTCCTAATCAACCTATTATGCGAATTCAAGCAACCAAACCATTAAAATCAATAATCATCATTTGTAGTCACAAAGTCATTCGTTTATTGAAAAATGGATGCCAAGCTTTCTTAGCCTATGTAACGAATTTAAACAAAAGTACGTCCGATTTGAATAATATTTCTGTTGTTAATGAGTTCCCTGACGTATTTCCCGAAGAGCTTCTTGGCCTACCCCCAGACCATGAAATCGAATTTTGTATCGACCTTGAATCCCGTACAAAACCCATTCCCAAAACCCCATATCGAATGGCTCCTATTGAACTTCAAGAGTTAAAAGTCCAACTACAGGAGTTGTTAGACCGCGATTTCATACGCCCGAGTACATTGCCTTGGGGTGCTCCTGTTTTATTCATAAAGAAGAAAGACAGGAGTATGAGACTTTACATTGACTATCGGGAGTTAAACCATGTCACCATCAAAAGTAGGTACCCGTTACCTCGCATTGATGACATGTTCGACCAGTTACAAGGTGCTCAATTCTTTTCAAAGATCGATCTCCGTTTTGGGTATCATCAGTTGAAAGTTAAAGCTGATGACATTCCAAAGACTGCTTTTAGAACTCGATACGGGCATTATGAATTCCTAGTCATGTCTTTTGGATTGACTAATGCTCCTGCTACTTTCATGGATATGATGAACCGGATATTCAAGGACTATTTGGATCATTTCGTGGTTGTCTTCATTGATGATATTCTCATATATTCTAAAAGTCATGAAGATCATGAGCAACACTTGAGGTTGATACTCCAAAAGCTTTGTGAAAATAAGCTATATGCTAAGTTGAAGAATTGTGAATTCTGGCTTGAGGAAGTTTCATTCCTTGGTCACTTGGTTTCTAAACAAGGAATCTCAGTTGACCCGGTGAAGATTGAAGCACTATCAAATTGGGAACAACCTAAGTCAGTAACCGAAGTACGAAGCTTTCTGGGTCTAGCTGGTTGTTATCGGAGATTCGTATAAGGATTTTCTCGAATAGCCATTCCATTAACTCAACTGACTCGGAAAAGCACAACATTCAAATGGAGCGAAGAATGCGAGAAAAGTTTTCAAGAACTCAAAAGAAGACTCATTTCAGCACCTCTATTGACAATACCATCAGGATCGGAAGGATTTGTCATCTACAGCGACGCTTCAAGCAAAGGACTAGGTTGTGTTCTCATGCAACATGGGAAGGTTATAGCCTATGCGTCTCGACAACTCAAGGAATATGAGAGGAATTATCCTAGTCATGATCTAGAGTTGGCAGCAGTCATTTTTGCGTTGAAGATTTGGAGACATTACTTGTATGGAGAGAAAGTGGAGATCTATACAGACCACAAAAGTCTCGAATATTTCTTCACCCAGAAGGAACTCAACATGCGACAGCGGCGTTAGCTCGAGCTGTTGAAAGATTACGACCATACCATCCAATACCATCCTGGAAAGGCGAACGTAGTAGCTAACGCATTGAGTAGAAGATCATATGCAAGTACGAGTGCGTTACTAACATCGCAAAGGCCCATATTCGATGATTTACAAAGGATGGAGATAGAGTTAAAGACTCTAGGAACCCACGTGAAGATCGCACATATACGGGTAGAACCAACTTTAATCGACAAAATTAAAGCTGCTCAAGTTACAGACCCGGAGTTGGTGAATATGAAGAAAAAGGTACAAGAAGGTGCTATTCCAGAAGCAAGAGTCGACGAAGACGGAATACTTCGAATCAACTCTAGACTGTGTGTTCCTAACGACCCTGACTTGAAATACAAAATCATAATGGAGGCACACAACACACCGTTTACAATCCACCCTGGAAGTACCAAAATGTATCGTGATCTTTGACATACATTTTGGTAGAACAATATGAAGAGAGAGATTGCAGAGTTTATCGCAAGATGTTTAACTTGTCAACGTGTCAAGGCGGAGCATCAAGTACCAAGGGGTCCATTGCAACCACTTGAGATTCTAGAATGGAAGTGGGAACACATCAACATGGATTTTGTGATAGGTCTTCCCAAAGTTTCTCAAGGCTTAGACGCAATTTGGGTCATTATAGATATATTGACCAAGTGTGCTCATTTCTTGCCTATACGAGAAAACTATTCACTTGAGCGTCTTGCTAGTATGTATATAAGCGAGATTATCAGATTGCATGGCATGCCAGTATCCATAGTTTCTGATCGAGATCCTAGATTCACTTCACGATTTTGGGTCAGCTTGCAAAAAGCTATGTGCATTGAATTATGATTCAGTTCTGCATACCATCCCCAGACAGATGGGCAATCAGAAAGGACTATTCAAACCCTCGAAGATCTATTAAGACTCTGCGTACTAGACTTCAAAGGAAGTTGGGACAAATACTTTCCATTGGTGGAATTCTCTTACAATAACAGTTATCAAGCAAGTATATGCATGGCTCCCTTCGAGGCGTTGTATGGACGAAGGTGTCGATCTCCACCATGTTGGGATGAAGTAGGTGAGGAAAAATTGTTGGGACCCGAGTTGATACGTATGACTACAGAAAAGATCCAAATGATCCGACAACGTATACAAACAGCTCAAGATCGACAAAAGAGTTATGCCGATCTTCATCGAAAAGACGAGAAATTCAATGTCAGAGATCATGTATTTTTACGTAGGAGTTAAGAGATTCGGAAAGAGAGGGAAGCTTAACCCTTGATTTATCGGTCCATTTGAAATCCTCGACCGTGTAGGAATTGTGGCCTACAGACTCGCCTTCCCGCCAAACATGTCTCGTGTTCATAATGTTTTTCACATATCCATGCTACGTAAATATGTGAAAGATCCAAACCACATTATTGAATTAGAACCAGACGAGATAGTAGAGGATTTAATGTACGAAGAGATACCTGTTAAGGTCTTGGATAAGAAGGAACAGATTCTTGAAAGTAGTATGCACACAAGCCAATCATATTTGATATGATGTAGGATATACTTTGTAATCTTATTCATTTATTAATAAAAGAATTGATTTTCTTAAAAGACATTTTATATTATCTACATAGTGTTGTTTTATTAAATGTGATAAACCCATAGTTTTGAGCAATGCTTTTAGAATCATGATGGTGATCATGCTAATGAGATCTAAATTCTAGATAGCTCACAAACTAAAATTATTCCTAATCGTTGGATTACTAAAAAGGGGATTAGTGAATCCGGATAGATTAGTACATACGTTGCTTGCTCTTAAGAAGAGGATGATTAATCTCATAATCATTTGTGTGGAGACACTAAAACAAGTATGTAGGTACTTATTGGAGAATAAGTTCACTGAACGTGGCTTGCTAAGGAATACCTAATGGAGTTTTACTCGCCTGTCAATAGGAATTCCTCTAGTGATAGTAGTACAAGTGATCCTTGGACTTGAGATCATCATAGTATCTTGTGTATGATGAGTTATACTTTGACATGTCCCTTAAGACCTTTGGGGTATATCAAAGGGTATGATTGGGTATAATAAGTTGTGCATGGAGATAAGTGAATGATCAACAAAGAATCTACCACTTCTAGTAAAAGATGTGAATGTCCTATGTGATTCGATAAATGACAACTAAGTAGTCCTTGGCCAAGGCAGAATGAAATTAGAAAGGGTTTCTAATTTGCATTATTTAGAGTTGTGCATTTGGAAATCGAAATACATATAATTAAATAAAATAAGACTTGACAGTAAATCCATGTCTTATATTTAATTGGGACATTGTATGGTAGAAGGATTGAATTGTATGGTAATTATTCACTGAAAGGTTCTTTTGTGATTAATGTTGAAATCTATATTATCTGGAAAGTCGTTGATCGCTAAGGGGGCTTACCTTTATTGTAGAATAAATATTATTTATTTAAATGAATTAAATAGTTTAATTTATTTATTTAAATAAAATTAGAATTGTTCTAATTGATTTATTCACAACCGGTTTAATATGGAGAACCTAAAGGGTCACACCGCAAAAGGGAAATATTTATTTAAGAAGTAAATGACATAATTGTAATAATAAATTATGTGTATTTAATTTAATCTATAGAGATAGAATAAATTAAATAGCTTAATATTTATTATTTAATATTTTGAAAATATTAAATATAAATTAATAAGAGGAGTCTTATTATTATTATTACTATTACTATTATTTAATTTCTAATAGGGATTGAGAATTAATTAATAGAAGTACTCTCCCATGAATTCCTAATTGGATCAGGAGCATAATTAATTAAAGGAGTTTAATTATAATAGAAACCCTAATCCTAAATAGTTTAGGGAAGGGTTATTCCTATATCTATAAATAAGAGGAGTCTTATCATAGATTAGGGTTACACACTCTTGCATTAGATTGTGGAGAGTACTTGCAATTTCTATAGAGATAAAAACTAGGGGTTTTGCCAACACCCAACTTCTTGAATAACTATTCTTCCTTGATGGATCACCTCTAAAGGCTAAACACTTGGGTGACTAACGTTGATCAAAGGAAGGAATCTCATCAGTGGAATTCAAGGAGAACGCGAAGAAATTGGAGGTGAACTTGTACCCAAGGTAGCACGGTTCTATGAGGGTATAATTTCTTAATCTATATCTCTTTCGTTTATATCGTTAATTGAGCACATAGATTGATCATGGTGATGGTTTGTATAAAATTTTAAAATTCGTTTTATCGCGCTTCCGCACTATTTATGTAATTTGATTGCATGTTCGCGCTATATACAAACCTAACAGTGGTATCAGAGCCTAATCTTGTGCTAATTATCGATTTTAATGATTCCATGTGTGTATGGTATGCGATTGGATCGAAATTTTTTGGGCAGAATTCGTTTTTCTGAATCTGTTACGCGGGACAGCTGCGCCGGCTCCAGTTCATTCTGGAGCGCAGCTGCGCCCAAACCCAGAAAAATCGTGTCTGGGGTTCAGTGCAGCTGCGCCGTTTCCCAGTTCATTCTGGGCGCAACTGCGCCGGACAGCAGAATCCGAAAAATAATTTTTTCCTTCAATTAAAATAAATGGTTTATTTAATTGATATAAGTTTAAAATAAAGATGTTTATTTTATCTAGAATAGGATTTCAGATTGCTAAAATTAAAGGAGTTTAATTTGGATTTGGTTTTTGATTAAAATAAAAGAGTTTATTTTGTTTCAAAACTAAATATTAGCAAAACTTTTGCCCAATAATTGATATCAATGCATATATGGAATGGTTTTATTATTCATGAGATGAATGTTATTTATTGATACATATAGAGATATGTATGATAATAAATAGGGATTGATTATAGACTATTGACTAATATGTGATTGGATTTATTTTAGAGGATGCTTGAATGTATGGGTTTTTATAAATGGGGTATGCGTACCTCGTCTTCTCTAATTTTTCTTAATGTAAATTCTATCTCCCTCCTATGTACTTCCCTTTGACTGCTGATCAAGGTTTCTATTTATTGTAAATAGTTTATGTAATAGGACTAGTTAGAATTAATTTTGAAGAATTGGAGACAAAGAAGCAAGGAGCGCTTGAAGACCCGTTTGTAATGGAGCCCGGGTTTAAATGTAATAGTTATATTTAAATTTAATTCTTGCACCCTAGGTTTGACCTTTTGGTTACTTTGTGGCTCTAGTGAACCAAACTAGAATAAAAGTCCATAATCAATACGGGTAGAATATAGTATTCTATATGTGCATGATTACTATATATATTATATATTATACAACATACTTCGCATGTTAAATAATATGACGCGTATTTTATATATATATATGTGCATGCGCGCTAAACAAGATGAGACTAATAATAATAAACCCCTCAAAGAAATTATATTAAGTCCTAAGCGTTCAAAGATATTTGGAATATCGAACGTCGCCTTCTAGCATTGTAAACCAATAGAGTATTAAATATTTAATATGAGTTTGTTGTGTCACCACAAGACAAGTATTAAATATTTAAGATGTTGCTTTATCACATTTGATGCTTATTAAGGAATTGGACATTACTGTTTTGTTGTGTCACCACAAGGACAGTATTTTTCTGTTCACATATATGGAAGTGCTAGGATGGACTTAACTTGGATAATTTTGATTCGGATATGTCACCACTTGATCAAAATAATCTAAGAGGCAAAATACAAGGAGTTACATAGAGATGTAATTGACAATAGTTGTCTACCTATTTATTTATATATAGTTTGTTGTGTCACCACAAGGCTATATACATTTGAAATGGGATCCTTAGTCTCACTAGCAAATCTTTAATTAGAATTGCCGAACTATATAATGAGGGTAATATAGTTTGATGAAAATAGTGGGAGATACCAATTTAAATAAAAACTTAATTTATTTTGGTAATTAATTAAATGAATGTATGCTAAAATTTGTCTATTTCACATGCAGAATTTAAAAATGTCAAACTCATTATCACTGCGTAGCATACTTGATGCTAACAAACTGACCGGACCGAATTACACGGACTAGTTAAGGAATCTGAGAATTGTTCTCACTGCTAAAAAGATTTCTTATATCCTAAATTCGCCAGTCCCTGCAAATGTTGCAGAAACAGCCTCTGAGGAAGAGATTGCTACTTTCAGAAAGTGGCAAGATGATGCAATCCTGGCTCAATGCATCATGCTCGCATCCATGAGTAACGAGCTTCAGCGTCAGCATGAAACTATGGATGCTCCTACTATATTGCTGCACCTTAAAGAGTTGTATGGTGAGCAAAGTAGGACTGCTAGATATCATATATCTAAGGAGCTCTTTCGATCTCGTATGACTGAGGGCACTACTATTGAGACTCATGTCCTTAAGATGATCAATCTGATTGAACAACTTGGACAGCTTGGGTTCGTGATGGATGGGGAGTTAAGCCAAGATTTGATCTTCCAGTCACTCCCAGACACTTTCTCACAATTTGTTGTGAATTTTCACATGAATAAGTTGGACGTCAGCTTGCCTGAGCTACTTAACATGCTAAAAACTACTGAAGGTCACTTCTCATCCAACAAGAACCAAGTCTTACTAGTGGATGATTCTTCCAAGAAAAGGAAGAGGCCCAAGGTATCTTCTGAAAAGAAGAAAAACAAGAAGGCTAAGGGCAAGGCGAAGAGAAAGGATAAAAAGAAACCTGATCTAGATAGCAAAGGAATTTGCTACCATTGCAATAAGCCGGGACACTGGAAGAGGAACTGCCAGGAGTATCTTGCGGACCAGAAGAAGCTTGGAGAAGCTTCGACTTCCGATCTAGGTTTGTTCATGATTGAAATTAATTTTTCTGAAAGTCAAAATTCTACTTGGGTATTAGATACCGGCTGTAGTTCTCACATATGTAATAATATGCAGAGACTAAGCAGAAGTAGAAAGCTGAACAAGGATGAAGTCGTCCTACGAGTGGGAAATGGAGCAAAAGTTGCTGCATTAGCTGTAGGGACTTATTGTTTAGCACTGCCTTCGGGCAAGTTCATTAGTTTAAATAATTATTATTATGTTCCGACACTCATTAGAAACATTATTTCAATTTCTGTATTGGATATGGATGGTTTTGATATTATAATAAAGAACAACAATTGTTCTATTTATAATAAAAATATTTTATATGGTGTTGGAAACCTACTGAATGGACTTTACATACTTGACTTGCATGAAAATATACTTCAAATTGAACAAACTAAGAAAAGAAAAAGAGATGATGTTAATTATACCTTTATGTGGCACTGTAGACTCGGTCATATCAATGAAACAAGATTATCCAAGTTGCATAAAGATGGGCTTTTAGAGCTATCTGATTACGAATCATATCCAACTTGTGAATCTTGTCTCATGGGTAAAATGACTAAATCTATTTTTAATGGAAAAGGAGAAAGAGTTACAGAGTTGTTAGCGTTGGTACACACAGACGTTTGTGGACCTATGACAACGAATGCACGAGGAGGGTATTCTTATTTTATTACTTTCACTGATGATCATTCTAGATTTGGATATGTGTATTTAATGAAATACAAATCTGAATCGTTTGAAAAGTTCAAAGAATTCAGAAGTGAAGTAGAGAAGCAAACTGGTAAGAGTATTAAGATTCTTCGATCGAATCGAGGAGGGGAATACTTGACCAATGAGTTTCTTAATTGTCTCAAAGAAAATGGTATAATCTCACAATGGCCTCCACCAGGGACGCCACAGTTGAATGGTGTATCTGAAAGGAGAAATCGAACATTGTTGGACATGGTTTGTTCCATGATGAGTTTTACCGACCTTCCAGTATCCTTCTGGGGTTATGCCCTAGAATCGGCTGCATACCTACTTAACAAGTACCTACCAAATCCGTCCCAAAGACCCCATATGAGATATGGATAGGGAGAAAACCAAATCTTAAGCATGTTAAGACTTGGGGTTGTCCAACTTTTGTCAAAAGGTTTGAGCATGATAAGCTGAAGACTAGATCCGACAAATGTAGATTCGTGGGATATCCTAAAGAAACATCAGGGTATTATTTCTATCATCCTACTGATCAAAAGGTGTTTGTTGCGAAACACGCTGCCTTCTTGGAAAAGGAGTTTATCCTTGAAGGGGTCAATGGGAGTAAGATATATCTTGAAGAAGTTCAAGAACCACAGAATACTACGGATCAAAGTCAAGTACCTGACCAAGTAGAAGAACCTACTGTACCACTACCTATTTGTAAATCTGGAAGAGTACCGAAGATACTTGATAGGTATGGATTCATCATAGAGGATGATGATGAGGTACGCATCATAGATGATGATGATCCATTGACTTAGGAACAGGCTATGAGTAGTGAAGACTCAGAGAAATGGCTAGAAGCCATGAAATCCGAGATGGACTCCATGTATGAAAACCAAGTATGGACTTTGGTTTCACCACCTGAGGGCATTAAGCCTATTGGGTGTAAATGGGTCTTTAAGAGAAAGATTGGAGCGGATGGCAAGGTAGAGACCTATAAGGCCCGACTGGTTGCAAAAGGTTTCAAACAAAGACAAGGAGTTGACTATGATGAAACCTTATCACCAATAGCTATGCTCAAGTCCATTCGGATTTTGCTTGCAATTGCAGCTTATTATGACTACGAGATCTGGCAAATGGACGTGACAACGACCTTCCTCAATGGAGAGCTTGAGGAGAATATATATGATACAGCCAGAGGGTTTTGTTTCAACGGTTGGAACAAACCAAGTCTGTAAGCTATAACGATCCATTTATGGATTGAAGCAAGCTTCTCGAAGGTGGAACATCCGTTTTGATGAGATAATCAAAAAGTTTGATTTTTATCAAAAACGAGGATGAACCATGTGTGTACAAGAAGGTTAGTGGGAGTGCTGTTTCATTCCTTGTATTATATGTTGATGATATATTACTGATAGGGAATGATGTTCATATGCTACAGTCGATCAAAATTTGGTTATCTAAACACTTCTCCATGAAGGACTTGGGTGAAGCATCCTATATTCTGGGGATAAAGATCTATAGAGATAGATCTAGAAGGATGGTGGGCTTGACCCAAGGAAAGTACATTGACTCGATGCTAAAAAAGTTTAGCATGGAAGATTCCAAGAGGGGTCTCATGCCGATGAGCCATGGAATACATCTCTCCAAGAAACAGGCCCCAAAGACACCTGAGGAGAGAGGCCGTATGAGTAAGATTCCTTATGCTTCCGCAATAGGATCTATCATGTACGGTATGATATGTACTAGACTAGATGTCGCTCATGCACTTAGTGTAACGAGCAGATATCAGTCGAATCTAGGAGAAGAGCACTGGAAGGCAGTGAAAAACATCCTAAAGTACTTGAGAAGGACTAAGGATGTATTTCTTGTCTACGGTGGGTCTGAATTGAAACTAGAGGACTATACAGACTCAAGTTTTCAAATGGACCAAGATGACAGTAAATTCGTTTTAGGGTATGTGTTTACCTTAAACGGTGGCGCGGTGAGTTGGAAGAGTTCCAAGCAGCAAACAGTTGCTGATTCAGTGACAGAGGCAGAGTACATAGCTGCAAGTGAAGCTGCAAAGTAAGCTGTTTGGATGAAGAAGTTCATAACTGAACTTGGAGTGGTTCCTAGCATTAAAGGAGCCGTACCTTTATTCTGTGACAACAACGGAGCTGTTGCGCAAGCTAAGGAACCCAGGTCTCATCAGAAATCCAAACACGTGTTGCAGCGGTTTCATTTGATTAGAGAGATCATTGAAAGAGAAGATGTCACCCTGGAGCGTGTGGACTCTCAAGACAACATTGCAGATCCATTTACTAAAGCTTTAACACAACAGCAGTTTGGTCGTCACTTAGAGAAGATGGGTATTAGATGGGTATTTGATATGATGTAGCATATACTTTGTAATCTTATTCATTTATTAATAAAAGAATTGATTTTCTTAAAAGACATTTTATATTATCTACATAGTGTTGTTTTATTAAATGTGATAAACCTATAGTTTTGAGCAATGCTTTTAGAATCATGATGGTGATCATGCTAATGAGATCTAAATTCTAGATAGCTCATAAACTAAAATTGTTCCTAATCGTTGGAATTAAAAAGGGGATTAGTGAATCCGGATAAATTAGTACATACGTTGCTTGCTCTTAAGAAGAGGATGATTGATCTCATAATCATTTGTGTGGAGACACTAAAGCAAGTATGAAGGTACTTATTGGAGAATAAGTTCACTGAACGTGGCTCGTTAAGGAATACCTAATGGAGTTTTACTCACCTGTCAATAGGAATTCCTCTAGTGATAGTAGTACAAGTGATCCTTGGACTTGAGATCATCATAGTATCTTGTGTATGATGAGTTATACTTTGACATGTCCCTTAAGACCTTTGGGGTATATCAAAGGGTATGATTGGGTATAATAAGTTGTGCATGGAGATAGGTGAATGATCAACAAAGAATCTACCACGTCTAGTAAAATATGTGAATGTCCTATGTGATTTGATAAATGACAACTCAGTAGTCCTTGGCCAAGGCAGAATGAAATTAGAAAGGGTTTCTAATTTGCATTATTTAGAGTTGTGCATTTAAGAATCGAAATACATATAATTAAATAAAATAAGACTTGACAGTAAATCCATGTCTTATATTTAATTGGGACATTGTATGGTAGAAGGATTGAATTGTATGGTAATTATTCACTGAAAGGTTCTTTTGTGATTAATGTTGAAATCTATATTATCTGGAAAGTCGTTGATCGCTAAGGGGGCTTACCTTTATTGTAGAATAAATATTATTTATTTAAATGAATTAAATAGTTTAATTTATTTATTTAAATAAAATTAGATTTGTTCTAATTGATTTATTCACAACCGGTTTAATATGGAGAACCTAAAGGGTCACACCGCAAAAGGAAAATATTTATTTAAGAAGTAAATGACATAATTGTAATAATAAGTTAAGTGTATTTAATTTAATCTATAGAGATATAATAAATTAAATAGCTTAATATTTATTATTTAATATTTTGGAAATATTAAATATAAATTAATAAGAGGAGTCTTATTATTATTATTACTATTACTATTATTTAATTCCTAATAGGGATTGGGAATTAATTAATAGAAGTACTCTCCCATGAATTCCTAATTGGATTAGGAGCATAATTAATTAAAGGAGTTTAATTATAATAGAAACCCTAATCCTAAATAGTTTAGGGAAGGGTTATTCCTACATCTATAAATAAGAGGAGTCTTATCATAGATTAGGGTTACACACTCTTGCATTAGATTGTGGAGAGTACTTGCAATTTCTATAGAGATAGAAACTAGGGGTTTTGCCAACACCCAACTTCTTGAATAACTATTCTTCCTTGGTGGATCACCTCTAGAGGCCAAACACTTGGGTGGCTAACGTTGATCAAGCAAATGAATTTAGTCGGTGGAATTCAAGGAGAACGCAAAGGAATTGGAGGTGAACTTGTACCCGAGGAAGCACAGTTCTACGAGGGTATAATTTCTTAATCTATATCTCTTTCGTTTATATCGTTAATTGAGCACATAGATTGATCATGATAATGGTTTGTATAAAATTTTAAAATCCGTTTTATCCCGCTTCCGCACTATTTATGTAATTTGATTGCATGTTCGCGCTATATACAAACCTAACAATTCTACGATCAAAGGTTATACCTCAAGTCAAAGTTTTATGGAGAAACCATGATATTGAGGAAATGGTCTGGGAGTTAGAATCTAAAATGAGAGCAAGGTATCCTCACCTTTTCGAAATGTCAGGTACGTACGTCAATTTTAAGGACAAAATTTCACAAAGAGGTGAGATTGTAAGATCCCGACTTTATGAAATACAAGTTTATTATTTTCTTTATAATTATTTTTATAAATAGTGAAGTGCTTAATTGTTATAAATGATAGTTAAGGGTGTTATCTGATAAACAGTATGTCGGAGAATATTCTTTTTGTCGGAGAATATTCTTTCTGTCGGGGAATATTATATTCGGTACCGTACCACGGCGCCGAAATAACAAAATATTAGTGGGCCCCACAATGACAATATTATCAACGATAGTGGGCCCCATTGTCGGATGCTGAAAACGATAATATTTTGTCAATAGTATTATCCTCGGCAACTGTTGAAATACCCGGTAATAAAAAGAACAGTAAAACGCGTTATTCAACAATTGCACGCGGTTTTTCATAAGCACACCGTGCTACACAGTATTTTAAATTATTGATTCAATAATTGATAAAGTAGCAATTGCACATTATTTTGATTCAATAATTACAATAGCATCTGCATGGTACTTTTTATTATTTGTCATGGCACTGTAACTCATATTATTTGATATGATATTTTAGCATTATTGACGGATTAAAAGTGGAGTCTAACTTAGGGGTACCTAATTGAAATTGTGAAATTCACATGGTATGAACTATTGGTTCACATGATGGAACTATTGGTTCACATGTGGAAACTATTAGGGGATGTTATGCAAGATTGATAATACTTGAGGGATTATATTAAAAATAGAGGGAAAGATGGAGTTACTAAAGTGTAATAAGTCGAGCCCTTATTGTGCAATTAATGAAACTTGGTTTTCCTATAAATAGGAAGGATTATCTTAAGAAATCTTCAAACCTTCCTTGCTTATACATCCTCTTTCTCTCTAAATTTCTTGAATTCTCTAAGTGTGCTAGGCTATTGTGAGTATTTGTGAGAATACTAGTATTGTACAAGTTAGTAAACTTCATAGAAAGCAATATTCAATCACTTATTAACGAAGGTAGGGGATATCATTTCTTTCATACTCTTATGTAATATCATTTGCTTCCATGTTCGTAAGTGATATTATACTCATAAAGGTTGTTATTCATTCCGTATTAATTTATGGGGATAACCTGTCTGTGCGGATTGACGCATGCCTGGTGAATATCCTTTTGTATTCATTCCTTATTACTCTGTTGGAATAACCTGTATGTACGGAGTGTCGTACCTGGTGAATATCCTTTTGTATTCATTCCTTATTACTCTGTGGGAATAACCTTTATGTATGGAGTGTCGTGCCTGCTGAATATCCCTTTACATTTATTCCTTATTAATCTCTGGGTATAACCTCTCCGTGTGGATTGACGCATGCCTGCTGAATAACCCTTCGTATTCATTACTTATTAATCTTTTGTGGAAATAATCTGTCTACGCGGATTACTGCATGACGGGTGAAAATCCATTTGCAGTTTTATATATTCTTTTATACTCGTATAACGTATCATTTCTTTCACATTTCTCCATTTATGATAAGAAATCTCTGTTTGTTTCCAAAACCTTATTTTAAATGGTGAAAATCCCTGAAAATTTGTAGGTTATCCTTAATAGTTTGTGCTTCATCTAATATCTTTTCACCTGAATCTTTCTATTTCGTTTGATACGATTTAGTTGAATCGTGAATTTTATTCTTGAATATCATTCTTGAATTTGACTCCACAATTTGGTCATCATGTTGGTAATTTGGTCAACCTTCGACACTGGATATTCATTCTTATTCTTAATCTCACTGTATTTATTTTATATCATTTTTATCATCCTCATACTTAAATTATGGTGATAGTTCTCTTTAGCCCGTAGTGCAAAGATGAACTGGCGTGACATGATTTTGACCAAACTGTATATTGATATAATCATGACTTTTGGTGTTACAAACAAAGGCGTATGGTAAAAGTTCTCTTTGGCCCGTAGTTCAAAAATGAACTGGCGTTTGGCATAATTATGACCGGTGATGTTACAAGTAAATATCTTTGGCAAATAGTGCAAAGAGAGGTTGTTAAATATAAACTGTTGATTTGGAAGTTCATAATCATGAACTGTTGATTGGTGTTACAGGGATAAAATATTGGTGGTGATCCTTTAACTTATAGAAGATGGTAGATATTATAATCTACTTGACTCTTCTAATGGATTGTTCGTTCCGTTGCAGTTGTTGTTATGGAACAATTATAATATCTTTAAATCTCTTATTTATAGAAGATGGTAGATATTATATTCTTCATTATCTTAGTCATGATATTTCCTACTAGGCTATTTGTGCTCACCTTTTTCCTTTTTGTTCCATTGTTCTCTTCAGGAAAAGAGAGTGTAGCCGGGACTAGCCAGGGAATGGAGTGATGGTCCGAGATAATAGAAGTATCTCAATACATTACTATTACTATGACAATAAGTGTATTGAGAATTTAAGATGTGTTTGTATTGTGTTGTCATATTTTGCACAACACTTATTAGTTGTAAATGTAAAAATTCGTATTTGTATTTGTATTTTGTATAATGTTATTGGCGACTCAAAATGGGTTATATGGACCTATTTTGGGGGCGTCACAAAATCCATGAGGAATCTGTTAAAAAGGAAGAAATTGGCTTTTGGTTGAATATGTACAAAATGACTTATTTTGGGGTAAAAATTAATGTTTGATTCATGGAGTAATCTGTTAAGTGATAAATGTTTATGTTAATACGTTAAGAATCGAAAAGAATGCAATTTGAATGGATTAAAATGGTTAAGAAACGAATTTGTGGTGTTTGATTATGCTAACGATGTCAATATATGAGAATAAGGCATAAACTGTGATTTTTGAGTCTTTGAATTAATTGTTTGTGCGATTTATGTTGTTAGAGTTGTTGAATACATGTTGGGCTTAAGTTTTGTAAGGTTTGTAATATCTGAGTATGTCTAATTTAGACCTTAAGTGTTGAATGTATGGGACTTTGGTTTTATCAGAGTCTGAAGTTCGAATTGAGACACTGGTTTTGGTGTCCATCTGCGCTGGACAATAGCTTAGATTGGGCGCTGTTGCGCTGCTCAGCGCAGCTGCGCGGGTACTCAGTACAAAAGTGGCGCGCAGCTGCGCCGGTAACAGAACAAACCCAATAATGAAGGTTTAAATGTAAAATTCAGGGGATAGTTTCTTAACCTATCCTAGTGAATGTGATGAAACATTAAGTATATAATAATATATTATAACAGGTCTTAATCACATGAGATAATATAATGTGATAATTGAAGAATGATGGGTTATAGAACGCGATTAGTGTAAGCTATTAGTGAACATTATTTCATAGCTAATCAATGTGTTATTGTGACTGAAATGTGTAGTATATTTAAAGGAAGTGTTCTGTAATTGTTAAGCTAACGCACAAGGAAAGTTTCCTAACTCTATTTTACATTATGCAAGTTCATATCATTTGCTTCTTTATTTCAAGCGAGGCTTTTCTAGATTGTTCAAAATCTATAATTTCTAGTTAAGCTTTGCCATCCTTTTAAAAGCATTACTTTGATACGAAACGTTTATTCAACTATGAATCATTGTTGTTCGATCTTTGATCATAATTATCATTATACAATCTTATATTGTTATATCAAACTCTTAAGTAGTTAGCGAACCATTGTTGCTTCGACTAGTCCATAGTTGATGAGCGTTCTAAATATAGAATTTCTATTGAAGTTTTTTTCCAAACCAAACTTTCTTTGGTGCAGATTCTTATGTCAATGCTGAGATGAACAACCCTATAGTAGGAGATTATATTATGCAATAGCGTTAAAATATTTGTGCACAATACATTGTATGAAGGGTTGATCCCCCCAAGTACGAGATGGATGGTCCATATAGTCTATAAGACTATTAAAGGTTAAATTAGAGATACTTGTTAACCTAGGACATAGTTCGAGGTCTTGTGACCCTCAGATGTACTTTTGATCTTGTTTTCTAATCTTGAATCAAAAGCTGAGTTTTCTATTGAGCTATCAGTTCTTGATTATTGTTGACTGATTTCAGTAAGGATTATATTGTTCAGTTGAAATCTATCCATTGATTATTCATTTGTTATTATTATTATGGTTATCCTTGTGGGCAATTGTTTTCTCACCCTTGCATAAAATATTGCAGCTAATAATGAGAAGTCTGACAAGTCGTCCACAAGCAAGGGCAAGGGCAAGATGAATAAATGATGAAAAGTAGTTTACTTTTATTTTAGAAAGATTATGTAATGAGACTTATTTATTATTATGATAATTTCGCAAGCGATGTAATAGTTAAGGTTTAGATGACCTGGGAATTTTGTTGAAGTATGTAATTAGTTTTCATTGGATTATGTAACCTTTTATAAGGATTTATGTGTTTGAAGTTTATCGTTATCCTTTATTGTGGGTAGTTAAATGAGATTGTTTTGATAGTGAGCACCAAATCTATGGGTTAGAAGTACCTGAATTTGGGGGTGTCACAAGTTTGCTTTCACTGCAATAATCTTGGACACTAGAAAAGAAACTACAAGAAGTATCTTGCATAAGCTAACCAGAAGAAGCTTAGTGCAGCTTCGGTTACAGATACAGGTTTGTTCATGATTGAAATAAATCTTTCTGTAAGTCAAGGTTTTACTTGGGTATTGGATACCGGCTGTAGTTCTCACATATACAAATGGATGCAGAGACTAAGCAGAAGTAAAAAGCTAAACAAAGAGGAAATAATCCTGCGTGTGGGGAATGGAGTAAAGGTTGCTGCATTAGTCGTAGGAACTTATAGTTTAGTGTTGCCTACGGGCAAATCTATTAAGTTAATAAGTTGTTATTATGTTTTAGTTCTCATTACGAACATTATTTATTTTCGATGTTGGACAAGGAAGGTCTTGGTATTATATTTAAGAACAATGGTTGTTCTATTTATAATGATAATATTTTGTTTGGAACTGGAAGATTACTTGATGGACTTTATACACTTGAATTATATGAAAAATATTTTGCAAATTGAACAAACTAGTAAAGGAAAAGAGATGATGTTAATTATACCTTTTTGTGGCACTGTAGACTCAATCATATTAATGAAACAAAATTAGCCAAGCTGCATAAAGATGGGCTTTTAGAGCTATCTGATTAAGAATCATATCCAACTTATGAATCTTGTCTCATGGGTAAGATGACTAAATCTCCTTTTAGTGGAAAAGAAGAAAGAGTTACAGAGTTGTTAGCGCTTGTACACACAGACATATGTGGACCTATGATAACGACTGCACAAGGAGGATATTCTTATTTTATTACTTTCACTGATGATTATTTAATATTTGGATATGTGTATTTCATGAAATACAAATCTGAACCATTTGAAAAGTTCAAAGAATTCAGAAGTGAAGTAGAGAAGCAAACTGGCGAAGTATTAGGATTCTTCGATCAGATCGAGGAAGGAATACTTAAGCAACGAATTTCTCAATCATCTCAAAGATAATAGTATTTTCTCATAATGGACACATCCTGATACGCAATAACTGATTGGTGTATCTAAAAGGAGAAAATATACCTTGTTGGACATGGTGCAGTCCATGATAATTTTTACTGACATTCTAGTATCCTTCTAGGGTTATGCCCTAGAAACGACTGCATATCTACTAAGGTATCCTCAAAATTCGTCCCTAAGACTCCATATGAGTTATGGACATGGAGGAAACCTAGTCTTAAGCATGTTAAGATTAGGAGTTGTCCAGCTTATGTGAAAAGGTTTCAAAAGATAAGTTTGGGACAAGATCTGACAAGTGCAGATTTGTGGGATATCCTAAAGAAAGTTTAGGGTATTATTTCTATAATCCTACAGAGCAAAAGGTGTTTGTTGCGAAACACGCTGCCTTCTTTGATAAAGGAGTTTATCCTTGAAGGGGCTAGTGGGAGGAAAAATAGATCTTGAAGAAATTCAAAAACCACAAAGCATTATAAGTCAAACCGAGGAACATGTAGATAAACCTATTGTACCATAACCGAATCGTAAATCTGGAAGAATACCCGAAGATACCTGGGAGGTATGGATTCATCATAGAGGATGATGATGTTAGGTTTATATGTTACGCAAGAATGCAATCAAATTACATAAATAAGGCAGAAGCGCGATAAAATCGGATTTTAAAATTTTCATACAAACCATCACCATGATCTTTCCTTGTGTTCAATTATCAATTAAACGAAAGAGATAGAGAGTTAAAATTATACCTTCGTAGAATCAAGCTTCCTCGGGTACAGGTTCAACTCCAAAATCCTTCGTGTTCTCCTTGAATTCAATGGTATGATTCCTTCCTTTGATCAACGTTAGCCACCCAAGTGTTTGGCCTTTGGAGGTGATCCACCAAAGAGTAATACGTACTCAAGAAGATGAGTGTTGACAAAACCCTAGGTTCTATTTCTATAGAAATTCTAAGTACTCTCCCAAATATTATATATAGAAGTGTGTGTAACCCTAATCAATGATAAGACTCCTCTTATTTATAGATATAGGGAACCCTCTAAAACTATTTAGGAATAGGGTTTTATTTTAATTAAACTCTTTTAATTAATTAAACTCCTAATCTAATTAGGAATTCATGAGAGTACTTTTATTAATTAATTCTCAAACCCTTTTAAGAATTAAATAATAATAATAATAGTAATAATAATAAAACTCATCTTATTAATTTATATTTAATATTCCCAAAATATTAAATAATAAATATCAAGCTATTTAATTTATTCTATCTCTATAGATTAAATTAAATACACTTAACTTATTATTACAATTATGTTATTTACTTCTTAAATAAATATTTTCCTTTTGTGGCATGACATTTAGGTTCTCCATATTAAACTGGTTGTGACTAAATCAATTAGAACAATTCTAATCTTATTTAAATAAATAAATTAAACTATTTAATTCGTTTAAATAAATAATATTTATTGTACAATAAGGATAAACCCCTTTAGCGATCAACGACTTTCCAAATAATATAGATTTCAACATTAATCACAAAAGAACCTTTCAGTGAATAGTTACCGTACAATTCAATCCTTCTACCATACAATGTCCCAATTAAATATAAGATATGAAATTACTGTCAAGTCTTATTTTATTTAATTATATGCATTTCGATTCTTAAATACACAACTCTAAATAAAACTCTTTTCTAATTTCATTCTGCCTTGACCATGGACTACTGAGTTGTCATTTATCAAATCACATATGACATTCTCATCTTTTACCAGATGTGGTAGATTCTTTGTTGATCATTCACCTATCTCAAGTTACAACTTATTATACCCAAGCATACCATTTGATGTACCCTAAAGATCTTAAGGGACATGTCAACGTATAACTTATCATATACAAGATAATATAATGATCTCAAGTCCAAGGATCACTTGTACTACTATCACTAGAGGAATTCCTATTGACAGGCAAGTAAAACTCCATTAGTTATTCCTTTAGCGAGTCACGTTCAGTGAACTTATTCTCCAATAAACACATACATACTTGCTTTAGTGTCTTCACAGAAATGATTATGAGATCAATCATCCTCTTCCTAAGAGCAAACAAAGTATGTACTAATCTATCCTGTAACGCCCCCGAATTCGAGCGCTGACCACCCGAACAAAGGTTTGTTTTTATCTCGTACTTTTATCGTAACTTAACCAATGATCCCATAATCATATTGGTTGAATTAGTCAATTACAGACTATAAAGTCATAAATTTCTTTTATCTTCATCCCTAGATCTTAACTTGATATCGATCTCATTCTTTCGACAAGTATCAACTTGTAGTTCATTCTATATATGGATAATACCATATATATATATATATATATATATATATATATATCGGTCAAATTTTTAACCTTATGATTTAAACATTCTATACTTCCATATACCCAAAGTTCACAACATTAATAATAGGATGGTTCTTAGGAACAGAAGAATCTTGCGATAAATGTTTGCATCATTATCCGTGATTGGATTTCTTTTCTTTATAGAACATACCGTATTATTCAATACCCTCACTTAAATACATATTGTTGTAGAGATATCTCTTTATATCAATATTTTCTATCTATTTAAAATTCACAATATTAATGATAAGATTGTTCTTGGAACCGAGGGGCGCATTCCAGTAAAGGTGGTACCTTACCGGCGCTTATTAAGTGTAACCTCAGTGCTTACAGAACTCCCAAAATCATTAAATACTCTCACTCAGATGTATATTTCTTTATCAACATTGTATTAATGTTTTACTATTTATCTGAAGTTCAGAGTATCGACATAACATGATCATCCCATATTACCAATACTCTCATTCAGTTTAATAGATCTTTAACAATTCTAAGTTATATCAAAGTAAAGACGTAACACCATTTCATGATAATAAATAATATCATTGATAGAACATTTGGTTATATGGTTTGCTTGTTTGTATTACAACAGTCATTATAACTTAATACAAATAATAAGTACTTAACATGAAAACCTAATCTACGCTTCTTCTTTACATTCATGATCTTCTTATCATTCTCTCTTAACTGCAAATAAAGTTTTATTTGCTATAATGAGCACTTACAGCTCAACAAGTCTAATTAATAACACATAAACAGTTTATGCTTTCATATAAACTTTAACATGGCTTGACATATCACATATATCAATTTGATATTACAAATAACTTTTCATTCAACAGTTTATATCACGTTGTCACACAAAGCGTATAAACCACATATATATAACTTATAAAAATAACACATAAGAGTTAGAATACTTGCACATAGTTTAAAGGAATAGAAGAGTTGTCTTGGTGTTTAGTATAATAAACACTAAGCGTAAACTTGTTAAAATAACCCTACACTATCATATAGTGCATAAGCAGTTAGAGTCATCGTATTATATAACTTTATATGTCATATAATAACTTGACTTAACTATTTTCATAGATGTTATAAGCTTCCTAACACCCTAGCTCAAAATCACACTTTTAAGCCCTTAAATCCGAGAGCCTCCAAGAAATTTTCAGCTTTGACGTCCTTTACAGAAACTGCCATAACTTTCTCATAACAAAACATTTTAACGTGATTCTTGAGTCTAAATTCATTAGAATTTCCCCTCTACAACTTTCTATCATATTGCTAAGGCAGATTCTGAATTTAAGCTTTCAAAAAATGGCCAGAAAAGTCAGTGAGCCTACTTTGATCAAAATTTCTTGGGTTAGCCATGTGAAATGTAATGTCCAGGAAATTTTAAACATTGTATCAATTTATTTTGATATATGAAATTCGTTTTATTTAATTTTACAGATTTAATTGGATCCATGTAGGTATTATTATTTAATTATATAAATACATGGTCCAATAATTTTCTTTGCCTTAAAGGGACTCACTAATAGTTTGAATAAATTAATGAGTTAACCCTAACATTTGATTGGCAAGAAAGTTGGGAAAGTTAAATAAATAATTTTATCATTAGCGGATTAAATAATTCGAATAAAGAATTATGGTTAAAATAAATATTTTAAATAATTAATTAATTGGTTTAGTTATTTAATTTAAAATATTAGAAGTACAAGGTGGTTAATTTAATTGGGCCATTTTTCTTTTAATTGGACTGAGCCCAAATTCCTTGTTATTCTCCTTTTTGGGCCACCTTTTTAATTAATTCAGCCGGCCCAACTATTGGGTTAAGCCGAATTTAATTTCCAGTCGGGTTGGACTAATTGCACCGGGTCGATCCAATTAAATTGGGAGACCGGTTATTTGATTTGAGTTACAACCGAGCAATGGAATTGGGACAATCGGTGGGATTAATTGGGGAAAATCGAACCAAAAGAAAATCAAATCCCCAAACCCTCAGTCAAACGGAACCAGTGAAGGAAAAAGGGGGATTCGAAGCTCTCAATCCATCAACCAATCAATCGAGCGAGAGACGAGAGGAAGGCGCCGGCGGCAGCATGAATCGATCGGCGGACTGTTCAAGGTTCAAGGCAGTTAACCGAAGCAACCGAGCGCCCAATTGCGTAGACCAAAGGTTCCAGAAATTCGACGACGCGACCGGTGGAGATGCACGGCTCGAGGGTGCCAGCTGGTGCTAGCTGCGTGATTGATGGGGACGACCAGTCGCTGCCTCCCTCCTACCGAGGGTCAATTCCCTTTCGATTAGGGTAATGCCCAAACCAATTTGGGTAAAACTTCTTCTATAAATTGAATCCCTATGCCCTAGGCAAAGCTGTCGATTCCTTTTGTTTTTGTGAGTCCCAAATTAATAAATATATATATATATATATATATATATATATATATATATACTGGAGGTCACAGCAAGGAGAGGAAACCAGGGGAAATTAATCGGTGAATGTCCGGATTCGTCGAGTATTTTGGGAGAAGAAGGAGAACTGCCAATCGAACGACATCAAGGTATAGTCATAAGTTTGTCGAGCGACTGTGATGATTTTCCGTTTAGGATTTTGTGTAAACTTTCTTTATTTTCTTCTATATATACTTGGATTGTGTTGTTGGTACTGTGTTAATCCTTTGTTGGGGAAAACTGTTGTTGATGAACCTTAAAGGTTCTAGCAGTCGATGGTATTGGTTGTATCATATATTGTATTTTGTTGTTCTTGTTTGGGTGTATTATATTGTTCTTGAACTGGAAATCGAATATTGCGATATTAATGGTATTGGGTAGTATATTTCCTGCTGTTGAGGTTATGTACTGTATTGTTTTGCTTGGGTTAAAACTTGGAATAGTAAGAAACCTTAAAGTTTCGGCAGCTTCACCTTGTGCTGAGTATGAGACAGTTTAGTTAGGATGCCTAGCAGATGCCTGACATAATACCTAAATCAAACTTTGATTTTTCTTTTGATAACATAGTGTTTGGGATAATTAATGGATTGGAAATCAGTGTGTTATAATCTGTCTAGAATTGTTGCCTATTGTGTTGGGAAATTATTTTTGGTTAGCTTGAAATAAAATTGCAGGAACTGTGATGTTATGGATGACTATTATCATCAGTGGTATTAGGCAATAATTTAGTTATTTTCCAAATTGATTTTTTGTAATTCATTGGATTATTCAAGCGAAAATAATTAACAAATGGAGTCTAATTGTTGCCTAATTGTTAATCAACTATGCTAGTATTGGCTAAATTATTGGTTAGCAAATTTGAGTTAATAATGCTCTTGTAAACTAACAAGTTATTATAACTAATAAATAAAATTAATCAAATAATTATTTATTATTTATCAATAAATAATAAATAAAGATAATAGATATTTAATTATTATTATTAAATAATAATTAAGTATGAATAAAGTTAATCAATTAATTATTTATAATTTAATAAATAAAGACAGTAAATATCTAATTATTATTTAATTAATATTAAATAATAATTAAGTATGAATGAAATTAATGAAGTAATTATTTATTATTTATCAAATAATAATAAATAAAGGTACTAAATATTTAATTAAGTATGAATAAAGTTATTTATCAATAAACAATAAATATTTAATTATTTAATAATAATTAAGTATGAATAAAATTAATAAAATAATCATTTATTATTATTTATTTAATAAAGATAATAAGTATTTAATAATTATTTATTGTTTGACATTACATAATAAATAAAGATAATAGATATCTAATTATTATCTAATTAATATTAATAATAATTGGGTATGAATAAAGCTAATTAGGATAACACTTACTTAATCATTAATGAAATAATGATTAAGTATGAGTGAGATTAATAAATTGATTATTTATTTTTGGCATTAATAAATAAAGATAATAAAGATACTTAATGATTATTTAATTAATATTTAATAATAGTTAAGTGTGTGTAGAATTAATACATTAAGTATTTAATTAATGTTGGATAAAGAACAAGAATAATAATTACTCAATTACCCTTAAGGGTGAATAATAATTAAGTATAAATAAAAATTAAATAAGTGATCAACTATTATTTAGTTGCTATTAAAACATGATACATTTATTAATTAAATAATAAGTAAGGATTATTAAACCATAGTTAGAGACAAATAAGGGTATTAGTTGAGTACTCAAATGATAGGTAACCATGATTAACTATTATTTATTTTTAAACAATAGCTAGAGGCCATTAAGTTAATTTCTGTTTAGCTAATATTTAGATAGTAATTAAATGTATATGGTGAATTGTTTATCTGCTAAATAAATAGCATAAGTGAGTGTATCGATATACAGTTATGCAATGCTAATGGATAAACCGACTTTATCAACTGATAGGTTATCCAAAATCAATTAATTAAAGCTAAATTTTATCTGTAGCTAAGCAAACAGGCAAGTTCTATCTTACTCAACTTTTACATTGAGCAAGTTCCCTAACTACATTCTTTCAGTATATTGAATGCAAGTTCTTAACTCAATTTATACTTGAGCAAGTTCTAAACCTTATGCACTATTTTTATTTCGTGCAAAAAGGTATATATTATTGCAAGTTATTCCTTAAGCTTGAATCTCATTTCCAAGCATGCTTTAAGTGGTCTAATCACTTTTGAAATTATTCCACATCTACGATATTATTGACAATCGCATTCGATGCATTTGAATTCGTACATTTATTAAAGTTCCGAAATTCACGAACTATTCATGATTAAGTCTGAACCCTTGTCCGGTCAGGCAAGTATGTGAGAATTTATAAAAGCTATCCAAACCAATCGATGGTAAGGATTCTTAGACTGTATGAACACCCCTTTTATTATCGGGGGAGTACCCCAGGTACTGTATATAAGGTATAAACAGCAGAGTTAAATGTTATGCATATACATAGCGTATGCGAGGCTGATCCCCTCAAGTACTTGTTCTGTAGCCAGTAACCAGAGGGTCAACTAGCTATTGACTCCTTTGGAAGTTATTGTTCAAAGTCTACTTGACTATCAATTGTTCTAAGAGCAATTATTGTTCTTGCTTCTGGTAATTATATTGTTAAATTCCCTTTCTATATTCCCTTCATCATGATATATCCTTTATTGTTGTATTTTAAACTTGCTGACCAAACTCGTTGTTCATCCTTGCTATATCATGACTTTCATTGCAGCTAAACCCGAGACATCCGGAAAGGGCAAGGGTAAAGAAAAGATGAAGTGATAGGCTTCCCGTAGCTGATTTTGCTTTATGTTTAGTTAATTATTATTAATGTAATTTAAACCCTGATATTTATTTGGGGTACGGATTTGTGTTAAGTATTTAAGGTTATTGTATCTTGGGACTAGTAACACCTTTGTAATGAACAACATATGTTTAATTATATTCCGCATTTTAGATACTATATGTTGTTAGAGGTGAATGTTTGTATTGGATCGTGATGACCAGATCCGGGTAGTTGGAGACCCGAATTTGGGGGCGTCACAAGTTGGTATCAGAGCTATGGGTTATAAACTTTAGGATCGCTAAACCTAGGCTATGACCTTAGTTTTAAACTCGTATTGAGTACACTAGGATATGAATCAAGGAGATTCGGATAATGGCCTTGTCTGGGGGTGGATTGTGGAAATCTGCCAAGCCGGTTTGTACATGATAAAATATCATTTCATTCTATCAATGAACATATTTTATTATGATACTGACATTTGTCGTCTCTGTCTGTGTTTGTAGGATGGCCGACATTGGAGGGACCAGTGGAGTCCAGGAGGAGGTATTTACAGATATACCTGTTATTGCCGAGCAGTTAGTGGGCTACGCACCTGTTGTCCCAGGAGTACAATTAGATGGGCCCGACCTAGAGGAGGACTACCTGGAGGACCTAGTAGAGCCAGTGATAGGTAGGGTAATGAGGTCCGGCAGTCAGGACCCAGATGAGGGCGAGGAAGACCTAGAGACTGACAGTGATGAGCCACCTGCTTATGTTGATGGCATGGGCTCTACTGCGGATGATATCATAGAGGGATTGTCCAGTAGGAACGAGGAGCTGGAGGGCCGAGTAGCTCATCTGGAGGAGCAGAACCAGACCCACCAGATCAGGGAGGATCAGTATAGGGAGCTAGCTTATCAGCTGGAGCATGAGTTGGGGGTGGTGAAGGTACAGCTACAAGGTTATGAGACCTCAGCGCAGTAGATTGGACCACTGCTACATCAGATGGTGGCCAGGAATGCTGAGCTGAGAGAGAGACTGGAACAGAAGGATATGGAGATTGCCCATCTTAAGGCCAAGCAGGAGGCTATGAGGTTCGAGTTCGGGCTTGAGGTTGCTGAGAGGACTCGGGTTAGAGATGCTTGGGTTAGAGAAGCAAGGAGAGCTGATCAGTTGGAGAACAGGTTAGAGGCAGGAGCTGTGAGGATAGAGACCTTGGGATTTGCTTTGGATGCAGCCTATACGAGGCCTCGGACCGAGATGGGAGAGTCTAGTCGCTCGGTTCGTCGCCGAGTCATGGGTGGAGCATTTTCTTCAGGTCAGCAGGCGCGAATTCGTCACGACATGTAGTGACGTGTTAGGATGGATGTCTTGTCTTGTCTTGTCATGTTATAGGTGTTAGGTTTGTACATAGCGCGAACATGCAATCAAATTACATTAATAAAGCGGAAGCGCGATAAAATCAGATTTTAAAATTTTATACAAACCATCACCATGATCTTTCTTTATGCACAATTATTAATTAAACGAAAGAGATGGAGAATAAGAATTATACCCTTGTAGAATTCTAGCTTCCTCACGTACAAGTTCACCTCCAATTCCTTCGCGTTCTCCTTGAATTCCACCGATTAAATTCCTTCCTTTGATCAACGTTAGCCACCCAAGTGTTTGGCCTCTAGAGGTGATCCACCAAGGAATAATACTTGTTCAAGAAGATGGGTGTTGGCAAAACCCTAGTTTCTATCTCTATAGAAATTGTAAGTACTCTCTACAATTCTTATGTAAGAGTGTGTAACCCTAATCTATGATAAGATTTCTCTTATTTATAGATGTAGGAAAACCCTTCCCTAAACTATTTAGGATTAGGGTTTCTATTCTAATTAAACTCCTTTAATTAAATTAAACTCCTAATCCAATTAGGAATTCATGTGAGAGTACTTCTATTAATTAATTCCCAATCCCTATTAGGAATTAAATAATAGTAATAGTAATAATAATAATAAGACTCCTCTTATTAATTTATATTTAATATTTCTAAAATATTAAATTATAAATATTAAGCTATTTAATTTATTCTATCTCCATAGACTAAATTAAATACACTTAACTTATTATTACAATTATGTCATTTACTTCTTAAATAAATATTTTCCTTTTGCGGTGTGACCCTTTAGGTTCTCCATATTAAACCGGTTGTGAATAAATCAATTAGAACAATTCTAATCTTATTTAAATAAACAAATTAAACTATTTAATTTATTTAAATAAATAATATTTATTCTACAATAAGGGTAAGCCCCCTTAGCGATCAACGACTTCCCAGATAATATAGATTTCAACATTAATCATAAAAGAACCTTTCAGTGCATAGTTACCGTACAATTCAATCCTTCTACCATACAATGTCCCAATTAAATATAAGACATGGAATTACTGTCAAGTCTTATTTTATTTAATTATATGTATTTCGATTCTAAAATGCACAACTCTGATTAATGCAAATTAGAAACTCTTTTCTAATTTCATTCTGCTTTGGCCAAAGACTTCTGAGTCGTCATTTATCGAATCACATAGGACATTCTCTCCTTTTACTAGAAGTGGTAGATTCTTTGTTGATCATTCACCTATTTCCATGTACAACTTATTATACCCAATCATACCCTTTGATATACCCTAAAGGTCTTAAGGGATATGTCAAAGTATAACTCATCATACACAAGATACTATGATGATCTCAAGTCCAAGGATCACTTGTACTACTATCACTAGAGGAATTCCTATTGACAGGCGAGTAAAACTCCATTAGGTATTCCTTAGCGAGCCACGTTCAGTGAACTTATTCTCTAATAAGCACCTACATACTTGCTTTAGTGTCTCCACACAAATGATTATGAGATCAATCATTCTCTTCATAAGAGCAAGCAACGTATGTACTAATCTATCCGGATTCACTAATCCCCTTTTTAGTAATCCATCGATTAGGAACAATTTAAGTTTGTAAGCTATCTAGAATTTAGATCTCATTAGCATGATCACCATCATGATTCTAAAAGCATTGCTCAAAACTATGGGTTTATCACATTTAATATAACAGCACCATGTAGATAATGCAAAATGCCTTTAACAATCAAATAAGATTACAAAGTATATGCTACATCATATCAAATATGATTGGCTTGTGTGCATACTACTTTCAATCTCCCACTTGCACTAAAGCCAATCGGCATGGTATCTAATACCCTTCTTCTCTAAGTGACGATCATCCTGCTGTTTGGATAAAGCTTCAGTAGATGGATATACAATGTTGTTATTGAGAGTCCACTATCTCTATAGTGACTTATCCTCTTTCAATGATTCCACTAATCAAATGAAAGTGCCGCAACACATGTTTGAATCCAAGATGAGACTTAGGAACTATTCCTAGTTCTGTGATGAACTTTTCATCCAAACAATCAACTTGCAGCTTCATTTACAGCTATATACTTTGTCTTTGTCACTAAACCAATAACTCTTTCCTGTTTGGAACCTTTCCAATTCACTGCACCACCTTTCAAAGTAACGATTTACCTTAAAGTGGATTTGTTATCGTCTTGGTCAGTCTGAAAAACTTTAGTCTGTTTAGCCCTCTAGTTTTAATTCAGACCTACCATGAATCATAATCACATCTTCAGTACCGGTTAAGTACCTAAAGATGTTTATCACTGTCTTATAGTGATCATCTCCAGAATATGACTGATCAACATCAGGACTTGTATATTCACTGCATACATGATAGTAACTCATGCGATCTCTCTTTTAATTGGAGACAATTTTAGAGAGATACACTCCATGACTCATCATCATGAGACTTCTCTTGGAGTTTGCCATGCTAAACGCCTTTAGCATCAAATGAATATAAGTTCCTTGGGTCAAGCCGAACATCCTTTTAAATCTATCTATATAGATTTATATCCCCAATTTATAGGATGCTCCTCCCAAAGCATTCATGGAGGAATGTTTAGACAATTTTATCTTTACTGATTGTAGCATTGGTGTGTTATTCCTTATCAGTAGGATATCAACATATAATACTAGGAATATCACAGTGCTCCCACTGACCCTTTTGTACACACTAGGTTCATTCTCGTTTTTGATAAAATTAAACTCTTTTGATTGTCTCATCAAAACGAATGTTCCATCTTTGAGAAGCTTGCTTCAATCTATAAATGGATCATTGTAGCTTAAAACACGATTTGCTTCAACCTTTGAAACAAATTCCTCTGGCTGTATCATACATACATTCTCCTCAAGCCTTCATTGAGGAAGGACGTCTCCACATCCATTTTGTCAGATTTCGTAATAAGCTGCAATCACAAGCAAAATCCAAATGGACTTGAGCATTACCTGATAGTAAGGTTTTATCACAGTCAACTCCTTGACTTGAAAAACCTTTTAAACAGGTCTGGTCTTATAGGTCTCTACCTTACCATTTGCCCCAGTCTTTCTCTTAAAGATCCATATATACCAGAGTCTATACTTGGTTCTTATACATAGAGTCCATTTCGGATTTTATGGCCATCTGCCATTTCTCTGAGTGTCTTCTACTCATAGCCTCATCGTATATAACTGGATCATCATCCTCTATGATGCGTACCTCATCATCATCCTCTATGATGAATCCATACCTCCCAGGTATCTTCGGTACTCTTCTAGATTTACGATTCGGTTGTGGTACAATAGGTCTATCTACAGGTTCCTCGGTTCGACTTAAAGTGCTTTGTGGTTCTTGAACTCCTTCAAGAGCTATTACCCTCCCACTAGCTCCTTCAATGATAAACACCTTTATCCAAGAAGGTAGCATGTAGGATTATAGTACCCTAAACTTCTTTAGGATATCCAACAAATCTGCACTTGTCAGATTTTGTCCTAAACTTATCTTTGAAACCTTTTCACATAAGCTGGACAACCCCTTATCTTAACATACTTAAGAGTAGGAATCATTCCTATCCATAACCTTTATGGAGTCTTGGGCTCGAATTTTTGAGGTTACCTTATTTTGTAGATATGCAACCGTTTCTAAGGTTTGACTCCAGATGGATACTAGAATGTCGGTAAAAATCATTATGAACTGCACCATGTCCAACAAGGTACAATTTCTCCTTTTAGATACACCAATCAATTATTGCGTATCAGAAGGTGTCCATTATGAGAAAATACCATTTTGAGATGATCTAGGAACTTATTGCACAAGTATTCCTTCCTTGATCTGATCAAAGAATCTTAATAATTTGTCAATTTGTTTCACTTCTGAATTCTTTGAACATTTCAAATAATTTAGAAGTGTATTTCATCAAATACACACATTCAACTCTTTGAATGACCATCTCCTTTTTTTTATTAGTTTGTTCAATTTATAAAATTATTTCTCATGTAAGTCAAGTATACAAAGTCTATCAAGTAATCTTCCAGTTTCAAACAAAACATTATCATTATAAATAGAACAACAATTGTTCTTAAATATAATACCAGAACCTTCCTTGTCCAACAACAGAAAGAAATAATGTTTCTAAGGAGAACTGGAACATAATAACAATTTATTAACTTAATAGACTTGCCCGTAGGCATCGCTAAAATATAAGTTCCTACGGCTAATGTAACAACCTTTGCTCCATTCCCACACATAAGATTTACTTAATCTTTGTTTAGCTTTCTACTTCTGCTTAGTCTCTGCATTGGATTGCATATGTGAGAACTACAGCCGGTATCCAATACCCAAATAGAACCTTGATTTACAGAAAAAATTTATTTCAATCATGAACAAATCTATATTTGTAACCGAAGTTTCATTAAGCTTCTTCTGGTTACCCTCTGCAAGATTCTCCTTACAGTTTACTTTCCAGTATCCAGGCTTATTGCAGTGGAAGCAAATTCCTTTGCTATCTGCATCAGTCTTGTTCTTATTGTCCTTTATTTTTGCCTTTCCATTTACCTTCTTTGAATTGTTCTTCTTTTAAGAAGATCCTTTGGCCCTCTTCTGCTCCCTGGAAGAATCATCTACCAGTAAGACTTGGTCTTTCTTGGTTGGAAAGTGACTATTTACAGTTTTCAACATGTTTAAGCAACTCAGGCAGGCTGACATATAGCTTGTTCATGTGAAATTCACAATAATTTGTGAGAAAGAGTCTGGATGTGATTGCAAGATCAAATCTTGGATCAACTCTCCATCCATTAAAACCAGTTGTCCCAATTGTTCAATCAAATTGATCATTTTGAGGACATTTGTCTATACTGTAGTGCCATCGGTTATTCTAGATTGGAAGAGCTCCTTAGATATCTGATATCTAATAGTCTTACTTTCCTCACCCTTCAACTCCTTGAAGGTGCAAGAGTATAGTAGGAGCATCCATAGTTTCATGCTGACGCTGAAGCTCGTTACTCATGGATGCGAGCATGATGCATTGAGCCAACTGTGCATCATCTTGCCACTTTCTAAAAGTAGCAATCTCTTCCTCAGAGGCATTGTCTGCAACCATTGCAGGGATAGGCATATTAAGGACATAAGATAGCTTTTCAGCCTTGAGAACTTTTCTCAAATTCCTTAACTAGTCCGTATAATTCGGTCCGGTTAATTAGCATCTAATATGCTCCGCAGTGATAGTGAATTAGACATTGTAAAATTCTATAAATGAATTTGTAATTTTAATAACATTTTAGCATACATTCATTTTAATTAATTACCAAAATAAAGTAGGTCTTTATTTTAAATTGGTATCTCCCACTATTTTCATCAAACTATATTACCCTCAGTATACAGTTCGGCAAATCTAATTAAAGATTTGCTAGTGAGAATAAGGATCCCATTTCAAATGTATATAGCCTTGTGTGACACAACAAACGATATATAAATAAATAGGTAGACAACTATTGTCAATTACATCACTATGTAACTCCTTTCAATTTGCCTCTTAGATTATTTTGATCAAGTGTGACACATCCGAATCTAAATTATCCAAGTTAAGTCCAACCTAGCACTTCCATATATTCGAAAGAAAAACACTGTCCTTGTGTGACACAACAAAACAGCATCGTTCAGTCTATGTATAAGCATCAAATGTGATAAAGCAACATCTTAAATATTTAATACTTGCCTTGTGTGACACAACAAACTTATATTAAATGTTTAATACTCTATCGCTTTACCATGCTAGAAGGCGACGTTCGATATTCCAAATATCTTTGAACGCTTAGGACTTAATATAATTTCTTTGAGGGGTTTGTTATTATTTGTCTCATCTTGTTTAGCGCGCATGCACATATATATATAAAATACGCGTCATATTATTAAACATGCGAAGCATGTTGTATAATATATAATATATACATAGTAAGCATGCACATATAGAATACTATATTCTACCCGGATTGATTATGGACTTTTATTCTAGTTTGGTTCACTAGAGCCACCAAGTGAACCAAAAGGTCAAACCTAGGGTGCAAGAATTAAATTTAAATATAACTATTACATTTAAACCCGGGCTCCATTACAAACGGGTCTTCAAGCGCTTCTTGCTCCTTTGTCTTCAATTCTTCAAAATTAATTCTAACTAGTCCTATTACAAAAATTATTTACAATAAATAGAAACCTTGATCAGCAGTCAAGGGGAAGTACATAGGAGGAAGATAGAATTTACATCAAGGAAAAACTAGAGAAGACGAGGTACGCAGACCCCATTTATAAAACCCATTAATTCAAGCATCCACTAAAATAAATCCAATCACACATTGGTCAATAGTCCATAATCAATCCCTATTTATCATCATACATATCTCTATATGTATCAATAAATAACATTCATCCCATGAATAATAAAATCATTCCATATATGCATTGATATCATTTAATGGGCAATATTAGTTAGTATAAAATTCAATTTCAACTCCAATTAGTTATCATGGAATCCAATTCCAACTCTAATTAGTTATCATGAAATCCAATTTTAATTAAAATAAACTTCTTTATTTTAATCATATTCCAAATCAAAATAAACTCTTTTATTTTAATTTATCCAATTTTTTGAATAAAAATAAACTCCTTTATTTTTAATCAAATTCCAAATCAAAATAAACTCCTTTATTTTAATTAATATGGAAACCAATTTCAAGTTTAAAATAAACACCTTTATTTTTAACTTAAAATTGTTGGAAAATAAAATATGTTGAATCCTATTCCTTATCAAAATAAACATCTTTATTTTTTAAGGAAACATGGAATCCTATTCCATATGTGAATAAACTCTTTTATTCTAGGAAACATGGAATCCTATTCCATATGTGAATAAACTCCTTTATTCTAGGAAACATGGAATCCTATTCCATATGTGAATAAACTCCTTTATTCTAGGAAACATGTAATCCTATTCCATATGTGAATAAACTCCTTTATTCTAGGAAACATGGAATCCTATTCCATATATGAATAAACTCCTTTATTCTAGTTAACGTAGAATCCAATTCCAAGTTCAAATAAAACTTTTAATTTTAATTATATTCCAATTCAAAATAAACCTTTTATCTTAATTGAAAATAAATAAAATCAAAATAAATAAAAAAATAAATAAAATAATTTTACACAAACAATTATGCCCAATTAAATTGTTCTAAACACATATCAATGTATATACAGAATCAAAACAATTAATAATTCGCATAAAGTTTGGCTCTGATACCACTGTTAGGTTTGTACATAGCGCGAACATGCAATCAAATTACATTAATAAAGCGGAAGCGCGATAAAATCAGATTTTAAAATTTTATACAAACCATCACCATGATCTTTCTTTATGCACAATTATTAATTAAACGAAAGAGATGGAGAATAAGAATTATACCCTTGTAGAATTCTAGCTTCCTCAGGTACAAGTTCACCTCCAATTCCTTCGCGTTCTCCTTGAATTCCACCGATTAAATTCCTTCCTTTGATCAACGTTAGCCACCCAAGTGTTTGGCCTCTAGAGGTGATCCACCAAGGAATAATACTTGTTCAAGAAGATGGGTGTTGGCAAAACCCTAGTTTCTATCTCTATAGAAATTGTAAGTACTCTCTACAATTCTTATGTAAGAGTGTGTAACCCTAATCTATGATAAGATTTCTCTTATTTATAGATGTAGGAAAACCCTTCCCTAAACTATTTAGGATTAGGGTTTCTATTCTAATTAAACTCCTTTAATTAAATTAAACTCCTAATCCAATTAGGAATTCATGTGAGAGTACTTCTATTAATTAATTCCCAATCCCTATTAGGAATTAAATAATAGTAATAGTAATAATAATAATAAGACTCCTCTTATTAATTTATATTTAATATTTCTAAAATATTAAATTATAAATATTAAGCTATTTAATTTATTCTATCTCCATAGACTAAATTAAATACACTTAACTTATTATTACAATTATGTCATTTACTTCTTAAATAAATATTTTCCTTTTGCGGTGTTTGTGACCCTTTAGGTTCTCCATATTAAACCGGTTGTGAATAAATCAATTAGAACAATTCTAATCTTATTTAAATAAACAAATTAAACTATTTAATTTATTTAAATAAATAATATTTATTCTACAATAAGGGTAAGCCCCCTTAGCGATCAACGACTTCCCAGATAATATAGATTTCAACATTAATCATAAAAGAACCTTTCAGTGCATAGTTACCGTACAATTCAATCCTTCTACCATACAATGTCCCAATTAAATATAAGACATGGAATTACTGTCAAGTCTTATTTTATTTAATTATATGTATTTCGATTCTAAAATGCACAACTCTGATTAATGCAAATTAGAAACTCTTTTCTAATTTCATTCTGCTTTGGCCAAAGACTTCTGAGTCGTCATTTATCGAATCAC
Source organism: Aralia elata (assembly GCA_034770075.1). Taxonomy (NCBI): domain Eukaryota; kingdom Viridiplantae; phylum Streptophyta; class Magnoliopsida; order Apiales; family Araliaceae; genus Aralia; species Aralia elata. The sequence continues at coordinate 27,550,098 of CM068387.1, forward strand.
ATAGGACATTCTCTCCTTTTACTAGAAGTGGTAGATTCTTTGTTGATCATTCACCTATTTCCATGTACAACTTATTATACCCAATCATACCCTTTGATATACCCTAAAGGCCTTAAGGGATATGTCAAAGTATAACTCATCATACACAAGATACTATGATGATCTCAAGTCCAAGGATCACTTGTACTACTATCACTAGAGGAATTCCTATTGACAGGCGAGTAAAACTCCATTAGCTTTTCCTTAGCGAGCCACGTTCAGTGAACTTATTCTCTAATAAGCACCTACATACTTGCTTTAGTGTCTCCACACAAATGATTATGAGATCAATCATTCTCTTCATAAGAGCAAGCAACGTATGTACTAATCTATCCGGATTCACTAATCCCCTTTTTAGTAATCCATCGATTAGGAACAATTTAAGTTTGTAAGCTATCTAGAATTTAGATCTCATTAGCATGATCACCATCATGATTCTAAAAGCATTGCTCAAAACTATGGGTTTATCACATTTAATATAACAGCACCATGTAGATAATGCAAAATGCCTTTAACAATCAAATAAGATTACAAAGTATATGCTACATCATATCAAATATGATTGGCTTGTGTGCATACTACTTTCAATAGGAACAGTTGGTCCCACCTTTTGTTATAGTGGGGACATATGTGTGTTGTAAACCCCGTATTTGTAGCATGCTTGGGGTAACAGTTAAACCCCAACTTTTATTTGATAGAGGGGTAGAAGGTTATCATTTCCCCACTTTTGTCCTAGGGGATGTTTAATGTTTAATAGGACATGCCAGGGCGTATTTATAGAAATATGTCACAGGTTGAATTCAGTTGTACTTAAACAGTGGTATATAAATATAAATACGGTTGTTTTATTTAAATCAAGTGTGTTTGATAGATGTTTCTATTCTTGATTGCTGATTTCAATACCCTATTGTGTAAAACGTAAAACTATAGGTAAAAGTCGACAATTTTCCTTTATCAGATCATGCCGCCGAGAAGACGACCGTGTAACTAGCAGGTCGAAGAGTCAGAAAGCGAGGTGGGGGACCACCCCAATCCAATGAGGGTGTTCGCAGAAATGCTGGCAGAAGCCATGCAATCAAGGCCGCCACCTGTAGGGACCCAAGCAGCCCCCAGGCCAGCACATCATTTGGCAAATTTTAAGGATTTCAAACTGGTTGGACCACCCGAGTTCAAGGGAACTCTTAACCCAATCGAAGCACAGACCTGGATCGAAGAGATAGAGAAGGTCTTCAAGGTCGCACGGGTGGCCGAGGAACAGAAAACAGGATTTACCACGTTCATGCTGAAGGGCGAGGCTAACTATTAGTGGAAGGCCAATAAGGGACGAGCAGGTGAGGGAGTCATCTCTTGGTAAAGATTCAAAGAGCTATTCTTCGAAAATTACTTTCCGGAGAATACATAGCAGGAGATGGAAGTGAAGTTCCTGGAACTGAAATAGAGGAATATGACTGTCGCAGAGTACGCGGCAAAATTCAATGAGTTGGCCCGATTTGGCCCACACCAGGTGGACACCGAGGCCAGGAAGGCAAGAAGGTTTGAGTTGGGACTGAAACCGCGGGTACAGAAATTAGTCGCAATATTGAAGATTAAGAACTTCTCGGAGCTGCTGGAAAGAGCTATCATTGTGGAAGGGGGCAATGAAGCGGTGGCACGGTTTAACCAGGATAGAAAGAAGAGTCAGGAGGTTGCCAAAGCGGGAAGCAGCGGAGGCAGCAACCCCAATAAGTGCAAATAGAATGAAAGCCAATCGTTTAAGAGCAATAAATCCGGAGGAGAGGCTAAGAAAAGTGGGAAGTGCAACAGCTACGGGAAGAGTCACTCGGGAGAGTGCATGAAGGGGAAAAGTGTTTGTTACCGATGTGGACAACCGGGGCACATGGCTCCCCAGTGTCCGAACAAGCCGAAGGGAGGATGTTTCTCTTGCGAATCACCCGACCACCAGATTAAGGATTTCCCGAAGAGGAAGGGTGACGTCGGGAGTGGCAACATGAGCAACAACAACAGCGGGAACAACAACCAGCTGAGCTACGAGGCACCAGCCAGTCAAGCCAACAGACCCACAACACGCACGTTCAACATGACTGTTCAGGATGCAATGGAATCCAAGGACGTGGTGTCATGTATCATCCCAATTAATGATATAAATGCATATGTGTTATTCCATTCGGGTGCTACCTGCTCTTTTGTTTCCGAAGAATTTGCTAGTCAGTTAAACTCACCTCGTGAAAAGTTAGAGCACCCTATAAATGTAGAAATAGCAAACAAGGAAATTATTCCTGTAGGATGCATTCATAGGAACTGTTGTGCTGAATTGCGAGGAGTTAAGCTCCATGTGGATCTGATACCAATTCGGCTGGGAGAGTTTGATGTAATCCTGGGAATGGATTGGCTATCAATTCACGGAGCAGTTATTGACTGTAAGGAGAAGTGTGTACACCTAAAGACTCCTAATAGGTCGAAGGTGGTATTCTATGGTAGTAAATCACCAAGACAATCTTGTTGTCTTACTATGATGCAAACCAAGAAACTGCTTAAAAAAGGTTGCGTATGTTATTTAGCCCATGTGGCTGATACTCGTCAGGTCGGGGGTGAGATGAGTCAAATACCAATCGTGAGGGAATTCGCCGATGTCTTCCCAGATGAGCTTCCGGGACTGCCGCCGGACAGGGAAATTGAGTTCGTTATCGATTTGGCACCGGGAACCGCACCAATATCGAAGCCGCCGTATCGAATGGCACCTGTAGAAATGAAAGAGTTGATGGTGCAACTGCATGAACTATTAGATAAAGGTTATATCAGACCAAGCGTGTCCCCGTGGGGAGCGCCAGTTCTGTTTGTAAAGAAGAAAGATGGTTCTATGAGGCTTTGTATCGACTACCGGGAGTTGAACAAAGTTACGATTAAGAATAGGTATCCGCTTCCTAGGATTGACGATCTATTTGATCAACTTAAGGGAGCGAAATACTTTTCAAAAATCGACCTAAGAACAGGCTATCATCAGCTGAAGGTGAGACAGGAAGATATCCCGAAGACTGCATTCAGGACTCGTTATGGGCACTTCGAGTTTATGGTAATGTCATTTGGATTGACGAATGCACCAGCAGCATTCATGGATATGATGAACAGAGTGTTCAAGCAGTACCTGGACAAGTTCGTAGTTGTATTCATTGATGACATCTTGGTGTATTCAAAAACAGAGGAGGAGCATGCAGAACATTTAAAAATTGTATTGGAAGCTCTCAGAAAGGAGAAGTTGTACGCAAAGTTTTCTAAGTGTGAGTTTTGGTTGCAGAGGGTGCAATTTCTGGGTCACGTCATCGACAAAAACGGCGTTTCGGTGGACCCAGCCAAAGTAGAAGCAGTTATTAATTGGGAACAACCGAAGACGCCAACGGAGATCCAGAGTTTCTTGGGATTAGCAGGATACTATCGGAGATTCATCCAGGATTTTTCAAAGATAGCATCGCCGTTGACCAATCTCACCAGAAAAACCGTTAAGTTCGTTTGGTCGGAGAATTGCGAGAAAAGTTTTATAGAGCTGAAGAAGAGACTTAGCCAAGCACCGGTGTTGACCTTACCCGACAACACTGGGGGTTTCGTAGTATATAGCGATGCGTCACACAAAGGTCTTGGCTGTGTATTGATGCAGCACGGCAAGGTTGTTGCGTACGCATCACGTCAGCTGAAGGACTATGAGAAGGGTTACCCGACTCATGACCTGGAGTTAGCCGCGGTAGTTTTCGCCTTGAAGATTTGGAGGCACTACCTATACGGGGAGAAGTGCGAGATATATACAGATCACAAAAGTCTGAAATATATCTTCACTCAGAAAGAGCTGAACATGAGCAGCGCCGATGGTTATAATTGATCAAGGATTACGACTGTGAGATTCTGTACCATCCGGGCAAAGCAAATGTAGTGGCTGATGCCTTAAGCAGAAAAGGCAAGGTGAAATTGATGCAACTGAAAATTCAAGAGGAGTTGATAAAGGACTTTGAACATCTGGAATTGGAGGTCAAGTATCCGATGGAGACGGACGGAGTATTGTTTGCCGTGACAGCAGGTCCGACCCTACTGGATAAAATAAAGGAGGCTCAAGAATTCGACGAAGAATGTATTGACATTACGGAGCGATTATCGAAAGGAGAAATGTTGAAGTACAAGATTGACAACACAGGACTACTGAGGTTTGAGGGAAGGATCTGGGTACCGTACGTACCAGACCTAAGGGAAGAGATATTACAGGAGGCCCATAATACGAGATTCTCGGTACATCCAGGTAGCACCAAGATATATCAAGATCTGCGTCAGCATTATTGGTGGCCGCATTTGAAAGGAGAAGTTGTAGAATACGTCAGCCGGTGTTTAACTTGCCAGAGGGTTAAGGCAGAGCACCAACGGCCGAGCAGATTGTTGCATCCTTTAGAGATTCCAGAGTGGAAGTAGGAGCACATCATAATGGATTTTGTGGTAGGACTTCCGACAACAAAGAAGGGTTTAGACGCCATCTGGGTGATCGTAGATCGTTTGACCAAGTCTGCCCATTTTCTACCGATCAAGATCAGGTACAAATTGGAGCAGTTAACGAAGCTTTACGTGAAGGAGATAATATCGCGACATGGGGTGCCGGTATCTATTGTGTCTGACAGAGATCCGCGCTTCATGTCGAATTTTTGGAGAAGTCTACAGGAAAGAATGGGAACACAGTTGAGAATGAGTACGGCGTATCATCCTCAGACTGATGGTCAAAGCGAGCGAACAATTCAGACCCTGGAAGATATGCTTCGAGCAGTCGTGATGGACTTAGGTGGCAGCTGGGACGATCACTTGCCCTTGGTAGAGTTCTCTTACAACAACAGTTATCACGCTAGCATTGGTATGCCACCGTACGAAGCGTTATATGGAAGAAAGTGTCGAATGCCGTTATATTGGGATGAAGTGGGTGAACGAAGATTGTTGGGACCAGAATTGGTACAACAAACTGTGGAAATCATTAAAGTAATAAGACAGCGATTAGTAGCAGCCCAGGATCGTCAGAAGAAGTATGCCGACTTACATCGTCAGAAGCGAGACTTTAAAGTTGGTAGCTTTATGTTTCTGAAGGTATCCCCCTAGAAAGGGAAGATCCGTTTTGGGAAGAAGGGCAAATTGAGCCCTAGGTACATAGGACCGTTCGAGATTTTGAGGCGAATCGGCGAAGTGGCGTACGAGGTAGCATTACCTCCTGAACTTGAGCACATTCACAACGTGTTTTATGTATCAGTGTTACGTCCATATAAGCCAGACTGCAAGCATGTCATCTCCTATGAACCAATTCAAGTCGAAAAGGACTTATCGTACGAGGAGATCCCTGTCCAAATACTTGATAGGAAGGAACAGAGGCTGAGAAATAAAGTCATTCATTCGGTTAAAGTTCTCTGGAGGAATCACGCGGTAGAAGAAGCCACGTGGGAGCTCGAAGAGAAGATGAAAGCAAATTACCCCCAGTTATTTGAGTAACCTTAGGTTGAAATTCTGAGGACGAAATTTTTATAAGGGGGAGAGAATGTAATGTCCAGGAAATTTTAAACATTGTATCAATTTATTTTGATATATGAAATTCGTTTTATTTAATTTTACAGATTTAATTGGATCTATGTAGGTATTATTATTTAATTATATAAATACATGGTCCAATAATTTTCTTTGCCTTAAAGGGACTCACTAATAGTTTGAATAAATTAATGAGTTAACCCTAACATTTGATTGGCAAGAAAGTTGGGAAAGTTAAATAAATAATTTTATCATTAGCGGATTAAATAATTCGAATAAAGAATTATGGTTAAAATAAATATTTTAAATAATTAATTAATTAGTTTAGTTATTTAATTTAAAATATTAGAAGTACAAGGTGGTTAATTTAATTGGGCCATTTTTCTTTTAATTGGACTGAGCCCAAATTCCTTGTTATTCTCCTTTTTGGGCCACCTTTTTAATTAATTCAGCCGGCCCAACTATTGGGTTAAGCCGAATTTAATTTCCAGTCGGGTTGGACTAATTGCACCGGGTCGATCTAATTAAATTGGGAGACCGGTTATTTAATTTGAGTTACAACCGAGCAATGGAATTGGGACAATCGGTGGGATTAATTGGGGAAAACCGAACCAAAAGGAAATCAAATCCCCAAACCCTCAGTCAAACGGAACCAGTGAAGGAAAAAGGGGGATTCGAAGCTCTCAATCCATCAGCTAATCAATCGAGCGAGAGACGGGAGGAAGGCGCCGGCGGCAGCATGAATCGACCGGCGGACCGTTCAAGGTTCAAGGCAGTTAACCGAAGCAACCGAGCGCCCAATCGCGTGGACCAAAGGTTCCAGAAATTCGGTGACGCGACCGGTGGAGACGCACGGCTCGAGGGTGCCAGCTGGTGCTAGCTGGGTGATTGATGGGGACGACCAGTCGTTGCCTCCCTCCTACCGAGGGTAAATTCCCTTTCGATTAGGGTAATGCCCAAACCAATTTGGGTAAAACTTCTTCTATAAATTGAACCCCCATGCCCTAGGCAAAGCTGTCGATTCCCTTTGTTTTTGTGAGTCCCAGATTAAATATATATATATATATATATATATATATATATATATATATATATATATATATATATTGGAGGTCGCAGCAAGGAGAGGAAACTAGGGGAAATTAATCGGTGAATGTCCGAATTCGTCGAGTATTTTGGGAGAAGAAGGAGAACTGCCAATCGAACGACATCAAGGTATAGCCATAAGTTTGTCGAGCGACTGTGATGATTTTGTGTAAACTTTCTTTATTTTCTTCTATCTGTACTTGGATTGTGTTGTTGGTACTGTGTTAATCCTTTGTTGGGGAAAACTGTTGTTGATGAACCTTAAAGGTTCTAGCAGTCGATGGTATTGGTTGTATCATATATTGTATTTTGTTGTTCTTGTTTGGGTGTATTATATTGTTCTTGAACTGGAAATCGAGTATTGCGATATTAATGGTATTGGGTAGTATATTTCCTGCTGTTGAGGTTATATACTGTATTGTATTGCTTGGGTTGAAACTTGGAATAGTAAGAAACCTTAAGGTTTCGGCAGCTTCACCTTGTGCTGAGTATGAGACAGTTTAGTTAGGATGCCTAGCAGATGCCTGACATAATACCTAAATCAAACTTTGATTTTTCTTTTGATAACTTAGTGTTTGGGATAATTAATGGATTGGAAATCAGTGTGTTATAATCTGTCTAGAATTGTTGCCTATTGTGTTGGGAAATTATTTTTGGTTAGCTTGAAATAAAATTGCAGGAACTGTGATGTTATGGATGACTATTATCATCAGTGGTATTAGGCAATAATTTAGTTATTTTCCAAATTGATTTTTTATAATTCATTGGATTATTCAAGCGAAAATAATTAACAAATAGAGTCTAATTGTTGCCTAATTGTTAATCAACTATGCTAGTATTGGCTAAATTATTGGTTAACAAATTTAAGTTAATAATGCTCTTGTAAACTAACAAGTTATTATAACTAATAAATAAAATTAATCAAATAATTATTTATTATTTATCAATAAATAATAAATAAAGATAATAGATATTTAATTATTATTATTAAATAATAATTGAGTATGAATAAAGTTAATCAATTAATTATTTATGATTTAATAAATAAAGATAGTAAATATCTAATTATTATTTAATTAATATTAATTAATAATTAAGTATGAATGAAGTTAATGAAGTAATTATTTATTATTTATCAAATAATAATAAATAAAGGTACTAAATATTTAATTAAGTATGAATAAAGTTATTTATCAATAAACAATAAATATTTAATTATTTAATAATAATTAAGTATGAATAAAATTAATAAAATAATCATTTATTATTATTTATTTAATAAAGATAATAAGTATTTAATAATTATTTATTGTTTGACATTACATAATAAATAAAGATAATAGATATCTAATTATTATCTAATTAATATTAATAATAATTGGGTATGAATAAAGCTAATTAGGATAAAACTTACTTAATCATTAATGAAATAATGATTAAGTATGAGTGAGATTAATAAATTGATTATTTATTTTTGGAATTAATAAATAAAGATAATAAAGATACTTAATGATTATTTAATTAATATTTAATAATAGTTATGTGTGTGTAGAATTAATACATTAAGTATTTAATTAATGTTGAATAAGGTACATGAATAATAATTACTCAATTACCCTTAAGGGTGAATAGTAATTAAGTATAAATAAAAATTAAATAAGTGATCAACTATTATTTAGTTGCTATTAAACCATGATAAATTTATTATTTAAATAATAAGTAAGGATTATTAACCCATAGTTAGAGACAAATAAGGGTAATAGTTGAGTACTCAAATGATAGGTAACCATGATTAACTATTATTTATTTTTAAATAATAGCTAGAGGCCATTAAGTTAATTTCTGTTTAGCTAATGATTAGATAGTAATTAAATGAATATGGTGAATTGTTTATCTGCTAAATAAATAGCATAAGGGAGTGTATCGATATACAGTTATGCAATGCTAATGGATAAACCGACTTTATCAACTGATAGGTTATCCAAGATCAATTAATTAAAGCTAAATTTTATCTGTAGCTAAGCAAACAGGCAAGTTCTATCTTACTCAACTTTTACATTGAGCAAGTTCCCTAACTACATTCTTTCAGTATATTGAATGCAACTCAATTTATACTTGAGCAAGTTCTAAACCTTATGCACTATTTTTATTTCGTGCAAAAAGGTATATATTATTGCAAGTTATTCCTTAAGCTTGAATCTCATTTCCAAGCATGCTTTAAGTGGTCTAATTACTTTTGAAATTATTCCACATCTACGATATTATTAACAATCTCATTCGATGTATTTGAATTTGTACATTTATTAAAGTTCCGAAATTCACGAACTATTCATGATTAAGTCTGAACCCTTGTCCGGTCAGGCAAGTATGTGAGAATTTATAAAAGCTATCCAAACCAATCGATGGTAAGGATTCTTAGACTGTATGAACACCCCTTTTATTATCGGGGGAGTACCCTAGGTACCGTATATAAGGTACAAACAACAGAGTTAAATGTTATGCATATACATAGCGTATGCGAGGCTGATCCCCTCAAGTACTTATTCTGTAGCCAGTAACCAGAGGGTCAACTAGCTATTGACTCCTTTGGAAGTTTTTGTTCAAAGTCTACTTGACTATCAATTGTTCTAAGAGCAATTATTGTTCTTGCTTCTGGTAATTATATTGTTGAATTCCCTTTCTATATTCCCTTCATCATGATATATCCTTTATTGTTGTACTTTAAACTTGCTGAGCAAACTCGTTGCTCATCCTTGCTATATTATGACTTTCATTGCAGCTAAATCCGAGACATCCGGAAAGGGCAAGGGTAAAGAAAATATGAAGTGATAGGCTTCCCCTAGCTGATTTTGCTTTATGTCTAGTTAATTATTATTAATGTAATTTAAACCCTGATATTTATTTGGGGTACGGATTTGTATTAAGTATTTAAGGTTATTGTATCTTGGGACTAGTAACACCTTTGTAATGAACAACATATGTTTAATTATATTCCGCATTTTAAATACCATATGTTGTTAGAGGTGAATGTTTGTATTGGATCGTGATGACCAGATCCGGGTAGTTGGAGACCCGGATTTCGGGGCGTCACATGAAACATTGTAACACTAGTATTAATTTGTTAAGATAACATGTTCCAAGACTCAATAACACTTCATAACATCAAAATACCAAAATCATAAACCTACTTATGTAAAATTTATGACTTTTGCTCAAGAACACACAAAGAACACGAAGAACGAAAATCGTACATGGTAACGACTTATATTCTTGAGCTTAAGGTTCTTATAGATGAAATAATTTGGGCATTATAACGGCTTACATATATGGTTTATGATACATTAAACTTGAAATAACATAAACCTAAATATATATATATATATATATATATAAGATTTGCTCAAGAACACATGAAGAAACACTGAGTTGGAAAACCGAACATGGTAACGACTTGTATTCTTGAGATTTCTACTATACTATTATATAAAATTGAACATAACAACTACTTGTTCAAGAACTTATGAAGGACACGGAGAACGAAAATCGTACATGGCCACGACTTCTGTTCTTGAGCTTATAGGCTATAATATGAAAAAAAAAATGAACATAATAACGACTAAGGATTTACCTCTTGTAGTTGCAAGCTTTAACTATTTCTTTACAACTTTCAATACTTGAAATATATCTAGAGAGTAATTTTGCTCTTTGATTTACTGAATTGGTGAGTTTTAAGCTTGCAAAGCCTCCTATTTATAGGTTAGCAAGAGTTGGGGTAAAATGGTCTTTTAAGCCATAAAATATCTTCCAAGCTCGACAATGCAGCTTGCAACTGAAAATATCTTCTAAGCTCGTCAATAAAAATATCTTCCAAGCTCGACAATGCAGCTTGCAACTGAAAATATCTTCCAAGCTCGTCAATGAAATATCTTCCAAGCTCGTCGGTGAAAAATTTCTAATCATGACATTTTCTGAGTTTTTCTCGAAAAATATTTTCAGATATAATTCATCATTATACCATGAAATCACATAATACATAGTTTTGGGTCATTAAATTAACCTCTAACCATATACGATCGTATTTATAAGCCTCATAAATATTCGGGGTATTGCATTCACCCCTACTTATAAGAATTTCGTCCTCGAAATTAATGCTAACTTAGTCTTCAATATTAATTTTCAGAATTCATCCTTTCTCACATCAAATTCCTATTACTTAAATTAGGTAAAAATGTTCAATCTATACTGTCGACGCCGGGTTTATCGCTTTGTGTGTCCTTTTTTAGTCTTTTCCAATTTTAGCCTCTTGATTAAATGATTTTTGGAAAAGGTCGGCATTAATGTCGACGGGGTTTTGAAAGATCGTTTTTTATGATGAGCCAATTAACCAGAGTCGCCAGTTGGTATATTTGAAATGGATGTACCAACTCATCCGAGTTTTCGTTTTTTATAAATCACTGGCTCATATGTGACTCCGAATTAATTGGTCTGCGAATCGAGATTCATAGAATTCGGGGGCTTGCTTAAGTGGGGGGAAGGTGTTAGGCACCCCTCGACTTCCGTGAAACACGGTTACCGCAATCTTGATGCTGTCCTATCCTTTAACTCATGAAATGTGTATATGTGCGGGTGTGTGTGTGTGTGTGTGTGTGTGTGCTTATGTGAATGTTGGGGTGAGTTTGTATGAGAGAATCATTTGGATTTTTAGGGGAAGTCGTGCTTTAATTTGGGAACGCTTCGGAATGTCTTTTCGGCCTACACGAGAAAGCTTTATGAAAAAGGTTTGATTTTAATTGTCAAAACTAGGAGATTTTCATTAGGTGACGTTTTGGCAAAAATAGGAGTTTATTAAGCCTTAGCAAAATAGGAATCGAGATTTATACGTTGCTTTCATAAATGATGGGCAATTTCTAGGATCTCTTTCGCCCTATACATCAAGGTTTAATAAAACATTTAATTTCTTTTATAAGACCCATTTTCGTGACATTTGAAAATAACTTCTTTTTAGCTTTCTCGTAAAATAGGATAGCATTTCCAATTTTTAGCCTCGTGATGCTAATATCCTACTTTGATTGATTTTAGAAAAGATCTTTATCGTTTAATCTTTTGAAATCATTTTGGCGTCACGAAATCTAATCAAGCATAAACACGCGTCGGGGCTATTCATGGGCATGTAAGCCATCAAAATATCCCCGAACGCCAACAATCACATATTTCACTACTACGGGGCCTTAAACCCGATTCTCGCCTTGGCGTCGTTTTAAGGCCCGATGGTTACATGTTACAAAACGAGCACCTTGAATCTATTACATACATCAAAACGTCCATCATCGGATTTAAACCACGGGGTCGCGTTCCTAGGCTCACACGAGATTACGACATGCCCACAAAATGAGTATTACATAACTAACCAACCCGGATTTATCTAATACACCATGATATCCGAAAATGACAATCTAAATAAGTTACACACAATGAATCACCATAAACAAGTTAGAAATTTCATCAATTGGATATCCTCGGGTTATTAGGAAGAATTGTGTTCCGGTGGAACCCTCACCAATAATCCCTAATCCATGATTGTTCAACAAGATACATGAAAGTTACATCTAATTTACCCAATCAATATGACATGAATTGCTAGAACAAATAGAAATTTTTACCTTGCAATTGATCTCAAATGGATGTGAACTTGTGTATTTGAATAGGATAAAGAGTGTATTTGATACAATCAAAATCAAAAGAATTAAATTCTCTCCTTTTTTTCTCTCTTTTCTTCCTATTTGATTGCAAAATTTCTCTCTTTTCCCCTCTATTTCCGTGCTTGTGCTGCTGCTGAAATCTCCTTCTTCTCCAAAATTGCTGAACTCCCTGTATGCTGCACGAAACTGGGCTGAAATAGGCTGGCCAGAGCCAGCCGCAGATTGATCTGCGGTTGACCGCAGATCAATCTGCGGTTGGCTGGCCGCCTGCCTTCCACTCACCCCGATTTCGAGTTCCGTGTTTCGAGTTCCGTGTTTTCAAAAGGCGCACTATTTGGCCGCAGATCAATCCGCGGCTGGACGGTTTGACTTTCTCATTTTCCGTGCCACGCCTCGATTTCCGTGCCATAACGTCGGTTTTCGCTGACAGGCTCGTATTCGGCAGTCCGGGAATTTCCGGGAGACGTGCCACCTCATTCGGGAATGCCTGCTTCGGACGGCTTTATTGTCACGTCAACCTTAGTCGCCAAAACATTGCGGTGGCGTCGGGCGCTCACACTTATGCCCATTCCTTCGCTCCCGCAAGCCGGTTCAATTGACGATTTTGCCCTCCTGTCATGGTTAGTACAAGGAACGCAAAATTTGGGTGTCTACAGCTTCCCCTCTTTATCATGTTCATGCAATGTTTAATGAAATGAATAGGATAAAGAATAGACTCTTGATGCATGAATGATAATGCACAAGGATGACAATGGATACGTGATGCAACACATATGGTTTATGATGCAACGCCAGATGCCATTGATGCAAAACATTCAGAAAAGGGTGTCGAGGCTGATGATCGTCTCGTCGGGGCCGGGTATCGTCGCCGGTCACCCATCTCGTAACCCCCGGTTATCGTCGCCGGTTGGTTATCTTGTCGGAGCCGGTTTTCGTCGCCGGACATCCATCTCGTAATCGCCGGTTATCGTCGCCGGTCGATTGTCTCGTCGGGGCCGGGTATCATCGCCGGTCACCCATCTCGTAACCCCCGGTTATCGTCACCGGTTGGTTATCTTGTCGGAGCCGGTTTTCGTCGCCGGACATCCATCTCGTAATCGCCGGTTATCGTCGCCGGTCGATTGTCTCGTCGGGGCCGGGTATCGTCGCCGGTCACCCATCTCGTAACCCCCGGTTATCGTTGCCGGTTGGTTATCTTGTCGGAGCCGGTTTTCGTCGCCGGACATCCATCTCGTAATCGCCGATTTTCGTCGCCGGACGATTGTCTTGTCGGGGCCGGGTATCGTCGCCGGTCACCCATTTCGTAACCCCCGGTTATCGTCGCCGGTTGGTTGTCTTGTCGGAGCCAGTTTTCGTCGCCGGACATCCATCTCGTAATCGCCGGTTTTCGTCGCCGGACGATTGTCTTGTCGGGGCCGGGTATCGTCGCCGGTCACCCATTTCGTAACCCCCGATTATCGTCGCCGGTTGGTTGTCTTGTCAGAGCCGGTTTTCGTCGCCGGACATCGATCTCGTAATCGCCGGTTTTCGTCGCTGGACAATTGTCTTGTCGGGGCCGGGTATCGTCGCCGGTCACCCATCTCGTAACCCCCGGTTATCGTCGCCGGTTGGTTATCTCGTCGGAGCCGGTTTTCGTCGCCGGACATCCATCTCGTAATCGCCGGTTATCGTCGCCGGTCGATTGTCTGCGAGTGCCGAGCCTCGTATCCGGTCACTTGGTCGAGTCGAGAAGCCGTGTTCGACACCTAATTCATCAAAATCTCGTATTTTATTATCACACTATGAGTCCAATAGGCTTTAGAATCGATTAAGCTTGCAATGGACCAATGGGGGAGCACTGGGCCCAGCCGCAGATGGATCTGCGGCTAAGATCGGGATTCATAAGCGGCTCGCCGCTTCCAGATCCGTCACTTTCAACTTCGTACCCCACATAGATTCCTGAGATTTTGCTCGTTTGCAAAGCCTTTTGTCGATTTCTCCAACTTTTCTGCAAAAACCGCTCCGGTAGGATCGTTCTACGCGCTACAGGTAACACTTTGACCGTTCACTTTTCAATTTCGTCAATGTTTTGCTATACATTTGCTATTTACATGTTAGAGATAGAAATCTATGCTTTACAATGCTATGCTATGTATGATCATATATACATGCTATGTATCAACTGTGTGAACCCTATTTTATGCTCATGATGCGGTCCCACATACTGCTATTCCTTTTCTAAAAGAAAATCATGCGTTATGGTACTTTACATGCTATAATTACACATATGAATGCAACTTTGATCTGTTGTGGCTTGGATTAATAGAAAATATGTTTGGCTTATACCTGGGATGTCCATTTTACAAACGGAACTCTGCCGATTTTTTTTTTAATGCTCATACCATAAACATGCATCATGTTACATTAATTATATGATGAGGGTAGGAATTTAAAATATTCGTGACATAATTCAAAAGGAAACTTACCTTCCTCCTTGCCTGTTCTGTTCCAACTATGGATCCCGATGCCCCTAGTAGCTCTTCTGCATCACGGACCTCGGGTGTTCGCCATCGTAGGGCTGCACCTGCCCCTGTTCCTCCTCAGACCCGTCAGGCTCGCCGCTTGGCGGAGGCTGTCATTCGTCCCGATCATCCGGACGTTGAGGAGGCTGTTCCTCTGGAGGTCGCGGTAGAGGGGCCATCCCCTAGCACACCGGCCCCATCTACTCATCAGGCTTCTTCTGGCGCCCCTGTGTAGATACCCGATCTTTTGGGTCGGGATCTCAGTCGTCACCCCTCAGCATCTCTCGTGGCTAACGAGGTATATTCAGTTATATTCTGATTTTATTCTCAATTTCTCAATTCTCCTTTTATCCGGACTGACCCATTGGTGATTGCTCTAGGTACCCGAGTTTACTTAGCCGAGGGGCAACTGGTTCAACATCTACTCCCTCTACACGGCTCTGCACAGCGACTACCGGGCGATAGTGGATTCTTGGGGCTTCCGTCACTTCTTCACTATCATCCCCCGGCAGTGCCCCTGGGGTTACATGAGGGCTTTGTCCAAGAGATGGTTCCACCAGACCCAGTCCCTTCACCTTCTGGACTGTGAGGTTGTGTTGACCCCCTGGGACTGGAGGTATATTACGGGCATAGAGTTTACCGGGTCCCGCGTTCCTCTAGATCTCGACATCACTCCTACGGAGGTCCGGGCTTTATTGGGCTTTGCTGCTGAGGACCGGGTCTTTAAGGCCCGTAGTATTCGGTCTGGTGCCTTAGCTGTTGACGCTGTCGGGGGTCTCTACGCGCTGCCCATTCCAGCGGATCAGGGTACTCGGGACATTCTGCTCCGACGCCTGTTCCTGACCATCACGAGGGGTTGTTTCCTAGGGAACAACTCCTCCACCATTCATTTCAGCGTCGTAGGAGCGGTCAGAGACGTGGACCGCATCAGTGACTATGACTGGGGGTCATTCACCTTTGTCTATTTCCTCCACGGTATGCGTCTACGCTCGGAGGGCCAGACAGATGCTTGGCTCGGATTTTATCATTTCCTGCTGGTGAGGTTTTTTTCCTTTTTCTTATTGTACTTCCCGTCATTTCATTTCTCTTTTCTGCTTTTGTTGGTTACTCATGCTTTGCCTTATTCTGTTCGACAGTTCTGGGCCTACGAGCGCCTACCTTGTCTGCGGCCTGTCACCACTCTTGGCTTGGACACCTATCCCCGGGGTCGGCGATGGCATCATAGTACCCTGGAGGAGGTCCCGGTGTCTGGCAGCTTTGCCCATTGCCGCATTCAGCTGGAGCTGATCACTGCTGCGGGGGTCGCCTGGAGACCTTATCTTTCTGAGCATCTGGATGTGGGGTTTATAGATGGGCACCCTACCGGCCCGGAGTTTGCACTTTCCACCCGTCGTCTCACTTTGCAGAGTGTTGGAGGATGGGTGATGTACCTGGGGGAGCGCGCCTTCAGATGCGTTACTGGAGAGATCCGCATCCCGCACTCCCTTCCTTTCACTACTTCCTGGCCGCTGGATTCTCAGCCTTCAGAGATCATGCTTGCAGGGGAGGACGGCCGGATGCTTTCGACGGGTCCCAGTACGAGTGATGCCTTCCGTACTTGGTGGGTGCCCCGCACCATTGGTCCTCAGACCCGGGCCACATTCTTCCTCGGGGATATGGTCCCCGGCTCGGTGATGATGACTGACTGGGCAGCCTGCGTTCGGACTCCCACTCATGCCGAGCAGATTGCCACTTTGACCCGCCAGGTGGACCAGTTGTCTTTATATCTTCGGGTGCTGGGCCGGACTCCAGAGGATGCTTATGCCTATGATCCTGACGGTGCGGGTTATGATGCGGGCCCGAGCTCGTCTGATGCCACAGCGCAGCCCTACATTCTGGACATGAACTTCGGTCCTCCGACCTCGACGACCCCAGGGGATCAGTTTGAGGATCCCGCTTTCATAGATGAGATCGATTTCATTTAGATCAGGATAGGATAGGGCTTTTGTACCTGCACCTGTTTAGTTTTATTTTTCATTTTATGCACTATGTACCGAACTCATTTTCATTTATGCACAGTTTTTTTTTCTTTTATATCTATGCAATTCATTTGCTCTATTATCAATTATATGATGCATGCTTTTATTTATGGATAGAGAATGACCCCTGTACAGTCTTTTGATACTATTTTTCCACAGATGTCGTCCACAGGTGTCGTGGTACGTTTGGATTCCACTCCTCCCACAGGGTTGGTTGGCAGTCTCCTCCGTTGGTTGGACAGTTTATCGCCGGCCGACAGGGTTTGCACCCAGGATGGACACAGGATTTGCACCCTTTCACGGGAGTAGCTGCCTACCGATTCCTTATATCATCCCAGACAGAGAGGGATCTACTGCGGGTATACGATCTTTGGTCTCGCAGGATCTCTGCCGAACATAGTGAGGGTTGCCACTTCCAGACATTCGCCTACGTGCAGTTGCAGCGCGGAGACTTGGATCCGGCTGGTTTGAGTCGGCCTGGGGCCTCTGATGACTTTGGAATGATTTCCCCAGATGATAATACATGCCACTCCATCTCAGCCGACTCTGCCCCGAGTCGGGTTACTGAGAATACTCGACTCCGCCTGGCCCTGATTACTACTGAAGTCGAGAGGGATGCCGCTTTTGTCGAGAGAGATGATGTCATTCGGGCTAGAGACGCTGCCATTGCTGACAGAGAGGCCATTGTATTTCAGACCAGGGCAGTTGTAGATGCTCATTTTGGGACTGTCAGCCGAGCCACTGCTTTACTGGATCGTATTGATATGATGGGGCAGCAGATTGCAGGAGATGCTGATGCTTCAGATCTATCCACCACCTTGTCCATCCTGCTTCAGCTAGTTTCAGATTTATAGATTATTTTATTTCCTGCATAGACTATGTTGGTTTCATCAGTTATCGAAAGAGAAATCTTGTAATAAAATGACTTATATATATAGACATGCATTTAAATTTAGTCATTTTCCCCTTTTGTTGTATCATTGCCTTCCATTGGATCCTCATTTTATCCAGTTGACCACGATTTTGACATTTCGCCTTCTTTCTCTTCCCAAGACTTGATGGAGATTTGACAGATATTGTCGCACACCTTTTGATTTCATCGGATTGAATCTCAGATTTTGGATAACTGTTTGGTTAGATCAGGGTTATGTCCTTTGGGATAAAGCTGGTTATGCAGCTGGTTTCGGGAAGGTTTTGAGGGTGTAGGAAGGTTTTATCTGGCTATTGAAAATTTGTTTTGGTTAGGGAAAGGATTATTTTATGGGGTCGGACCGCGCCATGATGGCTGCCTACGTACCCCCACAAGTTGGGAGATCAGGTCCTACGTAGTTCGCTCCCAAAGGAAAAAGGAACTGATGATTCAAGCGTAGAACCGCTTCACCGAGTCAGAATTGAGGGGTTGTGGAAATACCTCACCATCCATTTCTTGCAATATGAGGGCACCTCCGGATAACACCTTTTTAATCACAAACGGCCCTTCCCAATTCGGGGCGAACTTCCCCTTGGCTTCGTCTTGACAAGGCATGACTCTTTTCAGCACCAAATCATTTTCTTTGAACTTTCGAGGTCTTATCCTCTTGTCATATGATCGAGAGATCCTTTGTTGATATAACTGACCGTGGCAGACAGCAGCCACCCTTCTTTCATCAATTAGGGCCAATTGGTCGTATCGACTTTGCATCCAATCCTCCTCACTTATCTGAGCATCGATCACTATTCTGAGGGACGCCATTTCAACCTCAACTGGCAGAACGGCCTCCACTCCATACACCAAAGCGTAAGGGGTCGCCCCTGTAGAAGTACGCGTTGATGTTCGGTATGCCAGCAGGGTGAGGGGTAACAAATCCGGCCATCCCCGATGATTAGCAGACATTTTCGCCATGATCCTCTTGATGTTCTTATTTGCAGCTTCCACTGCCCCATTCATCTTAGGACGGTAAATGAAAGAATTGAGGTGTTCGATCTTAAACTGGTCGCATAATCCCTTCATGAGGGCATTGTTCAAATTCTTGGCATTGTCGGAGACCAAGACCTCAGGTTGCCCGTATCGACAAATGACATTATTCCTGATGAAACCGACGATGACCTCCTGAGTTACTTTGGGGAAAGAAGCTGCTTCTACCCATTTGGTGAAATAATCGATCATGACGAAAATGAATCGGTGCCCGTTGCTTGCTTTGGGCTCTATTGGTCCGATCACATCCATTCCCCACATTGAAAACGGCCACGGGGAGGTCATACAGTGCAGCTCATTGGGAGGCGTATGGATCACATTACCGTGCGCCTGGCATTGGTAACACCGTTTGACATGATCATCGCAATCGGCTATCAGTGTTAACCAATAATGCCCCGTTCTCAAGATCTTTTTGGCCAGCATCGGTCCACTCATGTGTGGCCCACATACTCCGCCATGGATTTCATTCATAATCTTTTGGGCCTGCATCTCATCTACACATTGCAACAGTCCCAAACAAGCATCCCTCTTGTAGAGTGAATCCCCACTCAGGTAAAATATCATCGCCATCTTTTGAATTCTCATCCTCTCAGTTCGACTCGCCTGGTCGGGAATGGATCTATCTCTCAGATATTCCCTTATGTCGTGACACCAGGGCTGCCTTGTCAACACCACCTCGTCTGATAACACTGCCACATGTTCCTCATACGCCGGAGCATTCCGTACTGCTATCTCAATCTGTGGACTATCCCTGTTTTTGATTACGTGGATTAAGGAGGCCAGAGTTGCCAATGCATCGGCAAAATCATTCCGTCCCCAGGGAATATGGCGGAAAGCGATATCTTCGAACTCTTGCATCAGCTAGGTAACACAACGATGGTATGGAAGTAACCGAAGCTTAGTGTTGTACACCCCGATTGCCTGTCTGATTACCAATTCTGAATCCCCAAACACCGCTAGTCTCTTCACTCCCATGTCGCGGGCCAAGCGGAGTCCCAAGATACATCCCTCGTATTCAGCGGTGTTGTTCGAATTGCTGAAATGCAGTTTAGTGGCCACGAGGTATTGTTCTCCGGTGATAGAGACCAGGACTGCTCCGGCTCCTGCCCCCTCGGCATTCATGGCACCATCAAAATACAGCTTCCAGAACTGTCCCTCGTCATCACATTTCTCGTGTGATACCCAAAATATGTATTCGCCCGGAAGAGGAGTTTCTAACGGCTCCATCCCTTCTGACGGGGTTTCTGCCAACTGATCTGCAATTCCCTGCCCTTTTATGGCCTTCTGAGTCACGTACACCATGTCGAACTGTTGTAAGATTAACTGCCATCTTGATAATTGACAATTCAGCATGGGCCTTTCAAAAATATATTTCAGGGGATCCATTCTTGATATCAGGTACGTCGTATGCCCATGGAGGTAGTGCTGTAATCTCCCTGCAGCCCAGGCTAGAGCACAACAGGTCTTCTCGATGGGAGTGTAATTCTGCTCACATTGGCTAAATCTTTTGCTGAGGTAATAGATGGCCTGCTCTTTACCCGCCTCATTTTTCTGTCCCAGCATACATCCCATCGCGATGGCATTTACCGATATATACATAAACAGAGGGATCCCATCCTTCGGGGGTACCAGCACTGGTCCTCAGTCAGTTGCTTTTTAATCGTCTGAAAAGCCTTCTGACATTGCTCATTCCATTTTTGGGAAGCCCCTTTTCTTAACAGTTTGAAAATGGGCTCACATGTAGTCGTCAAGTGGGATATAAAACGGCTGATGAAGTTTATCCTCCCGAGGAATCCTCTTATCTCCTTCTCTG
This sequence comes from Aralia elata, assembly GCA_034770075.1. Lineage (NCBI taxonomy): Eukaryota > Viridiplantae > Streptophyta > Magnoliopsida > Apiales > Araliaceae > Aralia > Aralia elata. The sequence goes on from CM068387.1 coordinate 27,570,740, forward strand.
TGTGAGGCGCCGGCATATCCACAATGGCCTTAATCTTTGCTGGGTCCAACTCAATTCCCCGATCACTAACCAGGAATCCCAAGAGCTTACCCGACTGCACTCCGAAAGCACACTTGGCTGGATTGAGTTTCAAATTATACTTTCTGAGCCGATCGAATAGCTTTTTGAGATGGGTTACATGATCAGATTCTACCCTCGATTTTACAATAATGTCATCCACGTAGACCTCTATCTCCTTATGCATCATATTGTGGAACAAGGCCATCATGGCTCTCTGATAAGTAGCCCCCGTGTTTGTGAGGCCAAAAGCCAATCGCCTATAGCAGAAAGTGCCCCAGGGGGTGATGAATGCGGTCTTTTCCCGATCTTCTTCCGCCACCATTATCTGATGATATCCCGCGAAGCAATCCACAAAAGAGTACATTTCGTACTGGGTTGTATTATCTACCAGGATGTGTATGAAGGGCACCAGGAAGTTATCCTTGAGACTGGCCTTGTTTAGATCTCTGTAGTCTACACATACCCTCACCTTTCCTCCAGGCTTAGCCATTGGGACTACATTGGACAACCATTCCGGGTAAGTGGAGACCATAATGATTCCCGCCCTGAACTGCTTGATGATCTCTTCCTTTACTTTTAAGCTCCACTCCAGTTTCAACTTTCTTAATTTTTGCTTGACAGGCCTGAAACCCTCCTTGATGGGCAATCGGTGTACCACGATGTCGGTGGACAATCCGATCATATCCTCATGAGACCAGGCAAAGACATCCTCATATTGTTTTAGCAACTCAGTCATTTCGGCTTTTTGGTCGGGGGTAAGGTCCGTCCCTATCTTGAGTTCTTTTGGCTTGTCAGGGGTTTCAATATCAATGGTGACGGTTTGGTCCAAGTTGGGTTTGGGTTTATCCTCGACCCATCCTTTGATCTCGTCAGGCGCGTCGTCATAATCTGTCTCGTCTTGTTCAATGCCCATTAAATCGAAATCCAGCTCAATGTCAAAATCATAATCATCATTCAAATTTGAAAGACCGTTTGTTAGGCAAGGATTACTCAAATTGGTACACCTGACATGAAACAAAATACTTGTCATATATAAATCATTTTTCACGACGATCGCATTTTCAAAATAACACGAAGAAACGACATAATTATGCAGAAATAAAACAACAACAAAAATAAACTTCTTCATTCCCCCATCCTCTGGGGTCTACCACCCTGACGTCGGGTTTTACCCTTGTTTGGATATTACTGGTTTCATGGTCCAGTTGTTGACGGTCAGGTCAGATGGAATGCGCTGGATAAAAGGGGGCTTCACATCGGACACTTCCCCGATGATCACGGATACGTCGCCTGAGTCCTCCTTCCTATCTTCTCCAGGAATAATCAGCCCTGCCCAATCGATGACAGGCACAACTTGTTGAGCTTCCGGTGGTGCGATAATATTCGTCCCCTCCCTACTGTTTGTTGATTGTCCAGGGATATAGCACTTGGTTTCAAACTCTTTCGCGACCTCTTGCAGGAAACTTTCCCTCCGGGCCGACTCATTACGTGCGGGGGTTAACTCTTCATTCCCTGCCCCAATCACAGGCTCGCTGATCCCCTGTTCATTGTCGACTTTGGTCACTGGACTGCCAACTAGTCGAATCGGAGCCGCACCCCGACGGTGTCTCCGTGCTACGCACTCATGGTATCCCAACCCTGCTTTGCCTATCTGCTGTGGTAGGTGGATGGGCTCAGTGATTCCCTGACTGCTTCTCCCTAGTCCCTGTCCAGGCTGGAAGTTCATTTTTATCATTTCCTTTGCCACAAAGGTAAGTTCCGGAGAGACCCTAGGTTTCACAGCTGGAGCTCCCATGCATCTATAGTGGGGAGTGCTAATCTCTAGTGCTTGAAAGCTGGCAGGTGCCGCCGACTCATCCACATTGATCACTGGTAGGCCACTCCTGGGAGGAGAAGGGTCATCACATTCGGCCGAGATTGTTACCAGATTCCCATCGATGATCAGCTTGATTTGTTGGTGGAGCGTGGAAGGAACTGCCCCGGCCATATGTATCCACGGCCTCCCCAATAATAGGTTATAACTGGCCGCGATGTCAAGGACTTGGAAAGAAATGTCAAAAGTACAAGGTCCTATCTCCACCGGTAATTCAATCTCTCCAATTGTATCCCTCCGGGAACCATTGAAAGCTCGTACCACCACATGACTGGCTCGTAGGCGCTTGGGGTTGATGTTCATCTTCTGCAAGGTACTGAGGGGACAGATATTCAATGCCGATCCTCCATCAATCAGCACCCCATTCATTATATAACCCGAGGAGATTACCGCAATATGTAGCGGTTTCCGGTGTCCCCTTCCCTCCTTGGGTATGTCCTCATCCGTAAAGGATATTACATCGTTCTCCAATAGGTGGCCCACCAGCTGGCCGAAACCCTCCTCACTAATTTCCTTGGGCACGTATGCCTCCTCCAGAACCTTCGTCAGGGTTTTGCAATGCTCACTGGATGACAACACCAAGTCCATGACTGATGTTAGGGTTGACTCCTCATTTAAAATTTGGATCCCCCTTTGTTTCCGGGTGATCCATCCTTTTCAAGAATTCTATGGCCCTTTCCTCGGAAATCTCTTCATTTTTTCTCTTTTGGCTTTCAAGGACTCGCCCGGGAAGATATAAGGGGTTCCCCTTTGTCGTCACCGAAGCACAGCTGGCCGCTTCCTCTGGCATTCCCCCATAATTCCAGGGTACAGTCTTTAGACTACTGATAGGGATTTGCGGCCTTGCCGCAAGGATGATGGGCCTCGGAGCCGTCAACTTGACAGGTCCCTCCGTGCTATTCGTACTTACCCCTATCAACCTGATGGGCGTTCCCCGTGCACTCCCATGATCATGTATCACGTTGATCATTTCCTCAATTTTCTGCACATAGTTCAACCTTGGCGGCCCCCCAGCTTCACTTGCCTCTGTCGCATTGACCCCCCCTCCATCATGTCTTGGCAGGGGATTTGCCTTAACATTCGGGGAGTCTGGCTGTTCCACCACAATTTCCCCACTGTTAATCAGGTTTTGGATTCAATGCTTCAACGTCCAACAGTCTTGTGTATCGTGGCCAGGGGAACTGGAGTGGTATGCGCATCGCTTGCTCAGGTCAAACCTTCTACCCTTTGGGTCACTCGGGGGTGCCAAACCAACTATCTTCTTTTGGGATACTAATACCGCTAATACCCGTTCAAGCGGCTCCCCGAGCGGGGTGAATACTCGATTTTGCGAGGCCTCATATCTTCTTCGCCCCTCTGCCCTTTGATCTGTGAAGTTTGGCTGTCGGGATGGCCCTACCCTCTGCACCTGTACCGGAAGATGGCTTTCTGTTTTTCTAGATGACCCTTGCAGGATGAGGGAGACATCCTCCTCCTTCTTCTTTTGGACCCTCCGGGAAGTGCTGCCATAGTTTCCATTCTGTATTTGCTCGACAGCAGTTTCTAAAGCAGTAAATTCCCGAATTTTACCCGATTTCAACCCCATATCTACCATCTCTCCATGTTTAATCATTTCAGCAAAGGGTTTTCCAATCCCCGAGATGACTCATTCATAATACGGTGCCTCCTGAATATCTACAAAAGTCATCACCATCTCCGATTCGCTCATCGGGGGGTTCACCTGTGCGGCCATGCCCCTCCATCGTTGCGCATATTCCTTGAAGGATTCCCTAGGTTGCTTCTTAACTTTTGTCATTTGGTACCTGTCAGGGGCCATCTGGGCCTGAAAGCTGTATTGGGTTAAGAAGGTATGGGCCAGTTCTTCCCAGTTGTGGATTCGGGCGTTGTCAAGGCGGGCATACCAGATTCTTGCCTCCCCCGTTAAGCTTTTCTGGAACAGCTGCATTCTCAACCCTTCGTCCTCGGCATAAGACCCGAGTTCTCCAATGTATATTTTCAAGTGTGTGTAGGGGTCCCCCTTCCCATTGTATTTTTCAAACTCGGGGATTTTAAATTTCTCCGGGTATCTGGCTCCGGGGAAGACACATAAATTTGAATAGTTAACCCTGCCGAGGGACCCTATGCCCTTCATAGATTGGATGGTTTCCTCCATTTATCTCATTTTCTTCCGCAGGTCATCTGTATCTCCCTCTTCCGGGATAGTAATCACTGTTTTGTTTGGTACGGGAATGGCCTTTGGGACGACTGGCTCGCCCTTAGGTGGATCCTCCCTAGGTGGTTCCTGCCTGGGTATCAACTGCTCTCTTAGCATTATGGCCATTTCTAACATCTGCTTCTTAAAGTCATCAAATTCCTCCCTGGATATGGAACCGAAATTGGTAGATGGAATATCATCCATTTCAGATATAGAGTTTTGGGCCCTTTTAAACTGCGAACGGGTTTGAGGAGCAATCCTACAGAAACCAAGGTTCGAAGTTTAGTTGTGGGGAATAAAAATACGGATGCATGCTAAAGCTGTAACTTCTGTATTTTGGGGTTTTTTAATCTTTCCCTGTAAAACAGAAAGTTAGTAGTCCTCTAATGCAATGACAAATGATAAACATGGCTTTATTAAGCTCCCCAGCCGTTCCCTGCGAAAGATAGAGGTTAGTAATTTCTTCTTGACGAAAAGGGAGGCATGAGATCATGACATTTACGCGTGCAATGTAAAAAGGCATGAAGAAACTTTTCCTGCGTAGGGTTAATCTGAGGCTGACCTATCCTAGGGTTACTCTCACGGGCTTTTCGGCATGAAGGTCTCCAAATCTTCGTAATCTACTCGTCTGAGCCCTTTCGATTGGAGCGGATTTGGGTGGTGCGTTTCCTAAGCCATCTCCGGGGAGCAGCCCCTTCGAGTCCCGTAATAAGCAACCGACAGGTTCGCCTCAGGAGGAGGTACTCTCTCAACATACATTCACATTCATCGCCCTCGCCGTATGCAAATGAAAAGGTAAAGCAATTCCATTCAATCATTCATTTATTGGGCAAAAACACACATTCACACAACAAAACGTACAAAAGATCACAATATCGCACACATACACATATCCAAGAATTTTAAAGGATAAGATAACATCAATATTTGAAAGCGGCTTAAGCCCTCTAAAGTCCCCAGCAGAGTCGCCAGCTGTCGACGCCGGGTTTTTCGCTTCGTGTGTCCTTTTTTAGTCTTTTCCAACTTTAGCCTCTTGATTAAATGATTTTTGGAAAAGGTCGGCATTAATGTCGACGGGGTTTTGAAAGATCGTTTTTTATGATGAGCCAATTAACCAGAGTCGCCAGTTGGTATATTTGAAATGGATGTACCAACTCATCCGAGTTTTCGTTTTTTATAAATCACTGGCTCATATGTGACTCCGAATTAATTGGTCTGCGAATCGAGATTCATAGAATTCGGGGGCTTGCTTAAGTGGGGGGAAGGTGTTAGGCACCCCTCGACTTCCGTGAAACACGGTTACCGCAATCTTGATGCTGTCCTATCCTTTAACTCATGAAATGTGTATATGTGCGGGTGTGTGTGTGTGTGTGTGCTTATGTGAATGTTGGGGTGAGTTTGTATGAGAGAATCATTTGGATTTTTAGGGGAAGTCGTGCTTTAATTTGGGAACGCTTTGGAATGTCTTTTCGGCCTACATGAGAAAGCTTTATGAAAAAGGTTTGATTTTAATTGTCAAAACTAGGAGATTTTCATTAGGTGACGTTTTGGCAAAAATAGGAGTTTATTAAGCCTTAGCAAAATAGGAATCGAGATTTATACGTTGCTTTCATAAATGATGGGCAATTTCTAGGATCTCTTTCGCCCTATACATCAAGGTTTAATAAAACATTTAATTTCTTTTATAAGACCCATTTTCGTGACATTTGAAAATAACTTCTTTTTAGCTTTCTCGTAAAATAGGATAGCATTTCCAATTTTTAGCCTCGTGATGCTAATATCCTACTTTGATTGATTTTAGAAAAGATCTTTATCGTTTAATCTTTTGAAATCATTTTGGCGTCACGAAATCTAATCAAGCATAAACACGCGTCGGGGCTATTCACGGGCATGTAAGCCATCAAAATATCCCCGAACGCCAACAATCACATATTTCACTACTACGGGGCCTTAAACCCGATTCTCGCCTTGGCGTCGTTTTAAGGCCCGATGGTTACATGCTACAAAACGAGCACCTTGAATCTATTACATACATCAAAACGTCCATCATCGGATTTGAACCACGGGGTCGCGTTCCTAGTCTCACACGAGATTACGACATGCCCACAAAATGAGTATTACATAACTAACCAACCCGGATTTATCTAATACACCATGATATCCGAAAATGACAATCTAAATAAGTTACACACAATGAATCACCATAAACAAGTTAGAAATTTCATCAATTGGATATCCTCGGGTTATTAGGAAGAATTATGTTCCGGTGGAACCCTCACCAATAATCCCTAATCCATGATTGTTCAACAAGATACATGAAAGTTACATCTAATTTACCCAATCAATATGACATGAATTGCTAGAACAAATAGAAATTTTCACCTTGCAATTGATCTCAAATGGATGTGAACTTGTGTATTTGAATAGGATAAAGAGTGTATTTGATACAATCAAAATCAAAAGAATTAAATTCTCTCCTTTTTTTCTCTCTTTTCTTCCTATTTGATTGCAAAATTTCTCTCTTTTCCCCTCTATTTCTGTGCTTGTGCTGCTGCTGAAATCTCCTTCTTCTCCAAAATTGCTGAACTCCTTGTATGCTGCACGAAACTGGGCTGAAATAGGCTGGCTGGCCGCCTGCCTTCCACTCACCCCGATTTCGAGTTCCGTGTTTCGAGTTCCGTGTTTTCAAAAGGTGCACTATTTGGCCGCAGATCAATCCGCGGCTGGACGGTTTGACTTTCTCGTTTTCCGTGCCATGCCTCGATTTTCATGCCGTAACGTCGGTTTTCGCTGACAGGCTCGTATTCGGCAGTCCGGGAATTTCCGGGAGACGTGCCACCTCATTCGGGAATGCCTGCTTCGGACGGCTTTATTGTCACGTCAGCCTTGGTCGCCAAAACATTGCGGTGGCGTCGGGCGCTCGCACTTGTGCCCATTCCTTCGCTCCCGCAAGCCGGTTCAATTGACGATTTTGCCCTCCTGTCATGGTTAGTACAAGGAACGCAAAATTTGGGTGTCTACATATACCTTTCCTTATACTAGGTTTTAAACCTTTAATCATACTATACTTCTAGTTTTATTCTTCTCTTACTGAGAATTCTTCGAATTTATACCGAGGGGTTAATCAAGACCTTCTAATTTATACTGAGGGGTCAATCAAGACCTTGAACTATTTCATATTCTATGGGTACTATATGACCCACAAGTTTAACAATCATCAGGATTGAAAAACACAATAGTCAGTACGTCAGGTAATCACCTTATCGTAGCACATGTGACGTATAACATAATAGTTTTAAAGACATGGTTTGTTGCGTCTAACGGAATCATATGTCCGTTCCAAATTTTCCTTATTAAAAGGGATGTCTGTTAGGTTTGTATGTAACACAAACATACAATCAAATTACATAAATAGAGCGGAAGCGTGATAAAATGAATTTTAAAATTTTATACAAACCATCACCATGATCTTTCTTTATGCACAATTATTAATTAAACGAAAGAGATGGAGAATAAGAACTATACCCTTGTAGAACAAAGCTTCCTCAGGTACAAGTTCAACTCCTAGACCTTCGAGTTCTCCTTGAATTCAACGGTGTGATTCCTTCCTTTGATCAATGTTAGCCACCCAAGTGTTTGGCCTCTAGAGGTGATCCACCAAGGAAGAACAAATATTCAAGAAGTTGGGTGCTTAGCAAAACCCTAGTTTCTATCTCTATAGAAATTGTAAGTAATCTCCACAATCTAATGTAAGAGTGTGTAACCCTAATCTATGATAAGACTTCTCTTATTTATAGATGTAGGAAAACCCCTTCCCTAAACTATTTAGGATTAGGGTTTCTATTTTAATTAAACTCCTTTAATTATATTCCTAATCCAATTAGGAATTAATGAGAGAGAGTACTTCTATTAATTAATTCCCAATCCCTATTAGGAATTAAATAATAGTTATATTAATTAATTCTCAATCCCTATTAGGAATTAAATAATAGTAATATTAATTAATTCTCAATCCCTATTAGGAATTAAATAATAGTAATAGTAATAATAATAATAAGACTCCTCTTATTAATTTATATTTAATATTTCCAAAATATTAAATAATAAATATTAAGCTATTTAATTTATTCTATCTCCATAGATTAAATTAAATACACTTAACTTATTATTACAATTATGCCATTTACTTCTTAAATAAATATTTTCCTTTTGCGGTGTGACCCTTTAGGTTCTCCATATTAAACCGGTTGTGAATAAATCAATTAGAACAATTCTAATCTTATTTAAATAAATAAATTAAACTATTTAATTCATTTAAATAAATAATATTTATTCTACAATAAGGGTAAGCCCCCTTAGCGATCAACGACTTTCCAGATAATATAGATTTCAGCACTAATCACAAAAGAACCTTTGAGTAAATAGTTACCGTACAATTCAATCCTTTTACCATACAATGTCCCAATTAAATATAAGACATGGAATTTCTGTCAAGTCTTATTTTATTTAATTATATGTATTTCGATTCCCAAATGCACAACTCTAAATAATGCAAATTAGAAACTCCTTTCTAATTTCATTCTGCCTTGGCCAAGGACTATTGAGTTATCATTTATCGAATCACATAGGACATTGACATCTTTTACTAGACGTGGTAGATTCTTTGTTGATCATTCACCTATCTCCATGTACAACTTATTATACCCAATCATACCCTTTGATATACCCTAAAGGTCTTAAGGGACATGTCAAAGTATAACTTATCATACACAAGATATTATGATGATCTCAAGTCTAAGGATCACTTGTACTACTATCATTAGAGGAATTCCTATTGACAGCCGAGTAAAACTCCATTAGGTATTCCTTAGCGAGTCACGTTCAGTGAACTTATTCTCCAATAAGCACCTACATACTTGCTTTAGTGTCTCCACACAAAGGATTATGAGATCAATCATCCTCTTCATAAGAGCAAACAACGTATGTACTAATCTATCCGGATTCACTAATCCTCAATTTAGTAATCCAACGATTAGGAACAATTTTAGTTTGTGAGCTATCTTGAATTTAGATCTCATTAGCATGATCACCATCATGATTCTAAAAGCATTGCTCAAAACTATGGGTTTATCACATTTAATATAACAGCACCATGTAGATAATATAAAATGCCTTTTGAGAAAATCAATTCCTTTATTAATAAATGAATAAGATTACAAAGTATATGCTACATCATATCAAATATGATTGGCTTGTGTGCATACTACTTTCACTGTCTAGCCAAAATAATTGGCATTGACTCATCTTTAAACCATTCAAAACTTTTGAAAATCAATTTTATGACTGTATATCACACCTTGCAAGAGTGCATTGATGACTTGTCATTTATCATACCACACCAGGTTAAATAGTGTGCTGATAAAAAAATCATTTTTATTTTTTATATTAAATCTGTCTAGCCAAAATAATTAGCATAGACCTATGAATAACATAGCTAAATAAATTTTATGACTTTATCATGCCCACATAGATAACAATGTGTTAATCTTCACACCTCAAGCTACCGTGTGTTGATGATAAAAATCATTTTTTCGTTTTTCAAATCAACCCTGTCTAGCTTGAAAAATTAGCATAGACATAGGTTCAAAAATTTTCCAGTTCAATCGTTTGAACAATTCTTTTTCAAAGGCACCCAAGTGCAAATATACGCATGAATGTCTAGCATAGCTAGATGATTTTGAAATAACCCTAATCCTCTATTATTTCCATTTTTCCTTTAACCACAACACAAGTTTTGCAAATATATAGTAATATAGTAAACTGATTGGTTATAAAACCAAGTACAAACAAATATATTAGTTCCCCTTCTCATCAACATGAGATTGAAAGATCTTAGTGCATATTAATTATTTTTAATACACCACTTTATGAAATTTCGTAGCCGCATCTTATAAGTCAGTTCGACTGACATATCATAGCCCCCGCCCATACAAGGGTTCGTTTGCTCAATAACTAACATACAAATATCTTTAAAACCATAGTTAGACATAACAACTAATAACTAATCAATATACATATGAGAAAAGAATCACCTTCTTAGAATATATACAAGGAATAGTTTGACACAAGATTTCAATCTATTATCATGATAATCAACTAAGTGTTTCCTCCACCCAAGAACTAATGAATCAGTTCCCCATCTCATCCACACAATCCCCAAATGGTCTTATTTAGTGTGTAACCCGCTTTGAAAACACTGACCATGAATCATTTATACCAACAGTGCAATTAGATCGATTTACTTATGCATATTAAACTCCTGTCCATTCAAGAGAGTTGTTCAACTCAGCTAACAACATAAGTTTTCAATTGAAATCCCTTACTCATTTCTTAACTATCTTATGAATTTCTTTAATTCATATTACTTACATTTCTCTATGAGTTTACTCCTATACTTACTCAAGTTTTATGCAAACTAATATAATTTGAACATAATTCCAAACACATAACTTTAATCAGATAACACTTGATTTATTTCAACGTTACTCTTTAATCAGTATATTTATTTCACATAATGTTTTTATGTATTAAGATTTATTAAGATTTATTCATATCTTTTAATTATCTACGGACTCTTCACAAGTCCATTTATTCCTATCCTCATATTATATCCTAAGGTACTCGTTACCTTAGAGCTATAATCTATAGCTTTGATACCAACTGTAACGCCCACGAATTCGAGCGTTGGCCGCCCGAACAAGGGTTCGTTTTTATCTCATACTTTTATCATAACTTAACGAATGATCCCATAATCATATTTGTTGAATTAGTCTATTACAGACTATAAAGTCATAATTTTTTTTTATCTTGATCCCTCGATCTTAACTTGATCTCGATCTCATTCGTTCTACATGTATTAACTTGTAGTTCATTCGTATATATGGATAATACCATATATATATATATTAGTCAAATTTTTAATCTTATGATTTAAACATTCTATACTTCCATATACCCAAGGTTCACAACATTAATAATAGGATGGTTCTTGGGAACAGAAGAATCCTGTGATAAATGTTTGCATCTTTATCCGTGATAAGATTTCTTTTCTTTATAGAACATACCGTATTATTCAATATCCTCACTTAAATACATATCGTTATAGAGATATCTCTTTATATCGATATTTCCTATCTATCTGAAATTCACAGTATTAATGATAAGATTGTTCTTGGAACCGAGGGGTGCATTCCGGTAAAGGTGGCACCTTACCCGCGCTCATTAAGTGTAATCTCAGTGCTTACAAAACTCCCAATATCATTCAATACTCTCACTCAGATGTATAGTTCTTTATCAACATTGTATTAATGTTTTACTATTTATCTGAAGTTCAGAGTATCGGCATAACATGATTAGTCCATATTACCAATATCCTCATTCAGTTTAATAGATCTTTAACAATTCTAAGTTATATCAAAGTAAAGACATAACACCATTTCATGATAATAAAATAATATCATTAATAGAACATTCAGTTACATGGTTTGCTTGTTTGTATTACAACAGTCATTATGACTTAAAACAAATAACAAGTACTTAACATGAAAACCTAATATACGCTTCTTCTTTACGTTCATGATCTTCTTAATTATCATTTTCTCTTAATTGTAAATAAAGTTTTATTCGCAAGAATGAGCACTACGACTCAGCAAGTCTAACTAATAACACATAAATAGTTTATGCTTTCATATAAACTTTAACATGGCTTGACATATCACATATATCAATTTGATATTACAAATAACTTTTTATTCAACAGTTTATATCACGTTGTCACACAAAGCGTATAAACCACATATATATAACTTATAAAAATAACACATAAGAGTTAGAATACTTACACATAGTTTAAAGGAATAGAAGACTTGCCTTGGTGTTAAGTATAATAAACACTAAGCGTAAACTTGTTAAAATAACCCTACACAATCATATAGTGCATAAGCGGTTAGATTCAATGTATTATATAACTTTATATATCATATAATAACTTGACTTAACTATTTTTGTAGATGTTATAAGCTTCCTAACACCCTAACTCAAAATCACACTTTTAAGCCCTTAAATCCAAGAGCCTCGAAGAAATTTTCAACTTTGACGTCCTTTACGGAAACTGTCATAACTTTCTCATAACAAAACATTTTAACGTGATTCTTGAGTCTAAATTCATTAGAATTTTCCCCTCTACAACTTTCTGTCATATTGCTAAGGCAGATTCTGGATTTAAGTTTTCAAAAAATGGCCAGAAAAGTCAGTGAGCGTACTTTGATCAAAATATCTTGGAACCACTAGCATTAATTTGTTAAGATAACATGTTCCAAGACTCAATAACACTTCATAACATAAAAATACCAAAATCATAAACCTACTTATGTAAAATTTATAACGTTTGCTCAAGAACACACGAAGAACACGAAGAACGAAAATCGTACATGGTAACAACTTATGTTCTTGAGCTTAAGGTTCTTATAGATGAAATAATTTGGGCATTATAACGGCTTACATATATGGTTTATGATACATTAAACTTGAAATAACATAAACCTAAATATATATATATATATATATATATATATATAAGATTTGCTCAAGAACACATGAAGAAACACTAAGTTAGAAAACCGAACATGGTAATGACTTGTGTTCTTGAGATTTCTACTATACTATTATATAAAATTGAATATAACACCTACTTGCTCAAGAACTTATGAAGGACACGGAGAACAAAAATCGTACGTGCCCACGACTTCTATTCTTGAGCTTATAGACTATAATATGAAAAAAATGAACATAATAACGACTAGGGATTTTATCTCTTGTAGTTGCAAGCTTTAACTATTTCTTTACAACTTTCAATACTTGAAATATATCTAGAGAGTTATAATATTCTGAACCCTAATAAGATTTGTATATGTAAATTATTTGTTTAATAAATGAAATTTCTTGTTCCGACTCAATGTTATGTAATGATATACTCTAATGAATGACTGTTCAGAGAATCACTAAAAACCTAATACGATTCGAAAACGCTATCGTATACGTTTAGAATTCGAGCATACAACCTAAAACTAGGTATCAAGAAGTTTAAAACCTTAAGCCCTAATGAGATTCGAATTTTGTGCTTAATAAAGATCGAAATGATATTTCGAACCAGGTGTTTTATAATTTTATAGTGTAAACGATGAATTTGGTCAAATAAATTTTTTTTGTCAAGCTGCTTAGTCGTGCTTACATTGACAAAATGCTTCGTCGTGCTTTCCACGATTTCACTAAGAAGTATCCCGACAAATTATTTTTAGTAAGTTGATTTTTCGTGCTTAAACTGACATAATGCTTTGTCGTGCTTACGGTAACAAGCTGCATTTCGAGCTTGTAATATATTTTCATTGAGGAGCTTAGAAGATAGGTTCAATTGCAAGCTGCATTGTCGAGCTTAGAAGATATTTTCATTGAGGAGCTTAGATTGCAAGCTGCATTGTCGAGCTTGGAAGATATTTTCATTGAGGAGCTTAGAAGATAGGTTCAATTGCAAGCTGCATTGTCGAGCTTAGAAGATATTTTCATTGAGGAGCTTAGATTGCAAGTTGCATTGTTGAGCTTAGAAGATATTTTTATTGAGGAGCTTAGAAGATAGGTTCAATTGCAAGCTGCATTGTCGAGCTTCGAAGATATTTTCATTAAAGAGCCTAGAAGATTATTCTAAGAATATGCTAGAGTGCAAAGTGTAATAAGCCGAGTCCCTAACGTGCAATTAGTGAAACTTAGTTTTCCTATAAATAGCAAGCTTAGTTCTTCATTATTTCCTACCATTTTAAGAACAGTTCAAAAGCAAAAACACTCTATATTTATAGTTTGAGAGATATTGTGAGATAAGAATTACTTTCTAAGCATCGAAGCGTTACGCGATTGGAAGTAAAGCTAGCAACTACAAGAGGTATTACTCTAGTGGTTATTATTTTCATTCTTCTTTATATATTTAGTAAAAATATACTTTTATAAGCAGTTATAATGCCCAAATTATTTTAAGTATATATAGTGCATAAGTCTTATTTACAAGCAGTTATAATGCCCAAATTATTTTAAGTATATAGTACAAAAGTCCTATTTACAAGCAGTTATAATGTCCGATTTATTTCTCTTATATATTAGAAAATATACTTTTATAAGCAGTTACTATGTCCGATTTTCTTCAAGTATTTAGTAAGAATATTCATTTTATAAGCAGTTATAATGCTGAAATTATTTCAAATATAATAGCCGAATATTCATTTTATAAGCAGTTCTAATGCTCAATTTATTTTAAATAGAGTTGATGAATATTCATTTTATATGCAGTTATAATGCTGAAATTATTTCATGTATATTAGAAGGAGTCTTATTGATAACAGTTATAATATCCGAAATTAAACTTAAAAGCTTTAATCGTTAAATGCTTAATTAGTTTACATGAACTAATAATCGTATAGGATTTACGACGAACGTTTAGACCGTTATATTTATCTGTAATACGAGACAAGTTTTCTAACGCTTAGTATTGGTATAAAATAGACTACGTGACGCCGATAAACCACGTAAACTAGACGAACTACGCACAGGCAAGTCTTCAAACCTTGTTACTTTTATGCAAGTATTATACATCTTGCTATCAATTGTTGTGTAGTTATTGCTTCTTGATTCAACATAACTTAAAAATAAGTAAATAAGTAAAATTCTTTTGTAGGATGTCCGAACTGATAAGGGATGTCGGGATTCATTCGCCCGACTTAGAGCGTCGAGTACTTAGATATCCAGTATAGGAGAATAAGGTAGACTATATGATAGATCGATCAGTGGTATGCCACATGGTCCAGGATGCCTATAAAGAGGCGTGTGGTCGTTAAGTCTAGTATCTTAGGTTTATTTTTCGTAGTTTGTTTTATAAAGATTTTGGTTGTAAAATAGGGAATCCCTTGTACTAACTAATGGTAGTATAAACTACTAGTCGAATATGTAAACTTTCAGTATGTGATATACAAGTTATGTTTGTACAAATCAAGTTGTTAATTCTGTGTGTAGTATATACTTGTATTTATATTTATCTTTTCTTTATTTATAGAATCATGGCAACAGAAAGAAGAACCCGAACAAGAAACGAGAATATTGAACCAAACCCCACCCAACAACTAGTAGATATACTAATAGGAGCCTTACAGGATCATCCACCAAACCAGCCCAACACAAACAATCCACACAGATCAGCATTTAAGGACTTTAAAACGGTTGGTCCACCTGAGTTCAAGGGAACTGTGGATCCAGTTGAGGCCCAAACTTGGGTAACTGAGATGGAGAAATTCTTCACTATAACAAACGTAAATGAGGAACAAAAGACAACCTTAGCTACCTTTTTCCTAAAAGCTGAGGCAAACTTCTGGTGGGAAACCACAAAAACCAGGGCCGGTGAAGGGGTAATCCATTGGGAAAGATTCAAAGAACTATTCTTTGAGAACTACTTTCCACAAACCATGCAAGACCGCATGGAAGTTATATTCCTAGAACTAAAACAAGGGGAACTGACTGTATCTCAGTATACAACCAAGTTCAACGAGTTGTCTCGATTTGTCCCACATCAAGTAGACTCCGAGACAAGAAAGACTAGGAGATTTGAGGAAGGGTTGAAACCTCAAATAAGATGTAGAATATCCATATTCCAAATAAAGACGTTTTCTGAAATACTTAAGAAGGCTATTATAGCCGAGACTGAGAATAAAAATCTTGTCAAATTCCATAGAGATAAGAGAAGTCAGAATGAAGGGGGAAAGTTTAAGGGAGAAGTTAGTACAGGGGGTGTTAATAATAATAAGAGAAAGTGTGATGCCACTTTTAATAATAATTTTGGGAGAAGGGAAAATACTTACAATAATACTAACAACAACAACAACAATAACAGAAACAACAATAACAGAAATGACCTTTGTGTTATCTGTGGGAAGAATCATAGAGGAGTATGTCTCAAAAGGAAGGTGACTTGTTACAAATGTGGTCAGGAGGGACATTGTGCACCTGAGTGCCCTAAACCCAATAGAGGTAGGTGTTTCAATTGTGGATCAATGGATCACCTAGCTAGAAATTGCCCAAGGACTAGGAATCAAAATGGAGGGGAAACCAAATAACCAACAATAGCTTCAAACCAACAGTAGCAGGAGCTGGGGGTCAGAGTCGTCCAACCGCCAGAACATTTAATATGACGATGAGGGATGTTGTTGCTTCACAGGACGTGGTGACAGGTATCATCCCTATCGACACTTTAATGCATATGTGTTATTCGACTCTGGTGCTACCTGTTCATTCGTGTCTAATAGCTTTGCTAAAAACTTGAATATGCTATGTGAAGACTTAGACATACCTTCCAATGTAGAAATTACAAATCAAGAGATAATTCCCGTTAAAACCATCTATAGAGATTGTAACATAGAGATTAAGGGACACAAGGTTCTTGTGAACCTCATTCCTATACAGTTAGGGGAATTCGATATAATCTTAGGCATGGATTGGTTGGTTAATCATAATGCAATGATTGACTGCCATCGAAAGCGTGTAAACCTATTGACTGCGTCGAAGTCAAAGTAGTGTTCAACGGTGGTTGTTCACCTAAGCGGTCTCAATATCTGACAATAATGCAAGCAGAGAGATTGCTTAGGAAGGGTTATACAGGTTATTTTGCGTATATAGTAGATACTGGAAAGGAAGGAGTAAAGCTAGATTAAATACCTGTAGTTAGGGAATTTTAAGATGTGTTTCCCGATGACTTACCAGGTCTTCCTCCGGATAGGGAGATCGAGTTTGTCATTGACCTTGCACCTGGTACGACGTCAGTTTCGAAGGCACCATATAGGATGGCACCAGTAGAGTTGAAGGAGTTACTTGTGCAATTACAGGAACTCTTAGATAAGAAGTATATACAACCATGTGTTTCACCTTGGGGAGCACCGGTGTTGTTTGTCAAGAAGAAGGATGGAACTTTAAGGTTATGTGTTGACTATAGAGAATTAAATAAGTTAATCATAAAGAACAAATATCCTTTACCAAGAATTGATGATCTATTTGACCAGTTGAAAGGGGCCGAACACGAAGATCGACCTACGATCAGGTTATCATCAATTAAAGGTAAGAAAAGAAGATGTGCCGAAGACAGCGTTTAGGACACGCTATGGACATTATGAGTTTCTTGTGATATCCTTTGGATTGACGAATGCACAAGCAGCATTCATGGACTTAATGAACCAAGTGTTTAAACCATGCTTAGACAAATTTGTCGTAGTGTTCATCGATAATATTTTAGTATACACGAGAACGAATGGGGAACATGTTGAACACTTAAGAAGCGTATTGGAGATATTACGAAAGGAACAACTTTATGCAAAGTTTTCCAAGTGTGAATTCTGGTTAGATCGAGTCTAATTCTTGGGTCATGTGATTGACAAGAATGGAATCGCGGTGGATCCAGCGAAGATAGAGACGATTGTAAATTGGGAACAACTAACAACTCCAACAGAAGTAAGAAGTTTTCTCAGTTTAGCATGGTACTATCGGCGTTTTATACAAGATTTTTCAAAAATAGCAACCCCGCTAACTAATTTAACTCGAAAGACGGTAAAGTACGTCTAGACAAATAAATGTGAAGAAAGCTTCTGAGAGTTGAAGAAGCGATTGAGCATGGCACCAGTGTTATCTTTACCAAATGATACAGGGAGCCTTGTAGTTTATAGTGATGCATCACACAAGGGATTAGGTTATGTGTTGATGCAACATGGGAAGGTGATTGCATATGCGTCACGACAACTCAAAGATTATGAGAAGAAGTATCCTATGCATGATCTTGAGTTAGCTGCTATAGTATTTGCCTTGAAAATTTGGAGGCATTACTTGTATGGGAAAAAGTGTGAGATATACACAGATCACAAAAGTCTGAAATATATTTTCACGCAGAAGGAGTTAAACATGAGGCAGAGGATCTCGGCTAGAGTTGATAAAGGATTTTGACTGTGAAATCTTATATCATCCCGGGAAAGTCAACGTTGTTGCAGATGCGTTAAGTAGAAAGAATCAAGAGAAGTTGAATGTAATAACCAACAATGAGGTACTGATGAAAGAGTTTGATAAACTCGAGATCGAGGTAAGAGTTCGACTTTATTGGATAGAGTCAGGGAACTACAGGAGACAGATAAAGAGTATCAGAAGTGTAAAACTGAAATAACTTAGAAAAAGAATATCAGATTCAGAATAAACAAGGATGGGGTACTGAGGTACGAGGATAGGATTTGGGTACCCTCAGTACAAGAACTAAAAGATGAAATACTGAATGAAGCCCATAGTTCTAAGTTCGTCGTGCATCCAGGTAGTACAAAAATGTACAAAGACTTAAGTCGACACTTTTGGTGGTTGAACATGAAAAGAGAAATAGCAGAATGGGTAAGTAAATGTTTAACGTGTCAAAGGGTTAAAGTTGAACACCAAAAGCCAAGTGGACTACTACAACCCTTAGAAATTCCCATGTGGAAGTGGGAACATATTACCATGGATTTCATAGTAGATCTTCCAATTACACAGAAAGGTCACAATGCCATTTGGGTGATTGTAGATCATCTTACCAAGTCAGCTCATTTTCTACCCATAAAAGTTAACTTCAGTCTTGACCAGTTAGCCAAACTTTACATCAATGAAGTTATTTCTAGACATGGAGTCCCTGTTTCTATAGTGTCAGATAGAGATCCCCAATTTACTTCAAACTTTTGGACAAGTCTCCAGAAACACTTAGAAACCCAGTTAAGATTAAGCACAGCTTATCACCCACAAACAGACAGTCAGAGTGAGAGGACCATTCAAACATTGGAGGACATGTTGCGAACTTGCATCATGGACTTCAAGGGAAGTTGGGAAGATCAGTTACCTTTGGTAGAGTTTGCCTACAACAATAGTTACCATGCCAGCATAAGAATGCCACCATTTGAAGCTTTATATGGAAGGAAATATAGGACGCCATTATTATGGGACGAGGTCGGTGAGCGACAAATGTTAGGACCAAAAATAGTTCAACAAACAGCTGAGGTAGTTCAAATTATACGAGGAAGATTGCAAGCGTCTCAAGATCGATAGAAGAAGTGTGCGGATCAACACAGGAAGCTACAAGATTTCGATGTCAGTAATCACGTGTTTTTAAAAGTATCTTCGTGGAAAGGCAAAATCCATTTCGGCAAGAAAGGAAAATTAAGTCCGAGATTCATTGGACCATTCCAGATATTAAGGAGGATAGGTGAGGTAGCTTATGAGGTAGCCCTACCTCCTGAGTTAGAACATATTTATAACGTGTTTCATGTGTCCGTATTATGACCATACAAACTCGATTATAAACACGTTATAGATTACGAGCTTATTCAGATCGAGAAAGATTTAACATACGAAGAAGTTCCTATTGAAATCATAGATAGGAAAGAACAAAATCTACGGAATAAAGTGATACCTTCAGTCAAGGTTATTTGGAGAAATCAAAACATAGAGGAAGCTACGTGGGAGCTTGAGAGTAAAATGCGAGACAACTACCCACATTTATTTTTGTAATCTGTATTGTAATTTCGAGGACGAAATTCTTATTAGTGGGGGTAAACGTAATATTCCGAACCCTAATAAGATTTCTATATGTAAATTATGTGTTTAATAAATGAAATTTCTTGTTCCGACTCTGTGTTATGTGATGATATACTCTAATGAATGACTGTTCAGAGAATCATTAAAAACCTAATACGATTCGAAAACGTTATCGTATACGTTTAGAATTAGAGCATATAACCTAAAACTAGGTATCAAGAAGTTTAAAACCTTAAGCCCTAATGAGATTCGAATTTTGTGCTTAATAAAGATCGAAATGATATTTCGAACCAGGTGTTTTATAATTTTATAGTGTAAACGATGAATTTGGTCAAATAAAATTTTTTTTGTCAAGCTGCTTAGTCGTGCTTACATTTACAAAATGATTTGTCGTGTTTTCCACGATTTCACCAAGAAGTATCCCGACAAATTATTTTTAGTAAGCTGTTTAGTCATGCTTAAACTGATATAGTGCTTTGTCGTGCTTACGGTAACAAGCTGCATTGTCGAGCTTGTAATATATTTTCATTGAGGAGCTTAGAAGATAGGTTCAATTGCAAGCTGCATTGTCAAGCTTGGAAGATATTTTCACTGAGGAGCTTAGATTGCAAGCTGTATTGTCGAGCTTGGAAGATATTTTCATTGAGGAGCTTAGAAGATAGGTTCAATTGCAAGCTGCATTGTTAAGCATAGAAGATATTTTCATTGAGGAGCTTAGATTGCAAGTTGCATTGTTGAGCTTGGAAGATATTTTCATTGAGGAGCTTAGAAGATAGGTTCAATTGCAAGCTGCATTGTCGAGCTTGGAAAATATTTTCATTAAGGAGCTTAGAAGAATATTCTAAGAATATGCTAGGGTGCAAAGTGTAATAAGCCGAGCCCCTAACGTGCAATTAGTGAAACTTGATTTTCCTATAAATAGCAAGCTTAGTTCTTCATTATTTCCTACCATTTCAAGAACAGTTCAAAAGCAAAAACACTCTATATATACTGAGAGATATTGTGAGATAAGAATTACTTTCTAAGCATCGAAGCGTTACGCGATTGGAAGTAAAGCTAGCAACTACAAGAGGTATTACTCTAGTGGTTATTATTTTCATTCTTCTTTATATATTTAGTAAAAATATACTTTTATAAGCAGTTATAATGCCCAAATTATTTTAAGTATATAATGCATAAGTCCTATTTACAAGCAGTTATAATGCCCAAATTATTTTAAGTATATAGTACAAAAGTCCTATTTACAAGTAGTTATAATGTCCGATTTATTTCTCTTATATATTAGAAAATATACTTTTATAAACAGTTACTATGTCCGATTTTCTTCAAGTATTTAGTAAGAATATTCATTTTATAAGCAGTTATAATGCTGAAATTATTTCAAATATAATAGCCAAATATTCATTTTGTAAGCAGTTATAATGCTCAATTTATTTTAAATATAGTTGATGAATATTCATTTTATATGCAGTTATAATGTTGAAATTATTTCATGTATATTAGAAGGAGTCTTATTTATAACGGTTATAATATCCGAAATAAAACTTAAAAGCTTTAATCGTTAAATGCTTAATTAGTTTACGTGAACTTATAATCGTATAGGATTTACGACGAACGTTTAGACTGTTATATTTATATGTAATACGAGGCAAGTTTTCTAACGCTTAGTATTGGTATAAATAGACTACGTGACGCCGATAGACCGCGGAAACTAGACGAACTACGCACAGGTAAGTCTCCAAACCTTGTTACCTTTATGCAAGTATTATACATCTTGCTATCAATTATTGTGAAGTTATTGCTTCTTGATTCAACATAACTTAAAAATGAATCATTATTCTTATATTATTTATTCAAGCATGAATTGTTGTGTCAAGCCAAATTATTTGGTACGACATCTTTTAACTGAGTATACAAACACCCTATATGGGTTGTTATTGTCAATAATATATTGACGTTTAGTGCATGTTGGGCACGATTAGGATGGTATGCATACTCCTAGGATATCTCGATTAGGCTGATCCCCTATAAGATATCTGAACAAAGTTGTTCTAAGTCATTGACGGCTGACAGAACTAGTTGAAACACATGGTTCATGTATTGAACCCTCAGTTGGCAAAAGCTTTTGAACTTCTTTCAAATCAAACACATTGTGTTTACATTTTTGAAATAAACTTGCTTAGCATTCTGTAGCTCATCCTTGTATAAACTTTCCTTTGCAGCTTTAGATTGTAATCCCGGAATTTCAAGAACAGACAAGGAAAAGAGACTGTGTTAATTAGTTTTATCTTACTGTTTTGAATAAATTCAAGTCTTATAAGACTTTATTGTAATAAGAACATAGTACTGAGAATGTTGTAATCAACCTTAAGCTTATGTAATATATATCATCTTTTGTTACATCTCTTGCGTTGTATTTACATTCTTAGTTAAGTTAGAAAGTAGCATTTGATCTAGTACAATATCCTTATGAACTATACATCTGAATGAGGGTATTTAAATGATATTGGGAGTTCTGTAAGCGCTGAGGTTACACTTAATGAGCGCCGGTAAGGTGCCACCTTTACCGGAATGCGCCCCTCAGTTCCAATAATAATCTTATCATTAATACTGTGAATGTCAGATAGATATGGAATATTGATATGGAAGAGATATTCATAAAATATGAATCTATACATCCAAGTGAGGGTATCCAAACACAATGAACGTTCTGGCCAGAACTATTATCTGTTATGGGATACTGTGAACCTTGGATAGAGAGAAGTTATATATTATGGATATTTATAGTTTAATAGTATCACGTGAGCACTAAATCTGCTACAGGGAGTGTAGAGAATTTGGGGGCATCACAAGAGTAATTTTACTTTTTGATTTACTAAATTGGTGAGTTTTAAGCTTGCAAAGCCACCTATTTATAGGCTAGCAAGAGTTGAGGTAAAATGGTCTTTTATGCCACAAAATATCTTCCAAGCTCCTCAACTGAAAATATCTTTCAAACTCGACAATGCAGCTTGTAACTGAAAATATCTTCCAAGCTCGACAATGCAACTTGCAACTGAAAATATCTTTTAAGCTTGTCAATGAAAATATCTTCCAAGCTCGACAATGCATCTTGCAACTGAAAATATCTTCCAAGCTCGTCGGTGAAAAATTTCTAAGCACGACGTTTTTTGAGTTTTTCTGGAAAAATATTTTCAGATATAATTCATCGTTATAGCATGAAATCACATAATACATAGTTTTGGGTTACTAAATTAACCTCTAACCATATATGATCGTATTTATAAGCCTCATAAATATTCGGATTAT
The DNA here is from genome assembly GCA_034770075.1 of Aralia elata. NCBI lineage: Eukaryota > Viridiplantae > Streptophyta > Magnoliopsida > Apiales > Araliaceae > Aralia > Aralia elata. The sequence continues at coordinate 27,593,854 of CM068387.1, forward strand.
TACATATCTGGATTCACTAATCCCTTTTTAGTAATCTGAGAATTTAGATCTCATTAGCATGATCATCATCATGATTCTAAAAGAATTGCTTAAAACTATAGATCTATCACATATTAAATAACAGCACCATGTAGATAAAGTAAAATGCCTTTAATAAATCAATTCTTTTATTAATAAATGAATAAGAGTACAAAGTATATACTACATCATATCAAATATGATTGGCTTGCATGCGTACTACTTTCAATCTCCCACTTGCACTAAAGTCAATCGCCATGGTATCTAGTACCCATCTTCTCTAAGTGACGATCAAACTGCTGTTGGGTTAAAGCTTTAGTAAATGGATCTGCAATGTTGTCTTGAGAGTCGACACGATCCAGGGTGACGTCTCCTCTTTCAATGATCTCTCTAATCAAATGAAACCGCCGCAACACGTGTTTGGATTTCGGATGAGACCTGGCTTCCTTAGCCTGCGCAACAACTCTAGTGTTGTCACAGAATAAAGGTATGGTTCCTCTAATGCTAGGAACCACTCCAAGTTCAGTTATGAACTTTTTCATCCAAACAGCTTCCTTTGCAGCTATGTACTCTGCCTTTGTCACTGAATCAGCAACTGTTTGTTGTTTGGAACTTTTTCAACTCACTGCGCCACCGTTTAAGGTAAACACATACCCTAAAACGGATTTACTGTAATATCCCGAATACTTATGTGATGCTAAATCAGGATATTAAATGATTACAATGAGTATGTTATGCAATGATCCTTGGAGAAAGGAAGTGAATGCATTAAAGGATTAAAGAATATATAATACTCGAAGTGTTTCAAGTTTAAGTGAAGGTGATGAAATAAAACCTACACTAAGGGAATGCACTAAGTTATTCAACGATAGTTGTGAAAGAGATATAGTGAAAACTGAGTAAAGGAGGTTTCGTTGATTCCGAGGACGGAATCCTTATAAGAAGGGAAGGATGTGATAACCCAGATTTTCAGAAATTATTAAATAAGAATCTAATAAATAAAATTATTACTATGTGACGTTTTGAGTTTGAGTATGTGTATATATGTGTTATATATATTGTGAAATATGTGATTTGATGTGAAGAGAATTATATATTCGTGTATTTGGGAAACGAGGTTTAATAGTTAATTAAACCATTGAATAGATTAAATGAAATTTCCATGAGAAGGAAATTAGTTGAGTAATATTAGTTAATTTAATTAAGTTAAAATTATTTTAGAAAATAATATAATTTTCTTGTTATGTCTTCTGGACAATGGTAGTTATTGTGAATTAAGTTTCACAAATAATGTGAGCGATTCACTTAATTAAATTAGTGAATCAATGTGAATATACTTGTTTTAATAAATTGGAGTTTAATATATATGTAAATGTAATAAGATTGTGAGTTTTGCTTATAGTTTAGAATATTTATGGATTTGAATAAATATTTTATTTGGAATATTTATGGAGTAAATATTTGATGAAAATTATTTACGTATGATGATATTGAGTAGTTGATGTTAATCAATTTTATCGTCGATGCGTATTTTGTTACGCTAATAGAATAGTAAAATTCTAATTTAATTAAATAATTAAATTAGAGGATTAATGTTTTATTGAATAAAATGTTTTATTTAACAAAATTATAATTTGACTATATTGAATTATAATTTTGTCAATAAGGTTTTAATGAGAATTATTAATAAGCTTAATTAGATTATTAATAAAAATAAGTTTAATTTAAGTGTGACAAGGGTGTCATGTAATAAGAAGGTTATTAAAATAAATGGAAAAGGATTAATTTTAGTTAAACCAAACAGGGCCTTGTGACCATTGGTTGGTAAAAATGGATTATTTTGTTGTGAGTGTGCCAAACAAGGCCTTGTGGCCTTTGGTTTCCTTAACTGTTGAAACTCCCAACTCAGAATCACGTAGTTGGTCAGTTTATTTTGTGAGACTAAAAAAAAATAATAATATACAGAGGAGAGGAAGAGAGTTAGAGAGGAGAGGAAATTGAAAAGAAATTGGAAGTTCTGAGAATCAAGAGAGGATTTTAGAGTAATTCTTATCATCTTCTCATCATCTACACAAGCACAAACAAGGATTTAAGGTGATAATTTAACCCTTTTTATTCTTAACTTTTTGTGTTCTTGAGTTTTATAAAATAAGGGTTTTATTTGATGAATTATGAATGATTGTTGTATATGCATATTGGAAGGTGTTTATAATTCATTGTATGTAAGTTACAATCGATTTCCAGAAATTAGATTGATGTTAAACAAGTTTTAAATTGAAAATTTGTGTTTTTGAGGAATATATGAGTTTTGGAAAACCTAAGGAAAAATTGATTTAAATCCTTTGGGTTTTGTTAGTTTGGTTGATTTAGGTTGTTAGAATCATCGTATACATGCTGGGTATTGATTCTACAACGATTATAATATTTGGGTATATCTAAATTGTTGTTAAAATGAAGAAATTGGGAAATTTTGGTCTGGAAATTCTGCAGTTCGCGAACTGCAGAATCTGGGTTTCATGAAGCTCGCCCCGGCGAGCTCAGCAAGTCAAATTTCTCGCCCCGGCGAGCGTTTTGTGTAGTGATTTTCTCGCCCCGGCGAGAATTGCAGAAATGAAAATTTTATTGTTTTTAATTCTTTTCTATTGGTCATGTTATGCTACCCTATATGTTTAAAAACATTATACACTTAATGTAAAGCGAAGCTTAAGGTTTAGCTAATGGTTAGGTGTCGATTAAAGTGAGACACAATAAAATGAAGGTTTATAACATTTATAATAAAAATGAAGGGTTATGAATTGTTAAGTAAAATGAATACTGAGTATTACTATGTGACTAATTAATGATGTGCATGATTACATATATCGTGTAGGATACGTGAAGTGCAGATATATATAAGCTAGTTATGGTAATTGATAATCTACAAACCAGGCAAGTCTTTCAGTTCCTATTTGTTATGTGAATTAATTGATTAACTGTTTTAATCATATGATGTAGAAGCATGATGTATTTCATATATGTTACAAGTATGAAACGACAAAGTCAAAATATGATTACGTTCGTTGAGTAAAGAATGTTGATTGAGTTATGGAGCTCAATCTCTAATTGTTATGTGTTGATCGTTATGCATGATATGTTTAGTCAAATGATTATGACTTAGATGTTGAGCATGTTATCTATATGTTATGTGACGCATGAAAACGGTTAGATTTTGCTGAGCTGTCGAGCTCATTCTTGCAAATAACCATTTTTGTAGGTGAAAGTTACCAGGTAAAGTTAATTGCCGCTTGAATGGCATGATTCAGATGTAAAGCATGCAGATTAGTTATTTTAGCTTAAATTTTATTTTTGAGCCATGATTAAGGTTCGGTATGATGTATTTGAAAATGTATTAATTGCAACAAATGTAGAGTTGTTAAATTTGTATTGAGTTGTATTTAATATTATCCGTTGTATAAAGGGTGTTGAATCTTGAAGTTTTATTTTTATTATAACTTTGATGAAGCGAATCAATTGTGATTCTAGAATATGTAATTGAATAAAGGTTATGATTCAGGGAAAGCAAAGAAAGAAAACTGAAAAGTTTTTATTTATTCCGCGTTTTATTGAGTTTATTATCGATTAATGTTGTAAAGTTAGAATATAGATGTACTGTTAACGACCGATGTGTAGAGTTGAAGTGTATGGATTTTGAGGTCGTTACATTTACTATCATTTTGGTTCATTAGAAAACTTAAGTCTATATAGCCCTCTAGTTTCAATTTAGACTTACCGTAGACAAGAAATACATCATTAGTCCTTCCTAAGTACTTTAGGATGTTTTTCACTGCCTTCCATTGCAGTGCTCTTCTCCTTGATTCGACTGATATCTGCTTGTTACACTAAGTACATGAGCGACATCCGGTCTAGTACATATCATATCATACATGATAGATCCTATTACTGAAGTATAAGGAATCTTACTCATACGGTCTCTATCCTCAGGTGTCTTTGGGGCTTGTTTCTTGGAGAGATGTTATAACGATTGTAAATATTCGGATCCTTGTAATTCGGGTTTCCAAATATAATTGAATAAAATAAGAATTTTTTTTATTGATGTTATGGTGAGCTATATGGTTTAAAGGTCGATATTGACCTAATGTATGTGTTATGTGATTCTGTATATGGGTTGCGATTTCATAGACAAAAAATAAATTTTTTTCGAGAAAAAAGCTGAAAACACTATTCATAAAACGTAGAAAATGTCTTTCTCATTTTTTGAAATTTCGAATCACGGGATGTTATTTATTTGAGAACGGGAGATGAAATCTCCAATAAAACTACCGAGAGAAATTTCACGGTTTTAGCCTGCGTGATGAGTTAGAAGATTTAACTAGAACTAAATCGAGTAACCGAACGAATTCGGTTGAGTAAACCCTCAATATTTATAGAAAAGGGACTTTTGGTTTACTATAATGATTAATATAATTAACTAAAAAGGGAAACTAGAAATTGGAATTAAGTTTTATAGTAACCGAATCGGAAATTGTAACGACCCCAAATTCTAAACAAACCAACTCTTCACTTCGGTCGTTAACAATACATCAAACTTCTGCTAATATATCACCAGTCGATGACATAATCATAAAAATGCGGAATAATTTTAAACTTTTCAATTTTCTTTCTTTGCTTTCCCTGAATCATAACCTTTAATCATTTACATAATCTAGAATCATATTTGATTCGCTTCATCAGAGTTATAATAAAATAAAACTTATTTCTAGATTCAATACCCTTATACATCAGATAAAATTAAATTATAAGTCAATACAAATTTTCACAACTCAACCTCTGATACATTTAATACATCATCAATTACATCAACCGGAACCTTTAACATGGTTCAAAAACATAATTTAATCTAAAACAATTAATCTTCATACATGACATCTGAATCATGCCATTCAAGCAGCACATAACGTTACCTTGGATCTTTAACCTGCAAAAGTGGTTATTTGCAAGAATGAGCTCGACAGCTCAGCAAAATCTAACAGTTTGCATGCATTACATAGCACATAAATAACATGCTCATTATTTAAATCATAAACATTTGGCTAAACATGTCATACATAATGATCAACACTTAACAAATAGAGATTGAGTTCCATAACTCAATCAACATTCTCTATTCAACGAACATAGTCATATTTTGACTTTGTCGTTTCATATTTATAACAAATATGAAATGCATCATGCTGTATACGTCACAGTCTTAAACAGTTAATCAGTTAGTTCACATAACAAATAGGAATTGAAAGACTTGCCTAGTTTGTAGAATACCAATTACCATAACCAACTTATATGTATCTGCACTTCACGTATCCTACACGATATATATAATCATGTACATCATTTATTAGTCACATAGTAACACTTAGTATTAATTCTACTTAACATTTCATAATCCTTCATTTTAAAACGTTCCACTTTATTCGACACTTAACCCTTAGCTAAGTCTTAAACTTTGCTTAACATTAGATGTATAATGTTTATAAGTAAATCTTGTTTAGGGTAACATAGCATAACCAAAAAAGAAAAGAATTAAAAACAAGAAAAATTTCCATTTCTGCAATTCCCGCCGGGGCGAGAAAATTATAACACAAAACTCTCGCCGGGGCGAGAATTTCCTTCACAAAATTTTCGCCGGGGCGAGGAAATTGGCTTATTGAGCTCACCGGGGCGAGCTTCATGAATTCCAGATTCTGCAGTTCGCGAACTGCAAAATTTCCAACCCAAAAACACGAAATTTCATCATCCTAATCACTAAATTAAGCAATCACATATGATATATACATAGAATAACCAGATCCCAACACATTTACAACAATTCTAACAACCTAAATCAACCAAATTAACAAAACCCAAAGGATTTAAATCAACTTTTTCTTAATTTTTGCAAAACTCAAATTCTTTATTTTAAAACACATTCTCATGTATTTGATCACTAAAAATCGTTCATATACAACATAAAATCAGATTATTACAACCCTTCAACACATATATAACCAAGTTCTCAACAAAGTAATCATCGAAACCAATTATAGAGAACTAGTTTTAGAAAAATAAAAACTAGCAATTTTAGAATTTACCTTTGATTTCTTCTAAGCTTAGTTACACAATTAGGAGGGCTTGATTATCCTCCTTCTTTCTTCTTTGATTTCCAAGCATTCACTCTCAATTAACAGAGAATTCTCCCATTCTCTCTTTCTCTCTTTTCTCCGCCAAATCAAAAAAATAAACTGACAAATACGTATATCAGTTTCTCAGCAGTTAGGGTGGTTTAGGCCATGTTTGGCCACACCTAATTAATCTCCATTTTAATTTAATTTAATCATTCACTTATTATATAGTTCACAATTGTCACATCTAATTTAATTAAATCATATTTAATTAAATTATATAACAAATATAACTTCAATTTTATTTAACAAATCATTATATTTCTAATTTAATTATTTAATAAATTAGTATTTTATCATCACTTTAGCGTACTAAAATACGCAAAAATTATAAATTTATTTATCATCAATTTATTTAATATCATCATACTTAAACAAATTATTCTATCATAATTTTCATCGAATATTTATTCCATAAATATTCCAAATAAAATATTTATTCAAATCCATAAATATTTTTAACTATAAACAAAACTCACAATCTTATTACATGTACGCATATATATTAAACTCCAATTTTAACAAAACCAATATATTCACATTGATTCACTATTTTAATTAAATGAATCGCTCACATCATTTATAAAACTTAATTCACAATAACTTCCGTTGTCCACAAGACATAACAACCGAATTATATTATTTCATAATATAATTTTCAACTTACTAATATTCAGTAAATATATTTTTCGTAACAATTTTATTTACTATCATCAGTGGTTTAATTAATTATTAAACTTTGTTTCCCAAATACACGAATATATAATTCTCTTAACAATAAATCATATATTTTACAATATATATATATATATATATATATATATATATATATATATATATATATCACATATACACATACTTAAAACTCAAAACGTCACATAATAAGAATTTTATTTATTAAATTCCTATTTAATAAATTCTAAAAATCTGGGTTGTCATAGAAATGAACCTAGTTATTAAGTTGGCTCGGTTAGGGTTCGGTGTGGCTTAGCTGGGGTTGAGCTAGGGTTGATGATGGCTTGGCTAAGGTTGGCTAGGGTTAAGCCATGACTCAAGCCCTAGGGTTAAACCCTAAGACTTAAGGGTTAAGTAAGCTCAAATGAAATTTACTTTAAATGAAATTGAAATTAAAGTAGCTTGTAATTCCTAAAACTAGTGAGGGGCATTATGGGCCAAAGTGGCCAGCCATGTGATAATAAAGGGGACAAGAAGGTGAGTCATCTAGCATGACTCACCATTATTAGACAAGCATTTATTGTTTGGTTCCCCATTAAACTATTAAGTTATCCAAACAAAGTCTTAAGTAATGATTAAGTCTCTAAACCTTGGTTAATTAGTCTAACCAATTTAAAAGGTTAGGTTAGTTGGTGGGGGAAATAAGCTAGGTTATCCATACTTAGCCATTTTCCATCTCATTCATCTTCATCTTTCATTTCAAGAGAGAAAAGCTAGAGAGCAAAGAAAGAAAAGCAAGAACAAAGATCAAGAGAAAGAGAGAAACCAAGAGAGTTTGTGAGGTATCATCTAAAAAGGAGGATCAAGATCATTAGCTTGGATCATCTAGCAAGAAGGAGGAAGTCTAGCAAGATCTAAGAACAAGAAGAAACCAATAAGGGTAAGAAAAACAACCAAGTTCTTCATTTACTTCTTTTATTAGTTTTATAGCTTTAAAAAGCTTTTTAGTTGTTTATAAAGTGCTTGTTGGTAGTTGTTGATTAATGATCAAAGAATGCAATTTGTGATTGAATAAAAATATTTATTGCATTATATAAATATTTTTATTAATTTATTGAGCTGAATAAATAATTTATTAAGTTTTGTGGAATGGGTATATGTTGAGTTTAATAATGTTAAATGTTATTTGAATGTGATATGTTATGTTTATTCTAATTTAATTTAATAATTAAATTAGATGATGAAAAGATTTATTTGAATAAATGATTTATTTGAATAATGTAATTCATTTGGTATTATTGTTATTGGTTAAATAAATATATTATTTAAGTTTGTAAGGTTTAATTGAATTTATTTAATAATAAGTTCAATTAAATTAGAAGTGTGACATTTTAAACTATATGTTATGATGATTTATTAAAATAAATGAGAAAGTGTTTAATTCAGTTTTACCAAACAAGGCCCTATGATCTTTGTTTGGAAATAATGAGTTATTTTATTTGTGTTTTACCAAACAAGATCTTATGACTTTTAGTTAGAATAATGGATTATTTTATTTAGTATTTGCCAAACAAGCCTTAGAGGCTTTTGAATTTTTTTAACTGATAGATATTATATCATACATTATTATTATATTAAGTATCAGTTTTTATTTTGTTTTTATTTCATTAGTTTTATTTTTAAAAGAACGTCAGTTAAAAAAAAAAAAGAAAAACAAAGAAGAAGAAACACAGAGCTTGAGAGAAAGAAAAGAACTCTGTGAATTTGAGAATTGAGAAAAAAGAGAGAATTGAGAAGGAGAGTTTGGAAATTGAAGGTAGAATTTCTAGAAGCTAAAGAGTTTAATTAAAGCAATAGAAGATATAATTCTTTTCCTCTTTGTTTTACTTTACTGTATATGGTTTCTAATTTTCTGTATGTGAACTCAATTGCTCAAAAGATGAAATATTTGATATAAATGTTAGGAAGCATGTGTTAGATGATTATGTGATGGTTATAGATTAATTAGAATGATTAATCCATGAAATCATGTTTTGGAATTGAGTTTTTGGTTTTTACAGAGTTTTATTTCATGAATAGTTTATATGTATGAAAGTTGATATTTAATTTGGTTATCAATTGGTTAATTGATGATTTTTAATGATTATATGATGAAAAACAAGAATAATGCAAGAAGAATGGTTTTAATTGGTTGAAAAATGAGTTTACAGAGTTTGATATCATGAAAATGGTTAAAACTTGAATAAATTGTTTAACAGTGAAATTTTGGGTTTTAAATTGGTTGTTTATGTGTTAGAATGATTAAAATGTTTAGAAAACATGTTGGGTAAATGTTTTGTATCATATATGATGTTTGGGTATATTTAATTTATTTTTCTGGATGGTAGAATTCGGAAAAATTTGGCCAAATTGGCCTAAGTTTTCACTGGTTCGCGAGCTGGGGAAGACGACAGTCGAGTCTCTCGCCCTGGCGAGAGAAATGAACTGATTTCTTCGCCCCGGCTGCAGCGTCGCCCCGGCGACAAATTTGTTAAGCATAACATCGCCCCGGCGAGCCTCTCGCCCCAGCGACGATTTTCTTAAGTTTTTTCTCGCCCCGGCGAGAATCACTACTGTTAAAAAAAAAATTATTTTGTTTTCTTTTCTTGGAAGTTATGATGCATAATTAAACTTATATTAATGTATTAAATGACTAAAGAATTTCCAAGATAGTTGCTAAACTAGTACTTGTTGACTATGGTATGCTAAATGAGATGTTATGATAAAAGAGCAAGCTTAGAATGCTCTTAATCTTGTGACTAATTATATTACCATTTTACAATTAAATGTTTAGGTTGTTTAAGGATCGTGAATTACTTAAATTTGTAATCTACGCTTGAGGCAAGTTCCTTATCTCAACTTATTACTTTTACGTTGAGCAAGTTTTCCTCCCTTAAACTTTAAAATTATTTATAGCAAGTTATTCTTTCCTTTTAACTTGTTAATTTATTCAAAACAAGTTTATTTATATTGAGCAAGCATGTTGACCTTAGCTTATTGATATTCAAGCAAGGTTACTATCATGTTACGTACTTAAGCTTTATTCCAATCATTGTTTATTATTCAAATTTTGAGTATAGTTTCTATTGAACAAACTCTATTGATGAACTAGACTAGCAAACCCTTATTGATTCAGCTAGTCCTTAGTTGATGAGCGTTTCAAAGACTTGGAATATTTTCTATACTTGTTCCAAGCCAAGTTCCTTTTGGTACGGATTCAGACGATAAATTGAGATGAACAACCCTAATATAGGGGATTACTTACGCGACAGCGTTAAAATGTTTGTGCACAATACATTGTACAAAGGGCTGATCCCCCTGAGTACGAGATGTTTGGTCCATAGTCTATATGACTGTTAAAGGTTACAGTAGAAATACTTGTTAACCTAGGACATAGTTCGAGGTCTTGTGACCCTCAGATATAATTTCTAAATCTTGAAATCTATTTTTCCTTGAACCGAGCATTTAAACGAGCTTTTAGACTTTAATCATTTATTGACTGAGATTCAGAAAACTATTGTTCCTCAGTTGAAATCCATTACATTTAAATATTATTGTTATCGTACTTGTGAGCAATTGTTTGCTCACTCTTGCACTAAAACATTGCAGCTAAGCCAGAAAAGCAGGACGAGCCGTCCACGAGCAAAGACAAGGGCAAGATGCATAAATAGCTTAAGACCTGCTATTTACTTGATGTTTGATTGTAATAAGACTTATTTAAATTATGTTTTATTCCGTATTTGATGTATTAAGGTTAAGATAACCTGGGATTTGATTGTTTAATAGTTTGGTGATGTAACCCATTTTAGGTAGATGATTTCTTTAAGTTTATTTAATTGTCCTTATTTATAGGTAGATAAATGTGAATGTATGAGTTAGTGAGCACCAAATTTGTGGGAATTAAGTACCTGAATTTGGGGGTGTCACAGGTTGGTATCAAAGCTGATAGGTTATGAACCTTTAGGTGGGGAAAACCTTAGGGTAGTAGCCTTTTAGAAGATAGAAAATATAGTGGTGATAAACTCTTATCGAGTTCTAAGGAATGAATTACGGAAATTCATGAAAGATAATAAAACGATTATGTGCTATGTGCTTATTTGATAACAAACTTATGTGCTCGCGAGTATTATCGATTAGTAATTAAAACTTAAAATTTTGGTTGTCAGGATGACTGATAGAGGAGAACCCAGCCAGGCTAAGGAGGAGGAGCCCAGAGATATTCACGTAGTCAGTGAGCAGCTAGTGAAGAGGGAGCCATCTCCATTGATTACAGTTACAGGCCACGAGTATGAGCCTGAGACTGATCCTGAGGAGGACCCTGAGGAGGATCCTGAAGAGGAGGAGGAGGAGGACCCTGAAGAGATATCACTATCTACTTTGGGTATTTAGATGTACGAGCAGGTGTATGATCGCAACATAGAGTTGCAGGACAGAGTGGAGGAGTTAGAGGGGCAGCTGGCTGAGCGACAGTCTATTTTGGAGCAGAAGAAGAGTGAGATTGAGGAGCTAGATATATGTCTTGGAGACGTGCAGTGGAAGCTAGTTCATGTAGAGAGTGAAAAGGAGGAGTTAGAGGAACAGGCTGCGGAACGTCAAGCCACTTTAGAGCAGAAGGATGATGAGATCCAAGACCTTTCATCACGTCTTGTAGAGGCTGAGCAGAGGCTAGCACAGTCTGAGTATCGACGAGGACAGTTGATAGCCAGAAATGAGATTGTACGAGATGAGTTGAAAGAGGAGTCAGCTAAGCGGGCGAGAGCTGAGACTGCTTGGTTGAGGGAGGCTAACCGCGCAAATCGTGTTGAGTGTGAGGTGCGGTCAAAGAAGGCCAAGATTGATGATATGGAGTATATTTTTCACTCCACAGTGGATAGAGCTCTGGATCGAGTTCATCGTCATCCAGATATGGTGGATCGAAGGATGGTGACTCGTATTATGGAGCAGGAACGCCAGGAAGTTGTGCGTCGTGGGATGTCATCATAGATTATGATTAGTTGTGTTATTATGATAGTTGTGTTATTATGAAATTTATGAGTTAATAAGTTGTTAATCCCAGTTTATATAATGGGATAGAATAATGATGTAATCCTGGAACTTTATGATGACAGGATAGATGATTTGATGTAAATAACCACGATGTTATCTTTATTATGTTTTAAAGCAGTAAATGAATAAAATGCGAAAGTTTATCAGATGTGTTATGTGTTAAGTGTTGTTTATAAATGTTTAAGTTGAGACTTAAATGTTTAAGTAATTGAATAATAATCTAATAGCGCGAATTCTTAACAGTAAGATGCCGCCAAGAAGACAACCAACACGTCAACAGACCCCTGAGGGATCTACTAATAACGAGGAAGCCAACGCTAATCCGATGCAGCAGCTAGTGAATCTGCTAACGGGAGCCTTTGCAAATCAACCACAAGCTCAGACCACGACCTTTAAAGACTTCAAGGCAGTCGGATCTCCGGAATATCACGGCTCTATGAATCCCATTGAAGCTCAAACGTGGGTCATGGAGATGGAGAAGGTGTTTGATGTCGCTAGGGTCAATGAGGACCAAAAGACGGCATTTGCAACCTTTATGCTGAAGTCAGAAGCTAGCTACTGGTGGCAAGCTAATAAAACCCGAGGTGGGCAAGGGATTATTCCGTGGGAGAGATTTAAGGAGATGTTTTTCGAGACTTACTTTCCGGTAAGTGCTCAGAATCAGATGGAGGTGCAGTTTCTAGAGCTGAAGCAAGGTACTATGTCGGTGTCTGAATATGCAGCAAGATTCAACGAGTTGGCGAGGTTTGCGCCTTATCAGGTTAACACGGATGAGCGGAAGGCCAGAAGGTTTGAGCAGGGATTGAAGCCCTGGTTGTATAGCCGAGTTTCAATGTTTCAACTGAACTCGTTCACGGCGGTTCTGGAAAAAGCAATTATTACTGAAGGAGGCAGTGATGCTCTGTCAAAGTACAATCAAGAGCAGAGGAAGAAGAAGAATGAGAGTGAAAACAAGGCAAGTGGTAGCCATGGAGGCAGTAGTCAAAAGAGAAAATGGAATGATAGTAACTCTGCGGGAAGTCAGCAGGGTAATCAGAAGAAGAAGATGGAGGTGTGCAGCAACTGTGGAAAGAGCCATATGGGTGCTTGTTTGAAGGTTAAGCGGGTGTGCTTCAACTGCGGGCAGGAGGGGCATATCGCGCCGAATTGCCCTAATCCAAAGAAAGGAGCATGTTTCATCTGCGGGTCGAAGGATCACTTTGCTCGGGAGTGTCCTAAGAAAGCAACTACAGGTGGAGCCAGTTCAGGAAAGGGAAACAGCGGTGGTAGAGGCAATCTGACTATCACAAGACCCACGCAGCCCAACCGACCTACCGCTTGAACGTTCAATATGACGGTGCAGGATGCTGTGCAGTCAAAGGATGTAGTGTCAGGTATCATTCCAGTCAATAATGTTAATGCTTATGTATTGTTTGACTCGGGTGCTACTTGCTCATTTATATTCGATGATTTTGCTAAGAAATTAGGGTTACCTCAGGAAGAGTTAGATTACCCCATGAATATAGAAATTGCGAATAGGGAGGTGATTCCAGTTAAGTTTGTCCACAAGAACTGTCAGGTAGAAATTAAGGGTCATGTGATGACTGTCAACTTAATTCCAATTCATCTTGGAGAGTTTGATGTTATTTTGGGTATGGATTGGTTGTTTAACCATGGGGCAGTTATTGACTGTCAAAAGAAGTGTGTAAACCTTATGACTCCGTCAAAGGTAGTGTTTTATGGCAGCAAGTCGCCTAGACAAACGAGTTGTCTGACGATGGTGCAGGCCAGAAAGATGTTGAGACAAGGATGTGTAGGATATCTAGCCTACATAGTTGATACCCGAAAGGTGGGTGCAAAACTGGAGGAGATACCAGTAGTTAAGGATTTTGCGGACGTGTTTCCTGATGATTTGCCAGGATTACCGCCGATAGGGAAATCGAGTTTGTAATTGATTTAGCACCGGGAACGGCCCCTATATCGAAAGCCCCGTATCGAATGGCTCCGGTAGAAATGAAGGAGTTAATGGTGCAATTATAGGAATTGCTGGATAAGAAGTATATCCAACCGAGTGTTTCGCCGTGGGGAGCGCCGGTACTGTTTGTTAAGAAGAAGGATGGGTCGATGCGTCTTTGCATTGATTATAGAGAGTTGAACAAGGTCACGATCAAAAATAAGTATCCGTTGCCAAGGATTGATGACCTGTTTGACCAACTGAAGGGAGCAAGATATTTTTCGAAGATAGATTTACGAAGTGGGTACCATCAGTTGAAGGTGAGAAAAGAGGACATACCAAAGACGGCGTTTCGAACTAGATATGGTCACTATGAGTTTTTGGTTATGTCATTTGGTTTAACGAATGCGCCTGCAGCATTCATGGACTTAATGAATAGAGTATTCAAACCATTCCTGGATAAGTTTGTAGTGGTATTTATAGACGACATTCTGGTCTAATCCAAAACTCAAGAAGAACACGTGGAACATTTGAGGGTGACATTGGAGGCGTTAAAGAAAGAGAAATTGTATGCAAAATTCTCGAAGTGCGAATTTTGGTTGGAGCGTGTTCAATTTCTTGGACATGTGATTGATAAAGACGGGATTTCGGTGGATCCAGCTAAAGTGGAAGCTGTGATGAACTGGGATCAGCCGAAGACACCGTTAGAAGTGAGGAGTTTCCTAGGTTTGGCAGGATACTACAGACGTTTTATTCAAGATTTCTCCAGAATCGCCACTCTGTTGACAAATTTAACAAGGAAATCAGTGAAGTTTGTTTGAACGGAGAAGTGCGACGAAAGTTTCCAAGAACTAAAGAAGAGACTACGTTCGGCGCCTGTGTTGTCTTTACCAGATGATACAGGAAATTTTGTGGTGTACAGTGACGCATCACATAAAGGACTAGGTTGTGTGTTAATGCAGAATGGTAAGGTTATTGCATATGCATCGCGCCAACTAAAAGACTATGAAAAAGGGTATCCAACCCATGATTTGGAGTTAGCAGCCGTGGTGTTTGCTTTGAAAATCTGGAGGCACTATCTTTATGGGGAGAAGTGTGAAATATACACAGATCATAAGAGTCTAAAGTATATTTTCACGCAGAAGGATTTGAATATGCGGCAGAGAAGATGGATAGAATTGATCAAAGATTATGATTGTGAAATTCTATACCATCCGGGAAAGGCTAATGTGGTTGTCGACGCTTTGAGTAGAAAAGGTCGGGAGAAATTGTTATTGTTAACTGCTCAGGAGAAGCTCATTGAAGACATGGCTAAATTGGAGTTAGAGGTGCAGGGTTTGGCAGAGCCTAATGAAAACTTGTTCCAGATGGAAACTCAACCAACTTTGGTGGAAAAAGTGAAAGAAGCGCAACTTCACGATGAGGAATGTCATAAGATACGACAAAGAGTGCTTGAAGGTGAAGAGCTCAAATATAAAATCGATACTGAAGGGTTGCTGAGATTTGAAGGCAGAATCTGGGTACCGTCGGTATTGGCAATCAGAGAGGAGATTTTGAACGAAGCTCACAGTTCACGATTTTCGGTTCACCCGGGAAGTACAAAAATGTACCAGGATCTTCGCCAACATTTTTGGTGGCCAAACATGAAAAGAGAGGTTGCCGAGTGTGTTGCGAAGTGTCTCACTTGTCAGAGAGTTAAAGCGGAGCATCAACGACCAAGTGATTTGTTACAGCCCTTGGAGATACCCGAATGGAACTGGGAGCATATCACAATGGACTTTGTGGTAGGGTTTCTGACTACTCAGAAGGGTTATGACGCAATATGGGTTATAGTTGACAGATTGACGAAATCAGCGCATTTCTTGCCGATCAAAATCAGATTCACTTTGGATCAGCTGGCAAAGTTATATGTCAAAGAGATTATCTTAAGGCATGGAGTTCCAGTATCAATAATATCAGATCGAGACCCACGGTTTACATCAAAGTTTTGGAGGAGTCTACAAGCTTGTTTAGGGACACAGTTGAGAATGAGTACAGCTTATCATCCTCAAACCTATGGCCAGAGCGTGCGTTATGGATTTTAAGGGCAACTGGGATGATCATTTACCCCTGGTCGAGTTTGCTTACAACAATAGTCATCACGCTAGTATCGGCATGCCGCCTTATGAAGCTACAATATTACAACACACGCTCCTTAATATCCTACACATGTAAATACACATTCGTATAACAATTAGTCACATAAAGACTAGGTTTAAAACAGACATAGCATCATCAAAACACATTGATTGCCACTACGACTACCCAGTCGGGGGTCTAAGGGGGCAGCGCCCCCTGGAAGCCAAACGTAAGTTTCAACCAGGTTACTCAATTTACGCCTTAAGACAATACCAATTTCGTTGACACTTAATATATAATTAAGAAATTAAGGTTAAGGTTTAACAAGGTATAAATAACTAACTTGTTCAATCATTTAGTACAAAAATAGAAGTTTGGTCTTGCTAGAAAAATTCACTAGGTCCGACCCGACCTGGTCTAGACATGGAACTGACGCTGCGGTGTGAAGCTCATTGCTAGAGCTCACGCTGCGGCGTGAGTCTCGTGTTCTGCCTCTGCCGCGTGGCGTCGCTCTGGCGTGAAGCTTAGTATTAGAAGCCACGCTGCAGCGTGAGCTCCGTTCATTTCCCTATTTTACCCCTCGCTGCAGCGACGACTGCAAGGCTTATGAATGACGTTGTGGCATCATTCTCCAGTAACCGGGTTCTGGGTTTGATCCCAGTTCGCGACTTCGACCTCCGGTCACTCCAACCTCCATAACTCCTTCAGTACACAAGCAAATTGATCCATTTCAGACTCTATGGACTTGTAATTAATGGGGCTACAACATATCAAAAATTCAGAGCAACCCATTAACATTAACATAGCCAAATCTTAAGCCAAAGTACAAAGTTATGCTCTGTTTTTCATATTCTTAACAAGTTTTACAAAAATCATCACTACGAACTCGTTTTAACTCATTTTTACTCCATTCCAACTGGGTTAGCTTCGTAACCCATGGAACTACAATACCATAACAACAAATAGAATTAACAAACACGAAATCATAGCTTTACAGTCCTCTAAAATGGTCCAAACGTCCAAAGTCCATGTTTTGTCCATTGTTCTTGCTCTATTAAGCCAAGGTAAGGATTTCGTGCGTTTTTGTTCCACTTTAATGATATTAATAGCTTACATAACTTTTTAACAATATTTACAAACAATCATAACAAACAAAAATAATAGGAATCGCCATAAATCCGACCCACAAGCTTAAGAGCTCAAAACTAAGAAAAACTTGAAAAACTTAACAAGAAATCAAATGGAATGGATTTGATTGTTTGTTTACCTCTGTAAATCCTTCCTAGAGGTTAAGAAGATTGCTAGGCTTTGCTTTGAGTGGTTCTTCTTGCTTGGCTCCTCTTCTTCCTCCACCCGTGCCTTCTTCTTCTTCCTCCTTTCTTTTCCGGCGACTCTCTTCCCTTTTTCCGGCGACTTTCCCCTTCTTCCTTATTCCTCTCTGCAACTCTCTCTCTCTATCTGCTGATGGAATGCAAGAGAGAAATGGAATGGTTTGAATGGGATGGGAGATTGGAGGGACTTCGGGAGGATGAAGGGAGTGGGTTGGTTGCTCAATGCAATTTGTCCGACCCTCCCTTCTACTCTCTCATTTGATTGGTCTAAAATGGGGGGTTGGTTCCCTCTTGGAGTAACATGCAAAAATAATTACACAAATAAACAAAAATATATCCGAATACTCCCACTTTTGTACCCAAATTTGGTAAATAACTCTACCCAACATTAAAATGGGTACTCCCATAAATTATTAGGACGCATAAAAATAATTATTATGGGATTTGTCCAAATATTCGGAACACCCATATAATACATTTCGGATATAATATATTCATTAATATTCAAAAAATCAAATTATAAGGCAAATTCAGAATTCCCGGTTATTACATCCTCCCCCCTTATAAGAATTTTGTCCCCAGAATTACAATCTAGGTACAGAAAACTTAACATGGGTTCACTCAAAAAGATGCGGATAATTCTTCCTCATCTTCTCTTCTAGCTCCCACGTGGCTTCTTCAGCTGCGTGGTTCCTCCAAAGTACTTTGACTGAATGGATGACCTTATTTCTTAACGTCTGCTCCTTCCTATCTAATATTTGGACAGGAATCTCTTCATATGACAAGTCTTTCTCAACTTTGGTTCATAGGATATCACATGCTTGTAGTCGGGTTTATATGGTCGTAACACAGAAACGTGGAACACGTTGTGAATGTGCTCAAGTTCAGGAGGTAAAGCTACCTTGTACGCCACTTCACCTACCCTCTTTAAAACTTCAAAAGGTCCTACAAACCTAGGACTCAATTTCCCCTTCGTACCAAATCTGATCTTCCCCTTCCAAGGACATACCTTCAAAAATACAAAACTGCCAACTTCAAAGTCTCGCTTTTGACGATGCAAATCGGCATATTTCTTTTGTCTATCCTGAGCAGCTACCAATCGAGCTCTTATCACTTTGACGACATTCACAGTCTGTTGCACTAATTCAGGCCCCAATAGTCTCCGTTCACTGACTTCGTCCCAACACAGAGGTGTTCGACACTTCCTTCCATATAATGTTTCATATGGCGGCATGCCAATACTCGCATGATAACTGTTATTACAGGCAAACTCCACCAGTGGTAGGTGATCATCCCAGCTGCCTTTAAAATCCATCACACATGCTCTAAGCATGTCCTCCAGCATATGAATCGTTCGTTCGCTTTGCCCATCTGTTTGAGGATGATACGCTGTACTCAACCTCAACTGAGTTCCTAATCTTTCTTGCAAGCTCTTCCAAAAATTCGACGTGAAACACAAATCTCTGTCAGATACAACAAATACCGGCATTCCATGTCGTGACACAATCTCTTTCACATATAATTTTGCTAGCTGCTCCAGATTGTACCTTATCTTGATCGGTAGAAAATGTGCAAATTTAGTTAAACGATCCACGATCAACCAGATCACGTCGTAACCCTTCTGAGTTGGTGGAAGCCCCGTCGCAAAATCCATTGTGATATGCTCCCACTTCCATTCCAGAATCTCAAGCGGTTGTAGCAGTCCACCTGGTTTCTGATGTTTTGCTTTTACCCTCTGACATATCACACATTGCCCAACGCATTCCGCGACCTCCCTCTTCATGTTCGGCCACCAGAAGTGTTGGCGCAAATCCTGATACATCTTAGTACTACTAGGGTGTATCGAATACCTTGTAGAATGAGCTTCTTGCCAAATCTCTTCTCTCAACTCCGGAACAATCGGTATCCAGATCCTCCCTTCAAACCTTAGTAGTCCCGTGCTATCAGTTTTGTACTTCAATTCCTCTCCATCTGAGATTCGCTTCTTTATGGAAACATATTCATCATCCTTTTCTTGAGCCTCCTTTATCTTGTCTAATAAAGTCGGACTTGCCTCCACTGCGAATAGCTTCTCGTCTACATTTGTCGGATACTTGACTTCTAACTCCAGTCTTTCCATATCCTTGATCGGTTCCTCTTGAGCTGTTAGCATCATCAACTTATCTCTGCCCTTCCTACTTAGAGCATCAGCTACTACATTGGCCTTACCGGGATGGTACAGAATCTCACAATCGTAGTTCTTGATCAACTCCAACCATCGCCTCTATCTCATGTTTAGTTTCTTTTGAGTGAAGATATACTTCAGATTTTTGTGGTCTGTGTATATCTCACACTTCTCCCCATACAGATAGTGCCTCCAAATCTTCAGAGCAAACACCACTGTCACTAGTTCCAGGTCATGAGTCGGATACCCCTTCTTATAGTCCTTCAGCTGCCATGACGCGTACGCAATGACCTTCCTATGTTGCATCAATACGCACCCAAGGCCTTTATGTGAAGCATCATTGTACACCACAAATCCCCCTGTATTATCTGGTACTGATACACAGGTGCTTCACTAAGTTTCTTTTTCAACTCCAAGAAACTCTCTTCGCACTTATCTGTCCATACAAACTTCATAGTCTTCCTCGTCAAAGTTGTCAATGGCGTTGCTATCTTTGAAAATTTTTGAATAAATCTCCGATAGTAACCTGCTAATCCCAAGAAACTTTGAACTTCTGTCGGCGTCTTCGGCTGTTCCCAGTTTATTACTGCCTCCACCTTCGCAGGATCCACTGATATACCATCTTTGTCAATTACGTGCCCCAAAAACTGCACCCTTTGTAGCCAGGATTCATACATGGAAAACTTTGCATATAACTTCTCCCTTCTCAGCATTTCCAGGGCTATCCTCAAATGCTCGACATGTTCCTCCTCCGTCCTTGAGTAGAGTAGCATGTCATCTATGAAAATGACAACAAATTTATCTAGGTATTGCTTGAACACTCTGTTCATCATGTCCATAAATGCTGCTGGCGCGTTCGTCAGCCCAATCGACATCACCAAAAACTCAAAGTGTCCATATCGAGTTCTGAATACTATCTTTGGAATATCCTCCTGCCTCACCTTCAGTTGATGATATCTCGTCCTCAAGTCAATCTTCGAAAAGTATTTTTCTCCCTTCAATTAATCGAAAAGATCGTCTATCTTGGGCAATGGGTACTTGTTCTTAATCGTGACTTTGTTCAACTCTCGATAGTCAATACAAAGCCTCAGCGATCCGTCTTTCTTCTTTACAAACAGCACTGGTGCTCCCCATGGAGATACACTCGGATGAATATACCTTTTATCTAGAAGCTCCTGCAGTTGAACTATCAGTTCCTTCATCTCCACCGGTGCCATCCTGTACGGTGCCTTTAAGATCGGTGCAGTTCTCGGTACCAAATCAATTACAAATTCCACTTCTCTATCCGACGGTAAACCCGATAGATCTTCTGGGAAAACATCTGGTAATTCCCTTACTACAGGTATCTGACCCATTTCACTCTCTACTCTTTAAGTATCAACCACGTGAGCCAGATAACCTATGCAACCTTTTTTGAACAATCTCCTTGCTTGCATCATCGTCAGACAACGAGATTGTCTAGGCGATTTACTACTATATAATACAACCCTCGACTTATCTGGAGTCTTCAGGTGTATACATTTCTTCTAATAGTCAATCACAGCACCGTGACTAGACAACCAATCCATCCCAAGAATTATGTCAAATTCTCCTAGTCGTATCGGAATCAAATTTACGTGTAACGATCGAGAATTTTAATTCCCTTGTAACCCGAGTTTATGTATGAATGAAATGAATTTTTATTTTTATGTATATTATTATGTGTTATGTGCTTAAAGGTTGTGTGATAACCTAATATGTGTGCTTGTATTGAATTTTATGTGTTGTAGTGCCGTTAGGGTGAATACTTTGACTTCGCGAAAAATCGCAAATTCACTATTCACGGGGCACGCTTATCGAGGTGTTATTCACGCCATAATATTTTTGCGTCTTTTTCGTCTTTAATAAATTTCATAAATATGTATATCCGTACGAATAATTTTTCCAGGTGTCGGATTTTCGTTTTGAGCCGTTCGTGTTTTATTCGGTATCTGAAATATATGATAAGGCTGTTCCGAATAAATGGGCAAACCCCGTAATAATTATTTTTATATGTCCCAATAATTTATGGGAGTACCCAGTTTAATTTTGGGTAGAGTTATTTACCAGTTTTGGTACAAAAAGGGGAGTTTTCAGATATATTTTTGTGTATTTGGGTATTTATTTTGGCTTGTTACTCCAAGAGGGAACCAACCCCCAAATTTGGACCAATCAAAATTGAGCAAGGGGGGAGGTTGCCGGCAAGATCCTTGAGCAACCAACCCCATTTTCATTTTCTTCCACTTCTCCCAAATTCACTCCTCTACTCTCCCAAATCATTCAAACTCTCATTCCTTCCTTAAACCATCAGCTGATAGAGAGAGAGAGAGAGATAGAGAGTGAGAGAGAGCTGCAAAGAGGAAGAAGAAAGAAGGAGAAGGCCGCTGGAAAAGTCACCGGAAAAGAAGAAGACTCACCGGAAAGAGGAAGGAGGAAGAAGAAGGCACGGGTGGAAGAAGAAGAGAGTCCAAGCAAGAAGAACTCGAGCCAAGCAAGCCTAGCAAGCTTCTAAATCATCTAGGAAGGATTTACAGAGGTAAACACCAACAAAATCCATTCCATTTGATTTCTTGTAAAGATTTTCAAGTTTTCTTAGTTTTTGAGCTCTTGAGCTTGTGGATTGATTTTCTAGCGATTCTGGATGTTTTTGCTTGTTCTAGATGTTTATATATGTTGTTAAGAGACTATAGAAGCCATTAATAACATCAAAGTGGAACAAAAATAGAAAAAATCGGTACCTATGCTTAAGGAGGATGAAGAACATGAAGAACAATGGACTTTTGGACATTTGGACTTTTTAGAGGACTATAAATGCTAGATTTCGTATTTGTTAATTTTATTTGTTGCTATGGTGTTGTAGTTCCATGGGTTACGAAGCTAACCCAATTGGAATGGAGTAAAAAGGAGTTAAAACGAGTTCGTAGGAATGATTTTCGTAAAACTTGTCAAGAACTCGAAGAATAGAGTATGAACTTTACACTTTGGATTTAGATTTGACCATGTTAATATTAATGGGTAGCTCTGCATTTTTGATATGTTGTAGCCCCATGAGTTAGGAGTCCATAGAGTCCGGAATGGACCAATTTGCTTGTGTATTGAAGGAGTTATGGAGGTTGGTGTGGCCGGAGGTCGGAGTCGCGTTCTGGAAACAAACTCAGAATCCGGCTACTACAGAATGGCGCCGCAGCGCCACCCATATGCCCTGCAGCTCATGCTGCAGCGAGGGGAAAGTGGGGAAAAACCGGGACTCGCGCCGCAGCGTGAGGCCCAAGCTTGAAGGCTCACGCCGCAGCGTGAAGCCCGGTCATGGAGAAGACACGGGACTCACGCCGCAGCGTGAGGTCCAGTGCTTGGGCTCGGCGCCGCAGCGCCAGCTCCGTGTTTGGGCCAGGTTGGGTCGGTCAGGCGGATCAAGTCGGGTCTGACCTAATGAAACCTTTTCAATGGGTCCAACACTTATATTTTTCCTTGGATTAAATGATTAGACAGGTTAACTAAGCATATTCTGTTAAACCCTAAATGCTTAATTATTTCTCAAATGTCAACCAGATTGGTATTGTTTTAAGGCGGAAATTGAATAATCTAATTGCAATTTAGGCTTGGTTTCCAGGGGGCGCTGCCCCCCGACCCCCGACTGGGTAATCGTAAGGCAATCAACGTGTTTTAATGATGTAACGTCTGTTTTGAACCTAGTCTTTATGTGACTAATTGTTATGTGAATATATATTTACATGTGTAGGATATTAAGGAGCGTGTGTTGTAATATTGTAGCCGCGCTTCAGGCAAATTCTTCTTTAACCCGTGTCTAACCCTTGTGTTAGGTAAGTTTCTAAACCTTATGCACTACTTTTTATTTTGTGCGAACAGGTATATTGTTGCAGGTTTCATGACTCAAATCGAGTTATTACTTTCAATTATTTAGTGGATTAATTATCGTCAATTACTCCATATCAAAGATAAATTATTGATATTCACAACTTATGTATTTGAATTCATTATCTGTTGTTGGATTGTGAAACGTTTAAGTTCTTCATTCATGAACTGTTTAAGGAAATAGTTTACGCCACTTGTTTCGGCTAGACGTATGTTTAATCATCATTGTTGTTAAGTAAAGCTATCCAATCAAATTGTTTGGTTTGGATTCCTATGTAAAGCTGAGATGAACAACCCTCTTAGCAGGGGAAACAGTATGTATGTCAGGAGACCGACACGCGCGCGAACAGTATGTTAAAGGGGTTATGCATAACACCGGGTACATTAGGCTGATCACCTATTGTATTAGTATGTTGGATTATCGGATGAATTTTCTGGTGATTCTAGTAAAAGTTCAGTGTCAAGATGACCACTCAGTATAGAACATTCCCTCCATTTGGAAACATTGAAATCATTCGGTCCTTAGAGGCCCTACAATTGTGTTAATGAGGTCATTCGTTGAGATTATGCAGATTCTTGAGCTATCTTTTATTCTCTTGATTCTTGTAAGCTATAAAGTATTCATTTGATGATTCACGATTATTGTTATTATACTTGCTGAGCAAATTTGTTGCTCACCCTTGCTTTCCTTAAAATATTTCAGTTAGTGGAGCTCGTGGTGAAAGTTCTGGGAAGGATAAAGACAAAGGCAAAGCTACGGATTAGCTTTGTACCATTAAGATCACCATTTTGATTATGTATTAAGACTCGTTGACTTTTGTGATGTATTAAGACTTAATTACCCTTATGTATTAAGTTACGTTGTAGAAGTTTTGGTTTCGAGACTTGGGACAGGATTATTTGTGTTATATCAATATGAATATTCCTTTATTTCCGCTGTAAGTTATCAATAGTTTGATGCAGGTATGAGATAGTGACGAACCAGGTCCGGGGTTCGGGTGACCCGGATTTGGGGGCGTCACATTACGCCCAAATTATATCCTCTTATTTCAGCATAGCAATTTCTATGAATATGTTCTACATGAATAACTTCCTTATTAGCTACTTCCACATTCATTGGATTCTCTAATTTCTCACGAGGTAAATTTAACCGTTTAGCAAAATATTCCAACACAAACGAACAGGTAGCACCCGAAGCAAATAATACATATGCACTGATATTATTGATTGAAATAATACCTGACACCACGTCCTTCGATTCCACCGCATCCTGAACGTTCATGTTGAAAGTGCGTGTCGTTGGTCTGTTGGTTTGGCTAGCTGGCCCTCCAATGTTTAGCATGTTGTTGTTGCTATTGTTGTTGTTCCTATTGCCACTTGTTGCATCCCCCTTCCTTTTCGGGCAATCCTTTATTTGATGATCTGATGCTCCACATGAGAAGCATCCTGCTGTCTTTCCCTTTGGGCACTGAGGAGCAAAATGCCCCTGTTGTCTACAGTTGAAACAAACTCCTTTTCCTTTCATGCACTCTCCAGAGTGATTCTTTCCACAATTATTGCACTTATTACCCTTCTTAACCTCTCCTCCAGACCTGTTGCCACCGGAAGATTGGCTATCACTCCATTTCCTTTTATTCGGGTTACTTTCCCTGCTGCTTCCTCCCTTGCCTCCTTCGTGACCCTTCTTTTTGTCTTGATTGAACTTTTTGCTAGAGCCTCATTGCCTCCTTCGACGATGATGGCCCTTTCCAACAGCGTAGAAAATGTGTCAATCCTTAAAACTGCCACCCTACTGTACACCCACGGCTTCAGGCCTAATTCAAATCTCCTTGCCTTTCTGGCTTTAGTGTCTACCTGGTGGGGTGCAAATCGGGCTAACTCATTAAATTTTGCCGCGTACTCCGCGACTGACATGCTCTCCTACTTGAGTTCTAGAAACTTCACCTCCATATTCTGTTGCATACTCTACGGGAAATAGTTCTCGAAGAATAGCTCCTTAAAACGTTCCCATGGTATCACACCATCTCCAGCACGACTTTTGTTGACCTTCCACCAATAGTTCGCTTCACCTTTCATCATAAAGGTGGCGAACCCTATCTTCTATTCTTCTACCACCCTTGCAACCTCAAACACTTTCTCTATTTCTTCGATCCAGGTTTGTGTTAGGTTTGTATATAACGCAAGCATGCAATCAAATTACATAAATAGGGCAGAAGCGTGATAAAACAGATTTTAAAATTTTAATATAAACCATCACCATGATCTATCCTTGTGTTCAATTATCAATTAAACGAAACAAAAATAGAATAAGAATTATACCCTCGTAGATCAAAGCTTCCTCGGGTATAAGTTCAACTCCTAGTCCTTCATGTTCTCCTCGAATTCCACCGATGAGATTCTTTCCTTTGATCAACGTTAGTCACCCAAGTGTTTGGCCTCTAGAGGTGATCCACCAAGGAAGAATAGATATTCAAGAAGATGGGTGTTGGACAAAACCCTAGTTTCTATCTCTATAGAAATTGTAAGTACTCTCTACAATCTAAAGCAAAAGTGTGTAACCCTAGTATATGATAAGACTCCTCTTATTTATAGATGCAAGAAAACCCTTCCCTAAACTATTTAGGATTAGGGTTTCTATTATAATTAAACTCCTTTAATTAATTATGCTCCTAATCCAATTAGGAATTCATGAGAGAGTACTTCTATTAATTAATTCCCAATCCCTATTAGGAATTAAATAATAATAATAGTAATACTAATAATAAGACTCCTCTTATTAATTTATATTTAATATTTCCAAAATATTAAATAATAAATATTAAGCTATTTAATTTATTCTATCTCCATAGATTAAATTAAATACACTTAACTTATTATTACAATTATATCATTTACTTATTAAATAAATATTTTTCCTTTTGCGGTGTGACCCTTTAGGTTCTCCATATTAAACCGGTTGTGAATAAATCAATTAGAACAATTCTAATCTTATTTAAATAAATAAATTAAACTATTTAATTCATTTAAATAAATAATATTTATTCTACAATAAGGGTAAGCCCCCTTAGCGATCAACGACTTTCCAAATAATATAGATTTGAACATTAATCATAAAAGAACCTTTCAGTGAATAGTTACCGTACTATTCAATCATTCTACCATACAATGTCCCAATTAAATATAAGACATGGATTTACTGTCAAGTCTTATTTTATTTTATTATATGTATTTCGATTTCCAAATGCACAACTCTAAATAATGCAAATTAGAAACTCCTTTCTAATTTCATTCTGCCTTGGCCAAGGACTACTGAGTTGTCATTTATCGAATCACATAGGACATTCACATCTTTTATTAGACGAGGTAGATTCTTTGTTGATCATTCACCTATCTCCATGTACAACTAATTATACCCAATCATACATTTTGATATACCCCAAAGGTCTTAAGGGACATGTCAAAGTATAACTCATCACACACAAGATACTATGATGATCTCAAGTCCAAGGATCACTTGTACTACTATCACTAGAGGAATTCCTATTGACAGGCGAGTAAAACTCCATTAGGTATTCCTTAGCGAGCCACGTTCAGTGAACTTATTCTCCAATAAGCACCTACATACTTGCTTTAGTGTCTCCACACAAATGATTATGAGATCAATCATCCTCTTCCTAAGAGCAAGCAACGTATGTACTAATCTATCCGGATTCACTAATCCCCTTTTTAGTAATCCAACGATTATGAATAATTTTAGTTTGTGAGCTATCTAGAATTTAGATCTCATTAGCATGATCACCATCATGATTCTAAAAGCATTTCTTAAAACTATGGGTTTATCACATTTAATATAACAACACTATGTAGATAATGAAAAATGCCTTTTAAGAAAATTAATTCTTTTATTAATAAATGAATAAGATTACAAAGTATATGCTACATCATATCAAATATAATTGGCTTGTGTGCATACTACTTTTAATCTCCCACTTGCACTAAAGCCAATCACAATGGTATCTAATACCCATCTTCTCTAAGTGACGATCAAACTGTTGTTGTGTTAAAGCTTTAGTAAATGCATATGCAATGTTTTCTTGAGAGTCCACACGCTCCAGGGTGGCATCTCCTCTTTCAATGATCTCTCTAATCAAATGAAACCGCCGCAACACGTGTTTGGATTTCTGATGAGACCTGGGTTCCTTAGCCTGCGCAACAGCTCCGATGTTGTCACAGAATAAAAGTACGGCTCCTCTAATGCTAGGAACCACTCCAAGTTCAGTTATGAACTTCTTCATCCAAACAACTTCATTTGCAGCTTCACTTGTAGCTATGTACTCTGCCTCTGTCACTGAATCAGCAACTGTTTGCTACTTGGAACTTTTCCAACTCACTGCGCCACCATTTAAGGTAAACACATACCCTGAAATGGATTTACTATCATCTTGGTCCGTTTGAAAACTTGAGTCTGTATAGCCCTCTAGTTTCAATTCAGACCCACCGTAGACAAGAAATACATCCTTAGTTCTTCTCAAGTACTTTAGGATGTTTTTCACTACCTTCCAGTGCTCTTCTCCTGGATTCAACTGATATCTGCTTGTTACACTAAGTGCATGAGCGACATCTGGTCTAGTACATATCATACCATACATGATAGATCCTATTGCTGAAGCATAAGGAATCTTACTTGTCGACGCCGGTAGGAATCGCTTAACGCGGGGTTTGTAACCCTTTCCAATTTTTAGCCTTTTTGTTAGATGCCTTTTTGGAAAAGGTCGGCATTAATGTCGACGGGGTTTTTAAAGATTGTTTTTATGATGAGCCAATTTAACCAGAGTCGCCAGTTGGTATATTTGAAATGGATGTACCAACTCATCCGAGTTTTCATTTTTTATAAATCGCTGGCTCATATGTGACTCCGAATTAATTGGTCTGCGAATCGAAATTCATAGAGTTCGGGGGCTTGCTTAAGTGAGGGGAAGGTGTTAGGCACCCCTCGACTTCCGTGAAGCACGGTTACCGCAATCTTGATGCTTTCCTATCCTTTAATTCATGAAATGTGTGTGTGCGTGTATGTGTGTGTGTGCCTATGTAAATGTTGTGGTGAGCTTGCACAAAAGAATCATTTGGATTATTAGGGAAAATTGTGTTCTAATTTGAGCATGTCTTAGAACGTCCATCGGCTTAAACGAGAGAGCTTTTATGAAAAAAAGGATTGATTTTAATTAGCAAAAACTATGAGATTTTCATTAAGCGTCGTTTTGGCAAAACAAGAGTTTTAAACCTTCGTAAAAATAGGAATCGAAATCTATACATTGCTTTCATAAAATGATGGGCAACTTCTAGGATATCTTTCACCCTACGCACCAAGATTTAATAAAACGTTATTTTATTTTTATAAAACCATTTTTGTGACGTTTGAAAACGACTTTCTTTAGCCTTCTCGTTTAATAGAAACCGGCATTCATTAACACCTCCAATTTTTTAGCTACGTGATGCTAACCTCCTAGTTTGCTTGATTTTAAGGAAAAACCTTCCTCGTTTAATCTTTGAAATCATTTTTCGTGTCACAAAATCCAATCAAGCATAAACACGCGTCGGGGCTATTCATGGGCATGTAAGCCATCAAAATAACCCCAAACGCCCACAATCACAAGTTTTACTATTTCGGGGCCTTAAACACGATTATCGCCTTGGCGTCGTTTTAAGGCCCGACGATTACATATTTACAATAACGGATACATCCACCCGATTACATACATTCAAAAATGTCCATCATCGGATTTGGACCACGGGGTCGCATTCCTAGGCTCACATCCGAACTTATTGCACAACCGCCAAATGGATATAACGAAAATAAACAACGGGGTGCCTAACACTCTAGGATATCTTACAATGACGATCGAAATACACTATGAATGATACCATACCATAATAGCTAAGATTTGCACCAAACGGATATCATCGGGCTATTAGGGGGAATTTCATTCCGATGAGACCCTCACTAATAGTCCCTAACCCATGGCTTCACAATAACATATGAGAAAAAACTACATTTAAGGTAATTCGGATGACCAAAAGATTAACAAAATGGTATAACAAAATGCTAAGAACAAATGGTTTTTTCACCTTGCAATTAATCCCCACAATATGTATGAATTTGTGTATTGAGTAGAGTAGAAAATATGAGATATAATCTCACAAAATTGGTACAATTCCTCACTCTTTTCACTCTTTTCTCTCCTAATTTTTGCTGTTTTCTTGCTGTTTTTTCTTCTTCTCCCGAACTGCTGCTGCTGCTGAATCCTCTCTTTTTTTCTTCCTGTATGCGAACTGGCCTAATATAGCACTGCCAAGGGCAGCCGCAGATCTATCTGCGGCTGGCCGCAGATCTATCTGCGGCTGGCCGCAGATATATCTGCGGCTGGCCCTTGGTTCTCCCCCCAGCCGCGCTCGAGTCCCGTGCGCTTCGAGTCCCGTGCTGCCTCGAGTTCCGTCCTTGGCCGCGAATTGATCTGCGGCTAACTGTGCTGATTTTCTCGTTTTCCGTGCCTCGTCTCGATTTTCGTGTCGTACCGTTGGTTCCCGCTGACGGGTTTGCGCTCGGCAGTCCGGAAACCGTCGGGAAACGTGCCACGTCATCCGGGTAAGCACAGTGATCAGTAACTGACTCTCGACATTCGCTTGTTGTCGTGTCGGCTTCAATATCATCCCGTCGTGGTGGTTTTGAGGGTTCGTCTTTATGTCCACCCTTTATTCTCGTGTGCCGGGTCAATTGACGATTTTGCCCTCCTGTCAGGGTTAGTATAGGAAATGCAAAAATCGGGTGTCTACAGCTGCCCCTCTTTATCATGTTTATGAAATGATAAATGAAA
Organism: Aralia elata; assembly: GCA_034770075.1. Lineage (NCBI taxonomy): Eukaryota > Viridiplantae > Streptophyta > Magnoliopsida > Apiales > Araliaceae > Aralia > Aralia elata. Next base: position 27,624,156 of record CM068387.1, read on the forward strand.
TGAACAGGATAAAGAATAGACACTCGATGCATGAATGACAGTGCACAAGAATGACAATACATACGTGATTTGCTTGGATCTCAGCCCTTCCCAGGGTTGTTGTTGGTTTGGATCTTAGCCCTTCCCAGGGTTGTGGTTTGTTTGGATCTTAGCCCTTCCCAGGGTGTTATTTTGGATCTCAGCCCTTCCCAGGGTGTTAGTTTGGATCTCAGCCCTTCCCAGGGTTTTTTGTTTTGGTTGGATGCCTTCCCAGGTTTGCTCACCACTCTGTCGCGGTTTGCTTGGATCTCAGCCCTTCCCAGGGTTTGTTGTTTTTTGTCTTTTTTCTTTTGTGGATATCAGCCCTTCCCAGGGTTGCTCACCATCTTGTTGTGGTTCGCGTGGATCTCAGCCCTTCCCAGGGTTTGCTCACCACTCTGTCGCGGTTTGCTTGGATGCCTTCCCAGGTTTGCTCACCACTCTGTCGCGGTTTGCTTGGATCTCAGCCCTTCCCAAGGTTTGTTGTTTTTTTTGTCTTTTTTTCTTCTTGTGGATATCAGCCCTTCCCAGGGTTGCTGCTCACCATCTTGTTGTGGTTCGCGTGGATCTCAGCCCTTCCCAGGGTTTGCTCACCACTCTGTCGCGGTTTGCTTGGATCTCAGCCCTTCCCAGGGTTTGTTGTTTTTTGTCTTTTTTTCTTTTTGTGGATATCAGCCCTTCCCAGGGTTGCTCACCATCTTGTTGTGGTTCGCGTGGATCTCAGCCCTTCCCAGGGTTTGCTCACCACTCTGTCGCGGTTTGCTTTGATTCGTCGTGTTCGACGTCCGACTTATTCAGAATTTTGTATTTTATTTTCACATAACGAGGCATGTATGATGCAAGCTTTTTATTCATGGATAGAGAATGACCCCTGTACGGTCTTTTTGATACTATTCTCTACAGGTGTCGTCGCCAGATGCCGTGGTATGCTTGGATCTCAAACTTCCCACAAGACTGGTCGGCGGCTCCTCCGCCGATTGGACGGTTTGTCGCCGGTGACAGAGATATGGCAGATGATCTTCCGGAATGTTCCTGATCCTTATTATTCTTTCCGGTGTCGGCGGGCTTTGCGGAGGGTATTCTGAGCCATTAGGTCCCTGTCCGTCCGGTGTTCATGCATCTCGATTACTACCGAGGCTGAGAGGTATGCTACTCTTGTTGAGAGAGATGCTGCTATCCTGGTCAGGGATGTTGTTCATGCTGATAGAGACGCCATTGTATTGCAGACTAAGGCAAATATAGATGCTCACTCTGAGACCGTTAGCCGAGCCACTGCTTATTGGATCGCGTCGACATGATGTGGCAGCAGATTGCAGGGAATGCCGATGCCTCAGATCTATCCACCACTTTATCCATCCTGCTTCGATTAGTTTCAGATTGGTAGATCATTTTATTTCCTGCATGGACTGTGTCAGTTTCATCGGTTATCAAAAGAGAAACTTTGTAACAAAATGACTTATTTATATAGACAGGTATTTAAATTTAGTCATTTTTCCCTTTTTGTTGTATCGTTGCCTTTCATTGGACCCTCATTTTATCCAGCTATCCATGATTTTGATATTTCGCCTTCTTTCTCTTCTCAAGTCTTGATGGGGACTTGTCAGATAGTGCCGCATATCCTGTCGATTTCATCGGCTGAGTCTTAGATTCGGGCTAACTGCTTGGTTGGGTTAGGGTTAGGTTATTTGAGATGAAACTGATCAGGTGGCTGGTTTCGGGAGAGTTTCGAGGGTGTAGGAAGGTTTTCTGGCTGTTGGGAATCGGTTTTAATAGAAGAAAGGGTTATTTGTAAGGAATGGGACCGTGCCACAATGGCTGCCTACGTACCCCCACAAGTCGGGAGATCAGGTCCTACGTAGTTCGTTCCTTCAAAGAACGAGGAGGAAAATGATGAGGGATATTTATTTTATTTTTATTTTTATTTTTATTTTATTTTATTTTATTTTATTTTTTTTTTTATGCATAGAACCGCTTCACCGAGTCGGAATTAAGGGGCTGTGGGAACACCTCCCCGTCCATTTCTTGCAGTATGAGGGCTCCTCCGGACAACACTTTCTTAATCATAAAAGGCCCCTCCCAGTTCGGGGCAAACTTCCCTTTGGCTTCGTCTTGACAAGGCATTACTCTCTTTAACACTAGGTCATTTTCTTTGAATTTTCGAGGTCTTATCTTCTTGTCATATGATCGAGAGATCCTTTGCTGATATAACTGACCGTGCAACACAGCGGCCACCCTCCTTTCATCAATTAGGGCCAATTGGTCGTACCGACTTTGCATCCAATCCTCCTCGTTTATCTGAGCGTCAATCAAGATTCTGAGGGACGCCATCTCAACCTCAACTGGCAGAACCGCCTCCATTCCGTTTATACCAGAGCGTACGGGGTTGCCCCTGTAGAAGTACGTACCGACGTTCTGTACGCCAGCAAGGTGAGAGGTAGCAGATCCGGCCATCCCCGATGATTAGCGGACATTTTCGCCATGATCTTCTTGATATTCTTATTTGCAGCCTCTACTGCCCCATTCATCTTAGGACGGTAAATGACAGAATTGAGGTGTTTGATCTTAAACTGGTCGCATAATCCCTTCATGAGGGCATTGTTCAAATTCTTGGCATTGTCGGAGACTAAAACCTCAGGTTGCCCGTATCGGCAAATGACATTATTCCTGATGAAACCGACGATGACCTCCTGAGTTACTTTGGGGTAAGAAGCTGCTTCTACCCATTTAGTGAAGTAATCGATCATGACGAAGATGAATCGGTGACCGTTGCTTGCTTTGGGATCTATTGGTCCGATCACATCCATACCCCACATTGAGAATGGCCAAGGGGAGGTCATACAGTGCAGTTCATTGGGAGGCGCATGGATAACATTACCGTGCGCCTGACATTGGTAACACCGCTTGACGTGATCATCACAGTCGGCTTTCAGCGTCAACCAGTAATGCCCCGTTCTCAAGATCTTCTTGGCCAGCATCGGCCCACTCATGTGTGGCCCACACACTCCACCATGTATTTCGTCCATAATCTTTTGGGCCTGCATTTCATTTACACATCGTAGCAATCCCAAATTGGCATCCCTCTTGTACAGTGAATCTCCGCTCAGATAAAATTTCATTGCCATCTTTTGAATTCTCAATCTCTCCGCTCGGTTGGCTTGGTCGGGAATGGATCTATCCCTCAGATATTCCCTTATGTCGTGATACCAAGGCTGCTTTGGCAGAACCCCCTCGTCCGATAGTACCGCCACGTGCTCCTCGTATGCCGGGGCGTTCTGCACTGCTATCTCAATCTGTGGAACGTTCCTGCTCTTGATTGTGTGGACTAGAGAAGCTAAAGTCGCCAATGCATCGGCGAAATCATTCCGTCCCCGAGGGATGTGTCGGAAAGCGATATCTTCGAACTCTTGCATCAGTTGGATAACACAACGGTGGTATGGAAGCAACCGGAGCTCTTTAGTGCTGTACACCCCGATCGCTTGTCTGATTACCAGCTCTGAATCCCCGAACACTGCTAACCTTTTCACCCCCATATCGCGAGCCAAACGGAGTCCCAATATACATCCCTCATACTCAGCTGTGTTGTTTGAGTTACTGAACTGTAATTTAGTGGCTACGGGGTATTGCTCTCCTGTGATAGAGACCAGGACTGCTCCGGCTCCTGCCCCCTCCGCATTCATGGCACCATCAAAATACAATTTCCAGAACTGCCCCTCGTCATCTTCTCTCGCGCGCAAGATCCAGAACACGTCTTCGCCCGGCAAAGGAGTGTCTAAAGGCTCCATTCCCCCTGATGGCGCTTCTGCCAATTGATCTGCAATTCCCTGCCCCTTCATGGCTTTCTGAGTTACGTATACAATGTCGAACTGCTGTAAGATTAACTGCCATCTTGAAAGTCGACAGTTCAGCATGGGCCTTTCAAAGATATATTTCAGGGGATCCATCCTTGATATCAGGTACGTGGTGTGCCCATGGAGATAATGCTGTAATCTCATTGCAGCCCAAGCCAAAGCACAACAGGTCCTTTCGATAGGGGTGTAATTCTGTTCACATCGGCTAAATCTCTTGCTGAGGTAGTAAATGGCCTGCTCTTTGCCTGATTCATTCTTCTGCCCCAGCATACAGCCCATCGCAATGTCATTGACTGATATATACATGAACAGAGGGATCCCATCCTTCGGGGGTACCAGCACGGGTGCTTCCGTCAGCTGCTTCTTAATGATCTGAAAGGCTTCCTGGCATTGCTCATTCCATTCTTGGGAGACATCCTTTCTTAACAGCTTGAAAATTGGCTCGCACGTGGTTGTCAAATGGGATATGAAGCGGCTGATGAAATTTATTCTTCCCAGAAATCCTCTTATCTCTTTTTCAGTGCGGGGTGTCGGCATATCCACAATGGCCTTAATCTTAGCTGGATCCAACTCGATGCCACGATCACTAACCAGGAATCCCAAGAGTTTGCCCGATTGCACTCCGAAAGCACACTTTGCCGGATTGAGCCTTAAATTGTATTTTCTGAGCCGGTCAAATAGCTTTTGGAGATGGGTCACATGATCAGATTCTATCTTTGACTTCACGATAATGTCATCCACGTATACCTCTATCTCCTTGTGCATCATATCGTGGAACAGGGCCATCATAGCTCTTTGATAAGTAGCCCCTGCATTTGTGAGACCGAAAGCCAACCGTCTATAGCAGAAAGTGCCCCAAGGGGTGATGAAGGCTGTTTTCTCCCGGTCCTCCTCTGCCACCATTATCTGATGATACCCCGCAAAGCAATCAACGAAAGAGTACATCTCGTATTGGGCTGTGTTATCCACCAATATGTGTATAAAAGGTACTGGGAAATTATCCTTGAGACTGGCCTTGTTCAGATCTCTATAGTCAACACATACCCTCACCTTCCCTCCAGGCTTAGCCACTGGGACCACATTGGACAACCATTCTGGGTAGGTGGACACCATGATGATTCCAGCCCTGAACTGTTTGATGATCTCCTCCTTTACCTTCAAGCTCCATTCCGGTTTTAGCTTTCTTAGTTTTTGCTTGACGGGCTTGAAACCTTCCTTGATGGGCAGCTGGTGTACCACAATGTCGGTGGATAATCCGATCATGTCCTCATGAGACCAGGCGAACACATCCTCATACTGGCGTAGCAATTTGGTCATTTCTACTTTCTGGTTAGGGGTCAGGTCTGTCCCGATCTTGAGCTCTTTGGGTTGGTCAGGGGTTCCGATATTTATGGTGACGGTTTGGTCTAAGTTGGGTTTGGGTTTATCCTCGACCCACCCTTTGATCTCGTCAGGCGCGTCATCGTAATCTGTCTCGTCCTGCTCAATACCCATTAAATCGAAATCCAGCTCGATATCAAAATCATAGTCATCATTCAAATTTGAGGGATCGCTTGTTAAGCAAGGAATACTCAAATTGGTACACCTGACATTGAAACAAAATACTGTCATATATATAATTCATCTTTGCACAATGGTCGCTCTTAAAATAACATGACAAACTAACATAGTTATGCAAAATATAAAATAAAGAACCAAAACTGGTAGATATTCATCCCCCACTCTCCGGGGTCTACCACCCCGACACCGTGCTTTACCCTTGTCTGGATATTATTGGCTCCACCGTCCAGTTATCGGTGGTCAGATCAGTCGGGATGCGACATATGACAGGCGGCTGCGCACCAGAGACTTCCTTGACGACTACCGCCACATCGTATCGGTCTTCCCTCATAGCATTGTTAGGGATAACTAACCCTGCCCAATCGATGACAGGCACACTCTGTTGGGCCCCCGACGTTGTGGCCGTATCCTTCCCCTCTCCAATGTTCATTGATGGTCCAGAGATATAGCATTTGGTTTCGAACTGCTGCATGACCTCCCGCAGGAAACTCTTCCTTTTGACTGCCTCATCATCCGCAGGAGTCAAATCTTTACCTTCTAATTCGGACACGGGCTTGTCCGTTCCTTGTTCATTATGGTCCCTCGGCATTAGGATTCCAGTCGATCGAAATGGGGCTTCCCTTTGAGAGTGGTTCCGCTCTATGCCTCCATGATATCCCAACCCTGCCCTGCCTGTCTGGTTGGGCAGTTGAATAGGCGTGGAAATTCCTTGGTTGTCTTTTCCCAAACCCTGCCCAGGTTGAAACTTCATCTTCATCATTTCTCTAGCAACGAAGGTGAGCTCAGGGGAGGCTTTCGATTTTATGGCTGGAGCTCCCAGACCTCTATAGTGGGGAGAGCTGATTTCCAGTGCTTGAAAACTGGCAGGCACCGCGGATTCGTCCACATTGATTACTGGCAGACCATTTTTGGACGGGAAAGGGTCATTACGCTCTGCGGAGATTGTTACCAGATTCCCGCTGACGATGAACTTGATTTGTTGGTGTAGTGTAGAGGGAACTGCCCCAGCCATATGTATCCATGGTCTTCCCAATAACATGTTATAACTGGCGGAGATATCCAGGACCTGAAAGGAAATATCAAAAGTACACGGCCCTATCTCCACGGGCAACTCTATTTCTCCCAATGTATCCTTCCGGGATCCATCGAAGGCTCGCACCACCACATGACTGGCCCGCAGGCGCTTGGGATTAATGTTCATTTTCCTTAGCGTACTGAGGGGACAAATATTCAGCGCTGATCCCCCATCAATCAGCACCCCATTCATGACATACCCTGATGAGATCACTGCGATGTGCAGCGGTCTCCGATGCCCCCTTCCCTCTTTCGGGATATCATCATCTGTGAATGATAGCACATTGTTCTCTAGCAGATGGTCCACTAGGCGGCCGAAACTTTCTTGGCTAATTGTCTTGGGAATGTGAGCCTCCCCCAGGATTTTGGCCAAGATTCTGCAGTGGTCGCTGGACGATAACACCAAATCCATGATCGACGTTAGAGTCGATTCCTCGTTCACCGTCCTGATCCCCCTTACTTCCGGATGGTCCATCTTTTCCAAGAACTCCACGGCTTTTTCCTCGGATATCCTCTCGTTCTCTTTTCTCTTACTCTTGAGGACTCTTCCTGGAAGGTACAAGGGATTCCCCTTTGATGTTACGGAAGCACAACTGGCCGCCTCCTCTAATACACCCCCGTAGTTCCACGGTACTGTTTTTAGATTGCAAATAGGGATCTGTGGTCTTGCTGCGATGATGAGAGGTTTTGGAGCCGCTAACTTGATAGGCCCCCCTGTGATACTCCGGCTTGCACCCGTCAACCTAACCGGTGCCCCTTGCATATTCTCCTGAGTACCCGTCATGCCAACCATCTCATCAATCCTTGTCATATAATTTCGCCTTGGCGGTCCTTCGGTTTCGATGGCTTCCACCATATTGACCCCTCCCCCATCATGCTTCGGTAGGGGATTGATTTTAACATTTGGCGGCTCGGGCTGCTCCACCACGATTTCCCCGCTATCAATCAGGTTTTGAATTATGTGTTTCAGCGTCCAACATTCCTGAGTGTCATGACCCGGGGAACCCGAATGATATGCACACTTTTTACTGGGGTCAAATTTTCTTCCCTTCGGGTCACATGGAGGTGCCAAATCGACAATCTTCCTCTGTGATATCAATATTGCCAAAATCTGCTCAAGAGGATCCCCAAGCGGGGTGAATACCCGCCTCTGTGTGGTCTCAAACCTCCTTCGTCCGTCCGTTCTGGGATTATCAAAATTGGGTTGCCGGGGCGGCCCAAATCTCTGTATTTGTACAGGAGGGCTATTCTCCACTTTCCTGGATGATCCCTGCAGCACGAGAGAGACGTCTTCCTCTTTTCGCTTTTGGGGCCTGCGGGAAGTATTGCCATAATTCCCACTTTGGATTTGTTCCGCAGCCGTTTCAAGAGCTGTGAAGTCCCGGATTTTACCCGATTTCAACCCCATGTCCACCATTTCTCCGTGTTTTATCATCTCGGCGAAAGGTCTTCCAACCCCTGATATGACCCGCTCATAATAAGGTGCTTCTTGTATATCCACAAAGGTCATCACCATCTCTGACTCACTCATTGGAGGATTCACTTGTGCGGCCATACCCCTCCATCGTTGGGCATAGTCCCTGAAGGTTTCCCTTGGTTGCTTCTTGATTTTTGTCATTTGATATCTATCAGGGGCCATCTGTGCCTGAAAGCTATACTGTGTCAGAAAGGTATGGGCCAGCTCCTCCCAATTATGAATCCGGGCATTTATCGAGACGGGCATACCAGATCCTCGCCTCCCCCGTCAAGCTTTTCTGGAATAATTGCATCCTTAATCCTTCGTCTTCCGCATAGGACCCCAGTTCTCCAATATATATTTTCAGGTGAGTGTAAGGATCCCCTTTCCCATTGTATTTCTCGAATTCGGGGATCTTAAATTTCTCTGGATATCTGGTTCCGGGGAAGACACACAAATCTGCATAATTAACCCTACCCAAGGAGCCTATGCCTTTTAGAGATTGGATGGTCTCCTCCATCTGCTTCATTTTTCTGCGAAGGTCATCAGTATCTCCCTCCTCTGGAATCGTGATTACTGTTTTGTTGAGGGCAGGAATGACCTTTGGGAGGACCGGCTCGTCCTTAAGCTGATGTTGGTTATTTTTAAATGGGATTGCATCATCCTTAGGAGGATTCTGGTCACCCCCCGGCGGTGGTACATTATGCGGTCCCTGGTTTGACGAATCCTGTCTGATTAGGAACTGTTCTTTTAGCATGGTGGCCATTTCCATCATCTGCTTTTTAAAATCATCAAACTCTTCCCGAGAGATGGAACTATGATTGGGAAGATCCGCCATTTCAGAGTTAGAGACCTGGGCTTTCTTAGACTGCGAACGGGTTTGAGGAGCAATCCTGCAGGCAAACGGTTCGAAGTTTCAGTCTTGGGCAATGAAAGGATGCGGATGCATGCTAAAGCTGTAAATTTTGTGTTTTGGTTTTTTTTTTTTTTTTTTTTTAATCTTTCCCTGCAAAAGAGAAAGTTAGTAGTCTTTTAGTGCAATAACAAATGCTAAACATGACTTTATTATGCTTCCCCAGCTGTTTCCTGCAAAACATGGAGGTCAGTATTCTCTTTTGACAACAGGGGATGTAAATGATATTGCATTGGATCATGACATTTAATACGCGTAAACGTAAAAGGGCATGAAGAGACTTTTCCTGCGTTGGGTTTATCAGAGGCTGACCTACCCTAGGGTTACTCTCACGGGCTTTTCGGCATGAAGGTTCCCAAATCTTCGCAATCTACTCGTTTGAGCCCTTTCGATTGGAGCGGATTTGAGTGGTGCGTTTCCTGAGCCATCTCCGGGGAGCAGCCCCATCGAGTCCAGTAATAAGCAACCGACAGGTTCGCCTCAGGAGGAGGTACTCTCTCAACATACATTCACATTCATCGTCCTCACCGCATGCAAATGATTACTTTGAAGTAAAGAGAAACCCATTCAAACATTCATTCATTGGACAACAACACACATTTGCACAACAATAAAAGACGTCAAAATGTCATACGCACATACACAATTATAAATTTTAAAGGATAGGATAGCATCAAGATTCGAATGCGGCTTAAGCCCTCTAATCTCCCCAGCAGAGTCGCCAGCTGTCGACGCCGGTAGGAATCGCTTAACGCGGGGTTTGTAACCCTTTCCAATTTTTAGCCTTTTTGTTAGATGCCTTTTTGGAAAAGGTCGGCATTAATGTCGACGGGGTTTTTAAAGATTGTTTTTATGATGAGCCAATTTAACCAGAGTCGCCAGTTGGTATATTTGAAATGGATGTACCAACTCATCCGAGTTTTCATTTTTTATAAATCGCTGGCTCATATGTGACTCCGAATTAATTGGTCTGCGAATCGAGATTCATAGAGTTCGGGGGCTTGCTTAAGTGAGGGGAAGGTGTTAGGCACCCCTCGACTTCCGTGAAGCACGGTTACCGCAATCTTGATGCTTTCCTATCCTTTAATTCATGAAATGTGTGTGTGCGTGTATGTGTGTGTGTGCCTATGTAAATGTTGTGGTGAGCTTGCACAAAAGAATCATTTGGATTATTAGGGAAAATTGTGTTCTAATTTGAGCATGTCTTAGAACGTCCATCGGCTTAAACGAGAGAGCTTTTATGAAAAAAAGGATTGATTTTAATTAGCAAAAACTATGAGATTTTCATTAAGCGTCGTTTTGGCAAAACAAGAGTTTTAAACCTTCGTAAAAATAGGAATCGAAATCTATGCATTGCTTTCATAAAATGATGGGCAACTTCTAGGATATCTTTCACCCTACGCACCAAGATTTAATAAAACGTTATTTTATTTTTATAAAACCATTTTTGTGACGTTTGAAAACGACTTTCTTTAGCCTTCTCGTTTAATAGAAACCGGCATTCATTAACACCTCCAATTTTTTAGCTACGTGATGCTAACCTCCTAGTTTGCTTGATTTTAAGGAAAAACCTTCCTCGTTTAATCTTTGAAATCATTTTTCGTGTCACAAAATCCAATCAAGCATAAACACGCGTCGGGGCTATTCATGGGCATGTAAGCCATCAAAATAACCCCAAACGCCCACAATCACAAGTTTTACTATTTCGGGGCCTTAAACACGATTATCGCCTTGGCGTCGTTTTAAGGCCCGACGATTACATATTTACAATAACGGATACATCCACCCGATTACATACATTCAAAAATGTCCATCATCGGATTTGGACCACGGGGTCGCATTCCTAGGCTCACATCCGAACTTATTGCACAACCGCCAAATGGATATAACGAAAATAAACAACGGGGTGCCTAACACTCTAGGATATCTTACAATGACGATCGAAATACACTATGAATGATACCATACCATAATAGCTAAGATTTGCACCAAACGGATATCATCGGGCTATTAGGGGGAATTTCATTCCGATGAGACCCTCACTAATAGTCCCTAACCCATGGCTTCACAATAACATATGAGAAAAAACTACATTTAAGGTAATTCGGATGACCAAAAGATTAACAAAATGGTATAACAAAATGCTAAGAACAAATGGTTTTTTCACCTTGCAATTAATCCCCACAATATGTATGAATTTGTGTATTGAGTAGAGTAGAAAATATGAGATATAATCTCACAAAATTGGTACAATTCCTCACTCTTTTCACTCTTTTCTCTCCTAATTTTTGCTGTTTTCTTGCTGTTTTTTCTTCTTCTCCCGAACTGCTGCTGCTGCTGAATCCTCTCTTTTTTTCTTCCTGTATGCGAACTGGCCTAATATAGCACTGCCAAGGGCAGCCGCAGATCTATCTGCGGCTGGCCGCAGATATATCTGCGGCTGGCCCTTGGTTCTCCCCCCAGCCGCGCTCGAGTCCCGTGCGCTTCGAGTCCCGTGCTGCCTCGAGTTCCGTCCTTGGCCGCGAATTGATCTGCGGCTAACTGTGCTGATTTTCTCGTTTTCCGTGCCTCGTCTCGATTTTCGTGTCGTACCGTTGGTTCCCGCTGACGGGTTTGCGCTCGGCAGTCCGGAAACCGTCGGGAAACGTGCCACGTCATCCGGGTAAGCACAGTGATCAGTAACTGACTCTCGACATTCGCTTGTTGTCGTGTCGGCTTCAATATCATCCCGTCGTGGTGGTTTTGAGGGTTCGTCTTTATGTCCACCCTTTATTCTCGTGTGCCGGGTCAATTGACGATTTTGCCCTCCTGTCAGGGTTAGTATAGGAAATGCAAAAATCGGGTGTCTACATTACTCATTCGGTCTCTCTCCTCAGGTGTCTTTGGGGCCTGTTTCTTGGAGAAATGTATTCCATGGCTCATTGGCATGAGACCTCTCTTGGAATCTTCCATGCTAAACCTTTTTAGCATCGAGTCAATGTACTTTCCTTGGGTCAAGCCAAGCATCCTTTTAGATCTATCTCTATAGATCTTTATCCCCAAAATATAGGATGCCTCACCCAAATGCTTCATGGAGAAGTGTTTAGATAACCAAATTTTGATCGACTATAGCATAGGCACATCATTCCCTATCAGTAATATATCATCAATATATAATACAAGGAATGAAACAGTGCTCCCACTAACCTTCTTGTACACACAAGGTTCATCCTTATTTTTGATAAAATCAAACTTTTTGATTATCTCATCAAAACGGATGTTCTATCTTCGAGAAGCTTGCTTCAATCCATAAATGGATCGTTGTAGCTTACAGACTTGGTTTGTTCCAACCGTTGAAACAAAACCCTTTGGCTGTATCATATATACATTCTCCTCAAGCTCTCCATTGAGGAAGGCCATTTTCACGTCCATTTGGCAGATCTCGTAGTCATAATAAGCGGCAATTGCAAGCAAAATCTGAATGGACTTGAGCATAGCTACTGGTGAGAAGGTTTCATCATAGTCAACTCCTTGTCTTTGTTTGAAACCTTTTGCAACCAGTCAGGCCTTATAGGTCTTTACCTTGTCATCCGCTCCAGTCTTTCTCTTAAAGACCCATTTACACCCAATAGACTTAATGCCCTCAGGTGGTGAAACCAAAGTCCATACTTGGTTTTCATACACAGAGTCCATTTCGGATTTCATGGATTCTAGCCATTTCTCTGAGTCTTTACTGCTCATAGCCTCTTCGTAAGTCAATGGATCATCATCATCTATGATGTGTACCTCATCATCATCCTCTATGATGAATCAATACCTATCAGGTATCTTCGGTACTCTTCCAGATTTACGAATAGGTTGTGGTAAAGTAGGTTCTTCTACTTGGTTAGGTACCTGACTTTGATCCGTAGTATTTTGTGGTTCTTGTATTTATTCAAGATATATCTTACTCCCACTGACCCCTTCAAGGATAAACTCCTTTTCCAAGAAGGCAGCGTGTTTCGCAACAAACACCTTTTGATCAGTAGGATGATAGAAATAATATCCTAAACTTTCTTTAGGATATCCCACAAATCTACACTTATCGGATCTAGTCTTCAGCTTATCATGTTCAAACCTTTTGACATAAGCTGAACAACCCCAAGTCTTAACATGCTTAAGACTAGGTTTCCTCCCTGTCCATATCTCATATGGGGTCTTTGGGACGGATTTAGTAGGTACCTTATTAAGTAGGTATGTAGTCAATTCTAGGGCATAACCCCAAAAGGATACTGGAAGGTCGGTAAAACTCATCATGGAACGAACCATGTCCAACAATGTTCGATTTCTTCTTTCAGATACACCATTCAACTGTGGCATCCCTTATGGAGTCCATTGTGAGATTATACCATTTTCTTAGAGACAATTAAGAAACTCATTGGTTAAGTATTCCCCTCCTCGATCCGATCGAAGAATCTTAATACTCTTACCAGTTTGCTTCTCTACTTCACTTCTGAATTCTTTGACCTTTTCAAACGATTCAGATTTGTATTTCATTAAATACACATATCCAAATCTAGAATGATCATCAGTGAAACTAATAAAATAAGAATACCCTCCTCGTGCATTCATTGTCATAGGTCCACATACGTATGTCTGTACCAAGGCTAACAACTCTGTAACTCGTTCTCCTTTTTCACTAAAAGGAGATTTAGTCATCTTACCCATGAGACAAGATTCACAAGTTGGATATGATTCGTAATCAGATAGCTCTAAAAGCCCATCTTTATGCAACTTGGTTAATCTTGTTTCATTGATATGACCGAGTCTACAATGCCATATAAAGGTATAATTAACATCATCTCTTTTTCTTTCCTTAGTTTGTTCAATTTGAAGTATATTTTCATGCAAGTCAAGTATGTAAAGTCCATTTAGTAGATTGCCAACACCATATAAAACATTTTTATTATAAATAGAACAACTGTTGTTCTTTATTATAATATCAAAACCATCCATATCCAGTACAGAAATTGAAATAATGTTTCTAATGAGTGTTGGAACATAATAACAATTATTTAAACTAATGAACTTGCCCAAAGGCAGTGCTAAATAATAAATTCCTACAGCTAATGCAGCAACCTTTGCTCCATTTCCCACTCGTAGGACGACTTCATCCTTGTTCAGCTTTCTACTTCTGCTTAGTCCCTGCATATTATTACATATGTGAGAACTACAACCGGTATCCAATACCCAAGTAGAATTTTGACTTTCAGAAAAATTAATTTCAATCATGAACAAACCTAGATCGGAAGTCGAAGCTTCTCCAAGCTTCTTTTGGTCCGCAAGATACTCCTTGCAGTTCCTCTTCCAGTGTCCCAGTTTATTGCAATGGTAGCAAATTCCTTTGCTATCTGGATCAGGTTTCTTTTTATCCTTTCTTTTTGCCTTGCCCTTAGCCTTCTTGTTTTTTTTCTTTTCAGAAGATACCTTGGGCCTCTTCCTTTTCTTGGAATAATCATCCACTAGTAAGACTTGGTTCTTGTTGGATGAGAAGTGACCTTCAGCAGTTTTCAGCATGTTAAGTAACTCAGGCAAGCTGACGTCCAACTTATTAATGTGAAAATTCACAACAAATTGTGAAAAGGTGTCCGGGAGTGACTGCAAGATTAAATCTTGACTTAACTCCCCATCCATCACGAACCCAAGCTATCTAAGTTGTTCAATCAGATTGATCATCTTAAGGACATGAATCTCAACGGTAGTGCCCTCGGTTATACGAGATCGGAAGAGCTCCTTAGATATCTGATATCTAGTAGTCCTATTTTGGTCACCATACAACTCTTTGAGGTGTAGCAATATAGTAAGAGCATCCATAGTTTCATGTTGACGCTGAAGCTCGCTACTCATGGATGTGAGCATGATGCATTGACCCAAGATTGCATCATCTTGTCACTTTCTGAAAGTAGCAATCTCTTCCTCAGAGGCTGTTTCTGCAATATTTGCAGGGACTTGCGAATTTAGGACATAAGAAATCTTTTCAGCAGTGAGAACAATTCTCAGATTCCTTAACCAGTCCGTGTAATTCGGTCCGGTCAGTTTGTTAGCATCAAAATAAATTAGGTCTTTATTTAAATTGGTATCTCCCACTATTTTTCATCAAACTATATTACCCTGATTATATAGTTCGGCAAATCTAATTAAAGATCTACTAGTGAGATTAAGGATCCCATTTCAAATGTATATAGCCTTGTGTGTGCACAACAAACTATATATAAATAAATAGGTAGACAACTATTATCAATTACATCACTATGTAACTCCTTGTGTGTTGCCTCTTAGATTATAATGGTCAAGTGTGTGCACATCCGAACAAAAATAATTTAAGTTAAGTCCAACCTAGCACTTCCATATATGTGAAGAGAAAAAAACCGTCCTTGTGTGTGCACAACAAAGCAGTAATGTTCAATTGTAATAGCCAGAACTTTAAGTCGTATTGTAAATGAATATATTAATTAAATATTAATTTTATTGAAAATTTTGTGGCTTATAAGAAATGATCTATGTGGCTAATTGTTAGTTAAAGGAGGTCCCACTAATAGTTATTCAATTTAGTGGACTAACCTAGGAATTTTATTATCAAGCAATTGATAAGACAATGAGTTAATTAAATATTCAATTCAATTGAATATAGTAAGTAAATAAAATTATAAATTAATTAATATGAGTATTAACTAATGAGGATTATGTGAAATGTGACTAATTAATTTTAGTAGTCCATTTAGTAAGAAAACACTAATGGGCTAGCCTAATGGATTCATTAACCAAACTCACTCAATCAATTGAACATGGACTTAGATAAATAATGTATGGACTAACTAAATTAGCCCAATATCTAATTAAATTAGTAGTCCAAGAAGTAAAGTAAAAATTTTGGTAAACTAGTGGCCCAACTAATTAAATGTGAGCCCAAGTGATTTAAAACCAAAGCCCAAATTGCTAGCCACTTGGAAGATATTTTGAGGAACTTATCTAGTCCATTAAAGTAATAAAAGAAAAGGAAAATTGGGACAAGAAATTGAAGGGGGCTGCTGGCCATGGGGCCCCACAAGGGTGTGAGTTGTTGAATGACCAATAGCTTGCTTGTGAGGATTAACAAAGAGGTACAATTAATTATGACAAGCTTTCACCAAGTTGTCAAAATAAAGTCACTTGCTCATGATGACAAAGTGGTTAGATACAACCTATGTATCTATAGGTTCTTGCAAGTAACTAGCCGGTCTAGCAAAGAAAACTATTATTCATCTTCTTTGTTGCAAAGTTAGAAAGAAAACTAGTGAGAGAAAGTAGAGAGAGAATACTTTGAGAGAGGGAGTTCTTGTGAGGGGAAAGAGGAGAAGGGTTGACGCCACCCAGGGAAGGAAGAAGGAGAGCTTGTGAATGCCATCAAGTTTTATCTCCTACTTTGGAAAGCAAAGGAAGAGAGCAATCAAGCTAAGAAGGTATACTAACTAACCTAAAAACTCTAGAAAACCCTAATCTTGCTTTTCATTTTAATTTTATGGTAGAAAGTTATCATCATGGTTTTTAAATATTTAGAATCATGATAAATATGTCTATGATTGATGATATGTGGTTTGGTATGTGATGGTATGGGTTGGTGTAGAAAAATTAAACTAGAAGCTTGAAAACCTTTTTACTGACGAACAAACCATAACTTGTTGGAATAAATTATGTATTCCGAAATTCCTACATGATATTGTTGATTTTCTTTTTTCTGAGTTTTAAGGGGTAAGTTAGAAAAAGAACCTCGTTGGAATCATTTGAAAAGAAGTTAAAATGAGAGAGTTATGTAATGTTTACCAAAACACGTGACTGTCATTGGGCTGTGCAGAACAGTCCACTTCCGGGCCACTTTCAGTGGTATAAACTTATCCAAATTTGGTGTTTGATGATGGAAAATTGTAATTCGGAAAGATACGAATCCAAAGGTACTAACTGGACCCTCATACGAGCTGTAGATTTCATTCTATGAGCGTTTCCGTAAGGGACCTCAAAATTGGAAACGGGATAAAACCCGCTGACCCCTAGTTCTCGTGCACTGTTTCGAACCCTTAGAAAGTGCAATAAATTCCGATATTTTTACCACTGAAACTATAGTAGGTTACGTACAACCTGTCCAAAATTGGTCGAATTCCGACTTGTAATAAAGAAACTACGGCTAAAATAAAAACGTAGAGTTTTCCGACGAAAATGGCTAAAATTGAAGTTCTATAAATGCGATGACACGAACTTTTAACTGGGAGTACTTATTAATATATGTAAGATGCTATCAAAAATTTGGAGTGATCGGAGTTACGTAAGATAGTGATCATTTTTCTTAGTTTCGAAAGTTAAAAACGGACATGTGAACAATGTTAAAAGAAATTAAAAATTTTATAAGTATATGTTCATATGTGTGGAAAATAGGAAACGATCGATAAAAGAGATTAAATCATTTTAAGAATGCAGGCTTCCAATCCAGCTTGCTGAATTTTATGAATCCAACTCGCTGAATTGAATAGTGTGCATCCAGGTTGCTAAATTATAAGTTAGTTCGAATCCAGGATGCTGGATTGGGAAAAAAGTTTGATGAATTGAATAGAGCGAATCCAGGATGCTGGATTAGGGGGATAGTTTGAATCCAATTTGCTGGAGTTGAAATCCAGTTTGCTGGATTGGGTATTTAACCTGTTGGATTAGGTATTAGACAGTACTTTATATAAGGAAAGATTAAGCAGTGAAGTGATTAAAAGATTATCCAAGGATAATTGTAACACTAAGACTTTAAAGTACTGTCTAATACTAAACTATGTGACTGACTATTAGACCTTGTAATGTAAAGCAATGACATTATGGGTGAAATGTGTGATGCTAATTGAGAGATCAATCTTATAAATGATAGGTCTTTCAAAAGAAGTCATACTAAATTGCGTAGCAGTAGTCAGCGATCAAGGCAAGTTCCCTAACCTTACTCAAATTTATATTGAGCAAGTTCTTAACTTACGCAACTTCGTACATTGTGTAAGATCCTGATGATTGATACGAACTTTTATATACTGCAAGTTCTCTAATTCAATCTTGAATTATTATTTCAGCACCTGTTAGTGGATAATTATTCTGATTATTCCACATCTTTGATAATTATTGTTATTCGCACTTGGTGCAATTGAATTCTCGTTCTATTATTGATGAACTGTGAATTAGTTAAAGTTCTTTCATTCATGAACTGTTTATGAGATAGATCTATGCTAGTTATATCAGCTAGATCCAGTATGTTTAAATTTGTTAAATTAAATCGATTTTAAAAGCTGTTCCTAACCAATTAAATTGGTAAGGATTCCAGAGTAAGAAAAGAACAACTTTTAAGGCATTATATTGGAAAATAATTAATTGCCCGTATTATTAAGTGATTATGCATATTCGCCGGGTATGAGAGGCTGATCCCCTCGATTACCAAAACTTATTTAGAGGACTAGTTTAAATACTGACAACCTCCGTATACGTTCATGGTCTTTGTTGACCACTCAGCTTAATCTTCTAATTATGGAAACTTGAATTTTTATTCTTTCACAATTGATATTTATTGTTGAAAGTTTCAAAGGTTAAATTCCTTTCTAATCATGATATATATCCTTTGTGATTAAACTTGCTAAGCAAACTAGTTGCTTACCCTTGCTAAATCATGACGTTTATTTCAGTTATACCGGAAAGTTCCAAGAAGGATAAAGGGAAAGGCAAAGCTCAGGAATAGACTTATGTGAATGTTTAATTATCGTATTATCAAATGTAATAATTCTAGATAAACCTTTTGTAATATAAAGGGTATGTTTAAGTTAAGGTTATTAGACCCTGGATTTGATGTAGAACCTTATTTAAATGAACAATGTATGTTTATTATTCCGCAATAATTCATAGAATGTGTATGATATTGATGGATCGTGAGCACCGAATCCGAGGTTAAAGAACCCGGATTTGGGGGCGTCACAGGTTGGTATCAGAGCTTTAAGTTATAAACATTAGGATGCGAAACCTAGGTTATAACCTTAGAAGAAAAACTCGTATAGAGTATAATAGGAGATGGATTGTGGAAATTCATCAAGTATAGATTGTACATAATAAAATATCATTTCATTTTATCAATGAATATATTTTATTGTGATACTAATGTTATTTATTGTTGTTTTGGTATTGTGATTATAGGATGCCTGAAGAACAGTAAGGTAGTCATACCGTGGACCAAGAACAGGTAGATCTGGTGGAAGAACCGGTAGAGTAGGAAGTGATGCTAGATACCCCCAAGGATGAATTGATCGGCGACCTAATGGCCAGGAACCATGAGTTAGAAGAGAGAATTTTCCAATTGGAGGAAGAAAACTAGACCCATCAGCTTATGGAGCAACAGTATAGAGATGCAGCTCATGAGGCTCAGTGGGCAGTCGGTTGAGTTGAGTGGAAGGCTGGAACTAGCAGAGTTACAGCTAGGAATAGTGCAGGTAGAGAATCAAGCTCTGAGGTTTGAGTTTGATTTAGAGATAGCCGATAAGATAAGGGTGGAGGATGCGTGGGTCGACGCAGCTAGGAAAGTTGACCAGCTAAAAAAGGAATTAGAAGCCAAAGAGGTCAGAATCGAGTCCTTGGGGCGGGCATTAGATGCAGCGTATGCGAGTCCCAATATTGGAGATAGGAGGCAGCATTTTGAGGTCGGTGAGTCGAGTCGTTCTGTTCGATGCCGAGTGGATGAAGATGCACTTCAGGAGCAGAAGCAGGAGCATGTCCATATTAAGGTGGCTCAGCCGGATAGTCAGTGATGTGTTGGTATAGTTGTTATGTATATAGATGCATTAGTACCCCTTTTGTTTATTAGGGTTATGTATGATGTAAACCTTAGGTAGTGAGAGGTAGTATGTAATTAGGATGTATCCCCAACTTATGTGTATAAGGGAGTATATCTTTTAGTAGACCCCTCTTTTGATGTTAAAAATGGGGTAATGAGCATTTATAAAAATATGCTAGGCATATAAGTGTGTAACACTAAGATTTGGTATATGAATATAAATGCAGTATTATGGTTACATGTTTGATTAAGTAAACAAGATTTTAGAATTTATTTAGTAAGTTGTCTATCTGAAAAATGTTAATTCAGCAAACCATATTGGTTAATACAGCAAACCATATTGATTAATACAGCAAACCATATTGGTTAATACAGCAAACCATATTGGTTAATACAGCAAACCGTATTGGTAAATTTAGTAAGCTGAATTTTAAAAATCGAACGTTATGGTTCTATGAGTTTAAATTATGTATTACATTTTAAATGCTAGCACTAATAAGTTATGGCATAACATTAAACTCAAGGAGTAACTTAAGGTTTTGTTTATTTAGACAATGCCGCCGAGACGACAAACTCGAAACCAAAGGGAGGAAAGATCTGTTAATGACGAAGGGGGTCAAGCGAACCCAATGCAAGACTTTGTTAACATATTAGCACAAGCAATGCAGAATCAAATACCACAAGCAGGAAATCCACCAGTGAACCAAATGGCGAATTTTAAGGATTTTAAAGCAGTAGGTCCGCCAGAGTTTAAGGGGACAACAGATCCTATTAAAGCTCAAACATGGATAAAGGAGATGGAGAAGGCTTTTATTATTGCAAGAGTTGCAGAAGAGCAAAAGACAGCTTTTGCTACCAATTTAATGAAATGTGAGGCTAATTTTTGGTAGGAATCAAATCAAAATAGGGCCGGTGAAGGAGTGGTAACGTGGGAAAGGTTTAAAGAATTATTTTTTGAAAACTATTTTCCACGAAGTATGCAAGGGAGAATGGAAGTTAAGTTTTTGGAGTTAAAACAAGAGAATATGTCAGTCTCAGAATACGCAGCCAAATTTAATGAGTGAGCAAGGTTTGCACCACATCAGGTGGATACCGAGGAGCGAAAGGCGCGAAGATGTGAGAACGGGTTGTAACCCTGGATTTTCAGCAAGGTGGCAGTGTTGCAAATTGATTCGTTTTCGACTCTATTAGAGAAAGCTATCATTGCAGAAGGTGGTAGTGAAGCAGTGTCCAAGTACAATCAGGAAAAGAATAAGAAGAAGAATGAAGGCGAAAATCAGAATGTTATAGCAACAGCAAGAAACGCAAATGGAATAGCAGTGGCAACAACTCAGAAACCCAGCAAGGGAGTGTTCAACAGAAGAAGAAAGGATGTGACAAGTGTGGAAAGAACCACTTTGGGGAGTGCATGAAGGGGGAAGAATGTTTGTTATAATTGTGGTCAGGAAGGACATCTTTCTCCAAATTGCCCTAAGCCAAGGAAAGGTGGCTGTTTTTCATGTGGAGGAACGGGTCATCGATTCAAGGATTGTCCGCTGAAGAAGAATACTGAGGGAGGAAGCGGCAACAAGAGTAGTAACCCAAAGTTAACCATTGGAGGGCCAGTACAGCAGAGCAAGCCAACAGCTAGAACATTCAACATGACTGTGCAAGACGCGGTTGCATCGAAGGAAGTGGTGTCAGGTATTATTCCGATCAATAATATAAGTGCCTATGTATTATTTGATTCGGGAGCTACCTGTTCATTTGTGTCTGATGATTTTGCTAAAAGGTTAAATTTACCTTGTGAAAGGTTAGAAAACCTAATGAACATAGAAGTTGCAAATAAAGAAATGATCCCTGTAGAATTTATCCATAAGAACTGTTGTGTGGAAATAAGGGGACATACGTTAAGCGTGAATTTAATTCCGATACGCTTAGGAGAATTTGATGTAATCCTAGGAATGGATTGGTTGTTTAACCATGAGGCAGTTATTGACTGTCAGAAAAAGAGCATACGCCTTAAGACACCCAATAAGTCTAAGGTTGTATTTTATGGCAGCAAGTCACCAAGACAAATGAATTGTCTAACGATGATGCAGGCCAGGAAGATGTTGAAGAAAGGATGTGTGGGTTATTTGGCTCATGTAGTGGATACACGAATGGTGAATTCTGATATGGGACAGATACCTATAGTGAATGAGTTCGTGGATGTTTTTCCAGAGGAATTGCCAGGACTTCCACCAGACCGAGAGATAGAGTTTGTAATTGATTTAGTACCAGGGACAGCGCCGATATCAAAAGCACCTTATAGGATGGCTCCGGTAGAAATGAAAGAGTTAATGGTTTAATTGCAGGATTTATTGGACAAGAAGTACATTCAACCTAGTGTATCTCCGTGGGGGGCACCGATGTTGTTTGTAAAGAAGAAGGATGGATCGATGAGATTGTGCATAGATTATAGAGAACTGAATAAGGTGACAATCAAGAACAAGTATCCGTTACCGAGAATAGACGATATGTTTGACCAACTTAAAGGAGCGAAGTATTTTTCAAAGATTGATTTGAGGACTAGTTATCATCAATTGAAGGTGAGAACGGAGGATGTACCCAAGACAGCATTTAGAACTCGTTACGACCATTATGAGTTTCTAGTGATGTCGTTTGGACTGACGAATGCGCCAGCTGCTTTTATGGACTTGATGAACAGAGTATTTAAACAGTACCTAGATAAGTTCATGGTTGTGTTCATTGACGACATTCTGGTGTATTCGAAGACTGAAGAGGAGCATGCAGAGCATTTACGGATAATATTAGAGACATTGAGGAAAGAAAAATTATATGCAAAATTCTCAAAGTGTGAATTCTGGTTGAAAAGAGTTCAGTTTTTGGGACATGTTATCGACAACGAAGGAATTTCTGTTGATCCAGCAAAGGTAGAAGCGGTGAAAAATTAGGGACAACCGAGGACACCAACAGAGGTCAGAAGTTTCTTGGGATTGGCAGGATATTACCGGAGGTTTATTCAAGATTTCTCAAAGATAGCGACGCCAATGACAAATTTGACCAGGAAGACAGCTAAGTATGTGTGGACGGAGAAATGTGAGCAGAGTTTTCAGGAGTTGAAGAAGCGACTAAGTGAAGCACCTGTGTTATCCTTACCAGATAGTACGGGAGATTTTACAGTGTACAGTGATGCGTCACACAAGGGACTGGGTTGCGTGTTAATGCAGAATGGTAAAGTCATTGCGTATGCGTCATGCCAGTTAAAAGATTATGAAAAGGGATGCCCTACCCACGACCTGGAATTGGTAGCGGTAGTGTTTGCCCTTAAGATTTGGAGACATTATCTCTATGGAAAAAAGTGTGAGATATGCACAGATCACAAAAGTCTAAAATATATCTTTACACAAAAGGAGTTAAACATGAGGCAGATAAGATGGTTAGAACTGATCAAGGATTATGATTGTGAGATTCTATATCATCCAGGAAAGGCCAATGTGGTAGCAGATGCTTTAAGCAGGAAGAACAGTGAAAAGTTGTTTGTGTTGACAGTGCAAGAAAACTTAGTAAGAGAGATGAAGAAAATAGAGTTGGAGGTGAAAAATCCGAGGAATTCAGATGAAGTAATATAAATAGAAGCAAGGCCGACTTTATAGGATAGGGTGAAGGAGGCACAAGAGAATGATGAAGAATGTGGTAACATTAAGAAGCAGTTAGTTGAAGGTGAAGAGTTGAAGTATAAGATTGATAGCACTGGATTGCTGAGATTCGAGAATCGAATTTGGATAGCTTTAGTACCAGAATTAAGAGAAGAGATTTTACAAGAGGCCCATAGTATGAGATACTCGATACACCCAGGAAGCACTAAGATGTATCAAGATCTGCGTCAATATTTTTGGTGGCCGAACATAAAAAGAGAGGTTGTAGAATGTGTCAGCAGATGTTTAACCTGTTAGAGAATCAAGGCAGAGCATCAACGACCGAGTGGATTATTGCAGCCGCTAGAGATTCCTGAATGGAAATGGGAGCACATCACGATGGATTTTGTGGTGGGGCTTCCAGCAACACAGAAAGGTTACGACGCCATATGGGTGATTGTGGATCGTCTTACAAAGTAAGCGCACTTTTTGCCAATCAAGATTAGATTCAATTTGGATCAACTAGCTAAGTTGTATATCAAATAAATAGTTTCAAGACATGGAGTACCGGTACCAATTGTATCTGATAGAGATCTGCGTTTCACTTCACATTTTTAGAGGAGTCTTTAAGAAAGAATGGGCACACAATTGAGATTAAGCACCGCTTATCATCCACAGACTGATGGGCAAAGCGAGAGAACAATTCAAATATTAGAAGATATGCTCAGAGCCTGTGTGATGGACTTCAAGGGAAGTTGGGAGGATCATCTTCCGCTCGTAGAATTTGCGTATAATAACAGTTATCACGCGAGTATTGGAATGCCACCATATGAAGCACTGTATGGGAGGAAATGTAGAACGCCCTTGTGTTGGGATGAAGTAGGTGAACACAGACTGTTGGGGCCACAATTGGTACAGCAGACCGTAGAGATCATCAGGGTAATAAGAGCTCGGCTGGTAGCAGCTCAGGATCGTCAAAAGAAGTATGCATATTTGCATCATAAGAAGAGAGACTTTGAAGTAGGGAGCTACGTGTTTTTAAACGTATCTCCCTGGAAAGGGAAAATAAGATTTGGCAAAAAAGGCAAATTAAGTCCGAGATTTATTGGACCGTTCGAGATACTAAAGAAGGTAGGTGAAGTGGCGTACGAGGTGGCTCTACCTCCTGTACTGGAACATATCCACAACGTGTTTCACGTGTCAGTGTTGCGTCCGTATAAGCCTAATTACAAGCATGTTATATCATATGAACCGATTCAAGTCGAGAAGGACTTATCATATGAAGAAATTCCTATAGAAATTTTGGATAGGAAAGAGCAGAAGTTAAGGAATAAAGTTATACATTCTGTCAAAGTGCTTTGGAGAAACCACGCAGTTGAAGAAGCTACGTAGGAACTCGAGAAAAAGATGAGGAAGAATTATCCTAATCTTTTTGACTAACCTTAGGTGAAATTCCGGGGACGAAATTCTTATAAGGAGGGGAGGATGTAATAGCCAGAACTTTAAGTCGTATTGTAAATGAATATATTAATTAAATATTAATGTTATTGAAAATTTTGTGGCTTATAAGAAATGATCTATGTGGCTAATTGTTAGTTAAAGGAGGTCCCACTAATAGTTATTCAATTTAGTGGACTAACCTAGGAATTTTATTATCAAGCAATTGATAAGACAATGAGTTAATTAAATATTCAATTCAATTGAATATAGTAAGTAAATGAAATTGTAAATTAATTAATATGAGTATTAACTAATGAGGATTATGTGAAATGTGACTAATTAATTTTAGTAGTCCATTTAGTAAGAAAACACTAATGGGCTAGCCTAATGGATTAATTAACCAAGCTCACTCAACCAATTGAACATGGACTTAGATAAATAATGTATGGACTAACTAAATTAGCCCAATATCAAATTAAATTATTAGTCCAAGAAGCAAAGTAAAAATTTTGGTAAACTAGTGGCCCAACTAATTAAATGTGAGCCCAAGTGATTTAAAACCAAAACCCAAATTGCTAGCCACTTGGAAGATATTTTGAGGAACTTATCTAGTCCATTAAAGTAATAAAAGAAAAGGAAAATTGGGACAAGAAATGGAAGGGGGCTGCTGGCCATGGGGCCCCACAAGGGGTGAGTTGTTGAATGACCAATAGCTTACTTGTGAGGATTAACAAAGAGGTACAAGTAATTATGACAAGCTTTCACCAAGTTATCAAAATAAAGTCACTTGCTCATGATGACAAAGTGGTTAGATACAACCTATGTATCTATAGGTTCTTGCAAGTAACTAGTCGGTCAAGCAAAGAAAACTATTATTCATCTTCTTTATTGCAAAGTTAGAAAGAAAACTAGTGAGAGAAAGTAGAGAGAGAATATTTTGAGAGAGGGAGTTCTTGTGAGGGGAAAGAGGAGAAGGGTTGACGCCACCTAGGGAAGGAAGAAAGAGAGCTTGTGAATGCCATCAAGTTTTATCTCCTACTTTGGAAAGCAAAGGAAGAGAGCAATCAAGCTAAGAAGGTATACTAACTAACCTAAAAATCCTAGAAAACCCTAATCTTGCTTTTCATTTTAATTTTATGGTAGAAAGTTATCATCATGGTTTTTAAATATTTAGAATCATGATAAATATGTCTATGATTGATGATATGTGGTTTGGTATGTGATGGTATGGGTTGGTGTAGAAAAATTAAACTAGAAGCTTGAAAACTTTTTTACCGACGAACAAACCGTAACTTGTTGGAATAAATTATGTATTCCGAAATCCCTACATGATATTGTTGATTTTCTTTTTTTTGAGTTTTAAGGGGTAAGTTAGAAAAAGAACCTCGTTGGAATCATTCGAAAAGAAGTTAAAATGAGAGAGTTATGTAATTTTTACCAAAATACGTGACTGTCATAGGGTTATGCAGAATAGTCCACTTCTGGGCCACTTTCAGTGGTCCAAACTTGTCCAAATTTGGTGTTTCATGATGAAAAATTGTAGTTCGGAAAGATACGAATCCAAAGGTACTGACTGGACCCTCATACGAGTTGTAAATTTCATTCTATGAGCGTTTCCGTAAGGGACCTCAAAACTAGAAACGGAATAAAATCCGCTAACCCCTAGTTCCCGTGCACTATTTTGAACCCTTATAAAGTGCAATAAATTTCGATCTTTTTACCACTGAAACTATAGGAGGTTACGTACCACCTGTCCAAAATTGGTCGAATTCCAACTTGTAATAAAGAAACTACGGCTAAAATAAAAACGTAGACTTTTCCGACGAAACGGCTAAAATTGAAGTTCTATAAATGCGATGACCACGAAATTTTAACTGGGAGTACTTGTTAATATGTATAAGATGCTATCAAAAATTTGGAGTCATCGGAGTTTCGTAAGATAGTGATCATTTTTCTTAGTTTCGAAAGTTAAAAACGGACATGCGAACAATGTTAAAAGAAATTAAACATTTTATAAGGAAAGTATTTTTAAGTTTGGAATATATGTTCATATATGTGGCAAGACTTGGAGAAAATAAGAATCGATCGATAAAAGAGATTAAATCATTTTAAGAATGCAGGCTTCAAATCCAGCTTGCTGAATTGTATGAATCCAGCTTGCTGAATTGTATGAATCCAGCTTGCTGAATTGTATGAATCCAGCTTGCTGAATTGAATAGTGTGCATCCAACTTGCTGAATTGAATAGTGTGCATCCAGGTTACTAAATTATAAGTTAGTTCGAATCCAGGATGCTGGATTGGGAAAAACAGTTTGATGAATAGAATAGAGCGAATCCAGGATGCTAGATTAGGGGGATAGTTTGAATCCAATTTGCTGGATTTGAAATCCAGTTTGCTGGATTGGGTATTTAACCTACTGGATCGTAAAGATAGACTTATATAAGGAAAGATTAAGCAGTGAAGTGATTAAAAGATTATCCAAGGATAATTGTAACACTAAGACTTTAAAGTACTGTCTAATACTAAACTATGTGACTGACTATTAGACCTTGTAATGTAAAGCAATGACATTATGGGTGAAATGTGTGATGCTAATTGAGAGATCAATCTTATAAATGATAGGTCTTTCAAAAGAAGTCATATTAAATTGCGTAGCAGTAGTCATCGAACAAGGCAAGTTCCCTAACCTTACTCAAATTTATATTGAGCAAATTATTAACTTACACAACTTCGTACATTGTGTAAGATCCTGATGATTGATACGAACTTTTATATACTGCAAGTTCTGTAATTCAATCTTGAATTATTATTTCAGCACCTGTTAGTGGATAATTATTCTGATTATTCTACATCCTTGATAATTATTGTTATTCGCACTTGGTGCAATTGAATTTTCGTTCTATTATTGATGAACTGTGAATTAGTTAAAGTTCTTTCATTCATGAACTGTTTATGAGATAGACCTATGCTAGTTGTATCAGATAGATCCAGTATGTTTAAATTTGTTAAATCAAATCGATTTTAAAAGCTGTTCCTAACCAATTAAATTGGTAAGGATTCCAGAGTAAGAAAAGAACAACTTTTAAGGCATTATATTGGAAAACAATTAATTGCCCGTATTATTAAGTGATTATGCATATTCGCCGGGTATGAGAGGCTGATCCCCTTGATTACCAAAACTTATTTAGAGGACCAGTTTAAATACTAACAACCTCCGTATACGTTCATGGTCTTTGTTGACCACTCAGCTTAATCTTCTAATTATGGAAACTTGAATTCTTATTCTTTCACAATTGATATTTATTGTTGAAAGTTTCAAAGGTTAAATTCCTTTCTAATCATGATATATCTCCTTTTTGATTAATCTTGCTAAGCAAACTAGTCGCTTACCCTTGCTATATCATGACGTTTATTTCAGCTAGACCGAAAAGTTCCAAGAAAGATAAAGGGAAAGGCAAAGCTCAGGAATAGACTTATGTGAATGTTTAATTATCGTATAATCTGATGTAATAATTCTAGATAAACCTTTTATAATATAAAGGATATGTTTAAGTTAAGGTTATTAGACCCTGGGATTTGATGTAGAACCTTATTTAAATGAACAATGTATGTTTATTATTCCGCAATAGTTCATAGAACGTGTATGATGTTGATGGATCGTGAGCACCGAATTCGAGGTTAGAGAACCCGGATTTGGGGGCGTCACATTAATTCCTTAATAAGCATCAAATGTGATAAAACAACATCTTAAATATTTAATACTCGCCTTGTGTGTGCACAACAAACTCATATTAAATATTTAATACTCTATTGGTTTACCATGCTAGAAGGTGACGTTCGATATTCCTAATATCTTTGAACGCTTAGTACTTAATATTATTTCTTTGAGGGGTTTATTATTATTAGTCTCATCTTGTTTAGCGCGCATGCACATATATATATAAAATACGCATCATATTATTTTAAATGCGAAGCATGTTGGATAATATATAATATATATAGTAAGCATGCACATATAGAATACTATATTCTACCCGGATTGATTATGGACTTTTATTCTAGTTTGGTTCACTAGAGCTATCAAGTGAACCAAAAGGTCAAACCTAGGGTGCAAGAATTAAATTTAAATATAACTATTACATTTAAACCCGGGCTCCAATACAAACGGGTCTTCAAGCGCTCCTTGCTCCTTTGTCTCCCATTCTTCAAAATTAATTCTAACTAGTCCTATTACAAAAACTATTTACAATAAATAGAAACCTTGATCAGCAGTCAAGGGGAAG
This sequence comes from Aralia elata, assembly GCA_034770075.1. Taxonomy (NCBI): domain Eukaryota; kingdom Viridiplantae; phylum Streptophyta; class Magnoliopsida; order Apiales; family Araliaceae; genus Aralia; species Aralia elata. The sequence goes on from CM068387.1 coordinate 27,653,200, forward strand.
TACATAGGAGGGAGATAGAATTTACATTAAGAAAAATTAGAGAAGACGAGGTACGCAGACCTCATTTATAAAAACTCATACATTTAAGCATCCTCTAAAATAATTTCAATCACATATTGGTCAATAGTCCATAATCAATCCCTATTTATTATCATACATATCTCTATATGTATCAATAAATAACATTCATCTCATGAATAATAAAACCATTCCATATACGCATTGATATCAATTAATGGGCAAAATTTTTGCTAATATTTAGTTTTGAAATAAAATAAACTCTTTTATTTTAATCAAAACCAAATTCAAATTAAACTCCTTTAATTTTAGCAATCTGAAATCCTATTCCAGATAAAATAAACATCTTTATTTTTAAACTGATATCAATTAAATAAACTATTTATGTTAATTGAGAAAATAAAAATTTTTCAAAATCTGCACACCGGCGCGGCCGCGCTCCAAATTACATAAATAGGGCAGAAGCATGATAAAACGAATTTTAAAATTTTAATATAAACCATCACCATGATCTATCCTTGTGTTCAATTATCAATTAAACAAAACAAAAAGAGAATAAGAATTATACCCTCGTAGATCAAAACTTCCTCGGGTACAAGTTCAACTCCTAGTCCTTCGTGTTCTCCTCGAATTCCACCGATGAGATTCCTTCCTTTGATCAAAGTTAGCCACCCAAGTGTTTGGCCTCTAGAGGTGATCTACCAAGGAAGAATAGTTATTCAAGAAGATGGGTATTGGCAAAACCCTAGTTTCTATCTCTATAAAAATTGTAAGTACTCTCCACAATCTAATGCAAGAGTGTGTAACCCTAGTCTATGATAAGACTCCTCTTATTTATAGATGCAGGAAAACCCTTCCCTAAACTATTTAAGATTAGGGTTTCTATTATAATTAAACTTCTTTAATTAATTATGCTCCTAATCCAATTAAGAATTCATGAGAGAGTAATTCTATTGATTAATTCCCAATCCCTATTAGGAATTAAATAATAGTAATAGTAATAATAATAATAAGACTCCTCTTATTAATTTATATTTAATATTTCTAAAATATTAAATAATAAATATTAAGCTATTTAATTTATTCTATCTCCATAGATTAAATTAAACACACTTAACTTATTATTACAATTATGCCATTTACTTCTTAAATAAATATTTTTCCTTTTGCAGTGTGACCCTTTAGGTTCTCCATATTAAACCGGTTGTGAATACATCAATTAGAACAATTCTAATCTTATTTAAATAAATAAATTAAACTATTTAATTCATTTAAATAAAAAATATTTATTCTACAATAAGGGTAAGCCCCCTTAGCGATCAACGACTTTCCAAATAATATAGATTTCAACATTAATCACAAAAGAACCTTTCAGTGAATAGGTACCGTACAATTCAATCCTTCTACCACACAATGTCACAATTAAATATAAGACATGGATTTACTGTCAAGTCTTATTTTATTTAATTATATGTATTTTGATTCCCAAATGTGCAACTCTAAATAATGCAAAATAGAAACTCCTTTCTAATTTCATTCTGCCTTGGCCAAGGACTACTGAGTTGTCATTTATCGAATCACTTAGGACATTCACATCTTTTACTAGACGAGGTAGATTCTTTGTTGATCATTCACCTATCTCCATATACAACTAATTATACTCAATCATACCCTTTGATATACCCCAAAGGTCTTAAGGGACATGTCAAAGTATAATTCATCATACACAAGATACTATGATGATCTCAAGTCCAAGGATCACTTGTACTACTATCACTAGAGGAATTCCTATTGACAGGCGAGTAAAACTCCATTACGTATTCCTTAGCGAGCCACGTTCAGTGAACTTATTCTCCAATAAGCACCTACATACTTGCTTTAGTGTCTCCACACAAATGATTATGAGATCAATCATCATCTTCCTAAGAGCAAGCAACGTATGTACTAATCTATCCGGATTCATTAATCCTCTTTTTAGTAATCCACCGATTAGGAACAATTTTAGTTTGTGAGTTATCTAAAATTTAGATCTCATTAGCATGATCACTATCATGATTCTAAAAGCATTGCTCAAAACTATGGGTTTATCACATTTAATATAACAACACTATTTAGATAATGAAAAATGCCTTTTAAGAAAATCAATTCTTTTATTAATAAATGAATAAGATTACAAAGTATATGCTACATCATATCAAATATGATTGGCTTGTGTGCATACTACTTTTAGTTTGGGCTTCAATCGGGGCTAGTGTTCCCTTAAACTCGGGAGGTCCTACTAGCTTAAAATCCTTAAAACTAGCCAAATGCTACGCGGGCTGCCGCTCTGGCTGTTCTCCAACATGTGGGGGTTTATTTCGCATGGCTTCTGCCAGTAACTCAGCAAACGTTCTCATTGGGTCTGGATGACCCTGAGTGTTATTAACTGATTCCTCAACCCTTTGGTTTCGTGGCTGTCTTCTTGGAGGCATGATCCGATAAAAGAAAACTGTCGGCCTTTACTACTAGATTTATGCCATATGCAAAAAGTTATTTAAGTCAACAATTAAAAGTAAAAGCATCTATCAAACACATTTGATTTAACTAAAACAACTACATTTATAATTATATGTCACTGTTTTAATACAACCTGCCTCAACATGTGGCATACTTCTATAAACGCTTAAATGACATAGCCTGCCAACCACTAACTATCCTCTAAAGAACAAAATTGGGGAATAATAACCTTCCACCCCTCTATCAGGAACAAAATTGGGGTTCAACTACTATCCCATGCACGCTACAAGCATAGGGATTTATAACATAAGTATGCCCCTATTATAACAAAAGTGGGATCTACTGCAAACATAATGCTAAAAATAACACATCACCGCCTGCTGCGGCGGATTGCAACCCTAAGCTCCCATTGAGACACTGTCGACCACTCGGCGCCTAATCACATGCCTGCTGCTCCCCTCATCCCTGGGGTACCTCCTCACCCTGTCCCTCATCCTGCGAATAGAAGTGGTCAAGCCTAAACGGAGAGAATCAATCTCTGTAGTCAGGGCTGCCAACTGCTCTATAGCCTCATCTCGCTCCAGACGAGTAGTCTTCAACAGATCCTCTACCTGCTCTATCTGTCCTACTAATACCACATTCCTCTTTAAGAGGTCATAAACCATCACACGAAGCTGAACAGAAACCCCACGCAACCGAAAAATACGCGCAAGTATACGCGGTCAACAAGTAATAAAGAGTAAGTAAAGTATCGATCCCACGAGGAATTGTTTCTAACGTTTACCAAGTATTAACCTTTTATGATTTCAATCTTATTTAACCAATGAAAACTTAAGTTGTTTGATTAACTAATTGACAAGCTTTTAAGATAATAAAAATCTAGTATTAACAAGTCTAAGATTATAATTTCCCCCAAGACTTCATTCAAATCTCTTATCTCTCTCATTTTCAACTAGTTAAATCACAAGAATTGTTAACCGAGAAATTCACCTTATTCATAAGCCTTAGTGTATGGTCATATGAAAATCACCCATACACGACACATATATATATGTTTATCCTACATGCCAACAATCCATTCAATTCCATGAATAATCAACAAGACACACGCCACATAATCTTAGTCAATCTACGTGTAGGGAGTCATTAAGTTTGTAATCTCATAATGGTTACACACGACATTTAGATATATCTCTATCCCAAATACTAGCAAGTCATCCATTCTTGAGGACAATGAATAAGACACACGCCACATAATCTTATACACCACCCACAAGAATCTCGAACTTTTGTATGATATCAAAACTAAGTCTCAACACTATAATCCACTTTTCAATTTCATATAGGTGATCAATAAATTATACTTTCAGCATAAATCATGCTAGACATTCAATTCGCAGTTTATTACGTTAGAATGTTGGTCGCGAATACGAATGTAAAATATGGCCACCTCTCGATGCACCATATTCGTATCACACTAAATCCACAATTGATAGAATGAATGTGAACACCCTAGATGACTAACGCACTATATCTCTATGTGAATTACAATCAAAAAGGGTTGAAGCATAAGTTCTCAATTGGCCACATATGGTGCTTCGATATATCTCTATCCTAGGCACGAAACTTAAATTCCATCACATGCAGAATTTATGAACACATGCTAGCATAATCAGATCTCAATCTATATTTCCTTTCTCAATTCCATATAGATTATCACATTAATTGATGATCAAGGTAATTAATACATGAAGCGCAAATTATGATATCCAATTCTAAAATGATAACTAATATCAAAGAGAGATAATTTGATTCAAACTAGGTGTTGGGTTCCATTAAAATCTTAGAATAAAAATCTAGTTCATGGTAGCTATAAATAACATCATATTCAAATTATACATCATGTTGGATTACAAATCAGAAGGGAAATTAGAGATAAAACCAATTTTGATGGATATTCAGATGTTGTTTGTTGGGTTGATGATGATCTCTAGCTTTTCCTCCTTGATTTTGCAATCCTTGATGCTTTAGCTCCTTGGCCTTTGCTTGATATAGCTTGATTTGTAGCACTTTGGCCCTCCTTGGTGATGAATTTAGTAGCTCCCCCCTCTCCTGAATCTGATTTCTGGGGTTTAGATCTCTTAAAAATGGAGGCTACATATTGTATTTATAGTTCCTTAAGCAAAAACCTAGCTTAGCCCACGAATTTAGACCAAAAATTAGCTGAAATCGCGAAATCTAGCGAATCGGGTGCAACTGCGCGCAAGGATACGCTGAATAGTGAACTCCCTGGATGTCGGGCGCAGTTGTGCTGACTTTGGCTTGCGTCCGGGCGCAGCTGCACTGCCCAAATCTGCCGATTCTGCAGGAATGGCGCAGCTGCGCCGAAATTGTACTAGGAATGGGCGCAGCTGCGCTGGGCAGTACTTCTGCTGCATTTTTCAGCTTTGACGTCTTTTGGGAAAATGACCATAATTTCTTCGTTCGAACTCGGATTTGGGCGATTCAGGAGGCTATGGAAAGATAAGAAATAGTTCTACAACCTATATAACTGGAGCTCATCGAGATAATGGCCAGAACAAGGCTCAAATTGAGCCCGAAGCAACTGCTGCGTAAAATCCATGTCAAATCCGACGGTAAAATTTCCATAACTCTTTCATACGAACTTCAAATTGGATGATTCAAGTTGTTCCGGAAAGCTAAGATCAAAATATACAACTTTCATTCTTTGCATTTCTAGAGATTCGGATTGCATCATGGGTCAAATTGAGAAACAAGCAGCGGGAATGCGAGATTCAAGCCAAAAACGCATCGATCCAAGGGACCTTTATTTCAATTCGTACAAAACAAAGTAAAAACACATAAAAGTATACAAAAACATATAAAAGTAATACAAAACTATATTACATAACAATAAGATGAAAACACATAAAACCAAACGAAATGACTTAAGATTTACAAATTATCAAGCTCAAAAGCACTTAATTTGTGTGTATAAAACACACTCATCAAATACCCCCAAACTTAAACCTTTGCTTGTCCTCAAGCAAAACACACAAACTATAAAAAATTAAATACTTCTAATAAAACCTATCTTGAGCAATGAGTTAAAAAGTTTAAGCAATGGTCTCAAAGTATAAACACATGAAAACTCAAGGAAACTTTCAAAACGTTGCAAGTTTAGATTTACAATTAGCTAGTTATAGCTTGCTCTAGGTCCCTTCCGTGTGTGTATGAGTACCCCATAGCACTAAACCAATTATAGCTCGGATGAACTTATGCAACCACATTACCTTATGAAGAAATCAAAATAAACCCTAAAACAACATGCTTAACACATCACTCAATACAAAGGTATACAAATCACAATTTCCAAAAATTTGAAATCAAAAGACTCTAGGTAAGTGCATTTTATGATCCATCTTATCCTAAGTCCACTCTTGTGAGTGAGTGCGTTTTACGCTCCATCTCAATTCAACACAAGATTTGAAATATACAATTTTCTTTCTTTAATCACAATTATAAGAGAGTGCGTTTTACGCTCTATCTCTCCTACGCATGTGTCCATGAGTGAGTGCATTTTACACTCCATCTCAACTCATCACATGACCAATAATTCAAACACAACAAATTTGGACACCTTGCTTCGAGTGATGTTTAAACGAGTTCTAGAGTTTATAGATATTTCCCATAAGCATTCGGTTATAAAAGCCTTCTCTAAGCATACAACTAGCTCAATACTCACGGGTAGGTGCAAAAGAGTGAAAGGACGCATAAGCAAAACAATAACCAACAATAACGATTAAGCACAAAGACTAAGCAACATTTATCCATTTTACATGAGTTAGAATCAATTCAAACAAGCCATTATCATAGACCATGGATTATGGTTCAAATCAAATTAAAACAATGCTCAAGGAACATATCCTAAAAATAAATGAATTTTTTTTTGAACAAAAATACATAACTTAAATCACATAAAAACTAAATTAAAAACACACAAATACGAAGTACTACCCCCAAACTTAAACTTGACATTATCCTCAATGTCTGATATAGGAAAAATTAAAACAGAAGACTTCCCTGAAACCGTGTCAAGCGCCATTGATATCATCTTTCAATACCCCTAAGTTGGGAGCGTACCTGAAAGCAAATGCCTAAAGAAATTAAAATGCAATTAAACCACTAAAATGCAATCAAACAAAAATAGAAACAAAATAGTAAACTTGGGTTGCCTCCCAAGAAGCGCTTGGTTTAAAGTCGTTAGCCCGCTTCCTCCCTTTCATTTCAATCCGGCTCAATTGCAAAATTGACCATTGCATGCCGCCTCGCTGTTCTTTCTTTGATTTGCATGGCATGCATGCCTGGTTGGTGACCCCCAAACTTAATTTCAATTAATGGCACAAAGAAGCTTTCCATTGGTAGTGATGGAACATTTGAGGGTTTCGCTTTAGTAGGAGTCCTTGTATCAAAATCACCTAGTTTGTTCTTTTTAGATAAATGCCCAATTGCGAACGTTGACAAACTAGGTGCTTCTTCTTCTGTTGTGTTTATGATAAGATTGGGGCATTGGGGCTTGACAAGCACAACGGGCTCTTCTTCTTTCTTTTTTTCCTCGGCCCACCACTGTTCCAAGTTTATGTTAGCTCTCATGTCAAAAGGAGCTTTGCCGACGACATGACTACCAATTGGGCATGGTTTTGCAAAACTGACTGGATTCTTGAATTTTGCTGACGAAGGCACTTGGGGCACTAATACAATCGGTTCATCTTCGTTAGCACTTACAGACAGATCTTCGGTGGCCTCATTTTCCATAGCCCCACTTGTCTCCGCATTGTCGACATCATGTGGCGCATCCAGTTGTATATTTGGCTCGGGCTCACTGTTAGTCTCAAAATCCATGTATTGCGGACTATTGGTTGAGGTATTGATGATTAGTTCCATCAGATTTTTTATTTGTTTGGATAATGCTTCCTTCCTCATATTAAAATCTTCGTGGAGTTTCAAAACCTTATCCATGCCAATATCTAACCTCCTCGAAAGTGTCTCAATTTGTGCTGACATTGTAGGTGGACATGAGAATTCCGGTGTGTACGTTGGATTTGGAGCATAGTATTGATCTTCATAATTATAGCTCCATGAAAAATCCGGGTGATACCCACAAGCTTGGTGATAATCGGTATAAGCATAGTCGTTGAGGAAATCACCATCGTAATGTACCGGTTCAAAATTGACAGTGCATTGATGACTCAGATGATTGTCAGCACAATAATCATAAGTAATTACTCTATTTTGAGTCCTATTTGCTTCAAAAGCATCCATCTTCCTTTCAAGTATCTTAATTTGTGCTGAAATTGAAGAAAATACATTAAGTCCATCAATTCCCGTCTCCTTTGGTTGAGTCATATATGTGTACGACCATTGATCATTATAGCCAACCATGGTGTGCCTCGCAAAGAAGAAAGCATAAAAACAGAAAAATGTTAAACTAAAGCAAAAACAAATTTATATACAAGTTTAAATTAAGACCAATTTGATTATAATTAATATCGGAAAAATACTAGAAAAGCAACTCCCCGGCAACGGCGCCAAAAACTTGTTGGTAGGTTTCGCAACCAAAAAATACGCGCAAGTATACGCGGTCAACAAGTAATAAAGAGTAAGTAAAGTATCGATCCCACGAGGAATTGTGTGACACCCCCAAATCCGGGTACTTCAACTCCACAGACTTGGTGTTCACTATACCATACATTCACAACTATTTACCCATAATAAGAACAATTAAAATAAACTTAAAGAAATATCTTCCCTCAAACGGGGTTACATCACCAATCTTCAAAATAAAACAAATCCCAGGTTATCTTAACCTTAATACATCAATGCGTAATAAAACATAATATTAAATAAGTCTTGTTACATATAAGCATCAAACAAACAATAAATCTTCTGCTACTTCGGCATCTTGCCCTTGCCTTTACTCGTGGACGGCTCGTCCGGCTTTTCTGTCTTAGCTGCAATGTTTAATGCAAGAGTGAGCAAACAATTGCTCACAAGTATGATGACAATAATATTTAAATGAAATGGATTTCAACTGAGGAATAACAGTTTTCTGAATCTCAGTCAATAAATGATCAAAGTCTAAAAGCTTGTTAGAATGCTCGATTCAAGGAAAAGTAGATTTCAAGATTTAGAAATTATATCTGAGGGTCACAAGACCTCGAACTATGTCCTAGGTTATCAAGTATTTCTACCGTAACCTTTAACAGTCTTATAGACTATGGACCATCCATCTCGTACTTAGGGGGATCAGCCATTTGTACAATGTATTGTGCACAAACATTTTAACGCTGTCGCGTAAGTAATCCCCTATATTAGGGTTGTTCATCTCAGTTTTTCGTCTGAATCCGTACCAAAAGGAACTTGGCTTGGAACAAGTATAGAAAATATTCTAAGTCTTTGAAATCGCTCATCAACTAAGGACTAGCTGAATCAATAAGGATTTGCTAGTCTAATTCATCAATAAAGTCAAACAACCAAGTGTATATTTGGAATTTAAATGACAATCAATGATCGAGTATATAATAACTGAAAAAAAATATAAGTACTCAACATGGAATCAACCTTACTTGAATAACAATAAGCTAAGGTTAATTAACTTGCTCAAGGAAATAAACTTGCTGAAATAAAAGTAACAAGTTTAAGGAAGAAATATCTTGCTATAAATAATTTTCAAGTTTAAGGGAGGAAAACTTGCCTCAAGCGTAGATTACAAATTTAAGTAATTCACGATCCTTAAACAACCTATACATTTAATTATAAAATGGTAACATAATTAGTCACAAGATTAAAAGCATTTTAGGCTTGCTCTTTATCTCATTTAGCATACCATAATCAACAAGTATCAATCATCTTGGAATTTCATTACTTAATACTTTATTATAGGTCTTAACACATAGCAAAAACCATAAAATAAATTAATAAAAATATATTTTTTTTTAATTACTGTTCCACCGCTGGGGCGGTGAATTTCTTAACGAAATCGTCGTCGGGGCGAGGCTGTCGCCGAGGCGACAAACATAGCTCAAATCTGCCGCCGGGGCGACAAGGCCGCCGGGGCGACAAGGCCGCCGGGGCGATTTTGTTGGCTTATTTCTACCGCCGGGGCGGCAAACGCGACTGACACCTTCTACAGTTCGCGAACCAGTGAAAACTTAGGCCAAATTTGGCCAAAATTTTCCGAATTCTACCATCCAATACATAATTTAAACTTACCCAGACATCAAAATATACTAGAAAACAATTACCCAACATGTTTGTAACTAATCTACTCATTATAAAACACATAATCAACCAATTAGAAACCCAAAATTCTCTGTTTATGCGAAATATTCATACTTTAGTCATTTTAATGAAATTAAACACTATGACTTCATCTTTCAACCAATTAAAACCATTCTTCTAGCATTATTCTTGTTTTTCATCATATAATCATAAGCAATTATCAATTTACCGAATAATAACTAATTTAAGCATCAATTTTCATACATATATATAATTCATGAAATAAAACTCTGTGAAAACCAAAACTCAATTCTAAACATACATTCATAAATTAACACCTTCAATTTAACTTATAATCATCATATAATCATCTAAAACATGTTTACTACCAAGAAATTCATATTTTAAACCAATAGATTTTATACAGAGAACTAAAATACAGTGAAAAATTATACCTTCTATTACTAAAGAAAACTTGGTTAATACTCCTTTGGTTTTGGAATTCTCCTCTCCAATCTCCAAGTTCTTCTCCTTAACTTCTCTCTTTTCTCTCAACTCTCAAAGCTCTGCTCTCTCTTTTCTAATTCACAGAGCTCTCAATTCTCTCTCAATACTCTGTTTTTTTAACTGATAAAGCTTTAACAAACAAATAAAAACTGATAACTTAAAAAAAATAATAATGTATTCCTTATTAACTCATAAGTTACAAAATTCAAAAAGCCATAAGGCTTGTTTGGCAAACTGATTTAAAAATAATCCATTATTCTAACTAAAGGTCATAAGGCCTTGTTTGGTAAAACACAATTAAAATAACCCATTATTTCCAAACAAAGGTCATAGGGCCTTGTTTGTTAAAACTGAATTAAAACACTTCTCATTTATTTAATAAATCATCATAACATATAGTTCTAATTGTCATACATGTAATTTAATTAAACTTATTATTAAATAAATTCAACTAAACCTTACTAACTCAAATAATAATTTTATTTAATTAATAACAATATCACCAAATAAATTATATTATTCAAATAAATCATTCTTTTCATCATCTAATTTAATTATTAAATTAAATTAGAATAAATACATCAAATCACATTTAAATAACTTTTAACATAAATTCTTTCACCATAACTTTATAAATTATTTATTTTACTCAATAAATAAATTAACAAAAATATTTATATAACTCAATAAATATTTTTATTTAATCACAAAAATCGCATTCGTTACATCCTTCCCTCCTTAAAAGGATTCTGTCCCCAGAATCACAACGCAATTAATCTCGTCCGTTACAAATTGTTTCTAACGTTTACCAAGTATTAACCTTTTATCATTTCAATCTTATTTAAACAATGAAAACTTGAGTTGTTTAATTAACTAATTGACAATCTTTAAGATAATAAAAATCTAGTATTAACAAGTCTAAGATTATAATTTCCCCCAACACTTCATTTAAATCTCATATCTCTCTCATTTTCAACTAATTAAATCACAAGAATTGTTAACCAAGAAATTCACCTTATTCATATGCCTTAGTGTATGGTCATATGAAAATCACCCATACACGACACATAGGTATATGTTTATCCTACATGCCAACAATCCATTCAATTCCATGAATAATCAACAAGACACACGCCACATAATCTTAGTCAATCTACCCATCGAACGAATGAACCTCCGTGTAGGGAGTCATTAAGTTTGTAATCTCATAATGGTTACACACGACATTTAGATATATCTCTATCCCAAATACTAGCAAGTCATCCATTCTTGAGGACAATGAATAAGACACACGCCACATAATCTTATACACCACCCACAAGAATCTCGAACTTTTGTATGATATCAAAACTAAGTCTCAACACTATAATCCACTTTTCAATTTTATATAGGTGATCAATCAATTATACTTTCAGCATAAATCATGCTAGACATTCAATTCGCAATTTATTACGTTAGAATGTTGGTCGAGAACATGAATGTAAAATATGGCCACCTCTCGATGCACCATATTCGTATCACACTAAATCCACAATTGATAGAATGAATGTGAACACCCTAGATGACTAACGCACTATATCTCTATGTGAATTACAATCAAAAAGGGTTGAAGCATAAGTTCTCAATTGGCCACATATGGTGCTTCGGTATATCTCTATCCTAGGCACGAAACTTAAATTCCATCACATGCAGAATTCATGAACACATGCTAGCATAATCATATCTCAATCTATATTTCCTTTCTCAATTCCATATAGATTATCACATTAATTGATGATCAAGGTAATTAATACATGAAGCGCAAATTATGATATCCAATTCTAAAATGATAACTAATATCAAAGAGAGATAATTTGATTCAAACTAGGTGTTGGGTTCCATTGAAATCTTAGAATAAAAATCTAGTTCATGGTAGCTATAAATAACATCATATTCAAATTATACATCATGTTGGATTACAAATCAGAAGGGAAATTAGAGATAAAACCAATTTTGATGGATATTCAGATGTTGTTTGTTGGGTTGATGATGATCTCTAGCTTTTCCTCCTTGATTTTGCAATCCTTGATGCTTTAGCTCCTTGGCCTTTGCTTGATATAGCTTGATTTGTAGCACTTTGACCCTCCTTGGTGATGAATTTAGTAGCTCCTCCCTCTCTTGAATCTGATTTCTGGGGTCTAGATCTCTTAAAAATGGAGGCTACATATTGTATTTATAGTTCCTTAAGCAAAAACCTAGCTTAGCCCACGAATTTAGACCAAAAATTAGCTGAAATCGCGAAATCTGGCGAATCGGGCGCAGCTGCACGCAAGGATGCACTGAATAGTGAACTCCCTGGATGCCGAGCGCAGCTGCGCTGACTTTGGCTTGCATCCGGGCGCAGCTGCGCTGCCCAAATCTGCCGATTCTACAGGAAGGGCGTAGCTGCGCCGAAATTATACTAGGAATGGGCGCAGCTGCGCTGGGCAGTACTTCTGCTGCATTTTTTCAGCTTTGACGTCTTTTGGGAATATGACCATAACTTCTTCGTCCAAACTCGGATTTAGGCGATTCAGGAGGCTATGGAAAGATAAGAAATAGCTCTACAACTTATATAACTGGAGCTCGTCGAGATAATAGTCAGAGTAAGGCGCAAATTGAGCCCGAAGCAACTGCTGCGTAAAATCCATGTCAAATCCGACGGTAAAATGACCATAACTCTCTCATACGAACTTCAAATTAGATGATTCAAGATGTTCTGGAAAGCTAAGATCAAAATATACAACTTTCGTTCTTTGAGTTTCGAAAGATTCAGATTGCATCATGGGTCAAATTGAGAAACAAGCAGCGGGAATGCGAGATTCAAGCCAAAAACGCATCGATCCAAGGACCCTTTATTTTAATTCGTACAAAACAAAGTAAAAACACATAAAAGCATACAAAAACATATAAAAGTAATACAAAACTATATTACACAACAATAAGATGAAAACACATAAAATCAAATGAAATGACTTAGGATTTATAAATTATTAAGCTCAAAAACACTTAATTTGTGTGTATAAAACACACCCATTAGGCTGCCAACTGCTCTATAGCCTCATCTCGCTCCAGACGAGTCGTCTTCAACAGATCCTCTACCTGCTCTATCTGTCCTACCAACACCACATTCCTCTTTAAGAGGTCATAAACCATGACACCAAGCTGAACAGAAACCCCACGCCGACCGTGAACCTCTGCCTCTAGTTCGACAATCCTCTGGTCCCAAAGTCTGATATGATAATGACCTATATTGTTCCTCTCGGTCCTGGTGATCCTAGTTCTGCTCCTCTAAATGGGCTACTCGATTCTCGAGCTACTCGATTCTCGAGCTCCTCATTCCTATTTGTCAGCTCTTCGATGATGTCACTAGTAGTAGTGCCCATACCATCTGCATACTCAGGTGGCTCATCATCCTCCGTCACTGGATCCTCCTCGGGGTCCTCATCCTCCCCCTCATCGCTTAGCAGTCTTAGCACTCCTCTGGTAACTTGCTCCTTCTTATAACCATACTCGACCTCAGACTCATCCCTAGTGTCCACCATCCCTGGCTCACTCAGCTACACCTCCATTAAATGCCCTGCATCCACATGAATGTCTGTGAACTCCACCTCTCTAGCAGGATTGGACTCTCCCATCTTAGACATCCTACAGCCACAAACAGAAATAAATAGACAGCAAGATGTCAATGCCACAATAAAATATATTCATTGATAAAATGAAGTGATATTTTATCATCCACAACTCGGCTCGATGGATTTTCACAATCCACCTCCAGACATGATCACCAAATGAATCTCCTCGATTCACCTCCTAACGTACTCAATACGAGTTTAATACTAAGGTTATAACCTAGGTTTCGCATTCCTAAAGTTTATAACCTACGACTCTGATACTAACCTGTGACACCCCCAAATTCTAATACCAATACCTCGAATTTGGTGCTCACGATAAAGTACATCCATACACCTCTAAACAATATAAATTAACTAATGCGAAATAAATAAACATATGTTGTTCATTACAAAAGGTTTACTACGGTCCTAAGGTCTATAACCTTAAATAAATACATCACGGAATACAATAATAATACAAAACGATTCCACGATTACATAACGGGATAGTACATATAACTATTCCTTAAGCTTTCCTTTGCCTTTGACCGCTTTGGAACTCCCCGACTTAACTGCAATAGGTTCATGATATAGCAAGGGTGAGCAACTACTTTACTCAGCAAATTTAAAATGAATAAAGAAGATATATCATGAATGAATGAGAATAATAATTGCATAGTTCAACAATTTAAAAACATTGAAGAAATAGCTGACAATATAATCAAAGCTCAAATAAAATAATGAATATTGATTATTTATTGCTGAGTGGTCCAATAGACCATGAACCTTTGGCCAAAGGATCAGTCATTCAACTAACCCTTTTAAACACCTGGCCCGTCAGTAGTACTTGAGGGGATCAGCCTCTCATACCCTATGTATATGCATAACATTTAACTCTGACTGCATCGAATAACCGACACATTAAAATCCCCTAATAAGGGTTGCTCTCTCAGTCCAAGAATCCATACCAACAATCGGTTTGGATAGCTTTTAAAATAATAACATGTACATGTCTAGCCGAAACAAATAGCGTAGACTATTTTCTTAAATAATTCATGAATGAAGAACTTAAACGTTTTGCAGTCCAATAACAGATCATGAATTCAAATGCACAAGGTGTAAATATCAATAATTACCTTTGATGTGGAGTAATTTACAATAATTAATCCACTAATATAATTTGAACGTAATAACTCAATTTGAGTCATGAAACTTGTAATAAGATAGGATACTTGTCCAATTATAACATGAGTAAGATAGAACTTTCTCAATAAATAGCTTGAATAAAGTTAAGAGAACTTGCATTCAATATATAGAAAGAATGAAGTTAGGGAACTTGCCCAACACAAGGGTTAGACAAGCCTTAGGAAACTTGCATAACATATACCTGCTTGCACGAAATAAAAATAGTGCATAAGATTTAGAAACTTGCCTGATGCGCTGCTACAATATTACAACACACGCTCCTTAATATCCTACACATGAAAATACACATTTGTATAACAATTAGTCATATAAAGACTAAGTTTAAAACAGACATAACATCATCAAAACACATTGATTGCCACTATGACTACCCAGTCGGGGGTCTAAGGGGGCAGCGCCCCCTGGAAGCCAAACGTAAGTTACAACCAGGTTACTCAATTTACACTTTAAGACAATACTAATTTGGTTGACACTTAATATATAATTAAGCAATTAAGGTTAAGGTTTAACAAGGTATAAATAACTAACTTGTTCAATCATTTAGTACAAAAATATAAGTTTGGTCTTGCTAGAAAAATTCACTAGGTCCGACCCAACCTAACCCGGCCTGACCGACCCAACCTGGTCCAGACACGGAGCTGATGCTGTGGCGTGAAGCTCATTGCTAGAGCTCACGCTGTGGCGTGAGTCCCGTGTTCTGCCTCTGCCTTGTGGCGTTGCTGTGGCGTGAATCTTAGTATTAGAAGCCACGCTGCAGCGTGAGCTCCGTTCATTTCCCTGTTTTGCCCCTCGCTGCGGCGACGGCTGCAAGGCTTATGAATGACGTTGTGGCGTCATTCTCCAGTAGCCGGATTCTGGGTTTGATCCCAGTTCGCGACTCCGACCTCCGGTCACTCCAACCTCCATAACTCCTTTAATACACAAGCAAATTGGTCCATTTTAGACTCTATAGACTCGTAATTCATGGGGCTACAATATATCGAAAATGCAGAGCTACCCATTAATATTAACATGGCCAAATCTTAAGCCAAAGTACAAAGTTATGCTCTATTTTTCGAGTTCTTGACAAGTTTTACAAAAATCATTACTACGAACTCGTTTTAACTCCTTTTTACTCCATTCCAACTGAGTTAGCTTCGTAACCCATGGAACTACAATACCATAACAACAAATAGAATTAACAAACATGAAATCATACCTTTACAGTCCTCTAAAATGGTCTGAACGTCCAAAGTCCATGTTTTGTCCATTGTTCTTGCTCTATTAAGCCAAGGTAAGCATTCCGTGTGTTTTTGTTCCACTTTAATGATATTAATAGCTTACATAACCTTTTAACAACATTTACAAACAATCATGACAAACAAAAACAACAAGAATTGCCATAAATCCAACCCACAAGCTTAAGAGCTCAAAACTAAGAAAAACTTGAAAAACTTAACAAGAAATCGAATGGAATGGATTTGATTGTTTGTTTACCTTTGTAAATCCTTCCTAGAGGTTAAGAAGATAGCTAGGCTTTGCTTTGAGGGGTTCTTCTTGCTTCGCTCTTCTTCTTCCTCCACCCATGCCTTCTTCTTCTTCTTCCTTTTTTTTCTGGCGGCTCTCTTCCCTTTTTCCGGCGACTTTCCCCTTCTTCTTTTTTCCTCTCTACAACTCTTTCTCTCTATCTGCTGATGGAATGCAAGAGAGAAATGGAATGGTTTGAATGGGATGGGAGATTGGAGGGACTTCGAGAGGATGAAGGGAGTGGGTTGGTTGCTCAATGCAATTTGTTCGACCCTCCCCTCTACTCTCTCATTTGATTGGTCTAAAATGGGGGGTTGGTTCCCTCTTAGAGTAACATGCAAAAATAATTACACAAATACACAAAAATATATCCGAATACTCCCACTTTTGTACCCAATTTGGTAAATAACTCTACCCAAAATTAAAATGGGTACTCCCATAAATTATTGGGACGCATAAAAATTGTGGTGCCCCCAAATCCGGGTACTTGAAACCTGTACTTGGTGCATCACGATACCATTTCTTTGAGCTGTTTAATATATTACAAACTTAATATTTATATCAGAGTAGTCTATTCCCCAGGTATGGCAACCTTTAATTACATTTTTTACATGTTACATAATATATATGATCACAATACAAAAGACTATTTATTACAGATAACACCATACAACTTTATTCCTTCAGCTTTCCCTTTCCCTTGTCCTTGCCAGAGCCTTCTGGTCGATCACACTTAGCTTAAAACATTTAAGTCAAAGCAAGAATGAGCATTCAATTGCTCAACAAGTAATAATAATTAATAATAATGCGCTGAAAGAAGTAAATGTTTTCTTTGAGGACTACTTCTACCACGAATCAATAGTGGTGAAGTCATTTAAAGCCATTCTTAACAACAGATCAAATCATTTTAAGATTTTTGAAACAACTGAGTGACTTTTGAATACTGAGTGGTCAAAAGACCATGAACTGTTATTTTTCATTTTTGAAAAGGTTTAAACAGAAATTCATCTATAAACCGTCTGGTCTTACGGACACGGAGGATGATCAGTCTCGTTGTGCCTGTATTGATCAACACTATATAATACATCACCGCCATTGGCGCATAAAATTTTCATCACCGCTTTTAGCGCATAAAATTTCCCATTTAGGGTTATTCATACTCAGTATGGAGTCCTAACTAAAATAATTAAGTTGGATGACTTTATCATAACCAATAACATTCGACAAATACTTTTTAAATCGTGTCCAGCTGGGACAAATAGCTTAGACAATCTTTAAACTAGGTATACATACTGAAATTTAATAGTATGTATCAGAACTTATCAACGAATTTCGAATTCAAGGGTAATTGATAATGTACAATAGTTCATACAAGTGGGGACACTTGCATAACCAAACTTAGAATACAAATTTTCAATATGAGTCATAGCAATTCAGTAATAAGATACTTTTAACAATGAACGAATCGAAGTAAATTCGATTTTATAATAATTATAACAATTTGTATAAGTGAGGACACTTGCACAAAGAATAGAACAATTTTGATTATAAATACATCACATGAGACAATATCGAGATATTTAAAATCAATAGATAACTTGAATAAAATTTAAGAATACTTGCATAACATATGGATCCATTGCATAAGGTAAATGCAAAAGATGGGATACTTGCATACATACACCTATTGCATAAAATAAATGCGTCGGTTCGGATACTTGCACAATAACGATTGAGTTAAGATACTTGCACAATAACGATTGAGTTAAGGAACTTGCACAATGTAAGAAGTTGTGTAAGTTAGAAACTTGCCTTGATCGTTGACTACTGCTACGCAATTTAATTTAACTTCTTTCAAAAGACCTATCAGTTATAAGATTGATCTTTCAGTCAGCCAATCATATTATACTTTATAATATCGCTTCTTTATAAGTACATTATCTAACATTCAACCACATAATCAAATATTAGATAACACATTAACACCATACGTATTCAATTCTAAAGTTAGCACACATCGAGTCTTTAACAGTGTTCAATATAGTATGTTGAGTGGTTTCCCACAAACAACCAACAAACTAGTTTCCGTCTCGTCTACACTGTTTTCACAGTGAGTGAGATCGGTTACCAGTTCGTATATACCTCCGCTCCCTGAATGAATTGTTTAGCCCAGATACTATACATCGATTATTAAAGAGTACGACTGTACCACTACTTTATGAATTAACACTAAGTCTTTCATGATATAAGTCTTTCTTTATGGTCCTGTAGGTTAAGTACCCAATCCAGCAAACTAGATGGCAATCCAGCAAACTGGATTCCAATCTAGCAAACTGGATTCCAACATGGATTATAATCGAGCACAATGGATTCAAACTATTCAATTCAGTCAACTATTTTTGCAATCCAGCAAACTGGATTCAAACTATCTTATAATCCAACAATCTGGATTCACTAACTTTCAATACAACAAACTAGATTCACTATTTCAGCAAACTATTTTCCAATCCAGTAACCTGGATTCGAACTAACTTATAATACAACAAACTAGATTCACATTATTCAATGCAGCAAGCTAGATTCACCCTATTCAGCAAGCTGGATTAAAACAGTTTTCTATTTTATTAAATAATTCATTTAATCATTCTAAAATGCCACAAACATTATACTTCCTTGCAAATGACCAAAACCATTATCAAAAATCTGTATATACCATATTTAGGGTTCTCAAGTCATAAAAACCCATTTTCCAAATTTTTAACTTCACATAATTAATTAAATCCATTTATCCATAACTTCATCATTTACATAAAAAATAGCAAACCATCTTCAAAATCATTTCTTTTCTAGAAATAGACTATATATAGTCCCCTTATGAAAATATATTTTTCCTGGAATATTTAAAATTTATTTACTATATTTAAATAGTCCAAAATAGCTAAATCTTGCTACATTTTTCATAAATCAAAACTTTGTTAGAAATTCTAAAATTTACAGGGTATGTTCCTGCTATATACATATACTCCCAGTAATTATTTTATAATTATTGGAGTTAACCACAAAGAGTTATTCAAGAATACTTTTGACAATGGTCCCTCACGATAAAATCCATAACTTTCATTCTACATGGTCAAAAATCTTCAACTTTTTACAGGACTCACATAACTTGCCATATTATCACCCCAAATTTTCCTAGAATGTTTAGAGCACAAAACATAGACGAAACTGTCGCTGGATATGAACAGTCAGCGGGCTTTATTCCAGTTTTGAGAAAAATGTGGATTGTTTGTACCAAAACAGTCCATACGAATTTTGTATTCATTATTTTTGAATTCTACTACTTGAGTTTAGTAGTTAACTTATATATCTAGCACTACTCTTTGACGGATCGTAAAAAGAGTTTACGGATCTCAAGTTATGAACTTAGAAAGTGATGAAAAGTTGGGGTTTCCTAGTTTTGTTTTAAAACATAGTTTTGTTTCTTTTCTTTTCTTAACCATCCAAGCACATCCATACATAAGTTGAACACAACCAAGCATAAAACATTATTTAACATATAACTTAAGGGTTTTAGACCTTAAGATCATAACTTTATACCATCAAAAATCAAATCAAACAAAAGAAATAAACTAGGGATTTTGTTATACCTTTTTGTTGATTTCTTTCCTCCTTCTTCCTAAGGTAGCTATGGAACTTGAAGCTTTGGAAAATCTCTTCCCCTACTAGCCATGGCCTCTCCCTCTTCTATCTCAAAATATTATTTTGGAGAGAAGGATGGATGAAAGAGAAAAGAGGTAGATTTTTTTTTTCTCTCTAAACTAGGAAAATGAAATGAACAACGCTATCTTTGGTTATTAAATCTAATACTTACAATAGCTATAGATACATAGAGTATATCTATATATTTTACCAACATTAAGAAGCATACACATTTGACAACTTGGTGATGGGTCACAATTATCATTTGTACTTTCTTTATTTATCCATACTGTAACGCCCCCCGAAACTCGGGTCTTACCTTGAACCCGGGTCCGGTGCGTCACGGTACTACCCATACAACATAGGCTTACTAAAAATATGTAATTACAATAATATAACAACATATCCTCATCTAATCCCAGGCACGAAGACCTTAAATAAAACACTTATGACCAAGGTTGAATAAATACCATGATCCTTTACAATATCTCATGTGTGAACGCAAGGTTCAGATTCTGACTTTATCCAATCCCTGAATATTCGCAAGGTTATTCAATAACCAATACATTCGTTATAAAAATGTCCTTTATACAACATCGACATCCTTGTAGTTTACTATAACAAGTAACTAACATAATCACATCATAAATACCATAATGGATAACCTTCATTTCTAACTCAGGGTTTACATAGTCAAATTCACGTACATCATATACCGTCATCATAACTAAATAATTACAGTAAAGGGACATTTAGCAACCTTCCTATTTCCATGCGCCTCTAATCCTTATCATCACGATATCAAGATAATTGCATTGCATCGTAAACCTGCAAAAGTTTTATTTTTGCAAGATTGAGCACGACGGCTCAACAAGAACTGACAGTTTTCACATTTCATGCTTCACGTAACACATACATTTGCATTTTATCCATGCATCATGATTCTCATACTATGCATCTTACTCATGCATTATAAATCTTATGCAATTCATCCATATATATGCATCATGTATCTCATAGCATACTTCATGCATCTCACATTGTATATTTGCAATAATTCAAGTTCCACATAGAACAATATAGTCACATAATTGCACGTTATGCACACTTTAATCATGCTCTCATATAATCCACATAATAGTGAAAGATTTAGTAATCAAGTCATGTACATCAATACATTTAAACAAGTTAACAAGTTACTGAAAGAACTTGCCTTTAAGCGTTCCTTGCCAAATTATGATAGCTCGTCCTTCAAATATCCTACACAATTTATTTAACAATAAAATACCAATTAGCCACTAAAAAGGCTTCATATAATGGTTTACAATATAACAACTCTTATCTCATATTGTTCGCGCATTATAAATTAATAACGCGATTAACTCTAAAACGTTACTCGGCGTCGCGTCGTTTGAAAACGTTACGACCCTTATCACCATCAATACTTATTGGTTACATTAACCCCATCCCGTATCTTATAATGTTCGTTTCATTTGAATCGAGACATTATTCAAGTTCATTAACACTTTACACGGCGTTTCGACGTTTACACGTCACACACCTAATTCGCCTCCTTTGCATGTGCTTAGCATGCTCATGCATTGGTTTATAACACACTATCATGTTTCATTAGTATTAGAAACAAAATATTAAACAAGATTATACACACTAGTTACGACGTTACGACGCTTGCACGTCTATACGCTAAACTTGATTATTCGAACGCCTAGGCGACATGCATTTGCGTACGCCTAACATGCCCATTCAATTTATCTAATACTCCTTGGTTAATGTTAAGTATCATTATAAATCATAACATTCATGTTATAAAACTTAGAACGTCATTTAACATTGTCGGGAGCATTACGCGTGCTTACGCGCATGCCCGACACTCTCCGATTGCCTCCAAAAACACATCAGTCACACAAATGGTCAATTTGGGAATTGATCCCGACCTCAAATTAAACAACTCAAAGAACAAAAGTTGTAGGTCTACTCGTTCTCTTTCCGAATCATCTTGAATCATCTCAATCCGAGTTCGTATGAGAAAGTTATGCCCATTTTACTAAAGGACGTTGGAGCCGTTTTGCACAGTTTCCTTACCAGCGCCGTTGGCGCTCACAATGGCCTATGGCCAGCGCCTACAGCGCTCCTATGCAGTAGCTGGCCCCGTGGCCAGCGCCTACAGCGCCCAGCCAAGCGCCGTTGGCGCTAGGCCTGAGTCCCCAACGCGTTTTGCTTCCTGGAATGCTCTGTTTTGGTGTTCTAGACCTATCTTGCTTCCAACCACCATAACTCTCTCAATACACGTTCAAATTGGTCCGCTCCGGACTCTATGGACTCCTAAGACATAGGGCTACAACATATCAAAAATTCAGAGCTATCCATTAACATTAACATGGACAAATCTTAGGCCAAAGTATCAACTCATGTTATATTTTCGTGTTCTTGGTGTTCTTGGTGTTCTTCACCAAAATCATCACCAAAACTTCGTTTTAATCTCTTTTTACTCCATTCCAACTGGGTTAAACTCATAACCCATGGAAGTACAATATCATAACAACAAACTAATTAAACAAACACAAAATCATAGCTACAAAGTCCTCTAAATCGTCCAAATGTCCAAGTTCATGTCCAAAGTTCATTGTTCTTCATGTTCTTCATCCTCCTTAAGCATAGGTACAGATTTCTTGCGTTTTTGTTCCACTTTAATGTTATTAATGGCTTATATAACCTCTTAACAACATTTACAAACAATCACCACAAACAAAAATACCAAGAATCGCCACAAATCCGACTCACAAGCTTAAGAGCTCAAAACTAAGAAAAACTTGAAAAACTCAATAAGAAATCGAATGGAAAGGATTTGATTGGTGTTTACCTCTATAAATCCTTCCTAGATGATTAAGAAGCTCGGCTAGGATTTATTTTAAAGGTCCTCCTTGCTTGGATTCTCTTCTTCTTCCTCCTGTGCCTCCTTCTTCTTCCTCCTTCCTTTTTCCGGCGAACTTCCGGCGACTCCTCCTCCTTTTTCCGGCGAGCTCTCTCACTCTCACGCTCTCTCTCTGCAGAATTTGAAATGGGTTTGAATGGGGAGCTGATGGTTTGCAATAGAGGAATGAAGTTGTTGAATTATTTGGGAGAGTGGAGGAGTAAATTTGGGAAGAAAAATGAGTTTGTGGTTTAATGGCTCAAGGTGGCCAATTTTTCAACATTGCCGGCAATAGCTCTCCCTCCTTGCAATTTGATTGGTCCAAAATGAGGGATTGGTTCCCTCTTGGAGTGACAAGCCAAAATAAATACCCAAATACACCAAAAATATACCCGAAAACTCCCACTTTTGTACCAAAATTGGTAAATAACCCTACCCAAAATTAAAATGGGCATTACCATAAATATTGGGATACGTAAAAATAATTATTAAGGGATTTGTCCAATTATTCGGAACACCCATATAATACATTTCGGATATGGATAAAATCACGTATCAGCTCAAATAAAATTTTTGACACTTGGAAAAAATTTTGTACGCATACACGTATTTATGAAATTATTCAACATCGAAAGAGACACAAAAATTTTATGGCGTGAATGATGCCTCGGGAAACGTGCCTCGTGAATAGTAATTTTGCGATCTTTCGCAAAATCAATTATTCACTCCTATGATTCAATAACGCATAAAACTTCATACATTGACATCATCCAGGTTATAAAATAGCCTTTAAACACGTCACATAAAAATAATATTTAATCCGTTAATACTATTAATAAACCCAAATTACAAGGGTATTCACGATTCGCGATCGCTACTCTTTCCGATTAACTCCCCATAATCATATACATCAACGTACATATATCTCACCCATATTTTGGGTTAGCGTCTTTACAATAAATAACTCATCCAATAATATTATCCTTTAACTATTTATTTAATCCAATAAATAGTACTCTAGCGATATTTCTCGAATCCGCCAAATTAGCTAATACGAAAACTTTGATACCTACTAATCATCGTCTACACATAATCTAGGTTATAATATAACCTTTAAACACTTACCACATAATATTATCAATAAAAGTCTATTTTATTCAATAATATTCATAAGCTCGAATTATCAAGCTACCCATGACTCGCGATCGTTGCAATAATTAACTATTAACTCATTCATTTCGAATCTATGTATATATTTCACATTTATATATATACATATTAAGCTCATCTATTTAATCACATAAATATATATAACACATATATATTCAAACGCGACTCATAATAAGAATTATTCTATATTAAATTCTTATTATAATTATTCTCAAAAATCCGGGTTGTCACATCCTTCCCTCCTTATAAGGATTCCGTCCTCGGAATCACAAATATCAAACCTCTTACTCGGTTTTCGTCTAATTTCTTCCGAAATTTTATCGTTGAATAAATTTTAACGTATTACTATAACATTGTTTCATATTACCTATTTAATCTCTGAGTATTATCCTATGTTTAACCCATCAATTTCCTTTTCTAAGGATCATTGTATGCCACAATCATCATAATAATTTAATATCATGATTTGCTAACTCATAAACATTCGGGATATTACACATACAAGCAAGCTCCAATAATTCAACACATCACCCATTTGGGTACATCCTTGCCGGCAGCCCCTCTTGATTTTGTCCCACTTTTTTAGTCTTCTTTGATTGCTTTAATAAATTAATTAAGTTGCTAAAAATATCTATCAAGTGGGCTAGCAATTGGGCTTTAATTAAATTCCTTTTGGGCTTACTTTAACTAGTTTAAGCCACTAGTTTTCTAATTTTAGAATTTCATGCTTGGTTACTAATTTAATAAGTGTTGGACTAATTTAATTAGTCCACACATTAATTATCCAAGTCCATGTTTAATAAAATGAGTGAGCTTGGTTAGTAAATTAATTAGGCTAGTCCACTAGTTTTCCTTACTAATTGGACTATTAAAATAAATTATACATATAACACATAATTCTCATTAATCGATACCCATAATAATTAATGTACAAAATTTATTCACTTACTATATTCACTTTAATTAAATATTTAATTAACTAAGTATCTTATCAATTGTTTAATATTAATATTCTTATGTTAGTCCACTAATTTAATTAACTATTAATGGGACATGCTTTAAGTAACAGTTAATCACATGCATTATCCACATAAGTCATAACATATTTATCATCATTGATAAATAATTATTATACATATTGAACCACATGTTGTACATACATGCATTCAAGTATAATCAATACTTATATTTAGTATTCAAATTTCTTTAAGAAAATAAATTCTTATATCCATAATACAAACATACATCTATTTAAATACAATTATAACAATAATTGTATTAATCATTAAAATCCATAATCATAGATCAAATTAGTGTTTTGATCATCACTTTATCTATGTCTCATTTACCATACTTAGTTAATTTAAAATAAATTGGCTAATCTTATAAATTCCTATCCTAAAGAAATAATCATAGTAATAATAATAATATTAATAATCATTTCTTAAAATATACATTTATCATTTAAATAATATAGTAATCATATTTTTATAAATAATCATATATCTTTAATATAAGAATTAACTTATTAACAGAATATAATTTATTATTAACAATTATTTCTTTAATAAGAAATTTACTTGAAACCATGTATGAAATAAATATCTATGTACATATTACATATTCATATTCCTTTCCTTGCACACGTTCCCATACTTACTTTAATATATAATAAAAATAATTTTATTATAACAAAAAATATTCATACGTAAAATTTCTTATTTTAATATATCGAAAATCTTGGGTTATTACAAAAATAATTATTATGGGATTTATCTAAATATTCGGAACACCAATATAATACATTTCGGATACGGATAAAATCATGTATCAGCTCAAATAAAGTTTCCGACACTTGAAAAAATTATCCATTCGCTCACACGTATTAATGAAATTTATTAAAATCGAAAAAGACATAAAAATATTATGGCGTGAATAATGCCTCGGGAAACATGCCCCGTGAATAGTGATTTATCGACGCTACGCGAAATTAATTATTCACTTAAACAAAACTATGACACGTAACATTTCATACATTCACGTAATCCAGGTTGTCACACAACCTTTAAACATGCAACACAAAATAATATTAATAAAATATAATATATTTATTAATATTCAAAAATTCGAATTACAAGGCAAATCCAGAATTTTCGGTCGTTACAATACACGTCACATGTTAACACAATTTTCCATTTATCACAATATCTCATGCTAATTTGATTAGACATAAACATCACATGGTCAATTTCCAATGTAGATAAAGCACAAGCACTATGTAATTTATCAAACATATTATCTAAGTAAAGAAAACCATAACGATACTTGTTTACCAATTCAAAATTGACGAACAAGCTCGATGTCTTATCCTCCTTAGATATTATGATCTCATGAATAGCACACGAACTAATGCTTTCTCCCACGATACCCGCTTTGATCAAGTTGGACTCCATCAACTCTCCAACCCGCCTTGGTAACTTCGTCGTCTCCTCGGAAATACTATAAGCTAATTGATACGGAATGATTGCACGGGGTATATCATCAACAACCTATACAAGAGACAAAACAGAACTAGACAAAGAAGAATTAATCTTGTTAGTATTCAAAAGCGTCGTCTTGTACGAATGTACAATCATTGGCTTTTCAAAATACAACTTACTTTCTAACTCACTCTCCTCTCTTTTTTTCACTCTTACTCTCCACTTTTCTTCCTTTAATTTATTTTCATTCTCTCTCTTTTTATTCTCTCGTTTCTTTTCGTTATCTTTTTCACACTTTTCTTGTTCACACTCAATCTTTTTTTTAATTTCTTTTTCACTTTCTTTTTGTCGTTTACTTTCACTTGTATTTTCTTCCTCGGGATCACAGACTTCATCTCGAACATTGGAATCTAACAACTCTCCTTGGACCGCGTATTCTATTATTTCTTCTTCCACCTGCGGCTGGGCTTGCTCCTTTTACGCCTGTCGACCGTTTTGTAGCTGTTTCATCCAATCTTACCACATCTTATCAAAGTTGTCCTCTTTGATCTCCTTAGTAAATACTCGTTCCTCATACACCTTAGGAGTGTCTCTTCGTTGTCTCTACTACAAATCTTCATGTCTATGAACCTTCTTTTCATTATCCCAAGTTGAACGTCTTGAAGGTTGCTTTACATGTTGCGAAGATGCATGTTCATTCCCCCTGCTAGGCTGTACAGGGGCATACCGCTTTCTCATCACGGTTTTGAATTCTTCCCACGTCTTGATCAGAAGCTCTCTGTACCTTTTCCTGCTACGCACAAATTCAACCCACCATGTAGCTGCATGACCGAAAAAATCCTGGATCGCCAATTTGAATTTCTTATGCTCCGAATAATCATAATAGTCAAACTCCCATTCCTTCCTTTTCTCCCAACTCATATAAGCTTCTCGATCTGCTCTACCATGAAAAGATCTCTTTTGCCACTCATAATTATTTTCACAATTATATCCATACATAATCGCTACAAAACAAAGGTTAGTAGATAAAGAAAAACATTTCCTCACACACTCCCTCACGTGTTTTGCTCAAACAATGAATCACATAATTAAGAAACGCTCGTGCATCACTCTATTGGCTTTTACCCTCAATTGATCTCACACTCTTGTCGTTTACCGCTCTAATTCCCTCTAATAGGTTCTTTTTGAATTCACCAAACAAATATCACAGTTTTCTATTTAATTCAATAAGAACTTATCACAAAACAAAATATAGCAAGTGTGACGTACGATAACCACCAAAATTTCACGATCACCAATTAGAATCCTCTTGAGTGAAATCCGAATATCCTCAAAATTCACGAATTCCAACAATAGAATCAGATAATAATTTCTTCAATAAAATCCCAATAATCACGAAACTTATGAAACCCAGGAAATTGAAACAATAATAATTTTTCCCTTTTTTTAACTCACGAATATTTTTTTTACGATATATACTCAACAGAAAATTTAAAGATAAGTAACTCGCTAGAAAAGGCTTAGCTTTGATACCAAATGATAGACTCCATGGCACGCTTGCGTGAGGTGGTCTTCGCCCGGATCGTTTCTAGTAAGCAAATTTGATGGAACTCTTTCGATACCTTAATCCCTCGCCTATATGTAGACGATAAACCTCGGTATAATCGATCAAGCAATTGAATGCGTGTAGGAAGGAACACCACTAACACTTTGACCCTCGTTTATTTGTAAATAAT
Source organism: Aralia elata (assembly GCA_034770075.1). Lineage (NCBI taxonomy): Eukaryota > Viridiplantae > Streptophyta > Magnoliopsida > Apiales > Araliaceae > Aralia > Aralia elata. The sequence continues at coordinate 27,681,863 of CM068387.1, forward strand.
AATCTCCGTACGATTGTATGATGCGGTAGAGTAACGCCACACACAACTGTGATTTGTTTTATGATAAGTTAATTATGAATCTCAAAAGAAAAACTAGGAATAATAACATAGAAATCATTCAAAGAACTAAAAGTAGAGAATAGCTCTCAATTGCATGTATAAAGCTCAGAATAATAATTGTTATTCAATAACATCAGCTAATACTTGTTTATACTACCCAAAAGGTAATCCTAATTGATAAGAAATAAACAAATTGATTTGGAAACAAAATCTTATCTAATATATCTTCTAATTAGAATTGAAAAGAAAATCATAACTAAACATCTTAAAATCCCGTGCAAATCCGCACTTAAAAGAAATTTGGAACGCGGAACAGAACTTGTGCGCCGCGGCCCACAGATAAGTGCGTCGCGGCCCCGAGAATGGTATGTCACGGCCCCGAGAATGGCGCGCCGTGGCCCAGAACTCCTATCCACGCGACTTTGCTGATTTGAAGCTTTAATTCCCAAATTTGATTCTTTACTCTTTTCTTGCTTTCGCCACCAAACATAAACCCTTCTATGGACTAAATAGCTAAGCTTAGAATCAAATCCCCAAACGAACGCGTGATGTGTTCCTTGAATCCATCCCTTTATAAAATGAAATACGGCTTTGTCGCAAGCTCCAAATACAAATCCTGTGTTATGTCGCAGCCAGTCGGAACGAGCATTCCTGAATGATATGGCACGTTTCCTAGCGGTTCTCGGGCTGCAAAATGCAAACCTTTCAGCGAAAACCAATAGTACGACACGAGAATCGAGGTGCGGTACAAAAATTGAGAAAATCAGCCCAGCCAGCCGCAGATCAATCTGCGGCCAATGATGGGACGTCTGACGACACGACACTCGAGCGCGACGTGGGGGAACCGAGGATCGGCGCGGGGGAACCGAGGCTAGCCGCAGATCAATCTGCGGCCAGGCCGCGGATCAATCTGCGGCTGCCTCTGGCAGCCTTTATCAATGCAGTTCTTCATTTTCATCCAGGGGATACAGGGAGACAAAAAAAAAAGAAAAGAGGAAGAAACAGCAGCCATCAGCAGCGGGAGAAGAGAGAAAAGGGAAAAAAAGTGAGGATTTATTATCCTTTTTCTAGATTATATCACATACACTTTCTACTCTATTTAATATACGAGTTTATACGAATCGTGGTGTCATTTGCAAGGTGAAAAGCCCTTTTTTTATAGCATTTTTGTTATATCATTTTGTTAAACTTTTTGTCTTTCGGGCTATATTAAATGTAGTTTTCTTGTATATTATTGAGGATCCACGGATTAAGGACTATTAGTGAGGGTTCCAACGGAACGAAATTCTTCCTAATGGCCCGATGATATCCATTTGGTGATTTTTTTAGCTCGTTATGGTAATGTATTATGCGTAGTGTATTTGAATTGCTATTTTAGGATATTGTGGTGTGTTAGGCAATCTGGTGTTGTTTATTTTTGGTAGTATCCATTTTGTGGGTGTGTAGCAATTTTAGATGTGAGCCTAGGAACGCGACCCCGTGGTCCAAATCTGATGATGGACATTTTTGGGTGTATGTAGTAGGGTCGATGCACCCTTTATTGTAAATATGTAATTGTCGGGCCTTAAAACGATATCAAGTCGAAAATCGGGTTTAAGGCCCCGTAATAGTGAAATATGTGCTTGTGGGGGCGTTTGGGGTTATTTTGATGGCTCACATGCCCATGAATACCCCCACGCATTTTAATGCTTGATTTGATTTACGACACAAAAATTGATTTCAAAGCTAAACGATGAAGATTTCCATAAAATCAATCAAATTAGGTTATTAGCACCACGAGGCTTAAAATTGGAAGTGCTAATGAATGTCGATTCCTATTTAAACGAAAAGGTTAAAGAAAAAATCGTTTTCAAACATCACAAAAAATGATTTTATAAAAATAAATGACGTTTTATTAAACCGTTGTGCATAGGGTTAAAGAGATCCTAGAAGTTGCCCGTTATTTTATTTACGAAAGCAACGTATAGGTCTCGATTTCTATTTTGACTAAGGTTTAAAAAACTCTTTTGCCAAAACGACTCCTAATTAAAATCTCACAGCTTTTGACAATTAAAATCAAACTTTTCTCATAATAAAAATAAAGTTTTCTCGTATAGGCCGAAAGACATTCTAAAGCATTCTCAAATTAAAACGCGACTTTTCATAAAAAACCAAATAGTTTCTTCATGCAAACTCACCACAACATTCACATAGGCACACATGTGCGCACACACACATTTTAAGAATTAAAGGATAGGAAAAGCATCAAGATTGTGGTAACCGTGTTTCACGGAAGTCGGGGGGTGCCTAATACCTTCCCCTCGCTTAAGCAAGCCCCCGAATTCTATGAATCTCGGTTTGCAGGCCAATTAATTCGGAGTCACACATGAGCCAACGATTTACGAAAACAAAGCTCGGATAAGTTGGTACATCCATTTCAAATATACCAACTGGCGACTCTAGTCAATTGGTTCATCATAAAAAACGATCTTTCAAAACCCCGTCGACATTTGTGCCGACCTTTTCCAAAAAATCATCTAATAAAAAGGCTAAAATTGGAATGGGTAGTAATTAGCATAGAAGCAATTCTCCCGGCGTCGACAGCTGGCGACTTTGCTGGGGATATTAGAGGGCTTAAGCCGCGTTCAAATCTTGATGTTGTCCTATCCTTTAAAAATTTATGAATGTGCATGTACATGCGATATTTTGACCTGTTTTACTTCTTGTTGTGTGAATGTGTGTTTTGACCAATGAATGAATGATTGAATGAAATTGCTTTACTTTAAAGTAATCATTTGCATACGGTGAGGACGATGAATGTGAATGTATGTTGAGAGTGTACCTCCTCCTGAGGCACACCTGTCAGTTGCTTATTATTGGACTCGAAGGGGCTGCTCCTTGGAGATGGCTCAGGAAACGCACCACCCAGATCCGCTCCAATTGAAAGGATTTAGACGAGTAGATTGCGAAGATTTGGGGACCTTCATGCCGAAAAGCCGCGAGAGTAACCTTAGGGTAGGTCAGCCTCAGATTAACCCAACGCAGGGAAAGTCTCTTCATGCCCTTTTACGTTTACGCGTATAAATGTCATAGTCCCATTCAATATTTTTATATATACCTCCCCTTTTTGTCAAAGGAAAGTACTGACCTCTATGTTGTGCAGGGAATAGCTGGGAAAGCATAATAAATCGTGTCTAGCATTTATTATTGCAATGAGGGACTGCTAACATTTTGTTTTGCAGGGAAAGACCCAAAAACACAAAAGTTACAGCTTTAGCATGCATCCACATCTTTCATTTCCCAAGACTAAACTTCAAACCATTTTCCCCTGTAGGATTGCTCCTCAAACGCGTTTGCGATCTAAGAAGGCCCAGGATTCTACATCTGAAATGGCTGATCTTCCACCTCCTAATCCTGGTTCCATATCTCGGGAGGAATTCGATGATTTTAAAAAACAGATGTTGGAAATGGCCACGATGCTGAAAGAGCAGTTGCTACTGAGACAAGATCCACCAAACAAGGATCCGCCTAAGGATGATCAACCCCAGCCTAAGGGCGAACCAGTCATCCCCAAAGCCATTCCTACACCTAACAGTACAGTAATCACTATTCCAGAGGAGGGAGATACTGATGATCTTCGAAAGAAAATGAAGCAGATGGAGGAGACTATCCAGTCTCTGAAAGGCATAGGTTCCCTGGGCAGGGTAAATTATTCAGATCTGTGTGTCTTTCCAGGAACCAAGTATCCGGAGAAGTTCAAGATCCCCGAATTTGAGAAATATAATGGGAAGGGAGATCCTTATACACACCTGAAGATATACATTGGGGAACTTGGGTCTTATGCAGAGGACGAAGGACTGAGGATGCAGTTATTCCAAAAGAGCCTAACGGGAGAAACAAGAACTTGGTATGCCCGCCTTGATAATGCTCGGATCCACGACTGGGAGGAGTTAGCCCATACTTTCTTGACACAATACAGCTTCCAGGCACAGATAGCCCCTAACAAATATCAGATGACAAAGATCAAGAAGCAACCAAAAGAATCTTTTAGGGACTATGCACAACGGTGGAGGGGTATGGCTGCACTGGTGAATCCCCCAATGAGCGAGGCAGAGATGGTAATGACCTTTGTGGATATTCAGGAGGCGCCCTATTATGAGCGAGTGATAGCGGGGATTGGAAGACCTTTTGCCGAAATGATAAAGCATGGAGAAATGGTTGACATGGGGTTAAAGTCTGGCAAGATCCAGGACTTCACGGCTCTAGAAACAATTGCGGAGCAAATCCAGAGTGGAAACTATGGCAATGCTTCCCGCAGGACCCAAAAGAGAAAGGAGGAAGATGTTTCCCTCATCCTGCAAGGATCATCTAGGAGGGTGGAGAATAGCCCTCCAGTACAAATACAGAGAATTGTGCCACCCCGACAACCTAATTTTGATAATCAAAGGATGGACGGACGAAGAAAATTTGAGACCACCAGAGATCGGGTATTCACCCCGTTTGGGGATCCTCTTGAACAGATTTTGGCAGTATTAATAGCTCAGAGAAAGATAGTCGATTTGGCACCCCCAATTGACCCGAAAGGGAGAAGATTTGACCCGAGTAAGAAGTGTGCATACCATTCGGGTTCCCCTGGTCATGATACTCAGGAATGCTGGGCGCTGAAGCACAAGATTCAGAACATGATCGATAGCGAGGAGATCGTGGTAGAATAGCCAGAGTCACCAAATGTTAAAGTCAATCCCCTGGCTAAGCATGATGGGGAGGGGGTCAATGTGGTGGAATCCATCGAAGCCGGAGGACCACCAAGGCTGAATTATATAAAGAGAATCGATGAGATGATTGGCATGATAAGTGATCATGAGAATATACGAGGGACACCGATTAGGTTGGCGGGTCTGAGCAGAGATATCACAGAGGCGCCTATCAAGTTAACGGCTCCGAAACTTCTCACCATTGCAGCAAGACCACAAATCCCCATTAGCAGTCTGAAAATAGTACCGTGGAATTACGGGAGAGTATCAGAAGAGGTGGCCAGTTGTGCTTCTATAACATCAAAGGGGAATCCTTTATATCTTCCAGGACGAGCCCTTGAGAGCAAAGGGAAGAAGAACGAAAAGATATCCGAAGAGAAAGCTGTGAAATTCTTAAGGAAGATGAATCATCCAGAAGCAAGGGGGCAAGGTATTGAGAGAGGAATCGACTCTGACATCGATCATGGATTTGGTATTATCATCCGACGATCACTGCAGAATTCTGACCAAAGTCCTAGGAGAGGCACACATTCCCAAGGTGATTAGCAAAGAAGGTTTCGGCCATCTAGTGGACCATCTGTTAGAAAACAATGTAATATCGTTCACAGATGATGATATCCCCAAAGAGGGAAGGGGGCATCGGAAACCGCTGCATATTGCGGTAATCTCATCAGGATATGTTATGAATGGGGTGCTAATTGATAGGGGATCAGCATTGAATATCTGTCCATTCAGTACATTAAAAAAAATGAACGTCAATCCTAAGCGCCTGCGGGCCAGTTATGTGGTGGTACGAGCCTTTGACGGATCCCGGAAGGATACGATGGGGGAGATAGAATTGCCTGTGGAGATAGGACCTTGTACTTTCGATATTTCATTCCAAGTCCTGGATATCGCGGCAAGTTATAACATGTTATTGGGAAAGTGACACCCCCAAATCCGGGTTTCCTAACGTCGAATTCGGTGTTCCCGATACTCAACAACAAACATACTTTCTAACTGATGCGGAATAATAAACATACATTGTTTATCGAAATAGTAATAAAGTCTTACAATCATGGTCCCAAGGTTCTTTAACCTTAACTTAAAACATACTCTCAATACAATAAGAGTTCACATAGCCAAATAACATTTAAGATAAACTAGTACATAAGCCATATCAGGCAACTACTCTTGCACCTTCCCTTTTTCTTTGTCTCCTTTAGACGTTTATGCCTTAGCTGAAATAAAGATCATGATATAGCAAGGGTAAGCAACTAGTTTGCTTAGCAAGTTTATACACAAGGGAGATATATCATGAATAGAAGGAAATTTCGCTTTCAATGTTCAACAACAGTATAAAATTGTGAAGAAACATGAATTAATAGTCGACAATTGAATATTCGAATAATTGAATGACAATTACTGAGTGGTTGGAAATAACCATAGGCATTTGCCAAGGTTCTCATCATTTAAACTGGACCTCTTAAAAAGTTTTGGTAATCAAGGGGATCAGCCTTTCATACCCCGTGATTTATGCATAAACACTTAATAAACCAGCATTGATATCATGCCTTAATCAAATTTATCTTTTTCTCAGTCAAGAGTTCTTACTATAGCAAATTAATAAGAACAACTTTTAAAATACATTTGATTTCACAAATTTAGACATGCTTGATCTAGCTGATACAAAAAGCATAGATCTATCTCATAAACAGTTCATGCTTGAAAGAACTTTAATCTAATTCACAATTCAATAACAATAGAATAGGAATTCAATTGCACAAGGTGCGAATCTCAACAACCAGTATAGATGTGAATAATCAACAATAATTATTCACTAATCATGCTTTAAAAATCATAACTCGAGTTTGAGTTAGGGAACTTGCCTGTCTGCTCAGCTACAAATAATTCTAGCTTTAATTAATTGGCCTTGAAGAACCTAACATTGATAACGTCGATCTACCAATTAGTACTGCGTAGTTGTATATCGATACGCTTACTTATGCTATTTATTTAACAATTAAGCAAATCACATAGCACACATAAGTTAATAAACTATCGTAAATCCTATAAGACACTTAATATTATCAATCCTAGTAATATTTAATTCACCTCTTGGTATTATTAGTCCACTAATAACACTTTTATTCGTTTACTAATGTTATTAACATCTTAATAATATTTTAATCATCCAATAATACTTTAATCTAATATTATTAATCTCTTAATAATATTTTAATTCTCATATCATTAATAATATTTTAATCTAATATTATTAGCCATTTTAATAATATCTTAATCATTTATTAATGCTTAAAACAAATTTTATTACTCATTCAATAATATTTCCATAAAGTTTTAATCTTAATATTTCTTTGTTTACTTAAACATATCGAATTCTTATATTACAAATATCATAGTAATATTTTAACAAGTTATTAGGCGAATAAACAATTTATTCTAATTGTTTTACCCTTAATTAAACAACTCCTTTACTACCCATAAAAGGTCATAAATATTATTTCTCATTAAATATTACCAAAATACCCCTCAATAGTCAGAATATATAATATTAGGAGTATCCAAGCTTTAAAATCATATTTTTCTTATTTATGACATCACTTAACTATTTATTTTCTTTTAACCATAACTATAACATTATTATAAAAATTAGCAAATAGGTTCTGAAAATTATTATCCTCTGGATCTGGATAGTATATGATCCAACAATGATCCAAAAATTTTCCTGGAATTTTAGAAAATGATTTACTATTTTTAAAGTACTTAAAACCTCCGAATCTTGTTACATTTTTCATAAATCAAATTTCGCTCAGAAAATTCTGAAATTTTAAGAGTACACTCTCATAATGTATATAAACATACTGTAAAAAGTTTATATTATTTCAAGGTACACACAGTGAGAAATCCGAGTATGAATATTTAGAAGTCCTTCACGGTAAAAGCCATTATACAAAAACTACACATCGAAACGTGTTCGTTCTTTTTCCTACTTGTAGATACTTCTTAAGGTACCTTTATGATTTGTTTCAGATTTTTAAAAGATACATAACCGGCTGAAACAACCTTTGAAAAAACAAGGACATCAAGCTTTTAGGGTTTTAAAGCTTTAAGTTTTATAGCTGGACTGTTTTGGGAAAATAGCCCCCAAGGCTTCAAAAATTATTGGATTTGTGTTCTACCACTTGAGTTTACTAGCTAACTCATGTACCTAGCACCCCCTTTCAACGGATCACAAATCCATGTTGTAGATCTCAAGTTATGGGTGATCCAATTCAAGAAAAGCTAGGGTTTTTACCCTTTAAGAACATAAGTTTCTTTTCTTCCTTTGAATCTCCATTCTAACACTCAAGAGGATTAGATCTATACATGAAGCATGAAGATCTAATGATTCTTGAGTCTTAGAATAAAATCTCTCAAAAACTATGAAAATAAAACAAAGTAAGAAAGAAGGAAATGGTTTAGGGTTTCACCTTGATCTTGTAGCTACTCTCCTTGATCTACCAAAGTATGTGATGAACTTGAGATGCATGAACTATGCTAATCTCACTCTCTTTTTCTCTCTAAGCTCTTACTCTATACTTGGTGAATAATAGATGAACCAACCCCTACTAGCATTGTTGAGGGGTCCTATTTATAGGAAAGTAGAGACCATGGGCAAAATAGTCATTAATCATGACTAGGCAAGGACAATTTGATCAATTCATCAATAATAGGAAGCTTCCTAGCAACTTCCTCAAGGGTATTTTAATCATTACCCAACTTATTTTAAGGTTAAAATAGTCTTTTCGCAAAATCTTAATTATCCATTAGTTATTAACCATTCTTCATTGGTTATTAGACATTGGTTATTATCTTGTCATAATTACATTGTTTAAACACAATGGTTATTATCCCGCCATAATTACATTGGTTATTAACCACTTGGATATACAATGGTTATTGCCCCTTCATAATTACCTTGGTTATTAACCACTCTTGGCCATTTTAGCCATTACACACCAATTCCTACACTTGACTCACATATGGTTATTTCTTAACCATAGTTATATCATACCTGCCAACATAAGTATAGACACATCTTATACATCTCCCACCAATTAACCCAAGTTGGTTTAAATAGAACACAACGTTAACTCATTAAATTAAATTAGATTTAATTAATAAGGACGTTCAAAATTCACGGGCATTACATCCCTCCCCCCTTATAAAAATTCCGTCCTCGGAATTGCAAAAATAGGGTTACTCAAATAAAAACGGATAATTCGCTTTCATTTTCTCTTCGAGTTCCCACGTAGCTTCTTCGACTGCGTGATTCCTCCAGAGAACCTTGACGGAATGGATGGTCTTGTTTCTCAACTTCTGTTCCTTTCTATCGAGAATCTGGACAGGAACTTCCTCGTACGTCAAGTCGTTCTCGACTTGGATTGGTTCATAGGAGATAACGTGCTTATATCCTGGTTTATACGGCCGCAAGATTGACATATGAAATACGTTGTGAATGTGCTCAAGTTCAGGAGGTAACGCTACCTCGTACGCCACCTCGCCGATTCGCCTCAAAATCTCGAATGATCCTATGAACCTAGGGCTCAATTTGCCCTTCTTCCCAAGCCGGATCTTTCCTTTCCAATGGGATACCTTCAAAAATACAAAGCTACCAACTTCAAAGTCCCGCTTCTGACGATGTAAGTCGGCATATTTCTTCTGGCGATCTTGAGCTGCTACTAGCCGGTTTATGATCAGTCGCACGATGTCTGTAGTCTGCTGCACCATTTCTGGTCCCAGTAATCTTCGCTCCCCGACCTCGTCCCAACAAATCGGGGTTCGGCATTTCCTTCCATATAGCACTTCGTACGGTGGCATGCCGATACTGGCATGATAGCTATTGTTGTAAGCAAACTCCACCAGTGGCAAATGGTCATCCCAGCTGCCCTTTAAATCCATCACGACTGCTCGAAGCATATCTTCTAGGGTCTAAATCGTTCGCTAGCTCTGGCCGTCGGTTTGAGGATGATACGCTGTAGTCAACCTCAACTGCGTCCCCATTCTTGCCTGCAGACTTTTCCAAAAATTCGACGTGAAGCACGGATCTCTATCAGATACAATTGATACCGGCACTCCATGCCTTGACACTATCTCTTTCACATAAAGCTTTGCTAATTGCTCCAGATTGTACCGTATCTTGATTGGCAGAAAATGAGCAGACTTGGTTAGACGATCCACGATTACCCAGATAGCGTCTAAACCCTTATGAGTTGGTGGTAGTCCCACCACAAAGTCCATTGTGATGTGCTCCCACTTCTACTCCGGAATCTCTAACGGTTGAAGTAATCCGCTCGGTCATTGGTGCTCTGCTTTAATCCGCTGGCACGTCAGACATCAGCTGACGCACTCCGCCACTTCGCGTTTCATATTCGGCCACCAAAAATTTCGTCGCAAATCCTAGTACATCTTTGTGCTTCCAGGATGTACTGAGTACTTCGTGCTGTGAGCTTCCTAAAGGATTTCTTCCCTCAATTCCAGATCCAACGGTACCCAGACTCTCCCTTCAAATCTTAGCAATCCGGTGCTATCAATCTTATACTTAAAAAACTCTTTTGCCAAAACGACTCCTAATGAAAATCTCACAGCTTTTGACAATTAAAATCAAACTTTTCTCATAATAAAAATAAAGTTTTCTCGTATAGGCCGAAAGACATTCTAAAGCATTCTCAAATTAAAACACGACTTTTCATAAAAAACCAAATAGTTTCTTCATGCAAACTCACCACAACATTCACATAGGCACACACGCGCGCACACACACATTTTAAGAATTAAAGGATAGGAAAAGCATCAATATTGTGGTAACCGTATTTCACGAAAGTCGGGGGGTGCCTAATACCTTCCCCTCGCTTAAGCAAGCCCCCGAATTCTATGAATCTCGGTTTGCAGACCAATTAATTCGGAGTCACACATGAGCCAGCGATTTACGAAAACGAAGCTCGGATGAGTTAGTACATCCATTTCAAATATACCAACTGGCGACTCTGGTCAATTGGCTCATCATAAAAAATGATTTTTCAAAACTCCGTCGACATTTGTGCCGACCTTTTCCAAAAAATCATCTAATAAAAAGGCTAAAATTAGAAAGGGTAATAATTAGCATAGAAGCGATTCTCCCGGCGTCGACAATCGTCGAGTCACATGACTGACTGACTCTACGATCGTCGAGAAATACTCTACAATCGTCAAGTCACTGCTGACTGACTCTACGATCGACGAGAAATACCCTACGATCGTCAAGTCACATGACTGACTGACTCTACGATCGTCGAGAAATACTCTACGATCATTGAGTCACTCGACTGACTGACTCTACAGGTATAAGTGCACTCTACAATCGTAGTAAAATCACTTACGATCGTTGAGTCCCTTCCCTTGACTGATTTGGTCTAAGGTCATACAGGTCTCACATTATGATTTGGGTCTGACTTATGATTTACAGAACTTCATGATTGGTGTAAACTCACCTTCTATTAACTGTGTCTTTTCATAATTGATTTAACAAAGACCTATGGCTTTAACTTAAAAGGTAAGTCGGGATGTATACTAAGATACACTCCTTCTTTGGTCATAATCATGGTCTGACTGTCATCCCTTATGGTCCATAAACACATTGTTCTGAGATTTTAATCATACAGATTACTTTCGTTAGTTTTACTATGGTAGTTCTGATTTGAGCTCGGCTCAAGTCGTTAGTTGGTCTCAAATAGATGGTGACACCGTCAATTAATTACGGATGTTTTAGTATAAGGTTGTCAAACTACTATTCTTGTGGTTTAACTTGGTCTGGTCATTATTCTTAATGACAACACTTTTACTCTGCCCAACATATAAAAACAGAGTACTTAGCTCATGAGTCATTTCTGGTCTTTAAACTATTTTGCACATATATGAAAATAATAGACCTTAACCATTGAGACTAGAAAACTTCTCAACTCTTTGATTTTGTGGCTCTTCTTCTCTTATTCCCCAAATAGGTAATTAAACTAGAGAGCATCAGGTTGTTGGCTTCCCTCCCTTTAGTCAATCCCTTCTTCTTACCTTCAAACTCACCGATCCTCTCTATATCAGAACTAACCCTCTCAATAAACTTATAAGATTGAACAAAAACTCTATTTTTAGAGAAAACTCTTACTTCTCTGCTGGTCTCTACTCCAAATCATAAGATTATTATACAACAAATGTACCCATAGATGAAGAAGGATTAGGTAGGAAGTACTACCGACTCACTCCCCTTGCCATACCCCTGGTGATTAGAGTAGAGGGATGAGTCACTAGTTTTAGGATAGCTTGTGTGCAAGACACGAAAACTATCGGATTGCTATAACAGGTGTCCCGCTACTGTTGAAGATAATTCTTCAATTGAGTTACCGTATGGGCTAAGCACCCATTTTAGCTATGGTTGCTGATGTTTTTGGTTGGGTCAATCTTTATATGGGTCAATTCTAATTGGCCTACCAAATAACATCTATAATGGATCTTTATATGGCTGACCATAATTAAACCGAATTGGGCCTATCTTTTTTTTTTGATAACTTATTAGTCCAAACTACAAGTCCCTAACAATAACTTGAACTGGGCTTGCTTAATAATTCAATTGGACATGTTCGTTTTAAATAATTAATTTAAATATTTGGACTCCTCCATGGATGTAATAATGTAGTTACATAATTCTTATACCTAATATGTGATTAGGTTATATATAACAAATAATTATTCACATATCTACAATATATATACGTACGTATATATATATATTTATTTAATCACATACTTATCCTTCACAAGTCACAAAGTATTCAATACATTAATTAATAAATAATATATACATTTACAATGTGATCTCAATATTCTTGGTTATTACATTCTCCCCTCCTTATAAGAATTTCGTCCCCGGAATTTCACATAAGGTTACTCAAAAAGATTCGGATAATTCTTCCTCATTTTTTTCTCGAGTTCCCACGTAGCTTCTTCAGCGTTGTGGTTCATCCACAGAACTTTGACAGAATGTATAACCTTATTCCTTAGCTTCTGCTCTTTCCTATCTAAAATTTCTATAGGAATTTCTTCATAAGATAAGTCCTTCTCTACTTGAATCAGTTCATATGATATAACATGCTTGTAATCAGGCTTATACGGACGCAACACTGATACATGAAACACATTGTGAATGTGTTATAGTTCAGGAGGTAAAGCTACCTCGTATGCCACCTCGCCTATCTTTTTCAGTATCTCAAACGGTCTAATGAATCTTGGATTTAATTTACCTTTCTTGCCAAATCTTATCTTTCCTTTCCAGGGAGATACCTTTACAAACACATAGCTCCCTACTTCGATGTCTCTCTTCTTGCAATGAAGATCTGCATATTTCTTTTGTTGGTCTTGAGCTGCTACTAGATGAGCTCTTATCACTTTGATGATCTCCATAGTTTGCAGTATCAATTCTGGCCCCAATAGTCTACGTTCACCTACCTCATCCCAACATAAGGGCGTTCTGCATTTTCTCCCTAAACAGAGCTTCGTACGATGGCATACCAATGCTTGCGTGATAACTATTATTATATGCAAACTCTACTTATGGAAGATGATCCTCCCAGCTTCCCTTAAAGTCCATCACACAGGCTCTAAGCATGTCTTCTAATGTTTAAATTGTTCTTTCGCTTTGCCCATCAGTCTGTGGATGATACGCGGTACTCAACCTTAATTGTGTCCCCATCCTTTCTTGAAGACTTTTCCAAAAGTTTGACGTGAAGCACAGATCTCTATCGGATACAATTGATATCGGCACTCTATGTCTGGAAACAATTTCTTTGATATATAATTTGGCGAGTTGATCCAAATTATACCTACTCTTGATCGGCAAAACGTGCGCTGACTTTGTAAGACGATCCACAATCACCCATATGATGTTGTAACCTTAATGTGTCGCTGGAAGTCCCACCACAAAATCCATCATAATATGCTCCCACTTCCATTCAGGAATCTCTAGTGCCTGCAATAGTCCACTCGGTCGTTGATGCTCTACCTTGACTCGTTGACAAGTTAAACATTTGCTGATACATTCTGCAACCTCTTTTTTCATGTTCGGCCACCAAAAATGTTGATGCAAATCTTGATACATCTTCGTGCTTCCTAGGTGTATCGAGTATCTTGTACTGTACGCTTCTTGTAAAATCTCTTCTCTTAACTCCGGTACTGAAGGTACCCAAACTCGGTTTTTGAATCTCAATAATCTGGTGATATCGATCTTATACTTCAACTCTTCACCTTCAGCTAATCGTTCCTTAACATTACCACATTCTTCATCGTGTTCCTGAGCCTCTTTCACCTTGTCCAATAATGTCGGACTTGCTTCCATTTCCATTACTTCCTTTGAATCCTTCGAATTTTTCACCTCCAGCTCCATTTTCTCCATCTCTTTTACTAACTCCTCCTGCTCTGTCAATACAAATAACTTTTCTCTGCTCTTTCTGCTTAAGGCATCTGCCACTATATTGGCCTTTCCTGGATGGTATAAAATATCACAATCATAGTCCTTGATCAATTCTAACCACCTCCTTTGCCTCATGTTCAACTCCTTTTGTGTAATGATATACTTCAGACTTTTGTGATCTGTGTATATCTCACACTTTTCACCATAGAGATAATGTCTCCAAATCTTAAGGGCAAACACTACCGCAACTAACTCCAGATCATGGGTAGGGTATCCCTTTTCATAATCCTTCAACTGGCGTGACGCGTATGCAATAACCTTACCGTTCTGCATCCGCACACATCCCAGTCCCTTGTGAGATGCATCACTATACACTGTAAAACCTCCTGTACTATCTGTTAAGGATAACACATGTGCTTCACTTAGTCGCTTCTTCAACTCTTGAAAACTCTGCTCATTTCTCCGTCCACACATACTTAACAGTCTTCCTGGTGAAATTCGTCAACGGCGTCGCTATCTTTGAGAAATCTTGAATAAACCTCCGATAATATCCTGCCAATCCCAAGAAACTTCTGACCTCTGTCGGTGTCTTTGGCCGTCCCCAATTTTTCACTACTTCTACCTTTGCTTGATCAACAGAAATTCCCTAACATGTCCCAAAAATTGAACTCTCTTCAACCAGAATTCACACTTCAAAAATTTTGCGTATAACTTCTCCTTTCTCAATGTCTCCAGTACTATCCTTAAATGTTCAGCATGCTCCTCTTCTATCTTTGAATACACCAGTATGTCATCAATGAACACAACCACAAACTTATCTAAGTATGGTTTAAATACTCTGTTCATCAAGTCCATAAATATCGCTGACGCATTCGTCAGTCCAAAAGACATCACCAGAAACTCATAATGACCGTAACGAGTCCTAAATGCTGTCTTTGGTACATCCTCTGGTCCTACCTTTAACTGATGATGCCCAGTTCTCAAATCAATCTTTGAAAAACATCTTGCTCCTTTAAGCTGATCAAAAAGATCGTCTATTCTCGGTAACGGATACTTGTTCTTGATTGTCACCTTATTTAACTCTCTATAATCCATACATAACCTCATCGATCCATCCTTTTTCTTTACAAACAACACCGGTGCTCCTCACGGGGATACACTAGGCTGAATGTACTTTTTGTCTAACAAATGCTATAGTTGAACCATTAACTCTTTCATTTCTACTGGAGCCATCCTATATGGTGCTTTCGATATTGGCGTTGTCCCCGGTACTAGATCAATTACAAACTCTATCTCTCGGTCTGGTGGAAGTCCTGGCAGTTCATCTGGAAAGACATCCCCAAACTCCTTAACTATAGGTATTTGTCCCACTTCAGGATTCACCATCCGTGTATCCACTATATGAGCCAAATAACCTTCACATCCTGTTCGTAACATCTTCCTAACCTGCATCATCATCAAATAACTCGTTTGTCTTGGCGACTTGCTACCATAAAATACCACCTTAGACTTATTGGGTGTCTTAAGGCGTATGCTCTTTTTCTGACAATCAATAACTGCCTCATGGTTAAACAACCAATCCATTCCTAAGATTACATCGAATTCCCCTAAGCGTATCGGGATTAGATCCACGCTTAACGTGTGTCCCTTTATCTCCACACTACAATTTCTATGGATAAATTCTACAGGGATCACTTCTTTGTTTGCAACTTCTATATTCATTGGGTTTTCTAACTTTTCACGATGTAAATTTAATCTTCGAGAAAAATCATCAGACACAAATGAATAGGTACCTCCCGAATCAAATAATACATATGCATTTATATTATTGATCGAAATAATACCTGACACCACCTTCTTGGATGCCACTGTGTCTGGAACCGTCATGTTAAATGTTCTAGTTGTTGGCTTATTCTGTTGTGCTGGCCCTCTAATGGTTAATTTGGTGCTACTGCCCTTGTTGCCGCTTCTTCCATCAGTACTCTTCTTCAACGGACAATCCTTGAATCGGTGACCCGCTCCTCCACATGAAAAACAACCTCATTTCTTTGGTTTAGGACAATTTGGAGAAATATGTCCTTCCTGACCACAATTGTAACACACATTCTTCCCTTTCATACACTCCCCAAAGTGATTCTTTCCACACTTGTCACATGCCTTCTTTTTCTGTTGAAAATTCCCTGGCTGACTCTCTGAGTTGTTTCCACCGCTGTTCTATTTGCGTTTCTTGTTGTTGCTACCTCCACTACTAATGTTCTGATTCCCTCCTTCATTCTTCTTCTTATTTTTCTCTCGATTATACTTGGATACTGCTTCGCTTTCCCCTTCTGCAATGATTTCCTTCTCCAATAGAGTCGAAAATGAATCAATTTGTAACACTGCCACCTTACTGAAAATCCATGGTCTCAACCCATTCTTAAATCTCCGCACCTTTCATTCCTCGGTATCCACCTGATGCGGTGCAAATCTTGCCAACTCGTTGAACTTGGCGGCGTATTCTGAGACTAACATGTTTTCTTGCTTTAACTCCAAGAATTTAATTTCCATTCTTCCTTGCATACTCCTTGGAAAATAATTTTCAAAAAATAATTACTTAAATCTTTCCCACGTTACCACTCCTTCTCCGTCTTTATTCTGGTTAGATTCCCACCAGAAATTAGCCCCACCCTTCATTAAGTATGTAGCAAAAGCTGTCTTTTGCTTCTCTGCAACTCTTGCAATAACAAAAGTCTTCTCTATTTCCTTTATCCATGTTTGAGCTTCTATTAGATCTGTTGTTCCCTTAAACTCCAGCGGACCTACTGCCTTAAAGTCCTTAAAATTCGCCAATTGATTCCCTGGCAGATTTCTGTTGGACGATTTAGCAATCGATAAACACACACGTGCAAGTATACACGGTCCACAAGTAATATAATGATAAAATATGAGTCAAATCCACAGGGAATTGTGACGAATAAATACCAAGTACTAATCATATATCAATTTGATCTTGTTTAAGCGATGAAGATTTGAGTTTTGTTGATTAGTCAAGTTCAAAAGACAAGGAATAAGTAAAATGCAGTAAAGTATCAAGATAGAAAGATCTAAGATTATAATTTCCCCCAACACGTCATTTGAATCTCCTAACTCTCTCTTTTTAGTTAGTTATATCATACGAATTGACAACCGAGAAATTAAAACTTCATAAGAGCCTCTGTCGATGGTCAATCACGAATCTTCCTAAGCGGTGCATAGGTATATGTCTATCCTATACACTATCACGAGACCAATTTCAAGAATGATTAATAAGACACGTGTCACTAAATCTCGTTAACCGTTCCCTCAATTACCAACTTTCACATTAGAAGTCATTAAAACTAGATTCTCTATTGGTTGCATGCGGTAGTTAGGTATATGTCTATCCTAGCTACTATCAAGTTACCTATTTATGCGGATAATTAATAAGATACACGTCACTTAATCTAATTAATAACCCACAACAATCTTTAACTCTCGCATATTATCATAACTAGGTCTTAACCTATAATCCGTTCGTCAAGTTTATATAGGTTCTCAAGGTAATTACGGGCCAAGCAATTAATCTAGAAAGCAAAGGTTATGATAATGAATTCACAAATGATTAACTAATATCAAAGAAAGAGAATTCAAATCAATTTAGGTGTTGGGTTCCATTGCAATCTTATAATAGAAAGTTAGTTCATGATAGCTACAATAAATATCAATTTCATTTCATACATCATCAAATTTGAATTACAAAAGAGAGAATTTTCTAGAGATAAAACCATTTTTGAGAGTATTTAGATGTTGCTCCTTTGGTGGTTGAAGATTTGTAGCTCTCCTCCTCAATATTGTAATTTTTGTTGACTGAGTTCCTTGGCTTGTGGCTTGATTCAGCTTGCTTTGCAACCTTTAGCACTGTTATTTGACGTAATATGTAGCGCGCGGTGCCTAGCGCGCACGCGCCCATGGCCTGGTTGGCACACGCTGGCTGCCGCACGCCCGCACACTGACTGCCGCATGCCCGCGTCGCACGCCCGCGCCTATGTCCTGGTCGCCTGCCTGGCGCCTCGCCTGCTGCCCGCCTGCCAGCCGAGGCCCGTGCGCGCGCCCATGCGCCCAGTGCCTGCCTGGCCGCCAACGCTCAGCGCCCGCCTGCCCAGCGCCCAACACCCGCTTGTGCTTGGCCGACAGACGCTTCCCAACGCCATGCACGCATTCCAATATCGTGCACGCTCAACTTTCAAATTTCATCAATTTTAACACCGAGCGTCACCAAACACTGATTTCCACCGTATTACCATTTAGGCACGGATATCCAAGCACGGGCATTGTGTCATTGCAAATAACGATCCGAGCAAATCTTTATTTTAATTCCTATAAACACAGTGAAAATGCATCAAAGCAACATAAAAGAAGTAAAAATAACAAGAAACTAAATTATCTAGAAACAAGATAAAAATACCTAAAAGCCATATAAAATTCCCAAAAGCTAACAAATTATCAAGATTAAAGGTACCCAAATTGTGTGTATAAAACACCCTCATCAAATACTCCCAAACTTAAACCTTTGCTTGTCCTCAAGCAAATTAGAGATACAATAACTCACTGAAATAAACACAAAACGACAGCTAAATTAAAAGGGAAAGGACTCAAGAATTGGCCTCAAAGGAAAAAGATCAAAAGGGGCCCATGAGCAACACAAAGTTACAATTTAACAAACTAGCTAGGCTCACAAGTACTCAAGATCATTGCAATGTGTGTGTGTGTATGTCATCTGTTTATGCAAGTTAGGAGTGAGATAACGCATGTACACAAATTTATGAGGGATTATACTATAAATCTACAAACTCCTCATTACCTCAATGAATACCAAACAAGACAACCATATAAGAAAGGGGTTCCCAGTGGATTATTGCAGTAATAAGTAATCACATTGGTGAGTGCGTTTTACGCTCCATCTCACCTTAAACTATGCGCATGATCGTGTAATGTCTAATCACATTAGGCTATTCAGAGCTACCCATGTAACGAGTGTTTGATCAATGACTCCCAAACCAGATGGCTTTAGGGCACTAGGTATAAAAACACCCCTAAGGATCTATTAACTCGGGTAGCAACGACCACGTAATTAAACTTAGTCAACAAAATGTAATAATATATTGTTTTTTTTTTCAATTCAATTCCCCCAAACTTATATGATGTGACAACCCGGATTTTCAGAAGTTATTAAATAAAAATTTAATAAATAAAATTCTTGTTACGAGATGTTTTGGGTTTGAATATATGTATATATGTGATATGTATTTTGAAATATGTGATTTGATGTGAAGAGAATTATATGTTCGTGTATTTGAGAGAAGAGGCTTAATAGTTAATTAAACTATTGAATGAAGTGAAGAAAATTGCTACGAAAAGATATTTACTGAATATTAGAAAGTTGAAAATTATATTATGAAATAATATATTTTAATTATTATGCCTTGTTAGCAAAGAAATTGTTATGGATTATATTTCATAATAATGTGAGTAATTCACTTAATTAAAATAGTGAATTAATGTAAATATATATTTGTTTTGATAAAACGAGAAAACAATATGTTACATGTTAATGTATTACGATTATAAATTTCGTAAATGGATAAGATATTGATTGAGTAGAATAAATATTTTAATTGGGATGCTTATTTAATAAAATAAATATTTGTTGAGAATATTGTGTGATAATTTATTTGTATGAGAATATTAAGTAAAGTGATAATGAATATTTTTATACTTGATGCGTATTTTGTTATGCATGGATGTTAATAAGATGTTGATAATTTATTTAATGAGAGGATGAATAATTTTATTAAATAAAATTATTTGTTAAGTGAAAGATGATTTTATTAAACAAAATTATTTATTAAATAAAAATTATATTAAAGTGTGACAAAATATCATAAGAAGTTTATTAAAATAAAGAGAAAAATGGACTTTAGAGTTTAGCCAAACAAGGCCTTGTGGCCTTTGGCTTTCTTAACTGCTGAAACTCCCAACTAGAGGTTACGAAGAGTTTGTCAGCTTATTTTGATAAGCCAAAACAGAGAACAGGGGAGAGGAAGAGAGAAAATTGAGAGGAAAGTTCTGAAATTAAAAGATGAAGAAGATTTATCAAGCAATCCGTATCATTATCTAGATAATCTAAGCAAGAATCAAAGGTAAAAACCTAACTTTGAGTTCTTAATTTTATATTCTTTGAGTTTTCTTTAAAATGGATTTTGGTTGGTCCAATATGATTCTAGAATATGTAAATGATTAAAGGTTATGATTCAGGGAAAGCAAATAAAGAAAACTGAAAAGTTTTTATTTATTCCGCATTTTATTCAGTTTATTATCGATTAATGACGTAAATTTAGAATATAGATGTATTGTTAACGACCGAAGTTCCGTAATTAACCTATATATTTCGATTATAAAACGGTAACAATAATTAGCTACAGAACAATATACACTTTAGGGTTTGTTCTTATCCCATTTCATTTAATATATCAAATGTCATTTGATATTCATCAAATATTCGCTTACCACTCATTGTAGTATCTTATTTATTATTAAATACTTTAATCTAAGCTTTAAACATGTACACGGCATCATAATAAAATAAAATAAAAATAAAAAAAATATTTCAGTTACTGTTCCCTCGCTAGGGCGGGAATTTACTTAACAAAACTCTCGCCGGGGCGAGACCTCGCCAGGGCGGGAATTTACTTAACAAAAAGCTCGCCGGGGCGTAGATTTCCCTTACAATTTTCTCGCCGGGGCGAGAGACTCGGCAGTCACCTCCTACAGTTTGCGAACCAGTAAAAACTTAGGCCAAATTTGGCCAAATTTCTCGAATTCTACCATCCAACACATAGTTTAAACATACTCAGATGTCAAATATGATATAAAACAATTACCCATCATGTTTCTACACATTCTAACCATTATAATACACACAACCAACCAAATTGAACCAAAAAATCTCTGTTTAAACCAAATATTCATGTTTTAGCCATTTTAATAAAATCAACCACTGTAAACTCATCTTTCAATCATTTTAATCCATTCTACTTGCATTCTTTTCGTTTTCCATTATATAATCATAATCAAATGTCAATTTACCAGTTAATAACCAAATTGAACATCAATTTCATACGTATATACCATACATGAAAATAGAACTCTGTAAAACCCAAAATTCTATTCTAGACATGCTTTCATGGACTAAATCTTTCAAATTAGCTTATAAACCCCATATAATCAACTAATGCATGCTTACCAATAAGTATATCAAATAATTCATGTATTTTAGCAATTGAATTCACATACAGGAACTAAAAACTATATACAGTGAAACAAAACTATTAATAAAATTTAAAAGAGATTATACCTTCTATTGCCTAGAGAACTTGGTGAATTCTCTTTTGATTCTTCTCTCCAATCTCCAACCTCTTCTCTCAAGTTCTCTCTATTCTTACTCTCTCTTTTTCTCTGAACTCTCAAGCTCTGCTCTTTCTTTTTTTTTTTTTAACTAATAAACCTTATTTTAACGTACTCAGACTTCAATTGATCAGTTGAGGAAATCAAGAGTTAGGCCATGTTTGGCCAACTCAAAAATAAAAAAAATGGAATCCTAAAAGGCATAAGGCTTCGTTTGGCTGAATAAGAACAAAATAACCCTTTTTCCTAATCAAGGGTCAAAAGGCCTTGTTTGTTTAAACAAAAACAAAACCCTTTCCATTTATTTTAATAAATCATTATATTATATAGTTTTAATTGTCACACTTTTAATTTAATTAAACTTATTATTAAATAAATTCAATTAAACCTCACTAATTTAATTAACAATTTTATTCAACCAATAACAATAACACCAAATAAATTATCTTATTCAAATAAATCCTTTATTCAAATAAATCATTTAATCATCTAATTTAATTATTACATTAAATTAGAATAATCGCATCAAATCACATTTAAATATCATTTAA
Source organism: Aralia elata (assembly GCA_034770075.1). Classification (NCBI taxonomy): domain Eukaryota; kingdom Viridiplantae; phylum Streptophyta; class Magnoliopsida; order Apiales; family Araliaceae; genus Aralia; species Aralia elata. Next base: position 27,704,146 of record CM068387.1, read on the forward strand.
CATAAATTCTTTCACCATAACTTTATAAATTATTTATTTTACTCAATAAATAAATTAATAAAAATATTTATATAACTCAATAAATATTTTTATTTAATCACAAAAATTGCAAATGTGATATCCCGAGTATTTAGGCAATGCTAAATCAAGATATTTTATGATTACAATGAGTATGTTGTACAATGATCCTTAGAGAAAGAAAAGGAAGTGAATGTGTTAAAAGATTAAAGAATATATAATACTCGAAGTGTTTCAAGTTTAAGTAAAGGTGATGAAATAAAACCTACGCTAAGGTAATGCGTTGAAGTTATTCAACGATAATTGTGAAAGAGATATAGTGAAAACTTAGTAAGGGAGGTTTCGTTGATTCCGAGGACGGAATCCTTATAAGGAGGGAATGATGTGACAACCCGAATTTTCAGAAGTTATTAAATAAGAATTTAATAAATAAAATTCTTGTTACGAGATGTTTTGTGTTTGAATATATGTATATATGTGATATGTATTGTGAAATATGTGATTTGATGTGAAGAGAATTATATGTTCGTGTATTTGAGAGAAGAGGCTTAATAGTTAATTAAACTATTGAATGAAGTGAAGGAAATTGCAACGAAAAGATATTTACTGAATATTAAAAAGTTGAAAATTATATTATGAAATAATATATTTTAATTATTATGCCTTGTTAGCAAAGAAATTGTTATGGATTATATTTCATAATAATGTGAGTAATTCACTTAATTAAAATAGTGAATTAATGTAAATATATATTTGTTTTGATAAAACGAGAAAACAATATGTTACATGTTAATGTATTACGATTGTAAATTTCGTAAATGGATAAGATATTGATTGAGTAGAATAAATATTTTAATTGGGATGCTTATTTAATAAAATAAATATTTGTTGAGAATATTGTGTGATAATTTATTTGTATGAGAATATTAAGTAAAGTGATAACGAATATTTTTATACTTGATGCGTATTTTGTTATGCATGGATGTTAATAAGATGTTGATAATTTATTTAATGAGGGGATGAATAATTTTATTAAATAAAATTATTTATTAAGTGAAAGATGATTTTGTTAAACAAAATTATTTATTAAATAAAAATTATATTAAAGTGTGACAAAATATCATAAGAAGTTTATTAAAATAAAGAGAAAAATGGACTTTAGAGTTTAGCCAAAGAAGGCCTTGTGGCCTTTGGCTTTCTTAACTGCTGAAACTCCCAACAGAGAACAGGGGAGAGGAAGAGAGAAAATTGAGAGGAAAGTTCTGAAAATTAAAAGAGGAAGAAGATTTATCAAGCAATCTGTATCATCGTCTAGATAATCTAAGCAAGAATCAAAGGTAAAAACCTAACTTTGAGTTCTTAATTTTATATTATTTGAGTTTTCTTTAAAATGGGTTTTGGTTGATGATTTGATGAGATGATGGATATATACAAGTTTATAAATATGTATAATCTGTTGTGTTGCATCAATAGAAGATTTTGTAGTATCAAATTCAGGAAAACATGAATTAGAAGAAGAAAATTGAGTTTTGTAGAAATATGTATATTTTAGTCTATTTTTGAGGTCAAAATTGATGGTTAATTCATGTATAAAATCTGTAATTGATGATGGATTATGTTAGTGTTCTGAAAATCGAAAACGTTGCAAGTTAAATCAACCAAATTGGTTGAGCAACGAATCCGTAATGATGGATTCACTAAATTTGTAAAAGTTTGTAAAAACTAGAATGAATTGTGATTTTAAGCCTTTAAATTGGTTTTTTAAGATGTTTAAGATGTTAGAATTGTTATAAACATGTTGGGTGTTGATGCTATAAAGATTATAATATTTGGGTATGTCTAAATTGTTGTTAAAATGAAGAAATTGGAAAATTTTGGTCTGAAAATTCTGCAGTTCGCGAACTGCAGAGTCTGGAATTCATGAAGCTCGCCCCGACGAGCTCAACAAGCCAATTTTCTCACCCCGGCGAGAATTTTGTGAAAGACTTTCTCGCCTCGGCGAGAGCTCGCCCCAGCGAGACTTTTGTGTTATAATTTTCTCACCCCGGCGAGAATTGCAGAAATGAAAAATTTTCTTGTTTTTAATTCTTTTCTTTTTGGCATGCTATGTTACCCTATACAAGGTTTATTTATAAACATTATAGATTTAATGCAAAGCGAAGTTTAAGACCTAACTAAGGGTTAAGTGTCGATTAAAGTGGAGCGAAGTTAAATGAAGGATTATGAATTATTAAGTAGAATTAATACTAAGTGCTACTATGTGGCTAATGAATAATGTACATGATTATATATATATCGTGTAGGATACATGAAGTGCGGATAAATTTAAGCTGGTTATGGTAATTGATAATCTACAAACCAGACAAGTCTTTCAGTTCCTATTTGTTATGTGAATTAATTGATTAATTGTTTTAATCATATAATGTATAAAGCATGATGTATTTTATTTATGCTGCAAGTATGAAACGACAAAGTCAAAATATGACTACGTTCGTTGAGTAAAGAATGTTGATTGAGTTATGGAACTTAATCCCTAATTGTTACGTGTTGATCGTTATGCATGACATGTTTAGTCAAATGATTATGATTTAAATAATGAGTATGTTATCTATGTGCTATGTGATGCATGCAAACTGTTAGATTTTGCTGAGCTGTCGAGCTCATTCTTGCAAATAACCACTTTTGCAGGTTAAAGATACAAGGTAAAGTTAAGTGTTGCTTGAATGGCATGATTCAGATGTAATGCATGCAGATTAATTGTTTTAGCTCAAATTATATTTTTGAACCATGATTAAGGTTCTGAATGATGTATTTGAGAATGTATTGAATGTAACAGATGTAGAGTTGTTGAATTTGTATTGAGTTATAAATTTAATATTATCCATTGTATAAAGGGTATTGAATCTAGAAGTTTTATTTTATTATAACTCTGGTGAAGCTAATCCAATATGATTCTAGAATATGTAAATGATGAAAGGTTATGATTCAGGGAAAACAAAGAAAGAAAACTGAAAAGTTTTTATTTATTCCGCATTTTATTAAGTTTATTATCGATTAATGACGTAAATTTAGAATATAGATGTATTGTTAACGACCGAAGTCGAGAGTTAGAATTGTATAAATTTTGGGGTCGTTACTGTAATGCCCGAGAATTTTAAAACTCCATTATTAATTAAATATAGTATTTAATTTCTAATGAGTTAATTTTTGTGTGCTTATCTTAAACCTATGTGTGGGATATTTTTATTTTGTGATGGTAATTTAATTCTAGCTTAAGGAGTTCACTAATGGTCTGACTAAATTAGTGGACTAACCTAGGATATTAAACAGTAAAAGATTCACTATAATAAATCTTGGTGTTTTTTTTTGTATTTTTATTAAATTTAGTAATTTGAATATGTGCAATATTGCCAAAAAAAAAATGGGAAGTTAATTAATTTATTAATTAAACTATTTTTACTATAGTGGTTTATAGTGAACGATATTTTTGATTGGACCCATTCTCTTTTTTTTTCGGCTGAACAATTTTTGGACTTGTAGCCTTTAGTCTTAACTGAATAAGGGAAGGGGCTCGGTTATTTTAATAAAGCCTAAGTGACTTAGTGAGGTTAGTGTTCACGGCAGAGGGATTGACAAGTCTGGCTTAAATCGCGCAAAGGGACAGGGTGGATAACAATTAAGCTCTGGCCTTTCGGACTGGGGGGTAAAACTCCAACTACCTGGGGTCAATGGAATTACCTGGGTACGGGCAAAGCAGTGCAGGCGACCGGCAAGGATTACGGACTATCACGCCGAGCTAGAGGATAATTAGGGGTGTGGGTGCAGGCACTACAGGAAGGAATCAAGCAATTTGAAACCCCAATTTTCCATGTGAGGCGAAAGGGTCTACCCCCCTACCGGTATGCAAAGGCCAGTCGGCCGACCTAGCAGAGCATGGATGGGGTTTGATTTTGACAGTCCCACCTACTCACTTCTAACCCTTGGGTTATGTTCTGTCAATTGGGGTATTAACCAACGATCGGGGTAGACTTTCCCCTATAAATAGAGACTACATGATAACCTAACAAGCTGATGAAATCTTAAGTCCAATACACCTTGGTGCCGTGCGAATTTGAGAGCAGAGGAGAAAAAGAAACAGAACAAGGAACTCAATGCCTCCGACCCAACCCAATTAACTGGACAAGGTCTATCCATGTATTAGCCGAACAAATTTTAATCCATGACCTGTGATATTCAGTCACAGAGTTGGTTCGGTAATCCAAGAGGGGGAAACAACTGGACTATTTCACCTGCAGCCTTATAAGTAAATATATGTATATAGATTCAGTCCAGTTAGCACTCAGCCGAGTTAGGTCGATGGTTTACAGCCACTTTACATGTTACTTTAATTTAAACTAATTCCATGTGGACTGGTTGAGTGTCTGCAGCAGATTAGCAGTGGGTTGGTGGGAACTGTTCACCCAACCACCCTTAACCAGTGAATAAATCTGTTGGGATCAGTCCGTAGGATTGAGTAATTTCCAGTGCTTGAGTAATAATTTCTCTATAAATAGAGACCCCTAGATATCTTACAAAGCTTGCCGAGCTGATAGTTGCCAATATAGAGAAGAGAGCAGTAAGGTTGAGAGATCACGAGACTGTTAGAAAGGGGTAGCAGTTTGGCACCACAGAGGGAATTAGGAGGAACTCTTGCAGTTCGGCCTACCTAGAAGTAACATCTTCCTTGAGTTGCTAAAGAAGGTACATACCCTGAACCTTACTATATTTAAGTGAAATCAGCTATAGTGTAATAGTGCATGCTAGTTATGTTGAGTCAGTCAAAATGGTGAATAACAATGTAATGTAAACTGATGCATGTTAAGATGTATGACCAACTTAGAATGAGATAAAAGGGGAACCTTAGGTTGTGCAAGCCTTGCAGTCAGAACCAAAGTGACACACGAGACATGTGCTCTGTGATCACGTTTCTGCAGACCATAAGCATAGACAGTTGAACATGAGGACTAATCTGGGTAAAACGAGGGAATAAGGTTAACCTTAACTTGTATGTTGCCTTTCCGTCAAGACAGTCCGTGATGTCTGTCTATCTATCTATATCAGTAACCTGACTATAACCAGGAACAAACCTTTGGGATCTACAGCAATAAGTCAGATCTGAACTAGCCCTTATATCAGACCTCTATGTCTGTTGATATTTTCTTACCATGACCGTGTAGTCCAAATGAACAGACCAAGTCAGACCCAAGACAAGTTCTGAATCTGCTCAAATACAAGGAGTATGATTTGGAATCAGTCAAGCGAATATGCATGCCTAAAGTTGTAATCAAAATAAATGTCTTAGTCCCTGACCATAGAATCGTAGAACCCACTCGGAGTTCGTCGAGGGACTTTCCACGAAATCATAGTACACACCTTAGACCAAAATCCGATAGACCAAATCGTTTAGCAGAGATACAAATCGTTGAACGACCTTTTATCGACCATCGTAGAACGGTTCCTTCGGAATCGTAGAACTAATAGACCAAATCGCTTAGCAGAGATGCAAATCATAGAACGACCACACTAAATCGTTTGGCATGGATGCAAAACGTTGAACACTTCTGCAGAATCAAAAAGTGTTGGGATCTTACTCCAGACCTAGTCAATCACTTACAAAACCTTGTTAATACCGAGACAGGTCTGACCATAGTAGTTCATGTTGAACATAAGTTAAAAGAGGCTAATGGGTTAATCAAATAGAGCTAGGCAGCTGGGATACACTGTCATGTACTGATGCAGTATGAATAACTTAGCAGATGAGTCATGTACTCATAACAACTGGTCACATAAACCAAATCAAATCTGGTGAGCGATTGTAAATGAGAGAGTCGTACCATTGAGTCTGCATGGACTGTTATGTGAACCCAACAAGGATTAATTAAATTGACTAATGGTTATTGTAGGTTATTTAAACAGCAGAATCGTAGAATAACTTAGCAGTAGATTAGGCAAGTTCCTTATACCGAAACTTTACTTTATTGCAAGTTTCCTTGAACCGAATCTTGTATTTATTTTTATAATGCAAATTCCTTAACCATACTCATTTTTATTCCAGCAAGTATTATCGTTGTACATGTTTCTTATCCTACTCCTTTCATTATTGAGTAAGTTCTAACTCTTGTTTACTTTAATATTAGACAAGGTTTCTATAGTATTGCAAGTTCCTAACTCAAACTCGAGATTATTATATTACAAACATGTCAGTGGTTTAATTATTAACAATTATTCCATATCCTTGATAATTAATGATATTCGCACCTTGTGCAAGTTGTTATTGACAGACAAGTTTTCTTTAATCTTACTCCATTGTACTTTTAGTAAATTTCTAATCCCGATTGAATTTGGTAGTACATAAGTACTCCGTACTATTACAAATTTCTGAACTTATTATTTATTACAAGTTCTCTAATCTAACTGAAATTATTATTCAGCGGGTTCTATCTTACTCAATTTGTTTATTGAGCAAGTATTCTATTATTATCGCAAGTTCCCTATTTGAACTAATTTCTTGTGATTCTACACATTCTAAATTTATGCCTTGTCCCCACTCATGTGCATTTGAGATATTGTCATATTCTTGAATCGCTTGAACCCAATAGTTTTATTTCGCATAAATTGCATCATAAGTATGGGTCTATACCCTTGCTCTGTTAGACCAAGTATTGAAGCATGAATTTTGAATTCATAAATTGTTTGCTAGCTTTCGTTAATCCTACTCATTGTATATTGTTTGCTAGCAGGTTGTATTGTTATATTACGACCAGTTCTCCAAACCTAAATTGTCGGTCTCTTTATAGATCGTTCTTAACCTTGTACTTTAAATCGTACAATTATTTATAAACTCTAAATTATCTGAGTATACTAGTGGTTTAATTATTGTTAATTAACCACCTCATTGACGATTATTGGTATTCACACATAGTGCATTTGCATTTCTATTCATTATCGAACATCTATTACTTGAAGTTCTTTATTCCTGAACTGTTTGAATAGGAGGCTACGCCACTAGTTCGGCTAGTCTTATGCATGAGATCATAAGAATTATTTTAAAAATGTAGTCTACGCCAATTGTTTCGGCTAGACATTTGTATATTTAAATTCATTTGATTGAATATTGTTGCAGCTGTCCAAACCATTGATGGTACGGACTATTCTAATCAGACTGAGCAGAACAACCCATATAAAAGGGGTTTGATGTCGATTTATTTGACTTAGCGCGCACCCAAGATAGTTAATGTTATGCATATACATTGGGTACAAGAGGTTTGGCCACCTCGCGTATCCACCTGAGTGTTTACAGTAGCATTAGCTGTTACACTACTCCTGAGTGTTTACAGTAACATTAGCTGTTACACTACTCTGAGATGCTCAGCTAAGACCTGGGTAAGTTTCTCACGAGGTGCTCTAGGTGAAACGCCTGGTTAAGCCCTCAACCATGTTCAGGGTCTATAGTGACCAACTCAGCAGTAAATACTCTTTACCATTGATTTCGAATATCAATTCTTAAAGTTATTCAATCGTGCAAGTGTTATTTGAAATTATCATTATTAATATCGCTCTGGAAATTAATATTGTTAAGATTATCAGTTTTTCAGTTAATCTTCTAGCAGCATTATTGTTAACAGTTATTCACAATTATTGTATATTGTGAAATCCAAAGAATTGTATTCTTTTCATTCATGATATATCTCTATTGTCTATTTTAACTTGCTGAGCAATTTGTGCTCACCCTTGCTATATCGTGAACCATTTTCAGTTAAGTCCAAGTTCGTACAAGACGCTAAGGACGATAAAGGAAAAGGACAAAGTCCGTGTTTGACTTATGCTCAGTTTATTTAGTTTACCTATGTTGTAAACTCTTTTGTGTTATTACTTCGATATATTAAGGTTAGAAAACCTAGGATGATTGTAAGTTGTTACCAATAATTATATTCCGCATTTTAATGGGTAGTTAGAATGTTTGTTAAGTTGGATCGTGAGCACTGGATCCGTGGTTCAAGGAACCCGGATTTGGGGGCGTCACAAGTTGGTATCAGAGCTGTAGGTTATAAAACCTTAGGTTGGGGGAAAAACCTTAGGATTTTGATCGTAGAGAAGTTAAGAAAACTTATATAGAGTTTAAGAGGTGAATTGAGAAAATTCATCCCGTATAGGAATTTTATGTGCTATGTGATTTATAGATTTCACTCGTGAGTTGATAACAAGTTTTTGCTGTTGTTGTAGAATGTCTGAAGGAAATGGATTGATTGATGTTTAAGGTTTGTTCGTACTCTGTGGTAAGGGAGACTAGTAGTCTCAGCTTTTGTTAGCAGGTGGAATGACTTTTGTTAATTCCCAACTTTTGGGGTAGGTGGTATGTAGTAATCCCTTAGATAAATGGAAAATTGTATGTGAAGGGATAACATAATGCTAATTGTGGTGCAAGAAGAAGCATATGAATATACAATATTTATGAAATGTGCTTATGAGTAGCGAATCATTATTAAAGATTGATGATGATGTAGTAAGATCATGTGTAACATGATTGATAATGAAATTAATTATAGAATGAGGTCACCGAGTGATCATAGTGGAATCTTGGGATAGCAAATGATCTGTTAAAAGATTTAGGAAGTGTAAGGTTGTAGATTTCTATTGAGGATTCATCATAGCGTTGAGTTGTACGATTCCTTGCATGGGCGGGGAAACCATACACTTAGTTTTCTATTTTGATGATCAATAAAAATTTATGTCGCATTGTTCGATGTATTTATGGCGAGAAGGTGATTCTTTTCTCATAAGATATTGGATAAATATAGAATGTTGAGGTTAGATGCGTGTTCCTAAAACTCACACTTATGGTAAGTTCGAGACTCGCAATCGTATGGTGGAACCCCTTAGCGAACGGACAATTTTGGTCTGACTAGGATAAGTTCTTAGATCCATATGATCGTTGTAAGTCCTGAACTCATATTATGTGGTAGATTTGATGAACAGTAGTACGGGTAGAGTTGTGTAGTAGTAAAAGTAAAGTAATTATAACTTTTACTTGCGATTAGTAAAAGAGAATTAAGCCATTTTGGTGGTTATTTGTGTTATAGGATGCCGCCTCGATGCAATAAGAAAGCTCCACAAGCGGTGGAAGAAGTCAAGAACGAACTTGGGGGACTAAACCAAGATCCCTTTCAACAACTGGTGAAACTGGTTCTAAAAGCATACAAAGAAGGCATCAATGCGGGTAGGAACAGTCTGGCAGGGAACGATCAAGCCGAAACAGCAATCGCTTCAGCAAAAGTAGAAGAGGCTAATCAAAAGGACATCCAAATTGAAGAGGACAACAGTGACAGCAACAGGAACTTCAAAAGAAAATGGAAGAACGACAAGTATGAACCAGAAGTTAGTCAACCACGAAAGAAAAAGGCTTTTGCCTGCATTAACTGTGGTAAGAAACATGCGGGAGTGTGTTTAAAAGGAAAAAGAGTATGCTACAATTGTAATCAAGAAGGGCATATGTCTCCCCAATGCCCTAAACAGAAGAAGGGTGGGTGTTTCCAATGCGGAGCACAGGATCACCAAATCAAGAATTGTCCTAAGAAGAAGGTAGTCGGAAGAAATTCAAACTCGACCAGTCAAGTCGACATCAAATAATTGCGAAGAAGTTGAGGAGTGTTGCGTCATTGTGGAAGAGTAACACGCTTCGGTAGTAATTATGTATTAGCTGTATGTTTAGTCTGTTAGCGTATCGGTACAGATGCAAGCTAATCGCAAAATTTTTGTATAAGTGCTAGTAAAGTCCCACCTCTTGGAATGTATGGGGTATGTAATAGTTATCTCAACTTTTGTTGTTGTAGTGAGATAGCTAAATGGTAGTAGTATTGTGCTTAGGAATGTAATATGTTAGCCACAATTAGGTCCATGATTATGATTATGGTTATGAAGTATTTTTTTGGGCAGTGCCCTATTAATGCAGTGTTACTGATTGTTTCATGAGTTAGCTGTGGGTATAGTTTTGACGGAATTTAAGAATTTGAAGTCGGATATAGAAAAATATTCGTATGGTTTAAGGCCAAATTTGAGAATTTGAAGATAGAATAAGGTGAATAATATATAAGTATTGATGACTTCTTGTAAGTGTAAATATTCGAGGTAAGTGGATTAATCGTTTTAAGATAAAATTTTGTGGCTACTTTCTAGTGAAATATTGAAATTGAAGAGAAGATTTTTGAGTTTATAGGGCTAAGATTTGCATTAAGAGAATGATCCATTAACTAAGTAATTTGATAGTAAGTGAAGAAGATTGTGAAGAATCGGGTTATGCGATTAACTTTTAGAAATAATGGAAACGCAGGCTTAGAGTCATAGGTGTGTTATGCGTGGAGTTATCGCATATGAACTACACGTTGGTATTAAAATGAGTCACAAGTTGACCATATAAACTTTAGGGAAGATTTGAGTATGAATCATTCAAATCGGCTAGTATTCTTATTTTTATAATTCCGAGGACGAAATTTTTATAAGGGGGAGAGGATGTAATGCCCGAGAATTTTAAAACTCCATTATTAATTAAATATAGTATTTAATTTCTAATGAGTTAATTTTTGCGTGCTTATCTTAAACCTATGTGTGGGATATTTTTATTTTGTGATGGTAATTTAATTCTAGCTTAAGGAGTTCACTAATGGTCTGACTAAATTAGTGGACTAACCTAGGATATTAAACAGTAAAAGATTCACTATAATAAATCTTGGTGTTTTTTTTTGTATTTTTATTAAATTTAGTAATTTGAATATGTGCAATATTGCCAAAAAAAAAATTGGGAAGTTAATTAATTTATTAATTAAACTATTTTTACTATAGTGGTTTATAGTGAACGATATTTTTGATTGGACCCATTCTCTTTTTTTTCGGCTGAACAATTTTTGACCTTGTAGCCTTTAGTCTTAACTGAATAAGGGAAGGGGCTTGGTTATTTTAATAAAGCCTAAGTGACTTAGTGAGGTTAGTGTTCACGGCAGAGGGATTGACAAGTCTGGCTTAAATCGTGCGAAGGGACGGGGTGGATAACAATTAAGCTCTGGCCTTTCGGACTGGGGGGTAAAACTCCAACTACCTGGGGTCAATGGAATTACCTGGGTACGGGCAAAGCAGTGCAGGCGATCGACAAGGATTGCGGACTGTCACGCCGAGCTAGAGGATAATTAGGGGTGTGGGTGCAGGCACTACAGGAAGGAATCAAGCAATTTGAAACCCCAATTTTCCATGTGAGGCGAAATGGTCTACCCCCCTACCGGCATGCAAAGGCCAGTCGGCCGACCTAGCAGAGCATGGATGGGGTTTGATTTTGACAGTCCCACCTACTCACTTCTAACCCTTGGGTTATATTCTGTCAATTGGGGTATTAACCAACGATCGAGGTAGACTTTCCCCTATAAATAGAGACTCTATGATAACCTAACAAGCTGATGAAATCTTAAGTCCAATACACCTTGGTGACGTGCGAATTTGAGAGCAGAGGAGAAAAAGAAACAGAACAAGGAACTCAATGCCTCCGACCCAACCCAATTAACTGGACCATGTCTATCCATGTATTAGCCCAGCAAATTTTAATCCATGACCTGTGATATTCAGTCACAGAGTTGGTTCGGTAATCCAAGAGGGGGAAACAACTGGACTATTTCACCTGCAGCCTTATAAGTAAATATATGTATATAGATTCAGTCCAGTTAGCACTCAGCCGAGCTAGGTCAATGGTCTACAGCCACTTTACATGTTACTTTAATTTAAACTAATTCCATGTGGGCTGGTTGAGTGTCTGCTGCAGATTAGTAGTGGGTTGGTGGGAACTGTTCACCCAACCACCCTTAACCAGTGAATAAATCTGTTCGGATCAGTCCGTAGGATTGAGTAATTACCAGTGCTTGAGTAATAATTTCTCTATAAATAGAGACCCCTAGATATCTTACAAAGCTTGCCGAGCTGATAGTTGCCAATATAGAGAAGAGAGCAGTAAGGTTGAGAGATCACGAGACTGTTAGAAAGGGGTAGCAGTTTGGCACCAAAGAGGGAATTAGGAGGAACTCTTACAGTTCGGCCTACCTAGAAGTAACAACTTCCTTGAGTTGCTAAAGAAGGTACATACCCTGAACCTTACTATATTTAAGTGAAATCAACTATAGTGTAATATTGCATGCTAGTTATGTTGAGTCGGTCAAAATGGTGAATAACAATGTAATGTAAACTGATGCATGTTAAGATGTATGACCAACTTAGAATGAGATAAAAGGGGAACCTTAGGTTGTGCAAGCCTTGCAGTCAGAACCAAAGTGACACACGAGACCTGTGCTCTGTGATCACGTTTCTGCAGACCATAAGCATAGACAGTTGAACATGAGGACTAATCTGGGTAAAACGAGGGAATAAGGTTAACCTTAACTTGTATGTTGCCTTTCCGTCAAGACAGTCCGTGATGTCTGTCTATCTATCTATATCAGTAACCTGACTAGAACCAGGAAGAAACCATTGGGATCTACAGCAATAAGTCAGATCTGAACTAGCCCTTATATCAGACCTCTATGTCTGTTGATATTTTCTTACCATGACCGTGTAGTCCAAATGAACAGACCAAGTCAGACCCAAGACAAGTTCTGAATCTGCTCAAATGCAAGGAGTATGATTTGGAATCAGTCAAGCGAATATGCATGCCTAAAGTTGTAATCAAAATAAATGTCTTAGTCCCTGACCATAGAATCGTAGAACCCACTCGGCGTTCGTCGAGGGACTTTCCTCGAAATCATAGTACACACCTCAGACCAAAATCCGATAGACCAAATTGTTTAGCAGAGATGCAAATCGTTGAACGACCTTTTCTCGACCATCGTAGAACGGTTCCTTTGGAATCGTAGAACTGATAGACCAAATCTCTTAGCAGAGATGCAAATCGTAGAACGACCACACTAAATCGTTTGGCATGGATGCAAAACGTTGAACACTTCTGCAGAATCAGAAAGTGTTGGGATCTTACTCCAGACCTAGTTAATCACTTACGAAACCTTGTTAATACCGAGACAGGTCTGACCATAGTAGTTCATGTTGAACATAAGTTAAAAGAGGCTAATAGGTTAATCAAATAGAGCTAGGTAGCTGGGATACACTGTCATGTACTTATGCAGTATGAATAACTTAGCAGATGAGTCATGTACTCATAACAACTGGTCACATAAACCAAATCAAATCTGGTGAGCGATTGTAAATGAGAGAGTCGTACCATTGAGTCTGCATGGACTGTTATGTGAACCCAACAGGGATTAATTAAAATGACTTATGGTTATTGTAGGTTATTTAAACAACAGAATCGTAGAATAACTTAGCAGCAGATCAGGAAAGTTCCTTATATCGAAACTTTACTTTATTGCAAGTTTCCTTGAACCGAATCTTGTATTTATTTTTATAATGCAAATTCCTTAACCATACTCATTTTTATTCAAGCAAGTATTATCGTTGTACATGTTTCTTATCCAACTCCTTTCATTATTGAGTAAGTTCTAACTCTTGTTTACTTTAATATTAGACAAGGTTTCTATAGTATTGCAAGTTCCTAACTAAAACTCGAGATTATTATATTACAAACATGTCAGTGGTTTAATTATTAACAATTATTCCATATCCTTGATAATTAATGATATTCGCACCTTGTGCAAGTTGTTATTGACAGACAAGTTTTCTTTAATCTTACTCCATTGTACTTTTAGTAAATTTCTAATCCCGGTTGAATTTGGTAGTACATAAGTACTCCGTACTATTACAAATTTCTGAACTTATTATTTATTACAAGTTCTCTAATCTAACTGAAATTATTATTCAGCGGGTTCTATCTTACTCGATTTGTTTATTGAGCAAGTATTCTATTATTATCGCAAGTTCCCTATTTGAACTAATTTCTTGTGATCCTACACATTCTAAATTTATGCCTTGTCCCCACTCATGTGCATTTGAGATAATGTCAGATTCTTGAATCGCTTGAACCCAATAGTTTTATTTCGAATAAATTGCATCATAAGTATGGGTCTATACCCTTGCTCGGTTGGACCAAGTATTGAAGCATGAATTTTGAATTCATAAATTGTTTGCTAGCTTTCGTTAATCCTACTCATTGTATATTCGAGCAGGTTGTATTGTTATATTACGACCAGTTCTCCAAACCTAAATTGTCGGTCTCTTTATAAATCGTTCTTAACCTTGTACTTTAAATCGTACAATTATTTATAAACTCTAAATTATCCGAGTATACTAGTGGTTTAATTATTGTTAATTAGCCACCTCATTGACGATTATTGGTATTCGCACATAGTGCATTTGCATTTCTATTCATTATCGAACATCTATTACTTGAAGTTCTTTATTCCTGAACTGTTTGAATAGGAGGCTACGCCACTAGTTCGACTAGTCTTATGCATGAGATCATAAGAATTATTTTAAAAATGTAATCTACGCCAATTATTTTGGCTAGACATTTGTATATTTAAATTCATTTGATTGAATATTGTTGCAGCTGTCCAAACCATTGATGGTACGGACTATTCTAATCAGACTGAGCAGAACAACCTATATAAAAGGGGTTTGATGTCGATTTATTCGACTTAGCGCGCACCCAAGATAGTTAATGTTATGCATATACATTGGGTACAAGAGGTTTGGCCACCTCGCGTATCCACCTAAGTGTTTACAGTAGCATTAGCTGTTACACTACTCCGAGACGCTCAGCTAAGACCTGGGTAAGTTTCTCACGAGGTGCTCTAGGTGAAACGCCTGGTTAAGCCCTCAACCATGTTCAGGGTCTATAGTGACCAACTCAGCAGTAAATACTCTTTACCATTGATTTCAAATATCAATTCTTAAAGTTATTCAATCGTGCAAGTGTTATTTGAAATTATCATTATTAATATCGCTCTGGAAATTAATATTGTTAAGATTATCAATTTTTCAGTTAATCTTCTAGCAACATTATTGTTAACAGTTATTCACAATTATTGTATATTGTGAAATCCAAAGAATTGTATTCTTTTCATTCATTATATATCTCTATTGTCTATTTTAACTTGCTGAGCAATTTGTGCTCACCCTTGCTATATCGTGAACCATTTTCAGTTAAGTCCAAGTTCGTACAAGACACCAAGGACGATAAAGGAAAAAGACAAAGTCCATGTTTGACTTATGCTCAGTTTATTTAGTTTACCTATGTTGTAAACTCTTTTGTGTTATTACTTCGATGTATTAAGGTTAGAAAACCTGGGATGATTGTAAGTTGTTACCAATAATTATATTCCGCATTTTAATGGGTAGTTAGAATGTTTGTTAAGTTGGATCGTGAGCACTGGATCCGTGGTTCAAGGAACCCGGATTTGGGGGCGTCATAGTTACAGTTGGTATCAGAGCTGATAGGTTAGAAACCTTAGGTTTCCAGTACCTTTGGCTATAACCTTACAGAAGAGAGGTGAAGATGTTAGAGATTAAAGAATAGTAAGTTAAGTATGATTATGGTACAATCATACTCTTTAATGGTTGATGTATGGTATTTGGGCTAAACAATTCCTTCAGAGAGCGGAGGTTAATACGAACTAGCAACCGATCTAACTCACTGTGAGAGACAGTGTAGGCGAGACGGGAACTAGTTTGATGGTTGTTTGTGGGAAACCACTCAGGTGTTGTACTGAACACTGTTAGAGACTCGATGTATATCACGTATAGAATTGTGGATGCGTATGATTAAGAAGTGATTGATTTCATACAGGTAGATGCATGAGGTGAGTTAAGTATTAGAAACGTTACAAGAAGAAGACGCGAATGACGCGTAGTAAACTCGAATAATATATTGAATAATATGAATGAAGTTAGAGATTCTTAAAGGAAGAATTGATATATTAATATATAAACAAGAAGATTCAAAGAAGAATCTTGAAGAGTTATGAAATATGAGAATCAGGAGTTACCTGACTCCAGTAATAAAGATGGTGTTAATAAATAGACGATGTCTATAAGATGAAAATGATATTAATGATAAAGATGAACTCAAATGGAGTTTAGAAAATTCATGAGAGATAAGATTATAATAAAATGGTTAGGTTCAAAGAAGAACCTGAAGAGCTATAAGAGCAGGGAACACCTAAGTTAATTAATCATAAGATAATGTGATTAAAGAGAAGAATAAAGAAGATCGTAAGATAAGACGATCATGAGATAAGAAAGAATCGTAAGAAGAGATGATGATAGAACGAGATCACGACGTGATCTGTTAAAGTTGTAAAATGTCAGAGGATCTTAAATGATTGAATAGTAATAGCATGACGCTATAAAGAGATGGTACTATGAAATAGTATGAGATAAACTCACGAGGAGTTATGGGTGATGAAATACGAGAAATTCGTATCAAGCAAAGAGTTAAGTTAAGAGCAAGATGAAATTAGGTGGGATTTCAATTGAGGACTCATGTTAGTGGCTGAATTGTACAATTCCTGGTATGGGACGGGAATTTGTGCTTGGTTTGAAAACTATTTAGCTTCCTATATTAATATAGTGGTTGAGTTGAACAAATCCTGGTATGGGACGGGATTTGTCCATGGTTTAACAACCGCTCAGCTTCTTATATTGATTAGTGGTCGAGTTAGTTCGACAACCACTTAGCTTCCTATATTAATAATCATTGAAATATTGGTGTCGCACTATCGATATACATATGATGAGAAGATGATTCTTTTCTCATATTTATATTTGATAGTTAGAGAATATTAAGATTAGGTGCGGTTCTTAAAACTCATACTTATGGTAAGTTCGTGACTCATAATTGTATGGTGGAACCCCTCAGCGAATGGATGATTTTGGTCTGACTAGGATAAGTTCCTAAACTCATATGATTGTGGTAAGTTCCTGAATTTCGAAAGTGTGGTAAGTTTGATGAACTGTATTGGGTATAGAAAAGTTATGCTATAGGTAGAATTGATGATATTGAAGAATGATAGAATGATTGAGTAATGAAGCAATGGAGTAAAGATTGAAGTTTATGGAGAGAAAATGGATATTCCGAATCTTCTAGCTATGCTAGATTTTCAAAATTTATTGACATCGTGCTGAAATTCGCAATTTTGAATTCTCAAAAATATATTGGGTCAATGTTGGAGCCAATGAGTTTTAAAAAGGTGTTATTATTTGTATGTCTATGCTAATTGTTTCAGCTAGACAAAAATGATTTGAAATTATCAAAATGTATTTTGAACGACTGAGTCATCAATGCAATTGAACCTAGTGTTGGATGTGATCGAAGGATCGTCAGCCCACTATGGTATGATGTAGTATGACAAAGTCCTAAAATGACGGCATCCTCAACGTACTATTAAGACGGTACGATATCATGACGTCATAAAAAAAATTTATTTTTCTGTTAAGTTATGAAAAGATTTGCCAATTGAGTTGGCTAAAAGTGTTTTGACTAATATCCGAATTATTGTTCAAGGTCTATGCTAATTGATTCAGCTAGACAACTATTGAAAGGTGTTTATAAAGTTCAAGAATTCTTTGAGATTTTATGCCAAACCAGTTTATTCTGGTGCGGAATTTTATTAAGTCTGAGGTGAACCAACCCTGTAATGGGGGTACGCAATAGCGTTAATATGTATGTGCAAAATACATAGTACGAAGGGCTGATCACTTGGAGTACGAGAAGAGATAGTCCACAGTCTTTTGACTGTTAAAGGTTCCAGTAGAAATATCTGTTAACCTAGGACACGGTTCAAGTCTTTACGACTACTCAGCATGATATTGAAATTTTTTTTAATGAATCTTTTAAATTCCTGAATTATTCATTCAGCTTCCCAATTATTGAACAATTGTAGAAGATTCTTATTCTTATGAAAGGTGGAAGTGGAAAGAAAATATTCCTTAAGAAGGGGTAAGTTGTAGAATGCAACATGTGGTGATAAGTAAGTTAAACAAACTATAATAAATCTAAGAAAGGAATGAAATTCCAGAAAGAAAAGAGATAAATTTAGTTGATGATGAGTAATGATAAGAAATTTTTAGAAGAGGAAGATGAGAAGGATGCAACGATCTTAGAAAGATCCTTATAGAAAGAAATTGGTATAGAACCCAATGAGTAAGTAGAGATTAACGTAAAGTCCATTTTGATAAATGGAAGGAACGAATATTAGTAAATCAAAATTTCGAGGATGAAATTCTTTGAAGAAGGGGTGAATGTGATATCCCAAGTATTTAGGCAATGCTAAATCAAGATATTTTATGATTACAACTAGTATGTTGTACAATGATCCTTAGAGAAAGAAAAGGAAGTGAATGTGTTAAAGGATTAAAGAATATATAATACTCGAAGTATTTCAAGTTTAAGTGAAGGTGATGAAATAAAACCTACGCTAAGGTAATGCGTTGAAGTTATTCAACGATAATTGTGAAAGAGATTTATTGAAAACTGAGTAAGGGAGGTTTCGTTGATTCTGAGGATGGAATCCTTATAAGGAGGGAAGGATGTGACAACCCGAATTTTTAGAAGTTATTAAATAAAAATTTAATAAATAAAATTCTTATTACGAGATGTTTTGGGTTTGAATATATGTATATATGTGATATGTATTGTGAAATATATGATTTGATGTGAAGAGAATTATATGTTCGTGTATTTGAGAGAAGAGGCTTAATAGTTAATTAAACTATTGAATGAAGTGAAGGAAATTGCTACGAAAAGATATTTACTGAATATTAGAAAGTTGAAAATTATATTATGAAATAATATATTTTAATTATTATGCCTTGTTAGCAAAGAAATTGTTATGGATTATATTTCATAATAATGTGAGTAATTCACTTAATTAAAATAGTGAATTAATGTAAATATATATTTGTTTTGATAAAACGAGAAAACAATATGTTACATGTTAATGTATTACGATTGTAAATTTCGTAAATGGATAAGATATTGATTGAGTAGAATAAATATTTTAATTGGGATGCTTATTTAATAAAATAAATATTTGTTGAGAATATTGTGTGATAATTTATTTGTATGAGAATATTAAGTAAAGTGATAATGAATATTTTTATACTTGATGCGTATTTTGTTATGCATGGATGTTAATAAGATGTTAATAATTTATTTAATGAGAGGATGAATAATTTTATTAAATAAAATTATTTATTAAGTGAAAGATGATTTTATTAAACAAAATTATTTATTAAATAAAAATTATATTAAAGTGTGACAAAATATCATAAGAAGTTTATTAAAATAAAGAGAAAAATGGACTTTAGAGTTTAACCAAACAAGGCCTTGTGGCCTTTGGCTTTCTTAACTGCTGAAACTCCCAACTAGAGGTTACGAAGAGTTTGTCAGCTTATTTTGATAAGCCAAAACAGAGAACAGGGGAGAGGAAGAGAGAAAATTGAGAGGAAAGTTTTGAAAATTGAAAGAGGAAGAAGATTTATCAAGCAATCTGTATCATCGTCTAGATAATCTAAGCAAGAATCAAAGGTAAAAACCTAACTTTGAGTTCTTAATTTTATATTCTTTGAGTTTTCTTTAAAATGGGTTTTGGTTGATGATTTGATGAGATGATGGATATATATAAGTTTATAGATATGTATAATCTGTTGTGTTGCATCAATAGAAGATTTTATAGTATCAAATTCATGAAAACATGAATTAGAAGAAGAAATTTGAGTTTTGTAGTAATATGTATATTTTAGTCTATTTTGAGATTAAAATTGATGGTTAATTCATGTATAAAATCTGTAATTGATGATGGATTATGTTAATGTTCTGAAAATCGAAAACGTTGCAAGTTAAATCAACCAAATTGGTTGAGCAACAAATCCGTAGTGATGGATTCAATAAATTTGTAAAAGTTTGTAAAAACTAGAATGAATTGTGATTTTAAGCCTTTAAATTGGTTGTTTAAGATGTTTAAGATGTTAGAATTGTTATAAACATGCTGGGTATTGACTCTATTAAGATTATAATATTTGGGTGTGTCTAAATTGTTGTTAAAATGAATTCCAAATTCTGCAAGAATCAAAGGTAAAAACCTAACTTTGAGTTCTTAATTTTATATTCTTTGAGTTTTCTTTAAAATGGGTTTTGGTTGATGATTTGATGAGATGATGGATACATATAAGTTTATAGATATGTATAATCTGTTGTGTTGCATCAATAGAAGATTTTATAGTATCAAATTCATGAAAACATGAATTAGAAGAAGAAATTTGAGTTTTGTAGTAATATGTATATTTTAGTCTATTTTGAGATTAAAATTGATGGTTAATTCATGTATAAAATCTGTAATTGATGATGGATTATGTTAATGTTCTGAAAATCGAAAACGTTGCAAGTTAAATCAACCAAATTGGTTGAGCAACAAATCCGTAGTGATGGATTCAATAAATTTGTAAAAGTTTGTAAAAACTAGAATGAATTGTGATTTTAAGCCTTTAAATTGGTTGTTTAAGATGTTTAAGATGTTAGAATTGTTATAAACATGCTGGGTATTGACTCTATTAAGATTATAATATTTGGGTGTGTCTAAATTGTTGTTAAAATGAATTCCAAATTCTGCAAGAATCAAAGGTAAAAACCTAACTTTGAGTTCTTAATTTTATATTCTTTGAGTTTTCTTTAAAATGGGTTTTGGTTGATGATTTGATGAGATGATGGATACATATAAGTTTATAGATATGTATAATCTGTTGTGTTGCATCAATAGAAGATTTTATAGTATCAAATTCATGAAAACATGAATTAGAAGAAGAAATTTGAGTTTTGTAGTAATATGTATATTTTAGTCTATTTTGAGATTAAAATTGATGGTTAATTCATGTATAAAATCTGTAATTGATGATGGATTATGTTAATGTTCTGAAAATCGAAAATGTTGCAAGTTAAATCAACCAAATTGGTTGAGCAACAAATCCGTAGTGATGGATTCAATAAATTTGTAAAAGTTTGTAAAAACTAGAATGAATTGTGATTTTAAGCCTTTAAATTGGTTGTTTAAGATGTTAGAATTGTTATAAACATGCTGGGTATTGACTCTATTAAGATTATAATATTTGGGTATGTCTAAATTGTTGTTAAAATGAAGAAATTGGGAAATTTTGGTCTGAAAATTCTGCAGTTCGCGAACTGCAGAATCTGGAATTC
Source organism: Aralia elata (assembly GCA_034770075.1). Taxonomy (NCBI): domain Eukaryota; kingdom Viridiplantae; phylum Streptophyta; class Magnoliopsida; order Apiales; family Araliaceae; genus Aralia; species Aralia elata. Next base: position 27,725,375 of record CM068387.1, read on the forward strand.
ATGAAGCTCGCCCCGGCGAGCTCAACAAGCCAATTTTCTCGCCTCGGCGAGAGCTCGCCCCGACGAGAATTTTGTGAAGGACTTTCTCGCCCTGGCGAGAGTTTTGTGTTATAATTGTCTCACCCTGGCGAGAATTGCAGAAATGAAAAATTTTCTTTTTTTAAATTCTTTTCTTTTTGGCATGCTATGTTACCCTATACAAGGTTTATTTATAAACATTATACATTTAATGTAAAACGAAGTTTAAGACCTAACTAAGGGTTAAGTGTCGATTAAAGTGGAGCGAAGTTAAATGAAGGCTTATGATTTGTTAAGTAGAATTAATACTAAGTGCTGCTATGTGGCTAATGAATGATGTACATGATTATATATATCGTGTAGGATACATGAAGTGCAGATAAATTTAAGCTGATTATGGTAATTGATAATTTACAAACCAGGCAAGTCTTTCAGTTCCTATTTGTTATGTGAATTAATTGATTAATTATTTTAATCATATGATGTATAAAGTATGATGTATTTTATTTATGCTGCAAGTATGAAACGACAAAGTCAAAATATGACTACTGTCGACGCCGGGAGGAATCGCCTCCGTTAGGATATTTATCCTTTCCGATTTTAGCCTTCTCATTAGGTGATTTTTGGAAAGGGTCGGCATTAATGTCAACGGGATTTTGAAAGATCATTTTTTATGATGAGCCAATTAATCAGAGTCGCCAGTTGGTATATTTGAAATGGATGTACCAACTCATCCGAATTTCGTCCTTTCGTAAATCGCTGGCTCATATGTGACTCCGAATTATTTGGTCTGCGAACCAGGATTCATAGAGTTCGGGGGCTTGCTTAAGCGAGGGGAAGGTGTTAGGCACTCCTCGACTTCCGTGAAACACGGTTACCGCAATCTTGATACTTTCCTATCCTTTAATTCATGAAATGTGTATATGTGCGTGTGTGTGTGCCTTTGTGAATGTGATGGTGAGTTTGCATGAAGAAACCAATTGGGTTTTCGGAAAAGTCGTGTTTTTCTTTTGGGAATGCTTTAGAATGTCCTTCGGTTTATACGAGAAGGCTTTCTGAGAAAATGTTTGATTTTAATTGTCAAAACTGTGAGATTGCATTAGGTATCGTTTTGGAAAAACAAGAGTTTTCTAAACCTTTGTCAAAATAGGAATCGAGATCTATACGTTGTTTTCATAACTCAAATGATGGGCAACCTCTAGGATCTCTTTAACCCTATGCACAAGGATTTAATAAAACATTATTTATTTTTTATAAAACCATTTTTGTGATGTTTGAAAACGATTTCTTTCTTTTTCCTTCTCGTTAAGATAGAAATCAACATTCCTTAGCACCCCCAATTTCTTATCCTCGTGATGCTACTAACCTAATTTGATTGATTTTATGAAAATCTTTATCGCTTAGCTTTGAAATCCTTTTTGGTGTTGCAATTCAAATCCAACATTATAATGCGTAGGGGATTATTCACGGGCATGTAAGCCATCAAAATAACCCCGAACGCCCACAGTCACATATTTTCACTATGACGGGGCCTTAAACACGATTCTCGCCTTGGCGTCGCTTTAAGGCCCGACAATTACATACTTACAAATGAAAACTACATCGCTTCTACTACTTATATCAAAAGATGTCCATCATCGGATTTGGACCACGGGGCCGCGTTCCTAGGCTCACATCCAAAATGGCCAAACAAACATAATATCCTAAAATGGCAATCTCAACAAAACTAGGCCCAATAAATCATCATAACAAGCTAAATTAATTCGCTAAATGGACATCCTCGGGTCATTAGGAAGCATTTCGTTCCGTGGGAACCTTCACTAGTGGTCCCTAATCCATGTATCCACAACAATATACAAGAAAAAATTACATTTCACATAACCCAATTGACAAAAAGATTAACAAAATGATATACCAAAATTGCTATAGAAATGGTCTTTTCACCTTGCAAATAATCCTCACAATGTGTATGAAATTGTATATTGAATGGAGTAGAAGGTATAGGATATATAATCTCACACCAAATATATAATTCCTCACTTTTTTCCTCTCTTTTCTCTCTATTTTCTTGCAATTTCTTCCTATTTCTTCCTCTTTTCCCGAGCTGCTGCTGCCTCCTATTTTTCTTCTTCTGAATCCCTGTATGCTGAGTGAGGGATGAGCTGAAATAGGTTGGCTGCAGATTGATCTGCGGCTGGCTGGCCGCCACCCCTCCACTCAGCTGATTTTCGGTTTCCGTGTTTCGAGTTCTGTGTTTTCAAAAGGCGCACTCATTGCCCGCAGATCAATCCGCGGCTGGTCGGTTTGACTTTCTCGATTTTCGTGCTACGCCTCGATTCTTGTGTCTTGACGTCGATTTTCGCCGACAGGCTTGTATTTTGCAGTCCGAGAATTATTGGGAGACGTGCCACATTATTCGGGAATGCTCATTTCGGACGGCCTTGTTGTCATGTTGGTTTTAATTTGCAAATCGTCGCGGTGGCGCCGAGTGTTTGTACTTGCGCCCCTCCTTCGCTCTCGTAGGCTGGCTCAATGGACGAATTTGCCCTCCTGTCAGGGTTAGTATACGAAGTACAAAATTTGGGTGTCTACAGCTGCCCCTCTTTATCATGTTTATGAAATGTTAAATGAAATGAACAGGATAAAGAAATAGACACCCGATGCATGAATGACAGTGCACAAGAATGACATACATACATGATGCAACACATACAGCTTATGATGCAACACAAGATGTAATGCATGCAAAACATTTGTAAAGGTGTCAATGCATCAATCACTGACCGCATTGTTAGTCGTCGGGTTTCATCTTCTAATTGATCGTCTCATCTGCGCCGGGTCTCGTATCCGGTCGCCAGTCTCGTGATCGCCGGGTCTCGTATCCGGTTGCTCACCTCATGGTTACCGGGTCTTGTATCCGGTTGATCATCTTGTCGGGGCCGGGGCTCGTATCCAGTCACCCATCTCGTAATCGCCGGGTCTCGTATTCGGTCGATTGTCTTGTCGGGGCCAGGTCTCGTATCCGGTCACCCATCTCGTAATCACCGGGTCTCGTATCTGGTCACCCATCTCGTAATTACCGGGTCTCGTATCCGGTCGTTTGTCTTGTCGAGGCCGGGTCTCGTATCCGGTCACCCATCTCGTAATCGCCGGGTCTCGTACCCGGTCGATTGTCTTGTCGGGGCCGGGTCTCGTATCCAGTCACCCATCTCGTAATCGCCGGGTCTCGTATCCGGTCGATTGTCTTGTCGGGGCCGGGTCTCGTATCCGGTCACCCATCTCGTAATCACCAGGTCTCGTATCCGGTCGATTGTCTTGTCGGGGCCGGGTCTCGTATCCGGTCACCCATCTCGTAATCGCCGGATCTCGTATCCGGTCGATTGTCTTATAATCGCCGGGTATCGCATCCGGTCGATTGTCCTGTGAGTGCCGAGTCTCGTATCCGGTCGCTCGTCGAATTGAGAAATCGTGTTCGCCACCCGATTCATCAAAATCTTGCTTTTTATTACCACGTTATGAATCAAACGGGTTTTAGGATCGATCGGGCTTGCAATGGACAAGGGGGGAAGCATTGGGCCCAGCCGCAGATGGATCTGCGACCAAGATCGGGGCTTTAAGCGGCCAGCCGCTTCCCAGATCTGTCACTTTCATTCGTACCCCACACGATTTTCGCACCTTTGCACGTCCTGTTTGCCGACTTTTCCAATCTTCTCGCAAAAACCGCTCCGGTTAGATCGATCTACGCGCTACAGGTAACACTTTGACCGATTGTTTTCCAATTTCGTCAATGTTTTGCTATACATTTGCTAATTTGCATGTTTAGAGATATAAATGTATGCTTTGAAATGTTATGCCATGTATTATTTGTATGCATATGCTATGTATCAACTGCGCAAGTCATATTTTATGCTCATGATGCGGTCCCACATATCTGTTGTTTCTTTTGAAAGAAAATCATGCATTATGGTCCTTTTCATGTTGCAATTATCCATATAAATGCAATTTTGACCTGTCGTGGCTTGGATTAATTTGAAAACATGCTTGGCTATACATGGGATGCCCATTTTATAGATGAAATTCTGCCGAATTTTGTTTTTTTTTATGCATGTAGTAAACATGCATCATGATGCATTAATTCTACGATGAGGATACGAAATTGACATAATTCAAAATAGAATTTACCTTCCTCTTCGCATGTTCTATTCCAAATATGGATCCTGACGCTCCTAGTAGCTCCACCGCATCTCGGACCTCGGGCGTTCGCCGCCGTAGGGCTGCACCTGCCCCTGCTTTGCCTCGGACTCGCCAGGCTCGCCGACTGGCGGAGGCTGTCATCCGGCCCGATCATCCCGATGTCGAGGAGGCTGTTCTTCCGGACGTTGCGGTAGAGGGGCCATCCTCCAGCACACCAGCTCCATCTCCTCATCGCGCCCTATCTGGCGCCTCTATTCAGATACCCGATCTGTTGGGTCGGGATCTCAGTCGTCACCCCTCCGCATCTCTTGTAGCTAATGAGGTATGCTTAAAGTACTCCTCTGAACTCATTCCCAAATTCTATTTAGATCTGGACTGATCCATTCATTTTTGTCACAGGTGCCCGAGTTCACTCAGCCGAGGGGTAACTGGTTCAACATCTACTCCCTCTACACTTCTTTGCACATCAATTACCGGGCGGTGGTGGATTCCTGGGGTTTTCGTCATTTCTTCACCATCATTCCCCGCCAGTGCCCCTGGGGTTATATGCGGGCTCTGTCCGAGCGGTGGTTCCACCAGACCCAGTCCCTTCACCTTTTGGACTATGAGGTCATGCTGACTCCTGGGATTGGAGGTACATCACGGGTATTGAGTTTACCGGATCCCGTGTCCCTCTAGATCTGGATATTACTCCCGCGGAGGTCCGAGCTTTACTGGGTTTCGCTGCCGATAACCGGGTCTTCAAGGCCCGCAGCATTCGGTCCGGAGCTTTGGCTGTTGACGCTGTTGGGGGCATATACGCGACGCCTTTCCCTGCAGATCGGGCCACTCGGGACATTCTGCTCCGGCGCCTGTTCCTGACCATTATGAGGGTTTGTTTCCTAGGAAACAACTCCTCTACCATCCATTTCAGCGTCGTTGGAGCCGTCAGGGATGTAGACCGGATCGGTGACTATGATTGGGGGTCCTTCACATTTGTTTATTTCCTCTACGGTATTCGTCTACGTTCAGAGGGACAGACAGATGCTTGGCTCGGATTCTACCACTTTCTGCTAGTGAGCCTTCTCTTCCTCTTTTCTTACTGTACTTTCCTTCATTTCATTTCCTTTTTCTGTATTGGTCGGTTACTCATGCCTTGCCTTATTTCTAATCCCAGTTCTGGGCCTACGAGCGACTTCCATGCCTGAGGCCTGTCATGACTCTCGGCCTGGACACTTATCCCAAGGGTCGTCGGTGGCACCACAGCACTTTGGAGGAGGTCCCGGTATCGGGCAGCTTCGCACATTGTCGCATTCAACTGGAGCTGATCACTGCCGATGATGTCGTCTGGGTTCCCTACCTTTCCGAGCATCTGAGAGTTCGCACTTTCCACCCGCCGCCTTACTTTGCAGAGTGTCGGGGGCTGGGTGATGTATCTGGGAGAGCGCGCATTCAGATGCGTTACTGGAGAGATCCGCATCCCGCACTCCCTTCCCTTCACCACATCCTGGCCGTTGGATTCTCAGCCCTCGGAGATTATGCTTACGGGGGAGGATGGCCAGACGCTCTCTTCGGGTCCCAGCACAAGCGAGGCCTTTCGTATCTGGTGGGTGCCCCGCACCATCGGTCCCCAGACTCGGGCCACTTTCTTTCTTGGAGATATGGTCCCCGGCTCGATTATGATGACTGATTGGGCCGCCTGCATTCGGAGTCCCACTCATGCTGAGCAGATCGCCACTCTGACCCGCCAGGTGGAGCAGCTGTCATTGTACCTTCGGGTGTTAGGTCGGACCCCAGAGGATGCCTATGCATATGATCCTGACAGTACGGGTTTTGACACAGGCCCGAGCTCATCTGATGCCCCAGCGCAGCCATACATCCCTGACATGAACTTTGGGCCTCCGACATCGACGACTCCAGGGGATCAGTTCGAGGATCCCGCCTTCTTAGATGACCTCACTTTTGACTAGATCAGGATAGGATAGGGCCTTTTGTACCTGAACCTTGCTAGATTTATTTTTTATTTCATGCACTATGTATTTGAACTCATTTGTTTATTTATGCACAGTTTTTATCATTATGACCATTCAATTGCTTTATTATTAACTGTATGATGCATGCTTTTTTGTTCATGGATGGAGAATGACCCATGTACAGTCTTTTTGATACTGTTTTTCACAGATGTCGTCATCAGATGTCGTGGTACGTTTGGACCTTGTTCCTCCCACAGGGTTGGTTGGCAGTCTTCTCCGCTGGGTGGACAGTTTATCGCCGGCCGACAGGGTTATCGCAGATGGCCTTTTGGGACATTCTTGGTCCTTATTATCCTTTCAGGTGCCAGCGGGCTTTGTGGAGGGTATTCTGAGCTATTGGGCCCCCGCCCGTCAGGTGTTCAGATTAGGGACAGTAGAGCTGACCCCCACCCTCGAGGAGTATGCTCGCTTTACCCGCCTGCCTTTGGACGGTCCTTGTGCCAGGGTCACAGCTGGTTCCATGCGCCGTTAGTTCTTGACTTTCACCGGTTTGCGGAGGACAGTCTTGTTATCTATGGTCACATCAGACCATCTAGTTCCCCTACATTTCCTGATTGACCGATTCGGCTCACCCGACGGTTGTCACCTATTTTCTGGTGATTTTTCCGTATCCGAGGAGCGCTGGGGTGCTTTGAGAGTAGACGTTTTGATGGCCTGTGTCATCTCAATTTTGTACTTGCCAGCTAGACCCGATCAGTTGGATATGCGAGTTATCGCGGTCGTTAGAGCCCTTCAGGAGGATCACACCGTTCTTCCCATGATATTGGCGGATACCTACATGTTAGCCTCATATTGCCAGTCTTTCCGAGGCAGAGTATTCAGAGGGAGCTCTACTTTATTATACGTGTGGTTTATGAGCCATCTCAGCCCCATCGGTCATCTCCGTCGCCATGGGTTTTGCTTCAGCCATGACATAACCACGCAGTTTTTGTTTCGTCCCGTGAGCTGTACTGATGCGGCCTCCTGGGCAGAATTCTTATCGGTTATTGAGGATCCTTTTCATCTCCTGATCTACTCGGGTTATTGCTCCTTTATGAGCTTTTTGACTCACGTGCCTACCCTGGATTTCATCCCTATTGCTGGCCTGAGGGGTGTGACGACTTATCATCCCTTGGCGGTTACAGGGCAGTTTGATCAGACACAGGATTTTCACCCTTTCACGGGCGCAGCCGCCTACCGATTCCTTATATCATCCCAGACAGAGAGAGATCTACTGCGGGTATATGATCTTTGGTCTCGCAGGATCCTTGCCGAGTATAGTGACGGTAGCCCCATCCAGACATTCGCTTATGTGCAATGGTTGCGCGGAGACTTGGATACGGTTGGTTTGAGTCAAACTGGGGCTTTTGATGACTCTGGAGTGATTTTCCCAGATGGTACCACAGATCATTCCATCTCGGCTGATTCTGCCCTAGTCGGGTTACTGAGGATACCTGAATCCGCCTGGCCTTGATTACTACTAAGGCTGAGAGGGATGCCGCTCTTGTTGAGAGAGATGATGTCATTCTGGCTAGAGATGCTGCCATTGCTGACAGAGATGCCATTGTATTTCAGACCAGGGCAGTTATAGATGCTCATTCTAAGATTGTCAGCCGAGCCACTGCTTTATTGGATCGCATCGACATGATGGGGCAACAGATTGCAGGGGATGCTGATGCTTTAGATCTATCCACCACTTTATCCATCCTGCTTCAGCTAGTTTCAGATTTGTAGATTATTTTATTTCCTGCATAGACTATGTCAGTTTCATCGGTTATCGAAAGAGAAATCTTGTAACAAAATGACTTATATATGTAGACATGCATTTAAATTTAGTCAATTTCCCTTTTTGTCGTATCGTTGCCTCTCATTTGATCTTCATTTTATCCAGCTGACCATGATTTTGACATTTCGCTTTCTTTCTCTTCTCCAGTATTGATGGAGATCTGACAGATATTGTCGTACCCCTGTTGATTTCATCGGATTGAGTCTTAGATTTTGGCTAACTGTTTGGTTGGGCTAGGGTTATGTCATTTGAGATGAAGCTGATTAGTTGGCTGGTTTCGGGAAGGTTTTGAGGGTGTAGGAAGGTTTATATGGCTGTTGGGAATTGGTTTTGGTTAGAGAAAGTATTATTTTTAAGGAATCGGACCGTGCCATGATGGCTGCCTACGTACCCCCCACAAGTTGGGAGATCAGGTCCTACGTAGTTCGTTCCTCAAAGAAAAAGGGGAACTGATGATTCAAGCGTAGAACCGCTTCACCGAGTCGGAATTGAGGGGTTGTGGAAATACCTCACCATCCATTTCTTGCAATATGAGGGCTCCTCCGGATAGCACTTTCTTAATCACAAAAGGTCCTTCCCAGTTCGGGGCAAACTTCCCTTTGGCTTCGTCTTGACAAGGCATGACTCTTTTTAGCACTAGGTCATTTTCCTTGAACTTCCGAGGTCTTATCCTTTTGTCGTATGATCGAGAGATCCTTTGTTGATATAACTAACCGTGCCAAACAGCAGCCACCCTCCTTTCATCAATTAGGGCCAATTGGTCGTATCGGCTTTACATCCAATCCTCCTCGCTTATTTGAGCATCAATCAATATTTTGAGGGATGCCATCTCAACCTCAACTGGCAGAACATCCTCCATTCCATATACCAAAGCGTAAGGGGTTGCCCTTGTAGAAGTACGTGTTGACGTTCTGTATGCCAGCAGGGTGAGGGGTAGCAGATCCGGCCATCCCTGATGATTAGCAGACATTTTCGCCATGATCTTCTTGATATTCTTATTTGTAGCCTCCACTGCCCCATTCATCTTAGGACGGTAAATGACAGAATTGAGGTGTTTGATCTTAAACTGGTCGCATAATCCTTTCATGAGGGCGTTGTTCAAATTCTTGGCATTGTCGGAGACCAAAACCTCAGGTTGCCCGTATCGACAAATGACATTGTTCCTGATGAAACCGACGATGATCTCCTGAGTTACTTTGGGGAAAGAAGCTGCTTCTACCCATTTAGTGAAGTAATCGATCATGACGAAAATGAATCGGTGTCCGTTGCTTGCTTTGGGCTCTATCGGTCCGATTACATCCATTCCCCACATTAAGAATGGCCACGGGGAGGTCATATAGTGCAGTTCATTGGGAGGCGTATGGATCACGTTACCGTGCGCCTGGCATTGGTAACACCATTTGACATGATCATCGCAGTCGACTTTCAGTGTTAACCAATAATGCCCCGTTCTCAAGATCTTTTTGGCCAGCATCGGTCCACTCATGTGTGGCCCACACACTCCACCATGTATTTCGTCCATAATCCTTTGGGCCTGTGTCTCATCTACGCATTGCAACAGTCCCAACCCAGCATCCCTCTTGTAGAGTGAATCCCCACTCAGGTAAAACTTCATTGCCATCTTTTGAATTCTCATCCTCTCAGCTCGGCTTGCCTGGTCGGGAATGCATCTATCCCTCAGATATTCCCTTATGTCGTGATACTAAGGCTGCTTTGGCAGAACCCTTATGTCATACAGAATGCCCCAACAACTTCTATAATATTTATTGACATTCGCACTTCGTGCAATTAAATTCTTGTTCTATTATTTTTGGGACTGCGAATTATTTAAAGTTCTTTCATCAATAAACTGTTATGAGCTGGATCTATGCTAATTGTATCAGCTAGATCGAACATGTTAAATTGATAAACTCAAACCATTTTAAAAGCTAATCCTACTAGTTGATTGGTATGGATTCTTCAACTGAGATAAAGAACATTTTTATTAAAGCACAAATTGAAAAATAATTATTGCTCGATTAGTAAGTGTTTATGCATAATCACCGGGTATGAAAGACTGATCTCCTTGATTACTAAAACTTATTAAAAGGACCAGTTTAAATACTGACAACCTTCGCATATGTTCATGGTTATTTATAACCACTCAATATCTATTATTCAATTATTGAATCTTGTTAGATGTTCTTTCAACTGAATTTCATTGTTGAATATTGAATGATAAATTCCTTCTAATCATGATATATCTCATTTGTATTTAAACTTGCTAAGTAAATTAGTTGCTTACCCTTGTTATATCATGACGTTTATTTCAGCTAAACCTGAAGGTTCGGCGAAGAAAGATAAATGAAAAGAAAAAGTACCAGAGTAGTTTATTATAAACTCTTAATTAGTTTTAAGTTTGATGTAGTTATTTATGTAAACCTTTTGTAATATTAAAGGTATGTATTCAGTTAAGGTTAAGAAGACCTTGGGACTGTGTTATAGACTTTATTTAACGAACAATGTATATTATTATTCTGCAATAAATTATAGAATGTATATGATGGTGTTGAATCGTGAGCACCGAATTCGAGGGTAGAGAACCCGGATTTGGGGGCGTCACAGGTGTTGGCAAACCCTAGTTTCTATCTCTATAGAAATTACAAGTACTCTCTCTCTCTCCAATTCTTATGGAAGAGTGTGTAACTGTCTAACCCTAAATCATGATAAGACTCCTCTTATTTATAGATATAGGGAACCCTCCTAAACTATTTAGGATTAGGGTTTTTATTTTAATTAAACTCCTTTAATTAATTAAACTCCTAATCCAATTAGGAATTTATGAGAGTACTTTTATTAATTAATTCTTAAACCCTTTTAGGAACTAAATAATAATAATAGTAATAAGAATAATAAGACTCCTCTTATTAATTTATATTTAATATTTTCAAAATATTAAATAATAAATATTAAGCTATTTAATTTATTCTATCTCCATAGATTAAATTAAATACACTTAACTTATTATTACAATTATGTCATTTACTTCTTAAACAAATATTTTTCTTTTGCGGTGTGACCCTTTAGGTTCTCCATATTAAACCGGTTGTGAATAAATCAATTAGAACAATTCTAATCTTATTTAAATAAATAAATTAAACTATTTAATTTATTTAAATAAATAATATTTATTCTACAATAAGGGTAAGCCCCCTTAGCGATCAACGACTTTCCAAATAATATAGATTTCAACATTAATCACAACAGAACCTTTCAGTGCATAGTTATCGTACAATTCAATCATTCTACCATACAATGTCCCAATTAAATATAAGACATGGAATTACTGTCAAGTCTTATTTTATTTAATTATATGCATTTCGATTCTCCAATTAACAACTCTGATAATGCAAATTAGAAACTCCTTTCTAATTTCATTCTGCTTTGGCCAAAGACTTCTGAGTCGTCATTTATCGAATCACATAGGACATTCTCTCCTTTTACTAAAAGTGATAGATTCTTTGTTGATCATTCACCTATCTCTATGTATAACTTATTATACCCAATCATACCCTTTGATATACCCTAAAGGTCTTAAGGGACATGTCAAAGTATAACTCATCATACACAAGATACTATGATGATCTCAAGTCCAAGGATCACTTGTACTACTATCACTAGAGGAATTCCTATTGACAGTTGAGTAAAACTCCATTAGGTATTCCTTAGCGAGCCACGTTCAGTGAACTTATTCTCTAATAAGCACCTACATACTTGCTTTTGTGTCTCCACACAAATGATTATGAGATCAATCATCCTCTTCATAAGAGCAAGCAACGTATGTACTAATCTATCCGGATTCACTAATCCCCTTTTTAGTAATCCATCGATTAGGAACGCTTTTAGTTTGTGAGCTATCTTGAATTTAGATCTCATTAGCATGATCACCATCATGATTCTAAAAGCATTGCTGAAAACTATGGGTTTATCACATTTAATATAACAACATCATGTAGATAAAGTAAAATGCCTTTAATAAACGAATAAGATTACAAAGTATATGCTACATCATATCAAATATGATTGGCTTGTGTGCATACTAGTTTCAGTTGCATCAACACACAACTTAATCCCTTATGTGATGGATCACTATAAAGTACAAGGCCTCTTGTATCATCTGGTAAAGATAACACTGGTGCCATGCTCAATCGCTTCTTCAACTCTCGGAAGCTTTCTTCACATTTATCTATCCAGACATACTTTACCGTCTTTTGAGTTAAATTAGTTAGCGGGGTTGCTATTTTTGAAAAATCTTGTATAACACGCCGATAGTACCTTGCTAAATTGAGAAAACTTCTTACTTCTGTTGGAGTTATTGGTTGTTCTCAATTCACAACCGTCTCTATCTTCGCTGGATCTACCGCGATTCCATTCTTGTCAATCATATAACCCAAGAATTGGACTCGTTCTAACCAGAATTCACACTTGGAAAATTTTGCATAAAGTTGTTCCTTTCGTAATATCTCCAATACGCTTCTTAAGTGTTCAGCATGCTCCTCCTTTGTTCTCGAGTATACTAAAATATCATCGATAAACACTACGACTAATTTGTCTAAACATGGTTTAAACACTCAGTTCATTAAGTCCATGAATGTTGCCGGTGCATTCGTCAATCCAAAGGACATCACAAGAAACTCATAATGTCAATAGCGTGTCCTAAACGCTGTCTTCGACACATCTTCTTTTCTTACCTTTAATTGATGATAACCTGATCGTAGGTCGATCTTCGAAAAGTATTCGGCCCCTTTCAACTGGTCAAACAGATCATCAATTCTTGGTAAAGGATATTTGTTCTTTATGGTTAACTTATTTAATTCTCTATAGTCAACACATAACCTCAAAGTTCCATCTTTCTTCTTTACAAACAACACTGGTGCTCCCCAATGTCAAACACTGGGTTATATATACTTCTTATCTAAGAGTTCCTGTAACTGCACAAGTAACTCCTTCAACTCCACTGGTGCCATCCTGTATGGTGCCTTCGAAACTGGCACCGTACAAGGTGCAAGATCGATAACAAACTCGATGTCCCTATCCGGAGGAAGACCTGGTAAGTCATCGGGAAACACATCTTGAAATTCCCTAACTACAGGTATTTAATCCAGTTTTCCTCCTTCCTTTTGAGTATCCACTATATATGTCAAATAACCTATACAACCCTTCCTAAGCAATCTCTTTGCTTGCATTACTGCCAAACATCGAGATCGTAATAACAATTTTAAATCATTTATTTAATATTATCATTAAATAATTTATTATTATTAATATTTAATTAAATTAAATAATTAATAAAATTTTATGTCCAAATATTAAAAATTAATTTTTTATAACTTAAAATGAATTTTAAAATATAATTATTAATTATTAATAATTATTTACTATTTATTTCGAATTATTTATTTATTAGAATTTATTTTTAATTAAAACCATCACTAAAAGGCTTTAGCGGCGATTGACTGTCGCCTTTGGTGTTCTTGGCTAGCCGGAAGGAGATTGTCGTCTAAAGGTCCTATAGTGACGGACAGTCTGTCGCTATAGGTGTTCTTCATCAGCTTGAAGAATAGCTGATCAACGCTGAACAAGGACTTTTGATCTAAAATTTCTTCTCACTGATTTATTGTTTGTGTTTAATCTTTGTTGCTCGCTATACTAGACATGGCAAGGTATAACGACATGTTTGATTTGAGATCAAATAACATCACATGTGCAAGATTTGATCAGGTCAAACTAGGTCGTTCAACTGTTCTTGAGTTTTCTAGGTTACCCAGAAACTTATCCGTCATGGTCAAACAGGCTCCTTTAGGCTAATTTAATTCCTAACTCGTTTATTGTTTTAGTGTTTAGTTGGTTTGTATTTAGAGTATACATGGCAAGGAGCAACGACATGTGTTAATATATCATTAACCATATCATATGTGAAAGATATTAGCTGATCAAACCTTGTGAGAAGGCTGTCAGCGTGTTCTTTATGTTTCTAGGTTACCCAGAAACAACAAACGTGGGTCGGTCAGCGGGTTTTGACCACCCATAACTTTTGATTTAAGGATTTGTTTGATATAATTCCAATTGCAAACTATTAATATCATGGTAGGCTATCATTTCATGCTTTAACACACATCAAACAACTAAATTAAGTCGATCAAATCGTCTAACAAACTTGCTTGTCAGACAGTTCTGGGCTGTCAAGAACTGTTCATGTTTTTCATCATTTTCGATCATTTAAATGTTATAGATCCATGTTTTATCAACCCAGATCACTTATTAACATATTATTAAGTATTCCTAAACACTAAAACATAACATCTATCAAAGCTTTAAAGATCGAGTATAAAATTAGGGTTTTGCACCTTTTTGCTCAACTTTTGATTTCTGCTCTTTGATTATGATCTTGTGTTTGCAAAGGCTTGTTTATGGTTTTATTATAAGTGTGTAGGCTTCAAGATTTCGTTGGTTACATGATCAGTTTGGTGTCCTATTTATAGAACTTGCATGTTAGGGTTTTTAGGTCATTTTTCCACATTTTGCCTCCACAAATATCCTAGCCTTGTAACTTGTGCTGGTTGTAATCTGATCCTAGAGTCATGCTTGTGCTGAAGTGTGTTGAGCACAAGCTTGCACACTCCTAGCTCAATTTCTATTAGTTTAAAGTTTTGTTTTTGATTTATTTCCTTACTAATTAAACTTAGATTTTTGTTAATCATGTTTAAGATGTTTAATTATATTTAGTAATACCTTAATTAAGTTTATATATCATAATTAAGGTTTTAACATTTCATAATTAAGGTTTAGAAGCTCATAATTAGAATTAAGGTTTCCTAATTAGGGTTAGGGTTTCCTAATTCATGAATTAGGTTTAAATCTTTCAATTAGGGTTTTAATCTGAGTTCAATGATTCATAATTAATGTTATGATTCATTACTTAGAATCTAATTATATCAATTAAGATTCTTGTGTAACAATTAGGGTTTCGGTTCATAATTTCAGTTAACAATTATAAATTAAGGTTTTATAATTCAAATTATCATTTTAAACCCTAATTAACTTATTTAGATTTTTATCAGTTAATATTATATTAACTCCGAAGCATGACAAATCACTTCGTCATTTCCAAACACGACACAACAGCTTACCAAAATAATTTGCCGAGATGCTTCTCAATGAAATCGTCGGAAGCACAACAAATCATTTTATCAGTGTAAGCACGACTAAGCAGCTTCGGAATTTTTTTTATTTAACCTAATTCTTTAATAAAATATACAATCACATAACACAAAGTCGGAATAAGAAATTTCATTTAATAAACACATAATTTACAGACACGAATCTTCTTAAGGTCTGGAATATCACAGCCGTTATAATGTCCGATTTATTTCTCTTATAAAGTTGAAAATATACATTTATAAGCAGTTACTATGTCCGATTTTCTTCAAGTATTTAGTAAAAATCTTTTGTAGAATGCCTAGAGACGATAAGCTTGAATAATACGAGGATTGGAAGAAGAAGTTAGAGAAAATAAGGAAGGGATGTACTAGTATAAAGGTAGTACTTTTATTGTGTCTTGTAAATATAGGCAAGTTGAGTTAGATAACTGTTGTCCGATTTATATAACGACAATTTACGCGCAAGTATACGCGGTCAACAAGTAATAAAGTGTAAGTAGAGTATCGATCCCACGAGAATTATTACAAATTTTTTCAAGTACTATCTTTTTATCATCTCAATCTTATTTAAACATTTGATAAATATTTTTGTTGTTTTACACTAATGAAGATAACAAATAATCAAAGAACTATGGAAAGCTTTTAAAATAATGAAAATTCTAGTATTAACAAGTCTAAGATTGCAATTTTCCCCAACACTTCATTTGAATATCCTAACTCTCTCATTTGAACTAATTAACTACATAGAATTGTCAACCGAGAAATCAAAGTTACTTATAAGCCTCTCTCGATGGTTAAATTCGAATCTTCCTAATGCGGCATTAAGGTATATGACTATCCTACACACTATCAAGAGACCAATTTTAAGAACAATTAACAAAACACGTGTCACTAAGTCTCATTAATCACCCTTTCAATTACCAACTTTCACATAAGAAGTCATTAAGAATAGATTTTTCATTGGTTGCACACGGTATCTAGGTATATGTCTATCATAAATACTATCAAGTTACCTCTCATTAAGGATAATCAACAAGACACACGTCACTAAGTCTTTATTAATCACCTACAACAATCTTTAACTTTCACATGGTATCATAATAAGGTCTCAACACTATAATCCGTTTCTCAAGTTCATATAGGTTCTCACGGTAATTACTAGCTAGGCAATTAACATATGAAGCATAAATTATGATATATAACTCACAAATGAGTAATTAATAGCAAAGGGAGAGAAATCAATTCAAATTATGTATTGGGTTCCATTAAAATCTTAGAATGGAAGTTCTAGTTCATGGTAACTACAAATAACATCATAATCAATTTATACATCATGTTGGATTACAAAATAGAAGGGAAACTAGACATAAAACCACTTTTGAAGATATTTCTTAGTTTGCTTGTTGGGTTGATGATGAACATTAGCTTCTCCTACTTGATTATGCAATCCTTGATGCTTTAGGTCCTTGGCCTTGTTTGATGTAGCTTGATTTTAGCACTTTGGCCCTCTAATTTGATGTATTGTGTAGCTTCCCTCTCTTTAGATTGCTTCTCTAACCCTAGAACTTCTTTCTTCAATCCTTAATTCTGTGCCTATCAGTATGTATAAGTCCCCAGATGCCTAAAATAGCTTAGCCCACCAAATTGGACCAAAATCGCAAAATCTGCTGAATTCCAGGAGTTCTCGCCCCAGCGCCAAAATTGGCCTAAGAATTCCCGCCCCGGCATGGACCATTTTAGTTCCCGCCCCGGCGGCAAAAAATGAACAGAAATCCCGCGCCCCGGCGCGGTCACCTGTGTAGCCTGAAACAGTTTCGACGTTTATTGGGAAAATGGCCATAACGTCTTTGTCCGAACTCGAATTTAGGTGATTCAAGAGGCTACGGAAAGATAAGATATAGCTCTACAACTTTGATAACTTGAGGTCCGAGAGAAACTGGCCGGAGCTAGGCTCAAATTGGTCGGGAAGCAGCTACTGTGTAAAATACATGCCAAATCCGATGGTAAAATGACCATAACTCTCTCATACGAACTTCAATTATGATGATTCAAGATGTTCTGGAAAGCGGAGGAGAATATCTACAACTTTCGTTCTTTAAGTTTTGAGACATTCGGATTGGATCAAGGCTGAAATTGGGAAACAAGCGGCTGGTGTGCCAAATTCAAATTGAAAACGCGAAAATGGCAACACGAAACATCGATCCATGGAGCTTTTACTTCAATTCTTACAAAACAAAGTAAAAACACATAAAAGCATACAAAAATATATAAAAATAATACAAAACCACGCAATTCACCAATAAGGGAAAAATACATTAAAACCAAACGAAATAGCTAACGACTTACAAATTATCAAGGCCAAAAGTACCTAATTTGGGTATATAGAACACACTCATCAATAACATCATATATATTTGAGAGCCATGTATTGTAGGTTGTTATATGATTGAATAATTGTATACGAATTGTTAATATGAAAGAAATGTCCATTATACATAAACCTATAAATCTAAGTGAGGGTACTTGGCACGTTGAAAGTTCTAGCCATCAGATCTAGGAACTGCCTGGTTGCTAATACTGAAAGTCTCAGATAGATAAATGGATATTTGTTTGCAAGTCTTTTAGGACTTATTTGTAATAAGAACAAGTAACCTGGGAATGATGTAACAATGAACAGATGATATTCTAAATATTATCACTTTTCCGGATTATACTTTGATTATTAGAAGTCAAGATTTCTATAGTAGTATGTAAAGGTTGTACAACTGAGCACAAAGTCCGACCCAGTAAGCAGGTGGATTTTGGGGCGTTGCATTTTTGGTATCAGAGGCATAAGCCCAATAAGTGCAAAGAGCCCCGAGCCTCTTTGGTAACTCCCAGAGGAGGATGCGCCGAAGCCAGAATCTCCGTAGGGGACGCTGTATATAGAAGGTGGCAAACTGATAGGTACACTTGTGAGGTGTTGTTCGATTACGGATATGAGTCACTTATTTGGTATCAGAGCATTAGGTTATATCTCTAGGGTAAGAGTGCCTTAGGATATAGCCTGCGTAAAATTTTGGAGATAGAAAAAAACTCGTAAAAAGAAGGTTCAAAACGCTTATACTATTATTTCGAGGACGAAATTCTTATAAGGAGTAGAGAATGTAATATGCTGAATATTTATAGAATATATAAATATGATATTGAATGACTAAAGTTATTTGTAGAGATAATTTCGAGGACGAAATTCTTATAAGGAGGGGGGAATGTAATATCCCGAATATTTATAGAACTTATAAATATGATATTGAATGAGTAAAGTTAATTTCGAGGACGAAATTCTTATAAGTTGGGGTGAATGTAATACCCAGAAATATTATTCAAATTATAAATATTGTCTTAACTTGGTTAAGAATGAAAACTCTAGAAATATCTAATGAACGACTGTTCAGGTAATCTTTGAAAACCTAATACGATTCGAAAACACTATCGTATAGGTTTAGAATTAGGGCGTATAACCTAAAACTAGGTATCGAGAAGTTTAAACCTTAAACCCTAATGAGATTCGAATTTTGTAACATATGTACTTAATAAAGATCGAAATAATATTTTGAAGCAGATGTTTTGTGATTATATTATGTAAACGATGAATTAGGTCAAATAAAAAAAAATTATCAAGCAGCTTAGTCGTGCTTACGTTAACAAAATGATTTGTCGTGGTTTCCACAATTTCTCCGATAAGCATCTCGGCAAATCGTTTTTTTGACAAGTTACTGTGTCGTGCTTGGGAATGACAAACGGATTTGTCAAGCTTTGAAGATATTTTCATTGAGGAGCTTAGAAGATAAGTACAATTGCAAGTTGCATTGTCGAGCTGGGAAGATATTTTCATTAAAGAGCTTAGAAGATAAGTTCAATTACAAGCTCCATTGTCGAGCTTGAAAGATATTTTCATTGAGGAGCTTAGAAGATAGGTTCAATAGCAAGTTGCATTGTCGAGCTTGGTAGATATTTTGAGGGAATATGCCACGAATATGCCAAGAATATTCTAAGAATATACTACGGTGCAAAGTGTAATAAGTCGAGCCTCTAACGTGCAATTAGCGAAACTATGTTTTCCTATAAATAGCAAGCTAAGTTCATTCATTCCTTACTATTTTTCAAGAGCAAAAACACTTTATATTTATATTTTGAGAGATATTGTGAGATAAAAATTACTTTCGAAGCATCGAAGCGCTATGCGATTGGAAGTAAAGCTAGCAACTACAAGAGGTATACTCTAGTGGTTATAATTTTTATTTTTATGTATGTATTAGTAAAAATATACTTTTACAAGTAGTTATAATGCCCAAATATTTTTATGTATATAGTATAAAAGTCCTATTTACAAGCAGTTATAATGTCCGATTTATTTCTCTTATAAAGTTAAAAATATACTTTTATAAGTAGTTACTATGTCCGATTTTCTTCAAGTATTGAGTAAAAATCTTTTCTAGAATGCCTAGAGACGATAAGCTTGAATAATACGAGGATTAGAAGAAGAAGTTAGAGAAAATAAGGAAGGGATGTACTAGTATAAAGGTAGTACTTTTATAGTGTCTTGTAAATATAGGCAAGTTGAGTTAGATAACATCATATATATTTAAGAGCCATGTATTGTAGGTTGTTATATGATTGAATAATTGTATACGAATTGTTAATAAAAAAGAAATCTCTATTATACATAAACCTATAAATCTAAGTAAGGGTATTTGGCACGTTGAAAGTTCTAGCCATCAGATCTGGGAACTGCCTGGTTGCTAATACTGAAAGTCTTAGATAGATAAATGGATATTTGTTTGCAAGTCTTTTAGGACTTATTTGTAATAAGAACAAGTAACCGGGGAATGATGTAACAATGAACGAATGATATTGTAAATATTATCACTTTTCTGCATTATACTCTGATTATTAGAAGTCAAGATTTCGATAGTAGTATGTAAAGATTGTACAAGTGAGCACGAAGTTTGACCAAACAAGCAGGTGGATTTCGGGGCGTCACATCCACTCCTTGCCATCAAGTTTAATTACTACATGGGCTGACTTAGCCCAAAAATTCTTAGCAAAGTTCTTCCCGCCTGCAAAGACTACGAGAATGAGGAATGACATTACCTCATTCTCGTAGTATGATTCAGAATCTTTCTATGAAGCTCGGGAGCGGTTTAAGGAAATGCTACGGGGGTGTCCTCATCATGGTCTTCCTCAATGACTGCAAGTCCAGACATTTTACACTGGGTTGTTTAGTTCAACTCGGAAGAGTGTAGATGCTGCTGCGGGTGGTGCTCTAATGGGGAAGAATTTTGATGATGCTTATGCATTATTGGAAACCATAGCTGCTAACAACTGCCAATGGCCTTCTTCAAGGATGAATCAACCCAAGATAGCAGGCATTATCGAACTTGATGCAATCACGGCATTAGATGTGGTTTGTGAACTGTGCGAGGGGGACCATGCTAGTGAGTAATGTGCCATTAATTCCGAGTCAGTGCAGTATGCTAATAATTACCAGAGGCCACAAAATGTTAACAATCCCAACAATTACAACCAACAGTGCAACAATGCTTATAATCCAGGTTGGAGGCATCATCCGAGTTTCTGTTGGAGAGATAACAATCAGGCTCAACCTTCTTAACCTTCTGCACAGAGACCATCACACCATCCAGGATTTCAGCAACAAGCTCCTCAGTATCAGGAAAAGAAGTCTAATCTGGAAGATATTCTGGCTAAATTTATTTCTCATAGTGACAGCAGAATGAATAGCCAAGAGGTGTCCTTACGGAATCTGGAGACCCGAGTGGGGCAGCTGGCAAATGCTGTCAGCAATCGTCCTCAGGGTACTTTGTCGAGTGACACTGAGGTCAATCTAAGGAGGAATGGAAAAGAGCATTGTAACTGCACAGTGTGACTGAATTGCCTGGAGTTGTTAAGGTGACTATAGAAAATCCCGCCATTATAAATCATGAAGACGTTGAGCCATCTTGAGAGAGCCAAGTTAATAAGGACAGGGAAAAGGGAGCAAGAGAAAGCTTAATCTTGCCTCCCAAAGCTAGTGTTGAGTAATGCAAGTTAGTTCCTATTATTCAACCTATAACATTTCCACAAAGGGTGTAAAAACAGAAGTTAGACAAACAGTTTTCCAAGTTCTTTGAGGTGTTCAAAAAGCTTCACATCAACATTCCATTTGCTGAGGCATTGGAGCAAATGCCCAGTTATGCCAAATTTATGAAGGAGATTTTGTCTAGAAAGAGCAAAATGGGAGATTATAAGACTGTAGCACTAACAGAGGAGTGTAGTGCTATACTGCAGAAGAAGCTTCCACCTAAGCTTTAAGATCCGGGAAGTTTCACTATACCATGTACCATTGGGAACGAGTCCATCAGTAAAGCTTTATGTGATCTGGGGCTTGCATTAATTTACTGCCATTGTCAATCTATAGGAAGCTGGGATTGAATGAAGTAAAACCTACCAGTGTCACTTTGCAGCTGACAGACAGATCATTGGCTTATCCAAAAGGGATTGTGGAAGATGTATTAGTCAAAATGGACAAGTTCATCTTTCTCGTAGATTTTATTGTTCTGGACTTCGAGGAAGATAGAGAGGTGCCCATTATTCTGGGGCGACCATTCTTACCTATGGGGTGAACTATCATTGATGTACAGAAAGGAGAGCTCACAATGAGAGTCCAGGATCAAGAAGTAACTTTCAATGTCTTTAGGGCTATGAAGTTTCCTAGTGAATTTGAGGATTGTTTCCGGGTCGACGTGGTTGATAAAGCAGTAAATAAGGTATTCTTGAACAACTACAACTTTGACTCGCTTGAGGCAACCCTGATTGGAGCAATTGATGTGGAAGATCGTACTCATTTAGAGTATGTAGATTTGTTGAATGATTATCCACGATTCAGTAACCCTAGAGAACCATTTAAATCATTGGATCAACCGGAATCTTCTACTTCCCTGATTAATGCAACAATGGAGCAAGTGAAAGTAGTATGCACACAAGCTAATCATATTTGATATGATGTAGCATATACTTTGTAATCTTATTCGTTTATTAAAGGCATTTTACTTTATCTACATTGTGTTGTTATATAAAATGTGATAAACCCATAGTTTTGAGCAATGTTTTTAGAATCATGATGGTGATCATGCTAATGAGATCTAAATTCTAGATAGCTCACAAACTAAAATTGTTCCTAATCGTTGGATTACTAAAAGGGGATTAGTGAATCCGAATAGATTAGTACATATGTTGCTTGCTCTTAGGAAGAGGATGATTGATCTCATAATCATTTGTGTGGAGACACTAATGCAAGTATGTAGGTGCTTATTGGAGAATAAGTTCACTGAACGTTGCTCGCTAAGGAATACCTAATGGAGTTTTACTCGCCTGTCAATAGGAATTTCTCTATTGATAGTAGTAAAAGTGATCTTTATACTTGTGATCATCAGAGTATCTCGTGTATGATGAGTTATACTTTGACATGTCCCTTAAGACCTTTAGGGTATATCAAAGGGTATGATTGGGTATAGTGAGTTGTACATGGAGATAAGTGAATGATCAACAAAGAATCTACCACGTCTAGTAAAAGATGTGAATGTCTTATGTGATTCGATAAATGACAACTCAGTAGTCCTTGGCCAAGGCAGAATGAATTTAGAAAGGAGTTTCTAATTTGCATTAATTAGAGTTGTGCATTTGAGAATCGAAATGCATATAATTAAATAAAATTAGACTTGGCAGTAATTAGGGTTAGGGTTTCTTAATTCATGAATTAGGTTTAAATCTTTCAATTAGGATTTTAATCTAAGTTCAATGATTCATAATTAATGTTATGATTCATTAATTAGAATCTAATTATATCAATTAAGATTCTTGTGTAACAATTAGGGTTTCGGTTCGTAATTTCAATTAACAATTATAAATTAAGGTTTTATAATTCAAATTATCATTTTAAACCCTAATTAACTTATTTAGATTTTTATCAGTTAATATTATATTAACTCCGAAGCACGACAAATCACTTCATCCTTTCCAAACACGACACAACAGCTTACCAAAATAATTTACCGAGATGCTTCTCAATGAAATCGTGGGAAGCACGACAAATCATTTTGTCAGTGTAAGCACGACTAAGCAGCTTCGGAAAATTTTTTATTTAACCTAATTCTTTAATAAAATATACAATCACATAACACAAAGTCGGAATAAGAAATTTTATTTAATAAACACATAATTTACATACACGAATCTTATTTAGGTCTGGAATATCACAGCCGTTATAATGTCCGATTTATTTCTCTTATAAAGTTGAAAATATACTTTTATAAGCAGTTACTATGCCCGATTTTCTTCAAGTATTTACTAAAAATCTTTTGTAGAATGCCTAGAGACGATAAGCTTGAATAATACGAGGATTCGAAGAAGAAGTTAGAGAAAATAAGGAAGGGATGTACTAGTATAAATGTAGTACTTTTATTGTGTCTTGTAAATATAGGCAAGTTGAGTTAGATAACTGTTGTCCGATTTATATAACGACAATTTACGCGCAAGTATACGCGGTCAACAAGTAATAAAGTGTAAGTAGAGTATCGATCCTACGAGGAATTATTACAAATCTTTTTCAAGTACTAGCTTTTTATCATCTCAATATTATTTAAACAATTGATAAATATTTTTGTTGTTTTACACTAATGAAGATAACAAATAATCAAAGAACTATGGAAAGCTTTTAAAACAATGAAAATTCTAGTATTAACAAGTCTAAGATTGCAATTTTCCCTAACACTTCATTTGAATATCCTAACTCTCTCATTTGAACTAATTAACAACAAAGAATTGTCAACCGAGAAATCAAAGTTACTTATAAGCCTCTCTCGATGGTCAAATTCGAATCTTCCTAATGCGGCATGTAGGTATATGTCCACCATACACACCATCAAGAGACCAATTTCAAGAACAATTAACAAAACACGTGTCACTAAGTCTCATTAATCACCCTTTTAATTACCAACTTTCACATAAGAAGTCATTAAGAATAGATTTTTCATTGGTTGCACACGGTATCTAGGTATATGTCTATCATAAATACTATCAAGTTGTCTATCATTAAGGATAATCAATAAGACACACGTCACTAAGTCTTTATTAATCATCCACAACAATCTTTAACTTTCATATGGTATCATAACAAGGTCTCAACACTATAATCCGTTTCTCAAGTTCATATAGGTTCCCACGGTAATTACTAGCTAGACAATTAACATATGAAGCAGAAATTATGATATATAACTCACAAATGAGTAATTAATAGCCAAGGGAGAGAAATCAATTCAAATTATGTATTAGGTTCCATTGAAATCTTAGAATAGAAGTTCGAGTTCATGGTAACTACAAATAACATCATAATCAATTTATACATCATGTTGGATTACAAAATAGAAGGGAAACTAGAGATAAAACTACTTTTGAAGATATTTCTTAGTTTGCTTGTTGGGTTGATGATGAACATTAGATTTTCCTACTTGATTTTGCAATCCTTGATGCTTTAGGTCCTTAGCCTTGTTTGATGTAGCTTGATTTTAGCACTTTGGCCCTCTAATTTGATATATTGTGTAGCTTCCCTCTCTTTAGATTGCTTCTCTAACCCTAGAACTTCTTTCTTCAATCCTTAATTTCGTGCCTATCAGTATGTATAAGTCCCTAGATGCATAAAATAGCTTAGCCCACCAAATTGGACCAAAATCGCAAAATCTGCTGAATTCTAGGATTTCCCGCCTCGGCGCCAAAATTGGCCTAAGAATTCTCGCCCCGGTGCGGACCATTTTGGTTCCCGCCCCGGCGGCAAAAAATGAACTGAAATCCCGTGCCCCGGCCCGGTCACCTGTGTAGCCCGAAATAGTTTCGACGTTTGTTGAGAAAATGGCCATAACTTCTTCGTCCGAACTCGAATTTAGGTGATTCAAGAGACTATGGAAAGGTAAGATATAGCTCTACAACTTTGATAACTTGAGGTCCGAGAGAAACTGGCCGGAGCTAGGCTCAAATTGGCCGGGAAGTAGCTACTGTGTAAATTACATACCAAATCCGATGGTAAAATGACCATAACTCTCTCATACGAACTTCAATTGTGATAATTCAAGATGTTCTGGAAAAGCTGAGGAGAATATCTACAACTTTTGTTCTTTACGTTTTGAGACAATCGGATTGGATCAAGGTTGAATTTGGGAAACAAGCGGCTGTTGTGCCAAATTCAAGTTGAAAACGTGAAAATGGCAACACGAAACATCGATCCATGGAGCTTTTATTTTAATTCCTACAAAACAAAGTAAAAACACATAAAAGCATACAAAAACACATAAAAACGATGCAAAACCACGCAATTCACCAATAAGGGAAAAGTACATTAAAACCAAACAAAATAGCTAACAACTTGCAAATTATCAAGGCCAAAAGTACCTAATTTGTGTATATAGAACACACTCATCAATAACATCATATATATTTGAGAGCCATGTATTGTAGGTTGTTATACGATTGAATAATTGTATACGAATTGTTAATATGAAAGAAATGTCCAATATACATAAACCTATAAATCTAAGTGAGGGTATTTGGCACGTTAAAAGTGCTAGCCATCAGATCTAGGAACTGCCTGGTTGCTAATACTGAAAGTCTCAGATAGATAAATGGATATTTGTTTGCAAGTCTTTTAGGACTTATTTGTAATAAGAACAAGTAACCTGGGAATGATGTAACAATGAACAGATGATATTGTAAATATTCTCACTTTTTCGCATTATACTTTGATTATTAGAAGTCAAGATTTCTATAGTAGTATGTAAAGGTTGTACAACTGAGCATAAAGTCCGACCAAGCAAGCAAGTGGATTTCGGGGCGTCGCATTTTTGGTATCAGAGGCATAAGCACAATAAGTGCAAAGAGCCCTGAGCCTCTTTGGTGACTCCCAGAGGGGGATGCACTGAAGCCAGAATCTCCGTAGGGGACGCTGTAAATAGACGGTGGCAAACTGATAGGTACACTTGTGAGGTGTTGTTCGATTACGGATATGAGTCACTTATTTGGTATCCGAGCATTAGGTTATATCTCTAGGGTAAGAGTACTTTAGGATATAGCCTGCGTAAAATTTTGGAGATAGAAAAAGACTCGTAAAAAGAAGGTTAAAAACGCTTATACTATTATTTCGAGGACGAAATTCTTATAATGAGTAGAGAATGTAATATCCTCAATATTTATAGAACATATAAATATGATACTGAATGACTAAAGTTATTTATAGAAATAATTTCGAGGAAGGAGGGGAGAATGTAATATCCCGAATATTTATAGAACTTATAAATATGATATTGAATTAGTAAAGTTAATTTCGAGGACGAAATTCTTATAAGTTGGGGTGAATGTAATACCCCGAAATATTATTTAAATTATAAATATTGTCTTAACTTGGTTAAGAATGAAAACTCTAGAAATATCTAATGAATGATTGTTCAGGTAATCTTTGAAAACCTAATGCGATTCGAAAACGCTATCGTATAGGTTTAGAATTAGGGCGTATAACCTAAAACTAGGTATCGAGAAGTTTAAACCTTAAACCCTAATGAGATTCGAATTTTGTAACATATGTACTTAATAAAGATCGAAATGATATTTCGAAGAAGATATTTTGTGATTATATTATGTAAACGATGAATTAGATCAAATAAAAAAAATTATCAAGCAGCTTAGTCGTGCTTACGTTAACAAAATGATTTATCGTGGTTTCCACGATTTCTCCGATAAGCATCCTGGCAAATTGTTTTTTTGACAAGTTACGGTGTCGTTCTTGGGAATGACAAACTGATTTGTCAAGCTTTGAAGATATTCTCATTGAGGAGCTTAGAAGATAAGTTCAATTGCAAGTTGCATTGTCAAGCTCCATTACAAGCTTGACAATTACAAGCTTAGAAGATATTTTCATTAAGGAACTTAGAAGATAAGTTCAATTACAAGCTCCATTGTCGAGCTTGGAAGATATTTTCATTGAGGAGCTTAGAAGATAGGTTCAGTAGCAAGCTGCATTGTTGAGCTTGGTAGATATTTTGAGGGAATATCCCATGAATATGCCAAGAATATTCTAAGAATATACTAGGGTGCAAAGTGTAATAAGTCGAGCCCCTTACGTGCAATTAGCGAAACTATATTTTCCTATAAATAGCAAGCTAAGTTCATTCATTCCTTACCATTTTTCAAGAGCAAAAACACTCTATATTTATATTCTAAGAGATATTGTGAGATAAAAATTACTTTCGAAGCATCGAAGCGCTACGCGATTGGAAGTAAAGCTAGCAACTACAAGAGGTATACTCTAGTGGTTATAATTTTTATTTTTATGTATGTATTAGTAAAAATATACTTTTACAAGTAGTTATAATGCCCAAATATTTTTATGTATATAGTATAAAAGTCCTATTTACAAGCAGTTATAATGTCCGATTTATTTCTCTTATAAAGTTAAAAATATACTTTTATAAGTAGTTACTATATCCGATTTTCTTCAAGTATTGAGTAAAAATCTTTTGTACAATGCCTAGAGACGATAAGCTTGAATAATACGAGGATTAGAAGAAGAAGTTAGAGAAAATAAGGAAGGGATGTACTAGTATAAAGGTAGTACTTTTATAGTGTCTTGTAAATATAGGCAAGTTGAGTTAGATAACATCATATATATTTGAGAGCCATGTATTGTAGGTTGTTATATGATTGAATAATTGTATACGAATTGTTAATAAGAAAGAAATGTCTATTATACATAAACCTATAAATCTAAGTGAGGGTATTTGGCACGTTGAAAGTTCTAGCCATCAGATCTGGGAACTGCCTGGTTGCTAATACTGAAAGTCTCAAATAGATAAATGGATATTTGTTTGCAAGTCTTTTAGAACTTATTTGTAATAAGAACAAGTAACTTGGGAATGATGTAACAATGAACGAGTAATCTTGTAAATACTATCACTTTTCTGCATTATACTCTGATTATTAGAAGTCAAGATTTCTATAGTAGTATGTAAATGTTGTACAAGTGAGCACGAAGTTTGACCAAGCAAGCAGGTGGATTTCGGGGCGTCACATCCACTCCTTGCCATCAAGTTTATTTACTACATAGGCTGACTTGGCCCAAAAATTCTTAGCAAAGTTCTTCCCGCTTACTAAGACTACGAGAATAAGAAATGACATTACCTCATTCTCGTAGTATGATTCAGAGTCTTTGTATGAAGCCCGGGAGCGGTTTAAGGAAATGCTACGGGGGTGTCCTCATCATGGTCTTCCTCAATGACTACAAGTCCAGACATTTTACAATGGGTTGTTTAGTTCAACTCGGAAGAGTGTGGATGCTGCTGCAGGTGGTGCTCTAATGGGGAAGAATTTTGATGATGCTTATGCATTATTGGAAACCATAGCTGCTAACAACTGCCAATGGCCTTCTGCAAGGATGAATCAACCCAAGATAGCAGGCATTATCGAACTTGATACAATCACGGCATTAGCCGTGGTTTGTGAACTGTGCGAGGGGGACCATGCTAGTGAGTAATGTGCCCATCAATTACGAGTCAGTGCAGTATGCTTATAATTACCAGAGGCCACAAAATGTTAACAATCCCAACAATTACAACCAACAGTGCAACAATGCTTATAATCCAGGTTGGAGGAATCATCCGGGTTTCTCTTAGAGAGATAACAATCAGGCTCAACCTTCTTAACCTTCTGCACAGAGACCATCACACCATCCAGGATTTCAGCAACAAGCTCCTCAGTATCAGGAAAAGAAGTCTAATCTGGAAGATACTCTGGCTAAATTTATTTCTCATAGTGACAGCAGAATGAATAGCCACGAGGTGTCCTTACGGAATCTGGAGACCCAAGTGGGGCAGCTGGCAAATGCTGTCAGCAATCGTCCTCAGGGTACTTTGTCGAGTGACACTGAGATCAATCTAAGGAGGAATGGAAAAGAGCATTGTAACTGCACAGTGTGACTGAATTGCCTGGAGTTGTTAAGGTGACTATAGAAAATCCTGCCATTATAAATCATGAAGACGTTAAGCCATTTAGAGAGAGCCAAGTTAATAAGGACATGGAAAAGGGAGCAAGAGAAAGCTTAATCTTGCCTCCCAAAGCTAGTGTTGAGTAATGCAAGTTAGTTCCTATTATTCAACCTATAACATTTCCACAAATGGTGCAAAAACAGAAGCTAGACAAACAGTTTTCCAAGTTCTTTGAAGTGTTCAAAAAGCTTCACATCAACATTCCATTTGCTGAGGCATTGGAGCAAATGCCCAGTTATACCAAATTTATGAAGGAGATTCTGTCCAAAAAGAGGAAAATGGGAGATTATAAGACTGTAGCACTAACAGAGGAGTGTAGTGCTATACTGCAGAAGAAGCTTCCACCTAAGCTTTAAGATACGGGAAGTTTCACTATACCATGTACCATTGGGAACCAGTCCATCAGTAAAGCTTTATGTGATTTGGGGGCTAGCATTAATTTACTGCCATTGTCAATCTATAGGAAGCTGGGATTGAATGAAGTAAAGCCTACCTGTGTCACTTTACAGCTGGCAGACAGATCATTGGCTTATCCAAAAGGGATTGTGGAAGATGTATTAGTCAAAATGGACAAGTTCATCTTTCTCGTAGATTTTATTGTTCTGGACTTCGAGGAAGATAGAGAGGTGCCCATTATTCTGGGGCGACCATTCTTACCTATAGGGTGAACTATCATTGATGTACAGAAATGAGAGCTCACAATGAGAGTCCAGGATCAAGAGGTAACTTTCAATGTCTTTAGGGCTATGAAGTTTCCTAGTGAATCTGAGGATTGTTTCCGGGTCGACGTGGTTGATAAAGCAGTAAATAAGGTATTCTTGAACAACTACAACTTTGACTCGCTTGAGCCAACCATGATTGGAGCAATTGATGTGGAAGATCCTACTCATTTAGAGTATGTAGATTTGTTAAATGATTATCCACGATTCACTAACCCTAGACAACCATTTAAATCATTGGATCAACCGGAATCTTCTACTTCCCAGATTAATGCAACAATGGAGCAAGTGAAAGTAGTATGCACACAAGCCAATAATATTTGATATGATGTAGCATATACTTTGTAATCTTATTCGTTTATTAAAGGCATTTTACTTTATTTACATTGTGCCGTTATATAAAATGTGATAAACCCATAGTTTTGAGCAATGCTTTTAGAATCATGATGGTGATCATGCTAATGAGATCTAAATTCTAGATATCTCACAAACTAAAATTGTTCCTAATCGTTGGATTACTAAAAGGGGATTAGTGAATCCGGATGGATTAGTACATATGTTGTTTGCTCTTAGGAAGAGGATGATGTTAGGTTTGTATATATCACGAGCATGCAATCAAATTACATAAATAGAGCGGAAGCACGATAAAACGGATTTTAAAATTTTATACAAACCATCACCATGATCGATCAATGTGCTCAATTAACAATATAAACGAAAGAGAAAGAAAATAAGAAAAATATACCCTCGTAGAACAAAGCTTCCTCGGGTACAAGTTCAACTCCTAGTCCTTCGTGTTCTCCTCGAATGCTACGGTGTGATTCCTTCCTTTGATCAACGTTAGCCACCCAAGTGTTTGGCCTCTAGAAGTGATCCACCAAGGAAAACAAGTATTCAAGAAGTTGGGTATTTGGCAAAAACCCTAGTTTCTATCTCTATAGAAATTGTAAGTACTCTCCACAATCTAATGCAAGAGTGTGTAACCCTAATCTATGATAAGAATCCTCTTATTTATAGATGTAGGAATAACCCTTCCCTAAACTATTTAGGATTAGGGTTTATATTCTAATTAAACTCTTTTAATTAATTATGCTCCTAATCCAATTAGGAATTCGTGAGAGAGTACTTCTATTAATTAATTCCCAATCCCTATTAGAAAATAAATAATAATTCTCTTAATTAATTCTCAATCCCTATTAGGAATTAAATAATAGTAATAGTAATAATAATAATAAGACTCCTCTTATTAATTTATATTTAATATTTCCAAAATATTAAATAATAAATATTAAGCTATTTAATTTATTCTATCTCCATAGACTAAATTAAATACACTTAACTTATTATTACAATTATGTCATTTTCTTCTTAAATAAATATTTTTGTTTTTGCGGTGTGACCCTTTAGGTTCTCCATATTAAACCGGTTGTGAATAAATCAATTAGAACAATTCTAATCTTATTTAAATAAATAAATTAAACTATTTAATTCATTTAAATAAATAATATTTATTCTACAATAAGGGTAAGCCCCCTTAGCGATTAACAACTTTCTAGATAATATAGATTTCAACATTAATCACAAAAGAACCTTTGAGTAGATAGTTACCGTATAATTCAATCATTCTACCATACAATGTCCCAATTAAATATAAGACATGAATTTACTGTCAAGTCTTATTTTATGTAATTATATGTATTTCGATTCTCAAATGCACAACTCTAATTAATGCAAATTAGAAACTCCTTTCTAATTTCATTCTGCCTTGGCCAAGGACTACTGAGTTATCATTTATCGAATCACATAGGACATTCACATCTTTTACTAGACGAGGTAGATTCTTTGTTGATCATTCACCTATCTCCATGTACAACTTATTATACCCAATCATACACTTTGATACACCCCAAAGGTCTTAAGGGACATGTCAAAGTATAATTCATCATACACAAGATACTATGATGATCTCAAGTCCAAGGATCACTTGTACTACTATCACTAGAGGAATTCATATTGACAGGCGAGTAAAACTCCATTAGGTATTCCTTAGCGAGTCACGTTCAGTGAACTTATTCTCTAATAAGCACCTACATACTTGCTTTAGTGTCTCCACACAAATGATTATGAGATCAATCATCCTCTTCCTAAGAGCAAGCAACATATGTACTAATCTATCCGGATTCACTAATCCCCAATTTAGTAATCCAACGATTAGGAACAATTTTAGTTTGTGAGCTATCTAGAATTTAGATCTCATTAGCATGATCACCATCATGATTCTAAAAGCATTGCTCAAAAACTATGGGTTTATCACATTTAATATAACAGCATCATGTAGATAATATAAAATGCCTTTTAAGAAAATCAATTCTTTTATTAATAAATGAATAAGATTACAAAGTATATGTTACATCATATCAAATATGATTGGCTTGTGTGCATACTACTTTCAATCTCCCACTTGCACTAAAGCCAATCGCCATGGTATCTAATACCCATCTTCTCTAAGTGACGATCAAACTGCTGTTGAGTTAAAGCTTTAGTAAATGGATCTGCAATGTTGTCTTGAGAGTCCACACGCTCCAGGGTGACATCTCCTCTTCCAATGATTTCTCTAATCAAATGAAACCGCCACAATACGTGTTTGGATTTCTGATGAGACCTGGGTTCCTTAGCCTGCGCAACAGCTCCGGTGTTGTCACAGAATAAAGGTACAACTCCTCTAATTCTAAGAACCACTCCAAGTTCAGTTATGAACTTCTTCATCCAAACAGCTTCCTTTGCAGCTTCACTTGCAGCTATGTACTCTGCCTCTATCACTGAATCAGCAACTGTTTGCTGCTTGGAACTCTTCCAACTCACTGCGTTACCGTTTAAGGTAAACACATACCCTGAAACGGATTTATAGTCATCTTGGTCCGTTTGAAAACTTGAGTCTGTATAGCCCTCTAGTTTCAATTCAGACCCACCGTAGACAATAAATACATCCTTAGTTCTTCTCAAGTACTTTAGGATGTTTTTCACTACCTTCCAGTGCTCTTCTCCTGGATTCGACTGATATCTGCTTGTTACACTAAGTGCATGAGCGACATCTAGTCTAGTACATATCATACCGTACATGATAGATCCTATTGCGGAAGCATAAGGAATCTTACTCATACGGTCTCTCTCCTCAGGTGTCTTTGGGGCCTGTTTCTTGGAGAGATGTATTCCATGGCTCATCGGCATGAGACCTCTCTTGGAATCTTCCATGCTAAACCTCTTTAGCATCGATTCAATGTACTTTCCTTGGGTCAAGCCAAGCATCCTTTTAGATCTATCTCTATAGATCTTTATCCCCAAAATATAGGATGCCTCACCCAAGTCCTTCATGGAGAAGTGTTTAGATAACCAAATTTTGATCGACTGTAGCATAGAAACATCATTCCCTATCAGTAATATGTCATCAACATATAATACAAGGAATGAAACAGCGCTCCCACTAACCTTCTTGTACACACAAGGTTCATCCTCATTTTTAATAAAATCAAACCTTTTGATTATTTCATCAAAACGGATGTTCCATCTACGAGAAGCTTGCTTCAACCTATAAATAGATCGTTGCAGCTTACAGATTTGGTTTGTTCCAACCGTTGAAACAAAACCCTCTGGCTGTATCATATATACATTCTCCTCAAGCTCTCCATTGAGGAAGGCCGTTTTCACATTCATTTGCCAGATCTCGTAGTCATAATAAGCTGCAATTGCAAGCAAAATCCGAATGGACTTGAGCATAGCTACTGGTGAGAAGGTTTCATCATAGTCAACTCCTTGTCTTTGTTTGAAACCTTTTACAACCAGTCAGGCCTTATAGGTCTCTACCTTGCCGTCCACTCCAGTCTTTCTCTTAAAGAGCCATTTACACCCAATAGGCTTAATGCCCTCAGGTGGTGAAACCAAAGTCCATACTTGGTTTTCATACATGGAGTCCATCTCAGATTTCATGGCTTCTAGCCATTTCTCTGAGTCTTCACTACTCATAGCCTCTTCGTAAGTCAATGGATCATCATCTTCTATGATGTGTACCTCATCATCATCCTCTATGATGAATCCATACCTCTCAGGTATCTTCTGTACTCTTCCAGATTTACGAATAGGTAGTGGTACAGTAGGTTCTTCTACTTGGTCAGGTACCTGACTTTGATTCGTAGTATTTTGTGGTTCTTGAACTTCTTCAAGATATATCTTACTCCTACTGACCCCTTCAAGGATAAACTCCTTTTCCAATAAGGTAGCGTGTTTCGTAACAAACACCTTTTGATCAGTCGGGTGATAGAAATAATACCCTGATGTTTCTTTAGGGTATCCCACAAATCTACACTTGTCGGATCTAGTCTTCAACTTATCTTGCTCAAACCTTTTGACATAAGCTGGACAACCCCAAGTCTTAACACGCTTAAGATTTGGTTTCCTCCCTGTCCATATCTCATATGCGGTCTTTGGGACTGATTTGGTAGGTACCTTGTTAAGTAGGTATGCAGCCGATTCTAGGGCATAACCCCAGAAGGATACTGGAAGGTCGGTAAAACTCATCATGGAATGAAGCATGTCCAACAATGTTCGATTTCTCCTTTCAGACACACCATTCAACTTTGGCGTCCCTGGTGGAGTCCATTATGAGATTATACCATTTTCTTTGAGACAATTGAGAAACTCATTGGTTAAGTATTCCCCTCCTCGATCCGATCGAAGAATCTTAATACTCTTACCAGTTTGCTTCTCTACTTCACTTCTGAATTCTTTGAACTTTTCAAACGATTCAGATTTGTATTTCATTAAATACACATATCCAAATCTAGAATGATCATCAGTGAAAGTAATAAAATAAGAATACCCTCCTCGTGCATTCGTTGTCATGGGTCCACAAACGTCTGTGTGTACCAACGCTAACAACTTTGTAACTCTTTCTCCTTTTCCACTAAAAGGAGATTTAGTCATCTTACCCATGAGACAAGATTCACAAGTTGGATATAATTCGTAATCAGAAAGCTCTAAAAGCCCATCTTTATGCAACTTGGATAATCTTGTTTCATTGATATGACCGAGTCTACAGTGCCACATAAAGGTATAATTAACATCATTTTTTTTTCCTTTCTTAGTTTGTTCAATTTGAAGTATATTTTCATGCAAGTCAAGTATGTAAAGTCCATTCAGTAAATTGCCAACACCATATAAAACATTGTTATTATAAATAGAACAACTGTTGTTCTTTATTATAATATCAAAACCATCCATATCCAATACAGAAATTGAAATAATGTTTCTAATGAGTGTCGGAACATAATAACAATTATTTAAACTAATGGACTTGCCCGAAGGCAGTGCTAAACAATAAGTCCCTACAGCTAATGCAATAACCTTTGCTCCATTTCCCACTCGTAGGACGACTTCATCCTTGTTCAGCTTTCTACTTCTGCTTAGTCCCTGCATATTATTACATATGTGAGAACTACAGCCGGTATCCAATACCCAAGTAGAATTTTGACTTTCAGAAAAATTAATTTCAATCATGAACAAACCTAGATCGGAAGTCGAAGCTTCTCCAAGCTTTTTCTGGTCCGCAAGATACTGCTTGGAGTTCCTCTTCCAGTGTCCCGGCTTATTGCAATGGTAGCAAATTCCTTTGCTATCTGGATCAGGTTTCTTTTTATCCTTTCTCTTCGCCTTGCCCTTAGCCTTCTTATTTTTCTTCTTTTCAGAAGATACCTTGGGCCTCTTCCTTTTCTTGGAAGAATCATCCACTAGTAAGACTTGGTTATTGTTGGATGAGAAGTGACCTTCAGTAGTTTTCAACATGTTAAGTAACTCAGGCAAGCTGACGTCCAACTTATTCATGTGAAAATTCACAACAAATTGTGAGAATGTGTCCGGGAGTGACTGCAAGATCAAATCTTGACTTAACTCCCCATCCATCACGAACCCAAGATGTCCAAGTTGTTCAATCAGATTGATCATCTTAACGCATGAGTCTCAACAGCAGTGCCCTCGGTCATATGAGATCGGAAGAGCTCCTTAGATATCTGATATCTAGCAGTCCTACCTTGCTCACCATACAACTCTTTGAGATGCAGCAATATAGTAGGAGCATTCATAGTTTCATGCTGATGCTGAAGCTCGTTACTCATGGATGCGAGCATGATGCATTGAGCCAAGATTGCATCATCTTGCCACTTTCTGAAAGTAGCAATCTCTTCCTCAGAGGCTGTTTCTGCAACATTTGCAGGGACAGACGAATTTAGGACATAAGAAATCTTTTCAGCAGTGAGAACAATTCTCAGATTCCTTAACCAGTCCGTGTAATTCGGTCCGGTCAGTTTGTTAGCATCAAGTATGCTACACAGTGATAGTGAGTTTGACATTTTTAAATTCTGCATGTAAAATAGACAACATTTTAGCATACATTCAATTTATTAATTACCAAAATAAATTAGGTCTTTATTTTAAATTGGTATCTCCCACTATTTTTATCAAACTATATTACCCTCATTATATAGTTCGGCAATTCTAATTAAAGATTTGCTAGTGAGATTAAGGATCCCATTTCAAATGTATATAGCCTTGTGGTGACACAACAAACGATATATAAATAAATAGGTAGACAACTATATTCAATTACATCACTATATAACTCCTTGTATTTTGCCTCTTAGATTATTTTGATCAAGTGGTGACACATCCGAATCAAAATTATCCAAGTTAAGTCCAACCTAGCATTTCCATATATTCGAAAGAAAAACACTGTCCTTGTGGTGACACAATAAAATAGCATCGTTCAGTCTATTTATAAGCATCAAATGTGATAAAGCAACATCTTAAATATTTAATATTTGCCTTGTGGTGACACAACAAACTTATATTAAATATTTAATACTCTATTGTTTTACCATGCTAGAAGGCGACGCTCGATATTCCAAATATCGTTGAACGCTTAGGACTTAATATATTACTTTGAGGGGTTTGTTATTATTAGTCTCATCTTATTTAGCGCGCATGCACATATATATATAAAATACGCGTCATATTATGTAACATGTGAAGCATGTTGTATAATATATAATATATATATAGTAAACATGCACATATAGAATACTATATTCTACCCGGATTGATTATGAACTTTTATTCTAGTTTGGTTCACTAGAGCCACCAAGTGAACCAAAAGGTCAAACCTAGGGTGCAAGAATTAAATTTAAATATAACTATTACATTTAAACCTGGGCTCCATTACAAACGGGTCTTCAAGCGCTCCTTGCTCCTTTGACTCCAATTCTTCAAAATTAATTCTAATTAGTCCTATTACAGAAACTATTTACAATAAATAGAAACCTTGATCAGCAGTCAAGGGGAAGTACATAGGAGGGAGATAGAATTTACATTAAGAAAAAATTAGAGAAGACGAGGTACGCAGACACCATTTATAAAACTCATACATTCAAGCATCCACTAAAATAAATCCAATCACACATTGGTCAATAGTCCATAATCAATCCCTATTTATTATCATACATATCTCTATATGTATCAATAAATAATATTCATCTCATGAATAATAAATCCATCCCATATATGCATTGATATCAATTAATGGGCAAAAGTTTTGCTAATATTTAGTTTTGAAACAAAATAAACTCTTTTATTTTAATCAAAAACCAAATCCAAATTAAACTCCTTTAATTTTGTTTAGCAATCTGAAATCCTATTCCAGATAAAATAAACTCTTTTATTTTAAACTTTTATCAATTAAATAAACCATTTATTTTAATTTAGAAAAATAAAAAAATTTCAAAGTCTGGACACCGGCGCGGCCGCGCTCCATTTTAAACTAGGAGCAACGCGGCCGCGCTGCACCCCCAGAAACGTTTTCTAGGTTAGGGCGCGGCCGCGCTCCAGAATGAACTGGAATCGGCGCGGCCGCGCCGCGACGCAGATTCAGAAAAAAATTTCTTCAGCCCAAAATCCGATCGTATCGCTTATCAATTCATACATGGAATCATCAAGATCGATAATTAGCACATGATTAGGCTCTGATACCACTGTTAGGTTTGTATATAACGCGAGCATGCAATCAAATTACATAAATAGAGCGGAAGCGCGATAAAACGGATTTTAAAATTTTATACAAACCATCACCATGATCGATCAATGTGCTCAATTAATGATATAAACGAAAGAGAAAGAGAATAAGAAATTATACCCTCGTAGAACAAAGCTTCCTCGGGTACAAGTTCAATTCCTAGTCCTTCGTTGATCAACGTTAGCCACCCTAGTCCAAGTTCAATGCTACGGTGTGATTCCTTCCTTTGATCAACGTTAGCCACCCAAGTGTTTAGCCTCTAGAGGTGATCCACTAAGGAAGAACAAGTATTCAAGAAGTTGGGTATTTGGCAAAAACCCTAGTTTCTATCTCTATAGAAATTGTAAGTACTCTCCACAATCTAATGCAAGAGTGTGTAACCCTAATCTATGATAAGACTCCTCTTATTTATAGATGTAGGAATAACCCTTCCCTAAACTATTTAGGATTAGGGTTTATATTCTAATTAAACTCCTTTAATTAATTATGCTCCTAATCCAATTAGGAATTCGTGAGAGAGTACTTCGATTAATTAATTCCCAATCCCTATTAGGAAATAAATAATAGTTCTATTAATTAATTCCCAATCCCTATTAGGAATTAAATAATAGTAATAGTAATAATAATAATAAGACTCCTCTTATTAATTTATATTTAATATTTTCAAAATATTAAATAATAAATATTAAGCTATTTAATTTATTCTATCTCCATAGACTAAATTAAATACACTTAACTTATTATTACAATTATTACTTTTTCTTCTTAAATAAATATTTTCCTTTTTGCGGTGTGACCCTTTAGGTTCTCCATATTAAACCGGTTGTGAATAAATCAATTAGAACAATTATAATCTTATTTAAATAAATAAATTAAACTATTTAATTCATTTAAATAAATAATATTTATTCTACAATAAGGGTAAGCCCCCTTAGCGATCAACGACTTTCCAGATAATATAGATTTCAACATTAATCACAAAAGAACCTTTGAGTAGATAGTTACCGTACAATTCAATCCGTACAATGTCCCAATTAAATATAAGACATGAATTTAGTGTTAAGTCTTATTTTATTTAATTATATGTATTTCGATTCCCAAATGCACAACTCTAATTAATGCAAATTAGAAACTCTTTTCTAATTTCATTCTGCCTTGGCCAAGGACTACTGAGTTATCATTTATCGAATCACATAGGACATTCACATCTTTTACTAGACGAGGTAGATTCTTTGTTGATCATTCACCTATCTCCATGTACAACTTATTATACCCAATCATACCCTTTGATATACCCTAAAAGTCTTAAGGGACATGTCCAAGTATAACTCATCATACACAAGATACTCTGATGATCTCAAGTCAAAGGATCACTTGTACTACTATCACTAGAGAAATTCATATTGACAGGCGAGTAAAACTCCATTAGGTATTCCTTAGCGAGCCACGTTCAGTGAACTTATTCTCCAATAAGCACCTACATACTTGCTTTAGTGTCTCCACACAAATAATTATGCGATCAATCATCCTATTCCTAAGAGCAAGCAACGTATGTACTAATCTATCCGGATTCACTAATCCCCAATTTAGTAATCTAACGATTAGGAACAATTTTTGTTTGTCAGCTATCTAGAATTTAGATCTCATTAGCATGATCACCATCATGATTCTAAAAGCATTGCTCAAAAACTATGGGTTTATCACATTTAATATAACAGCATCATGTAGATAATATAAAATGCCTTTTAAGAAAATCAATTCCTTTATTAATAAATGAATAAGATTACAAAGTACATGCTACATCATATCAAATATGATTGGCTTGTGTGCATACTACTTTCAGATGATGGATCTCATAATCATTTGTGTGGAGACACTAAAGCAAGTATGTAGGTGCTTATTGGAGAATAAGTTCACTGAACGTGGCTCGCTAAGGAATACCTAATGGAGTTTTACTCGCCTGTCAATAGAAATTTCTCTAGTGATAGTAGTACAAGTGATCCTTGGACTTGAGATCATCAGAGTATCTTGTGTATGATGAGTTATACTTTGACATGTCCCTTAAGACTTTTAGGGTATATCAAAGGGTATGATTGGGTATAATGAATTGTAGATGGAGATAGATGAATGATCAACAAAGAATCTACCACGTCCAGTAAAAGATATGAATGTCCTATGTGATTCGATAAATAACAACTTAGTAGTCCTTGGCTAAGGCAGAATTAATTTAGAAAGGAGTTTCTAATTTGCATTAATTAGAGTTGTGCATTTGAGAATCGAAATGCATATAATTAAATAAAATAAGACTTGACAGTAATTTCATGTCTTATATTTAATTGGGACATTGTATGGTAGAAGGATTGAATTGTACGGTAACTATTCGCTCAAAGGTTCTTTTGTGATTAATGTTGAAATCTATATTATCTGAAAAGTCGTTGATCGCTAAGAGGGTTTACCATTATTGTAGAATAAATATTATTTATTTAAATGAATTAAATAGTTTAATTTATTTATTTAAATAAGATTATAATTGTTCTAATTGATTTATTCACAACCGGTTTAATATGGAGAACCTAAAGGTCACACCGCAAAAGAAAAATATTTATTTAAGAAGTAAATGGCATAATTGTAATAATAAGTTAAGTGTATTTAATTTAATCTATGGAGATATAATAAATTAAATAGCTTAATATTTATTATTTAATATTTTGGAAATATTAAATATAAATTAATAAGAGGAGTCTTATTATTATTACTATTACTATTATTTAATTCCTAATAGGGATTGAGAATTAATTAATAGAAGTACTCTCTCATGAATTTCTAATTAGATTAGGAGTTTAATTTAATTAAAGGAGTTTAATTAGAATAGAAACCCTAATCCTAAATAGTTTAGGGAAGGGTTTTCCTACATTTATAAATAAGAGAGGTCTTATCATAGATTAGAGTTACACACTCTTGCATAAGAATTGTGGAGAGTACTTACAATTTTTTTAAAGATAGAAACTAGAATTTTGCCAACACCCATCTTCTTAAGCAAGTATTATTCCATGGTGGATCACCTCTAGAGGTCAAACACATGGGTGGCTAACGTTGATCAAAGGAAGGAATTTAATTGGTGGAATTCAAGGAGAACGCAAATGAATTAGAGGTGAACTTGTATCTGAGGAAGGTAGAATTCTATAAGGGTATAATTCTTATTTTTCGTCTCTTTCGTATAATTAATAATTATGCATAAAGAAAGATTATGGTGATGGTTTGTATAAAAATTTAAAATCTGATTTTATCGCGCTTCCTCTTTATTTATGTAATTTGATTGTATGTTCGCGTTATACAAACCTAACAGTGGTATCAGAGCCAAACTTTATGCGAATTATTAATTGTTTTGATTCTGTGTATACATTAATATGTGTTTAGAATAATTTAATTGGGCATAACTGTTTGTGTAAAATTATTTTATTTTCAATTTAAAAAAAAAATTTACAAAAAAAAAAAGTTGGTCAAAGCAAACGTTGACTGGTCAATTGATGACGTGACACTGACTGCTGATGTGGCACATAATGCTGACGTGGCGCTGACTGGTCAACTGTTAACTGCTGACGTGGTGCTGGCTGGTTAATTGTCGACTGCTGACGTGGTGCTGGCTAGTCAACCTTTAAAAATGAAATAATTAATTTGGGACTAGAGGGTTTTGAACCCTTGACCTATTGGTCATATGTTGGAAGCCTTACCACTACACCAGAATCACTTTTGATTAAAAATCAGAATGTTTAATATTTAAACTATATAATTCTGGATTTGAAGGTTGACTTAAAGGCTTGTTTGATTATTTCTTTTAAAGGTTTATGATCAGGGTTGACCTCATTTTTTTTATTTTTGTAAATTAAAATAAAGGAATTTATTTTGATTTGGAATTTGATTAAAAATAAAGGAGTTTATTTTTATTCAAAATTAGATAAACTAAAATAAAGAAATTTATTTTGATTTGGAATTTGATTAAAAAATAAAGGAGTTTATTTTTATTCAAAATTGGATAACTTAAAATAAGAGTTTATTTTGATTTGGAATATGATTAAAATAAAGAAGTTTAGTTTAATTCGAATTGGACTTCATGATAACTAATTAGAGTTGGAATTGGATTCCATGATAACTAATTGGAGTTGAAATTGGATTTTATACTAACTAATATTGCCCATTAAATGATATCAATGCATATATGGAATGATTTTATTATTCATGAGATGGATGTTATTTATTGATGCATATGAAGATATGTATGATAATAAATAGGGATTGATTATAGACTATTGACTAATATGTGATTGGATTTATTTTAGAGGATGCTTGAATGAATGAGTTTTTATAAATGGGGTCTGCGTACCTTGTCTTCTCTAATTTTTCTTGATGTAAATTCTATCTTCCTCCTATGTACTTCCCCTTGATTGCTGATCAAGGTTTCTATTCATTGTAAATAGTTTATGTAATAGGACTAGTTAGAATTAATTTTGAAGAATTAGTGACAAAGGAGCAAGGAGCGCTTGAAGACCCGTTTGTAATGGAGCCCGAGATTTAAATGTAATAGTTATATTTAAATTTAATTCTTGCAACCTAGGTTTAACCTCTTGGTTCACTTAGTGGCTCTAGTGAACCAAACTAGAATAAAAGTCCATAATCAATCCGGGTAGAATATAGTATTCTATATGTGCATGCTTACTATATATATTATATATTATCCAACATGCTTCGCATGCTAAATAATATGACGCGTATTTTATATATATATATATATATATATGTGTGTGTGTGTGTGTGCGTGTGTGTGTGTGTGCATGGGCGCTAAACAAGATGAGACTAATAAATAAAAACCCCTCAAAGAAATTATATTAAATCATAAGCGTTCAAAGATATTTAGAATATCGAACGTCGCCTTCTAGCATGGTAAAGCAATATAATATTAAATATTTAATATGAGTTTGTTGTGTCACCACAAGGCAAGTATTAAATATTTAAGATGTTGCCTTATCACATTTGATGCTTATTAAGGAATTGAACATTACTGTTTTGTTGTGTCACCACAAGGACGACATTTTTCTCTTCACATATATGGAAGTGCTAGGATTGACTTAACTTGGATAATTTTGATTCGGATGTATCACCACTTGATCAAAATAATTTAAGAGGCAAAATACAAGGAGTTACGTAGTGATGTAATTGACAATAGTTATCTACCTATTTATTTATATATCGTTTGTTGTGTCACCACAAGGCTATATACATTTGAAATGGGATCCTTAGTCTCACTAGCAAATCTTTAATTAGAATTGCCGAACTATATAATGAGGGTAATATAGTTTGATAAAAATAGTGGGAGATACCAATTTAAATAAAGACCTAATTTATTTTGGTAATTAATAAAATGAATGTATGCTAAAATATTGTTAATTCATTTATAGAATTTAATAATGTCTAATTTACTATCACTGCGGAGCATATTAGATGCTAATTAATCGGACCGAATTACACGGACTGGTTAAGGAATCTGAGAATAGTTCTCAAGGCTGAAAAGCTATCTTATATCCTTAATATGTCTATCCCTGCAATGGTTGCAGACAATGCCTCTGAGGAAGAGATTGCTACTTTTAGAAAGTGGTAAGATGATGCACAGTTGGCTCAATGTATCATGCTCGCATCCATGAGTAACGAGCTTCAGCGTCAGTATGAAACTATGGATGCTCCTATTATACTCCTGCACCTTCAAGGAGTTGAATGGTAAGAAAAGTAGGACTACTAGATATAAGATATCTAAGGAGCCCTTCCGATCTAGAATAACCAATGGTACTACAGTACAGACATATATCCTTAAAATGATCAATTCGATTGAACAATTAGGACAACAAAGTTTTGTCATAGATGGAGAGTTGATCCAAGATTTGATCTTACAATCACTTTCGGACTTTTTCTCACAATT
This sequence comes from Aralia elata, assembly GCA_034770075.1. Classification (NCBI taxonomy): domain Eukaryota; kingdom Viridiplantae; phylum Streptophyta; class Magnoliopsida; order Apiales; family Araliaceae; genus Aralia; species Aralia elata. The sequence goes on from CM068387.1 coordinate 27,769,483, forward strand.
TATTATGAATTTTCACATGAATAAGCTATATGTCAGCCTGCCTGAGTTGCTTAAACATGTTGAAAATTGTAGAGAGTCATTTTCCAACCAAGAAAGACCAAGTCTTACTGGTAGGGGCTAAAGGATCTTTTGAAAAGAAGAATAATTCAAAGAAGGTATAAGAAAAGGCAAAAACAAAGGATAATAAGAACAAAACTTATGCGGATAACAAAGGAGTTTGCTTCCACTGCAATAAGTCTAGACACTAGAAAGGAAAGTGTAAGGAGCATCTTGTAGAGGCTAACCAGAACAAGCTTAGTGAAGCTTCGGTTACAGATATAAGTTAGTTCACGATTGAAATAAATTTTTCTATAAGTTAAGGTTCTACTTGGGTATTGCATACCGGTTGTAGTTCTCACATATGCAATTCAATGTAGAGACTAAGCAGAAGTAGAAAGCTAAACAAAGAGTAAGTAATCTTACGTGTGGAGAATGGAGCAATGGTTGCTACATTAGCCGTAGGAACTTATAGTTTAGCATTGCCTGCAGGCGAATCTATTAAGTTAATAAGTTGTTATTAGGTTCCAGTTCTCTTTAGAAACATTATTACTTTCGTTGTTAGACAAGAAAGGTTCTGGTATAATATTTAAGAACAATTGTTGTTCTATTTATAATGATAATATTTTGTTTGAAACTGGAAGATTACTTGATGGACTTTGTATACTTGACTTACATGAAAATAATTTTACAAATTGAACAAACTAGTAAAAGAAAAGAAGATGATCATTCAAAGAGTTGAACATGTGTATTTGATGAAATACAAGTCTGAATCATTTGAAAGGTTCAAAGAATTTAGAAGTGAAACAAATTGACAAAGTATTAAGATTCTTTGATCAGATCGAACAAGGAATACTTGTACAATAAGTTTCAAGATCATCTCAAAATGGTATTTTCTCATAATGGACGCTTCATGATACGTAATGATTGATTAGTGTATCTTAAAAGAGAAATTGTACCTTGTTGGATATGGTGCGGTCCATAATAATTTTTACCAATATTGTAGTATCCATCTGGGGTTATGCCCTAGAAACGGCTACATATCTACAAAATAAGGTAACCTCAAAATTCGGCCCTAAGACTCCATAAAAGTTATGGATAGGGAGGATTCCTAATCTTAACTGTGTTAAGATAAGGGATTGTCCAGCTTCTATGAAAAGGTTTCAAAAGGACAAGCTTAGGACAAAATCTGACAAGTGCAGATTTGTGAGATATCCTAAAGAAAGTTTAGGTTATTATTATTACTATAATCCTACACGTTGCCTTCTTGGATAAAAGTGTTTATCATTGAAGGAGCTAGTGGGAGGGTAATAGATCTTGAAGGAGTTCAAGAACCACAAAACACTATAAGTCAAACTGAGGAACCTGTAGATAGACCTATTGTACCACAACCGAATCGTAAATTTGGAAGAGTACCGAAGATACCTAGAAGGTATGGATTCATCATAGAGGATGATGATGAGGTACACATCATAGATGATGATGATCCAGTTATATACGATGAGGCTATGAGTAGTAAACACTCAGAGAAATGACAGATGGTCATGAAATCTGAAATGGACTCTATGTATGAGAACCAAGTATAGACTTTGGTTACTCCATTAAAAGGCATAGTGCCTAGAGGGTGTATATGGGTCTTTAAGAGAAAGACTAGGGCAAATGGAAAGGTAGAGACCTATAAGACCAGACCTATTGAAAAGGTTTTAAATAAAGTCAAAGAGTTGACTGTGATAAAACCTTATTATTGGGTAATGCTCTAGTCCATTTAGATTTTGTATGTGATTGCAGCTTATTACGAAATCTGGCAAAATGGATGTGGAGACGTCCTTCCTCAATAAAGACTTGAGGAGAATATATGTATGATACAACCAGAGGAATTTGTTTCAAAGGTTGAAGCAAATCGTGTTTCTAAGCTACAATGATCCATTTATGGATAGAAGCAAGCTTCTCAAAGAAGGAACATTCCTTTTGATGAGACAATCAAAAGAGTTTGATTTTATCAAAAATGAGAATGAACCTAGTGTATACAAAAGGGTCAATGGGAGCACTATGACTATTATGGCCAATGATATGTATGTTGTTTATTGCTATTCAAGGGAATTGGTCATTTGTGTGTAGTTGAAGGTTTTTAACTTAATTGTGGTTTGAAACTGCCTTTATGATCCATGTCGACGCCGGGTTTTCTCTTTCTCTTCGTCTTTTCCAATTTTAGCCTTTTGATTTAGATGACGTTTGGAAAAGGTCGGCATTGATGTCGACGGGGTTTTGAAAGATCGCGTTTTATGATGAGCCAATTAACCAGAGTCGCCAGTTGGTATATTTGAAATGGATGTACCAACTCATCCGAGTTTTCGTTTTTTTATAAATCGCTGGCTCATGTGTGACTCCGAATTAATTGGTCTGCGAATTGAGATTCATCGAGTTCGGGGGCTTGCTTAAGTGAGGGGAAGGTGTTAGGCATCCCTCGACTTCCGTGAAACACGGTTACCGCAATCTTGATGCATTCCTATCCTTTAATTCATGAATGTGTGTGTGTATGTGTGCGTGTGTGTGTGTGTGTGCCTATGTGAATGTCGTTGTGGGTTTGTATGAAAGAATCATTTGGATTTTTAGGGAAAACCGTGTTTTAATTTGAGAACACTTCGGAATGTCTTTTCGGTATACACGAGAAAGCTTTATTCTTTATGAGAAAGGTTTGATTTTAATTGTCCAAAACTATGAGATTTTCATTAAATGTTGTTTTGGCAAAATAAGAGCTTTAAACCTTCGTCTAAATAGGAATCGAGATCTATACGTTGCTTTCATAAAATGATGGGCAATTTCTAGAATCTCTTTAACCCTATATACAATGGTTTAATAAAACGTCATTTTATTTATAAAATCATTTTGTGTGATGTTTTGGAAAACGATCTTTCTTTAGCTTTCTCGTTAGATAGGAATCGACATTCATTAACATTTCTCAAATTTTAACCTCGTGATTCTAATATCCTACTTTGATTGATTTTATGAAAATTTTATCATTTAGCTTTGAAATCAATTTCGTGTCATAAATCGAATCAAGCATAAACACGCGTCGGGGCTATTCATGGGCATGTAAACCATCAAAATATCCCCGAACGCCAACAATCACCAATTTCACTATTTCGGGGCCTTAAACACGATTTTCGCCTTAGCGTCGTTTTAAGGCCCAACGATTACATATTTACAAAGAGGCTACATCCTCCCCGCTACATACATCAAGACATGTCCATCATCGGATTTGGACCACGGGGTCGCTTTCCTAGGCTCACAACCAAGTATCCACACACAAACAATTGGATATTACAAGAAAATAAACCAACCCGGATAATCTAACAATACCAAGACATCCTAAAATAACGATTTAAAGGAATTGATACCGAATATAACACCTTAAAACCAACAAAGAAATTAATGAACGAATATCATCGGGTTGTTAGGAAGAGTTTTATTCCGATGGAAACTTCACTCATAATCCCTAATTCATTGTTCAATCAATAAATTACATGAAAAATTGCATCTAATTTGATCAAATGATATGATAGAAATTGATATCACAAAAGAGATTTCACCTTGCAATTGATATCCAAATGGATGTGAACTTGATGTATTTGAATAGAAGGAAAAAAATCTATTTGGATACAATCAAATCAAAAGAAAATTATTCCTCTCTTTTTTCTCTCTTTTCTTCCTATTTGATTGCAAAATCTAGCTATTTCTTCCTCAATTTCCGAGTTGGCTGCTGCTGTATTCTCCTTCTTCCTCACAATTGCTCAACCTCCTGTATGCTGCCCGAAGCTGGCTTAAATAGGCTGGCCAGAGCCAGCCGCAGATCTATCTGCGGCTGGCCACAGATGGATCTGCGGCTGGCCGCAGATGGATCTGCGGCTGGCCAGCTGGCACGCCTCCCATCGCACTCAGCTGGTAGTGCTGATTTCCTGGTTTCCGTGCTGGCGCACCCACTTGGCCGCAGATCTATCCGCGGCTGGCGGGCTTGACTTTCTCGATTTTCGTGCCACGCCTCGATTTTCGTACCGCAACGTCGGTTTTCGCTGACAGGCTCGTATTCCGCAGTCCGGGAACTTCCGGGAGACGTGCCACCTCATTCGGAAATGCCTGCCTCAGACGGCTTTATTGTCACGTAAACTTGGGTTGCCCAAAACATTGCGGCGGGGCCGGGCGCTCGCCCTTGTGCCCGCTCCTTTGCTCCCGCAAGCTGGTTCAATTGACGATTTCGCCCTCCTGTCACGGTTAGTAGAAGGAAACGCAAAATTTGGGTGTCTACAGCTGCCCCTCTTTATCATGTTTATGAAATGATAAATGAAATGAACAGGATAAAGAATAGACACTCGATGCATGAATGACAGTGTGTAAGAATGACAGTGCATACATGATGTCTCACACATATAGCTTATGATGCAACATAAGATGCAATGCATGCAAGACATTCGTAAGAGTGTCAATGTATCAACCCCTTGACCGTGTTTGTTAGTCTTTGGGTTCACTCCTTCAATCTATCGTCTCGTTCGGGGCCGGGTATCGTCGCCGGTCACCCATCGCGTAACCCCCGGTTATCGTCGCCGGTCGGTCCTCTGTCGGAGCCGGTTATCGTCGCCGGACATCCATCTCGTGATCGCCGGTTATCGTCGCCGGTCGATCGTCATGTCGGGGCCGGGTATCGTCGCCGGTCACCCATCTCGTAACCCCCGGTTATCGTCGCCGGTTGGTTATCTGTCGGAGCCGGTTATCGTCGCCGGACATCCATCTCGTGATCGCCGGTTATCGTCGCCGGTCGATCGTCATGTCGGGGCCGGGTATCGTCGCCGGTCACCCATCTCGTAACCTCCGGTTATCGTCGCCGGTCGGTTATCTTGTCGGAGCCGGTTATCGTCGCCGGTCATCCATCTCGTGATCGCCGGTTATCGTCGCCGGTCGATCGTCATGTCGGGGCCGGGTATCGTCGCCGGTCACCCATCTCGTAACCTCCGGTTATCGTCGCCGGTCGGTTATCTTGTCGGAGCCGGTTATCGTCGCCGGTCATCCATCTCGTGATCGCCGGTTATCGTCGCCGGTCGATCGTCATGTCGGGGCCGGGTATCGTCGCCGGTCACCCATCTCGTAACCCCCGGTTATCGTCGCCGGTTGGTTATCTGTCGGAGCCGGTTATCGTCGCCGGACATCCATCTCGTGATCGCCGGTTATCGTCGCCGGTTGATCGTCTCGTCGGGGCCGGGTATCGTCGCCGGTCACCCATCTCGTAACCCCCGGTTATCGTCGCCGGTTGGTTATCTGTCGGAGCCGGTTATCGTCGCCGGACATCCATCTCGTGATCGCCGGTTATCGTCGCCGGTCGATCGTCATGTCGGGGCCGGGTATCGTCGCCGGTCACCCATCTCGTAACCTCCGGTTATCGTCGCCGGTCGGTTATCTTGTCGGAGCCGGTTATCCTCGCCGGTCATCCATCTCGTGATCGCCGGTTATCGTCGCCGGTCGATCGTCATGTCGGGGCCGGGTATCGTCGCCGGTCACCCATCTCGTAAACTTTTCACTTCAACACGTCAAATGGCTGCAAGGGAGCAAGGTGGGACCCACCAGGGCCAGCCGCAGATGGAGCTGCGGCCAGCCGCAGATGGATCTGCGGCCAGCCGCAGATACATCTGCGGCCATGATCGGGCCTTAAATCCAACGCGGCTCCTCCAGATCTGTCACTTTCAACTTGTAATCCAAAGAGATTCTCTCGATTTTTCTTGTTCGCAAGGGCTTTTTGTCGATTTTTTCAACTTTCCTGCAAAAACTGTTCCGGTAGGATTGATCTACACGCTACAGGTAACACTTTGACCGGTCACTTTTCAATTTCGTCAATGTTTTGCTATACATTTGACTATTTACATGTTTAAAGATAAAATGTATGCTTTACGATGCTATGTAATGTTTTATCATATATACATGCTATGTATCAACTATGTGAGTCCTATTTTATGTTCATGAGGCGGTCCCACATATTGTTATTCCTTTTCTGCAATAAAATCATGCATTACATGCTGTAATTACATATATGAATGCAATTTAAATCTGTTTGAGGCTTTGATTGATGGAAAACACGTTTGGCTTATGCCTGGGATGTTCAATTTACAAACGGAACTCTGCGATTTTTTATTTTTTTTTTTTTATTTTTTTTTTTTTTTAACATGCATCATGTTGCATTAATCATATGATGAGGCTAGAAATTTAGAATGTTCATTACATAATTTTAAAAGGAAACTTACCTTCTTTTTCGCCCGTTCTATTCCAGCTATGGATCGTGATGCGCCCAGTAGCTCCTCCGCCTCTCGGACTTCGGGTGTTCGCCGTCGTAGGGCTGCACCCACTCCTGTTCCTCCTCGGACCCGTCAGGCTCGTCGTTTGACAGAGGCTGTCATTCGTCCTGGTCATCCGGACGTTGAGGAGGCTGTTCCTCCGGAGGTCGCGGCAGAGGGGCCATCCTCCAGCACACCGGCTCCATCTACTCATCAGGCTCCTTCTGGCGCCTCTGTGCAGATACCCGATCTTTTGGGTCGGGATCTCAGTCGTCACCCCTCAGCATCTCTCGTGGCTAACGAGGTATATTTCAGCTCTATTCTGATTTCACTCTCAATTTCTCCATTCTCCTTTTATCCGGATTGACCCCTTGGTGATTGCCCCAGGTACCCGAGTTTACCCAGCCGAGGGGCAACTGGTTCAACATCTACTCCCTTTACGCGGCCCTGCACAGTGACTATCGGGCGATGGTGGACTCTTGGGGCTTTCGACATTTCTTCACTATCATCCCCCGCCAGTGCCCCTGGGGTTACATGAGGGCTTTATCCGAGCGATGGTTCCACCAGACGCAGTCTCTTCATCTCCTTGACTGCGAGGTCGTGCTGACCCCATGGGACTGGAGGTACATTACTGGCATTGAGTTTACCGGGTCCCGCGTCCCCTTGGATCTGGATATCACTCCTGTGGAGGTTCGAGCTTTGCTGGGCTTCGCTGCTGAGGACCGGGTCTTTAAGGCCCGCAGTATCCGATCTGGTGCCTTGGCTGTTGATGCAGTCGGGGGTCTCTATGCGATGCCCATTCCAGCGGATCAGGGTACCCGCGATATTCTACTCCGCCGCTTGTTCCTGACGATCATGAGGGGTTGTTTCCTAGGGAACAACTCCTCCACCATTCATTTCAGCGTCGTGGGAGCGGTTAGAGACGTGGATCGCATCAGTGACTATGACTGGGGGTCATTCACCTTTGCCTATTTCCTCCACGGCATGCGCCTACGCTCGGAGGGACAGACTGATGCCTGGCTCGGTTTCTACCACTTTCTGCTGGTGAGTCCCTTCCTCCTCTCTATTACTGTATTTCTTTTCTTTTCATCCTTTTCTGTATTTGATAGTGACTCATGCCTTGCCTTGTTTCTATTCACAGTTCTGGGCTTACGAGCGGCTGCCATGTCTGAGGCCTCTCACTACTCTGGGCCCGGATACCTATCCTCGGGGTCGGCGATGGCATCACAGTACTCTGGAGGAGGTCCCCGTGTCGGGCAGCTTTGCACATTGTCGTATTCAGCTGGAGTTGATCACGGCTGCCGACGTCGTCTGGATTCCCTACCTCTCCGAGCATTTGACTGTGGGGTTTGCTGACGGGCATCCTTCCGGCCCGGAGTTCGAGCTTTCTACCCGTCGCCTCACTTTGCAGAGTGTTGGAGGCTGGGTGATGTATCTGGGAGAGCGCGCATTCAGATGCGTCACCGGGGAGATCCGCATCCCGCACTCCCTTTCTTTCACTACTTTCTGGCCGCTGGATTCTCAGCCTTCAGAGATCATGCTTGCCGGGGAGGATGGTCGGATGCTTTCCACAGGTCCCACTACGAGTGATGCATTCCGTACATGGTGGGTGCCCCGTACCATCGGTCCTCAGACTCGGGCCACTTTCTTCCTTGGAGACATGGTTCCAGGCTCGGTGACGATGACCGATTGGGCTGCCTGTGTTCGGACCCCTACCCACGCTGAGCAGATCGCCTCATTGATCCGTCAGGTAGATCAGTTGTCGCTGTTTATTCGGGGGTTGGGCCGGGCCCCGGAGGAGGCTTACACCTACGATCCTGACGGTGCAGGTTATGATGCAGGCCCGAGTTCATCTGATGCCACAGCGCATCCCTACATCCCTGATATGAACTTTGGTCCTCCGAGCTCGACGACTCTAGGGGATCAGTTCGAGGATCCTGCTTTCATAGACGATACTGATTTTATTTAGACCAGGATAGGATAGGGCCTTTTGTATCGGCACCTGCTTAGATTTCTTTTTCATTTATGCACTATGTACTGAACTCATTTATTTATTTATGCACAATTTCTTTTCATCTTTATGGGATTCACCTGCTTTATTATTAACTGTATGATGCATGCTTTTATTTATGGGTAGAGAGTGACCCCTTCACAGTCTTTTTTTGATACTGTTTTTTCACAGATGTCGTCCTCAGATGCCGTGGTTCGTTTGGATTCCACTCCTCCCACAGGGTTGGTTGGCAGCCTCTTCCGCTGGTTGGACAGTCTACTGCCAGCAGATAGGGTCATCGTAGATGGTCTTTTGGGACATTCTTGGTCCTTATTAACCTTCCGGGTGCCAGCGGGCTTTGTGGATGGTCTTCTGAGCTATTGGGCCCCTGCCCGTCAGGTGTTTAGGTTTGGGACAGTAGAGCTGACCCCCACCCTTGAGGAGTATGCTCGCTTTACCGGCTTGCCGTTGGACGGCCCTTGTGCTAGGGTCACAGTTGGTTCCATGCGCCGTCAATTCTTGACTTTCACCGGTTTGCGGAGGGCTGTCCTATTACCGGTAATCATATCAGACCATATGGTTCCTCTTCAATTCTTGATTGACCGATTTGGCTCACCTGACAGTTTCCGTCTTTTCCTCGGTGATTTTTCCGTGTCCGAGGGGCGCTGGGACGCCTTGAGAGTGGACGTTCTGATGGCCTGTGTCATCTCAGTTTTGTACTTGCCTGCAGGGTCCGATCATTTGGACATGCGGATTGTTGCGGCCGTTAGGGCCCTTCAGGAGGATCACACCATTCTCCCCATGATATTGGCGGATACCTATATGTCGGCCACATATTGCCAGTCCTTCCGAGGGAGATTCTTCAGAGAGAGTTCGACCTTATTGTATATGTGGTTCATGAGTCATCTTAGTCCCATCGGCCATTTCCGTCGCCAAGGGTTTTGCTTCAGCCATGACATAACCACGCAGTTTTCGCTTCGTCCCGTGAGTTGTACTGATGTGGCTTCCTGGACATCATTTTTGGCTATCATTGAGGACCCCTTTCATCTATTGGTTTACTCGGGCTATTGCTCCTTCATGAGCTTCTTGACTCATGTGCCTGGTATGGATTTCATTCCCATTGCTGGGTTAAGGGGCGTGACGACCTATCATCCCCTGGCGGTTATGGGGCAGTTTGATCAGACACAGGATCTACACCCCTTCGCGGGTGCAACCGCATACCGATTCCTTATATCATCCTGTACAGAGAGGGATCTACTGCAGGTATACGAGCTTTGGGATTGCAGGATCTTTGCCGAATATAGTGAAAGCTGTCACATCCAGACATTTGCCTACGTACAGTGGTTGCGTGGAGACCTGGATTCGGCTAGTTTGAGTCGGACTGGGGCCTTTGATGACTCTGGAGTGATTTTCACAGAAGATACCACAGACCATTCCATTTCAGCCGATTCTGCCCCGAGTCGGGTCGCTGAGGATTCTCGACTCCGCCTGGCCCTGATTACTACTGAAGCCGAGAGGGATGCCGCCCTTGCCGAGAGAGATGAGGCCATTCGGGCTAGAGATGCTGCCATTGCTGATAGAGAGGCCATTGTATTTCAGACCAGGGCAGTGGTAGATGCTCATTTTGGGACTGTCAGCCGAGCTACTGCTTTACTGGATCGTATTGATATGCTGGGGCAGCAGATTGCAGGAGATGCTGATGCTTCAGATCTATCCACCACCCTGTCCATCCTGCTACGGCTAGTTTCAGATTTGTAGATTATTTTATTTCCTGCATAGACTATGTTGGTTTCATCAGTTATTGAAAGAGAAATCTTGTAATAAAACGACTTATATATATAGACATGCATTTAAATTTAGTCATTTTCCCCTTTTGTCGTATCATTGCCATCCATCGGATCATCATTTTATCCAACTGACCATGATTTGACATTTCGCCTTCTTTCTTTCCTCAAGACTTGATGGAGATTTGACAGATATTGCCGCACACCTTTTGATTTCGTCGGATTGAATCTCAGATTTTGGATAACTGTTTGGGTTGGATCAGGGTATGTATTCTGGGATGAAACTGGTTAGGCAATTGGTTTCGGGAAGGTTTTGAGGGTGTAGGAAGGTTTTATCTGGCTATCGAAAATTGGTTTTGGTTAGGGAAAGGATTATTTTTTTTTTTTTTTTAAAGGATCGGACCGCGCCATGATGGGTGCCTACGTACCCCCACAAGTTGGGAGATCAGGTCCTACGTAGTTCGCTCTCAAGGAAAAAGGACCTGATGATTCAAGCGTAGAACCGCTTCACCGAGTCAGAATTGAGGGGTTGTGGAAATACCTCACCATCCATTTCTTGCAATATGAGGGCTCCTCCGGATAGCACTTTCTTGATCACAAATGGCCCTTCCCAGTTCGGGGCAAACTTCCCCTTGGCCTCGTCTTGACAAGGCATGACTCTTTTCAACACCAAATCATTTTCCTTGAACTTCCGAAGTCTTATCTTTTTATCGTATGATCGAGAGATCCTCTGTTGATATAGCTGACCATGCCAAACGGCAGCCACTCTCCTTTCATCAATCAGGGCCAATTGGTCGTATCGACTTTGCATCCAATCCTCCTCGCTTATCTGAGCATCGATCACTATTCTGAGGGACGCCATCTCAACTTCAACTGGCAGGACAGCCTCCATTCCATATACCAAGGCGTATGGGGTTGCCCCTGTGGAAGTACGCGTTGACGTTCGGTAGGCTAACAAGGTGAGGGGTAACAAATCCGGCCATCCCCGATGATTAGCAGACATTTTTGCCATGATCTTCTTGATGTTTTTATTTGCAGCCTCCACTGCCCCATTCATCTTAGGACGGTAAATGACGGAATTGAGATGCTTGATCTTGAACTGGTCACACAATTCCTTCATGAGGGCGTTGTTTAAATTCTTGGCATTGTCGGAGACCACAACCTCAGGTTGCCCATATCGGCAAATGACATTATTCCTGATGAAGTTGACGATGACCTCCTGAGTGACTTTGGGGAAAGAGGCTGCTTCTACCCATTTGGTGAAATAATCGATCATGACGAAGATGAATCGGTGCCCGTTGCTTGCTTTGGGCTCTATTGGTCCGATTACATCCATTCCCCACATTGAAAATGGCCAGGGGGAGGTCATACAGTGCAGTTCATTGGGAGGTGTATGGATCACATTACCGTGCGCCTGACATTGATAACATCGCTTGACATGATCATCGCAATCGGCCCTCAGTGTTAACCAATAATGCCCTGTCCTCAAGATCTTTTTGGCCAACATCGGTCCACTCATGTGTGGCCCACACACCCCGCCATGGATTTCATTCATAATCCTTTGGGATTGCGTTTCGTCTACGCATTGCAACAGTCCCAACCCGGCATCCCTTTTGTAAAGCGAATCGCCACTCAGGTAAAACTTCATCGCCATCTTTTGAATTCTCATCCTTTCAGTCCGTTTTGCCTGATCGGGAAGGGATCTGTCTCTCAGATATTCCCTTATGTCATGATACCAGGGCTGCCTCGTCAACACCACCTCGTTTAATAACACTGCCGCATTTTCCTCATATGCCGGGGCATTCTGTACGGTGATCTCAATCTGTGGACTGTCCCTACTCTTGATCACGTGGATTAAGGAAGCCAAAGTCGCCAATGCATCGGCAAAATCATTTCGTCCCCGAGGAATATGGCGGAAGGCGATATCTTCGAACTCTTGCACAAGCTGGGTGACACAACGATGGTATGGAAGTAACCGAAGCTCCTTAGTGTTGTATACCCCGATTGCTTGTCTGATTACCAATTCTGAATCCCCAAACACCGCTAGTCTTTTTACTCCCATGTCACGGGCCAATCGGAGTCCCAAGATACACCCCTCGTATTCAGCGGTGTTGTTCGAATTGCTGAAACGAAGTTTAGTGGCCACGGGGTATTGTTCTCCGGTGATAGAGACTAGGACCGCTCCGGCTCCTGCCCCCCCCGGCATTCATGGCACCATCAAAATACAACTTCCAGAATTGTCCCTCGTCATCACATTTTTCGCGCGATACCCAAAATATATCCTCGCCCGGGAGAGGAGTTTCTAACGGCTCCATCCCTCCTGCCGGGGCTTCTGCCAACTGATCTGCAATTCCCTGCCCTTTCATGGCCTTTTGGGTCACGTACACCATGTCAAACTGTTGTAAAATCAACTGCCATCTTGATAGTCGACAATTCAGCATGGGCCTTTCGAAAATATATTTCAAGGGGTCCATTCTTGATATCAGGTACGTTGTATGCCCATGGAGGTAGTCCTGTAATCTCCCTGCAGCCCAGGCCAGAGCACAACAGGTCTTCTCAATGGGAGTGTAATTCTGCTCACATTGGCTAAATCTTTTGCTGAGGTAATAGATGGCCTGCTCTTTTCCCGCCTCATTTTTCTGTCCCAACATACATCCCATCGCGATGGCATTTACCGATATATACATAAACAGAGGGATCCCATCCTTCGGGGGTACCAGCACTGGTGCCTCCGTCAATTGTTTCTTAATGGTCTGAAACGCCCTCTGACATTGCTCATTCCATTCTTGGGACACCCCTTTTCTTAACAGTTTAAAAATCGGTTCACATGTAGTCGTCAAGTGGGATATAAAACGGCTGATGAAGTTTATTCTCCCCAGGAATCCTCTTATCTCCTTTTCCGTGTGGGGGTGCCGGCATATCCACAATGGCCTTAATCTTTGCTGGGTCCAACTCAATGCCCCGATCACTAACCAGGAAACCCAAGAGCTTGCCCGATTGTACTCCGAAAGCACACTTGGCTGGATTGAGTTTCAAATTATACTTTCTGAGCCGATCGAATAGCTTTTTGAGATGAGTTATATGATCGGACTCTACCTTCGATTTCACAATAATGTCATCCACGTAGACCTCTATCTCCTTGTGCATCATATCGTGGAACAAGGCCATCATGGCTCTCTGATAAGTAGCCCCTGCATTTGTGAGACCGAAAGCCAGTCGTCTATAGCAGAAAGTGCCCCAAGGGGTGATGAATGCGGTCTTTTCCCGGTCTTCTTCCGCCACCATTATCTGATGATATCCCGCAAAGCAATCCACAAAGGAATACATTTCGTACTGGGCCGTGTTATCTACCAGGATGTGTATGAAAGGCACCGGGAAGTTATCCTTGAGACTGGCCTTGTTTAGATCTCTGTAGTCTACACACACACCCTCACCTTTCCTCCAGGTTTAGCCACTGGGACCACATTGGATAGCCATTCCGGGTAAGTGGACACCATAATGATTCCCGCCCTGAACTGTTTGATGATCTCTTCCTTCACTTTTAAGCTCCACTCAGGTTTCAACTTTCTTAGTTTCTGCTTGACAGGCCTGAAACCCTCCTTGATAGGTAACCGGTGCACCACAATGTCGGTGGACAATCCGATCATATCCTCGTGCGACCAGGCAAAGACATCCTCATATTGGCTTAGTAACTCAATTATTTCTGTTTTTTGGCTGGGGGTAAGGTCTGTCCCTATCTTGAGTTCTTTTGGATTGTCAGGGGTTCCGATATCTATAGTGATGGTTTGGTCCAAATTGGGTTTGGGTTTATCTTCGACCCATCCTTTGATCTCATCAGGTGCGTCGTCGTAATCTGTCTCGTCTTGCTCAATGCCCATTAAATCGAAATCCAGCTCAATGTCAAAATCATAATCATCATTCAAATTTGAAAGACCATTTGTTAGGCAAGGAATACTCAAATTGGTACACCTGACATAAAACAAAGTACTTGTCATATATAAATCATTTACGACGATCGCAATTTCAAATAACACGAAGAAACGACACAATTATGCAGAAATAAAACAACAACAAAATAAAACTTCTTCATTCCCCCATCCTCTAGGGTTAACCACCCTGACGTCGAGCTTTACCCTTGTTGGGATATCACTGGTTTTTGGGTCCAATTATCGATGGTCAGGTCAGATGAAATGCGCTGGATAAAGGAGGGCCTCACATCGGACACCTCCCCGATAATCACGGATACGTCGCCTGAGTCCTTCTTCATATCCCTTCCAGGAATAATCAGCCCTGCCCAATCGATGACAGGCACAACTTGTTGGGCTCCTGGGGGTGTGATAACATTCGTCCCCTCCTTACTGCTTGTTGATTGTCCGGGGATATAGCATTTGGTTTCAAACTCTTTTGCGACCTCCCGCAGGAAACTTTCCCTCCGGGCCGACTCATTACGTGTGGGGGTTAACTCTTCATTCCCTGCCCCAATCACAGGTCCGCTGATCCCCTGCTTATTGTCGACTTTGGTCACTGGACTGCCAACTAGTCGAATCGGAGTCGCGCCCTGACGGTGTCCCCGTACTGCGCCCACATGGTATCCCAATCCTGCTTTACCTATCTGCTGTGGTAGGTGGATGGGCTCGGTGATTCCCTGACTGCTTTTCCCTAGTCCCTGTCCAGGTTGAAAGTTCATTTTAATCATTTCCCTTGCCACAAAGGTGAGTTCCGGAGAGACCCTTGGTTTCACAGCTGGAGCTCCCAGGCATCTATAATGGGGAGTGCTAATCTCTAGTGCTTGAAAGCTGGCAGGTGCCGCTGATTCATCCACATTGATTACTGGTAGGCCACTCCTGGGAGGAGAAGGGTCGTCACATTCGGCCGAGATTGTTACCAGATTCCCATCGATGATCAACTTGATTTGTTGGTGGAGCGTGGAAGGAACTGCCCCGGCCATGTGTATCCACGGCCTCCCTAACAGCAGATTGTAGCTCGCCGTAATATCTAGGACTTGGAAGGATATATTAAAAGTACAGGGCCCTATCTCCACTGGCAATTCTATTTCCCCAATGGTATCCCTCCGGGAGCCGTCAAAAGCCCGAACCACCACATGACTGGCTCGGAGGCGTTTGGAACTGATGTTCATTTTCTTTAGCGTACTGAGGGGACATATGTTCAATGCCGATCCCCCATCGATCAACACCCCATTCATGACATATCCTGAGGAGATTACCGCAATGTGTAGCGGTTTTCGGTGCCCCCTTCCTTCCTTGGGAATGTCCTCATCTGTAAATGATATTGCATCGCCTTCCAATAAGTGGCCTACCAGCTGGCCGAAACCCTTCTCACTAATTTTCTTTGGGCACAAATGCCTCCTCCAGAACCTTCATCAGGGTTTTGCAATGCTCACTGGATGACAACACCAAGTCCATGACTGATGTTAGGGTTGATTCCTCATTTACAATCTGGATCCCCCTCATTTCCGGGTGATCCATCCTTTTCAAAAACTCTATGGCCCTTTCCTCGGAAACCTCTTCATTTTTTCTCTTTTGGCTCTCAAGGACTCGCCCGGGAAGATATAAGGGGTTCCCTTTGGTCGTCACGGAAGCACAACTGGCCGCTTCCTCGGGTATTCCCCCGTAATTCCAGGGTACAGTCTTCAGACTACTGATAGGGAGTTGCGGCCTTGCTGCAAGGATGATGGGCCTCGGGGCTGTCAGCTTGACAGGCCCCTCTATGTTATTTGTACTTACCCCTATCAACCTGATGGGCGCTACCCGTGCATCCCCATGATCATGTATCACGTTGATCATCTCCTCAATTTTCTGCACATAGTTCAACCTTGGCGGCCCCCCAGCCTCACTTGCCTCCGTCACATTGACTCCCCCCCCATCATGTCTTGGCAGGGGATTTGCCTTAACATTCGGGGAGTCCGGTTGCTCCACCACAATTTCCCCGTTGTCGATCATGTTCTGAATTATATGTTTCAATGTCCAACAATCTTGTGTATCATGACCCGGGGAACCCGAGTGATAGGCGCACCGCTTGCTTGGATCAAATCTCCTTCCCTTCGGGTCACTTGGGGGAGCCAAATTGATTATCTTCTTTTGGGCTACTAATACCGCTAATATCCGTTCAAGCGGCTCCCCGAGCGGGGTGAATACTCGGTTTTGCGAGGCCTCATATCTTCTTCGCCCCTCTGTCCTTTGATCTGTGAAGTTTGGCTGACGGGATGGCCCTCCCCTCTGTACCTGAACCGGAAGATGACTTTCTGTTTTTCTGGATGACCCCTGTAAGATGAGGGAAACATCCTCTTCCTTCTTCTTTTGGACCCTCCGGGAAGTGCTGCCATAGTTTCCATTCTGTATTTGCTCGGCAGCAGTTTCTAAAGCAGTAAGATCCCGGATTTTACCCGACTTCAACCCCATGTCTACCATCTCTCCATGTTTAATCATTTCAGCAAAAGGTCTTCCAATCCCCGAGATGACCCTCTCATAATACGGTGCCTCCTGGATGTCTACAAAGGTCATCACCATCTCTGATTCGTTCATTGGGGGGGTCCACCTGTGCGGCCATGCCCCTCCACCGTTGTGCATATTCCCTGAAGGATTCCCTAGGCTGTTTTTTAACCTTTGTCATTTGGTACCTGTCAGGGGCCATCTGGGCCTGAAAGCTGTATTGGGTTAAGAAGGTATGGGCCAATTCCTCCCAGTTGTGGATTCGGGCGTTGTCGAGGCGGGCATACCAGATTCTTGCCTCCCCTGTTAAGCTTTTCTGGAATAGTTGCATTCTTAACCCCTCGTCTTCGGCATAAGACCCGAGTTCTCCAATGTATATTTTCAAGTGTGTATAGGGGTCTCCCTTTCCATTGTATTTTTCAAACTCGGGAACTTTGAACTTTTCTGGATATCTGGCTCCAGGGAAAACACATAGATCTGAGTAATTAACCCTGCCCAGGGAGCCTATGCCCTTTAGAGATTGGATGGTTTCCTCCATGTATTTCATTTTTCTCCGAAGGTCGTCATGGTCCCCTTCCTCTGGGATAGTAATCACTGTCCTGCTAGGTATGGGAACGGCCTTTGGGATGACTGGCTCGTCCTTGAGTCGGGGTTGGTCCTCTTTAAGCAAGTTTGTACCATTTTTAGGAGGAATCTGATCATCCCCTGGTGGTGGAATATTATGCGATCCCTGGTTTACCGGATCCTGTCTGATTAAGAACTGTTCCTTTAACATTGTGGCCATTTCCATCATCTGTTTTTTGAAGTCATCAAACTCTTCCCGAGATATGGAACTATGATTAGGAATATCAGCCATTTCAGATGTAGAATTTTGGGCTTTCTTAGACTGCGAACGGGTTTGAGGAGCAATCCTGCGAAACAACGGTTCGAAGTTTAGTCTTGGGGAAATGAAAGAATGGATGCATGCTAAAACCGTAACCATTTGTGTGTTTTTGGGTTTTTTTAATCTTTTTCTGCAAAACAACTCGTTAGCGGTTCTTTATCGAAATAATACATGCTAGATATGATTTATTATGCTTCCCGTGTCGTTCCCTGCAAAACACAGAGGTTAGTATTTTCTTTTGACATAAAGGGGAAGCATATATGAATATGTTGCAATGGAATTATGGCATTTATACGCAGAAACGTAAAAGGGCATGAAGAGACTCATCCTGCGTTGGGTTAATCTGGGGCTGACCTATCCTAGGGTTACTCTCACGGGCTTTTCGGCATGAAGGTTCCCAAATCTTCGCAATCTACTCGTTTGAGCCCTTTCGATTGGAGCGGATTTGAGTGGTGCGTTTCCTGAGCCATCTCCGGGGAGCAGCCCCATCGAGTCCAGTAATAAGCAGCCGACGGGTTCGCCTCAGGAGGAGGTACAATCTCAACATACATTCACATTCATCGTCCTCACCGTATGCAAATGATTACTTTAAGGTAAAACAAATCCATTCAATCATTCATTCATTGGACAACAACACACATTCACACAACAATAAAAAGAAGTCAAAATGTCGCATACACATACACATTTATAAATTTTAAAGGATAGGATAGCATCAAGACTTGACGCGGCTTAAGCCCTCTAATGTCCCCAGCAGAGTCGCCAGCTGTCGACGCCGGGTTTTCTCTTTCTCTTCGTCTTTTCCAATTTTAGCCTTTTGATTTAGATGACGTTTGGAAAAGGTCGGCATTGATGTCGACGGGGTTTTGAAAGATCGCGTTTTATGATGAGCCAATTAACCAGAGTCGCCAGTTGGTATATTTGAAATGGATGTACCAACTCATCCGAGTTTTCGTTTTTTTATAAATCGCTGGCTCATGTGTGACTCCGAATTAATTGGTCTGCGAATTGAGATTCATCGAGTTCGGGGGCTTGCTTAAGTGAGGGGAAGGTGTTAGGCATCCCTCGACTTCCGTGAAACACGGTTACCGCAATCTTGATGCATTCCTATCCTTTAATTCATGAATGTGTGTGTGTATGTGTGCGTGTGTGTGTGTGTGTGCCTATGTGAATGTCGTTGTGGGTTTGTATGAAAGAATCATTTGGATTTTTAGGGAAAACCGTGTTTTAATTTGAGAACACTTCGGAATGTCTTTTCGGTATACACGAGAAAGCTTTATTCTTTATGAGAAAGGTTTGATTTTAATTGTCCAAAACTATGAGATTTTCATTAAATGTTGTTTTGGCAAAATAAGAGCTTTAAACCTTCGTCTAAATAGGAATCGAGATCTATACGTTGCTTTCATAAAATGATGGGCAATTTCTAGAATCTCTTTAACCCTATATACAATGGTTTAATAAAACGTCATTTTATTTATAAAATCATTTTGTGTGATGTTTTGGAAAACGATCTTTCTTTAGCTTTCTCGTTAGATAGGAATCGACATTCATTAACATTTCTCAAATTTTAACCTCGTGATTCTAATATCCTACTTTGATTGATTTTATGAAAATTTTATCATTTAGCTTTGAAATCAATTTCGTGTCATAAATCGAATCAAGCATAAACACGCGTCGGGGCTATTCATGGGCATGTAAACCATCAAAATATCCCCGAACGCCAACAATCACCAATTTCACTATTTCGGGGCCTTAAACACGATTTTCGCCTTAGCGTCGTTTTAAGGCCCAACGATTACATATTTACAAAGAGGCTACATCCTCCCCGCTACATACATCAAGACATGTCCATCATCGGATTTGGACCACGGGGTCGCTTTCCTAGGCTCACAACCAAGTATCCACACACAAACAATTGGATATTACAAGAAAATAAACCAACCCGGATAATCTAACAATACCAAGACATCCTAAAATAACGATTTAAAGGAATTGATACCGAATATAACACCTTAAAACCAACAAAGAAATTAATGAACGAATATCATCGGGTTGTTAGGAAGAGTTTTATTCCGATGGAAACTTCACTCATAATCCCTAATTCATTGTTCAATCAATAAATTACATGAAAAATTGCATCTAATTTGATCAAATGATATGATAGAAATTGATATCACAAAAGAGATTTCACCTTGCAATTGATATCCAAATGGATGTGAACTTGATGTATTTGAATAGAAGGAAAAAAATCTATTTGGATACAATCAAATCAAAAGAAAATTATTCCTCTCTTTTTTCTCTCTTTTCTTCCTATTTGATTGCAAAATCTAGCTATTTCTTCCTCAATTTCCGAGTTGGCTGCTGCTGTATTCTCCTTCTTCCTCACAATTGCTCAACCTCCTGTATGCTGCCCGAAGCTGGCTTAAATAGGCTAGCCAGAGCCAGCCGCAGATCTATCTGCGGCTGGCCGCAGATGGATCTGCGGCTGGCCAGCTGGCACGCCTCCCATCGCACTCAGCTGGTAGTGTTGATTTCCTGGTTTCCGTGCTGGCGCACCCACTTGGCCGCAGATCTATCCGCGGCTGGCGGGCTTGACTTTCTCGATTTTCGTGCCACGCCTCGATTTTCGTACCGCAACGTCGGTTTTCGCTGACAGGCTCGTATTCCGCAGTCCGGGAACTTCCGGGAGACGTGCCACCTCATTCGGAAATGCCTGCCTCAGACGGCTTTATTGTCACGTAAACTTGGGTTGCCCAAAACATTGCGGCGGGGCCGGGCGCTCGCCCTTGTGCCCGCTCCTTTGCTCCCGCAAGCTGGTTCAATTGACGATTTCGCCCTCCTGTCACGGTTAGTAGAAGGAAACGCAAAATTTGGGTGTCTACAATCCAGTTTATTTTTTTTTGAGCACGTACCAACTATTGTGACTGGTTACGAGTTAGAGAAGTTTATATGCTAATTACTTTTTGAAAATTTTCCTTTTTACTCTTTTAAACTTACATTCGGCATTGGTTTTATGATTTAGGCTCTTATGCAAATTCGGGAAAGTCTGGGAATGTTAGAAAAAAAATTAATAATTTAGAAATTTTATTTTGGATAGTCTAATTATGTGGCCTTTGTTTCTCGAGTTAATAGATCCTTAGGGGTGTCTTTGCACCTAATGCCCTAAAGCCAACTAGTTTAGGAGTCATTGATCAAACGCTCGTTACATGAGTAGCTCTGAAAAGCCTAAGTTAATTAGACATTGCACAAGTCAGGTATGAAATTTGAGGCGAGATAGAGCGTAAAATGCACTCGCCATATTTATAGTTATGTATTAAGTCTTGCTTAGGTTAAACTGCATGGTATTCCTCTTGGGCTCTTTTTGTTGCATTTGTGCCTTGCTCGACCGGCTTTGATGTAGCGGGTGAGTTTGTAGAGTTAGCATTTTCGTTAAGCAGTTGTCTTTATGATTTTATCTGAGTTGTAACTAGTTGGAGTGGTTGGTATTCACACACGTACATGTAGGGTCAATAGCTTGTTTAAACTAACGATTATTTTGAAACCTTTTTCATGGCACTATGTTGAGTCCTCTTTGAATCCTTAGTTTTGATCTTTGAGGCCATATTTCAGGTTAATGTTGTTGTCATTGCTTATTTTATAGATTGTTAGTAGTTTGTAGTGTCTTTATTTATCTATTTTGCTTAAGAGCAAGCAAAGGCTCAAGTTTGGGGGTATTAGATGAGTAGGTTTTATACCTACAAATCATATTCTTTTAACCTTGAGAAATTGCATGTTCGTACATATTTTACATTGATTATGTTTTGTTTTGTGTTATTTCATAGAATTAGGTGAAGAAGGAGCATTTGTGGCATTTTTGGTCAATTAGGGGCAAAATGGTCAATTTTCCAGCACTGGAGCCGCAACGCCGCTTTTACACAGCGTCGGGTCGGATCTTCGTGCCCCAGTAATAGCGCCGCAGCGCCACCAAATGAACTATATACTGGCGCCGCAGCGTCGGTCTGATGCTTTTTGAATTATTTGTGCTGATTGGCTGTCCCGAAATGGTTGTCTCCTCTCCTTTATTCATTTTGTCGAGCTTTCTTATTCTCTATGCTACTGGTCATCTTGGTTCAGGGGAAATGGAATTAAGAAAGAATAGAAACAGATTATTCCTTCTTGGTTACACAAAATTGCTAACAGACAAGGAAAAGGAATATGGAGGAGAGAGAAATGGCACCTTTGTATCATCATAGAGCTTGACCATTATTCATGATCTCTACCATTCGGAAGAAGAGAGAAGACAGTGGGCAGAGCATCATTTACTTCAGAACAAAGAAGAAGAAGGTTGAAACCTTGTAGCAATTGTGGAAACATTGCAACTAAGTGAAAACCTAATTATTTACACAGAAGGAGGATTATTCACTATCAAAGGGAGTTTTTGAGATTTAAATTAGTCATATATAATTTAGTTTCCCTACTTTCCTCCGATTATTGTATAATCCAATGATGTTTAGTTCTTTGTCAATGATATTTATTTTCATAGTTATGAACTAACTTTTATTATGAGGTTACAATGGAACCAAATGTATAGTGTTAATTAAATTTCTTCCCCTTTATTTCTTATGAATTATATTTAAATGGACTTTCATATTGTATGCTTAATGTATGAATTAACTAGAAAGTAATTCATGTGGTGTTTTATACAAAATTGGAAAAGGCATGTGTTATGGACTTTTCTCTGTAGGAGTGAATTCATAAATTGCAATTAGGATAGGAATATACCTAACTGCCATGTGTAGCCAGTTGAGAATGTATCCTTAATGACTCGTGTTTAAATTAATTCACATAAGAATATAGTGTTTTATTAAACAAGAGACTTTTATACTACTATCGGAAGAGGTGTATAACTGCTTTAAGTTCTCGGTTATCTATTTGTATGATTTACTGATTTAAAGGGGAAGTTAGGAGATTAAACCTTGCATTTGGGGAAATTGTGACCTTAGCTTGTTTTACATTATAAACAGAAAAATAAATCAACTTCTCTTTATAATTTCACTTGTTAGATTAGTTGTTCATCAAATCACAAAATATAATCATTTGTTTTAATTAAGATTAAATTGACATAAAATTAGTAGCTGATAATTATTAGCATTATTTCCTCATGGGTTCGACACTCTACTTACTATATATTACTTGTGGACCGCATATAGTTGCGCGTATTTTGTTGATTGCGAAATCGACCAACAGTGGTCAACAATGACCATGAACGTATACGGAGGTTGTCAGTATTTAAATTGGTCCTCTAAATAAATTTTGGTAATCAAGGGAATCAACCTTTCATACCCGGTAAATATGCATAAACACTTAATAATCGAGCAATCATTGTTTTCCAATATAATACTTTAATAAAATTGTTTTTTTTCTCAGTCTAAAACCCTTACCAAATTAATTGGTTAGGAACAACTTTTAAAAACGATTTGATTTAATAAATTTGAACATGTTTGATCTAGCAGATACAACTAGCATATATCTATCTCACAGTTCATGAATGAAAGAACTTTAACTAATTCACAGTTCAATAATAATAGAATAGGAATTCAATTGCACAAAGTGCGAATGTCAATAATCATTATGAATGTGGAATAATCAAAAATAATTATCCACTAACATGTTTTGAAATAATAACTCAAGTTTGAGTTAGGAAACTTACCTAGCTAACGAGCTATAAAGATAGCTTTAAATAATACTCTTTGAATGACCTAGCATTGATAATGTTGGTCTATCATTTAGTACTGAGTATAATTGCATATCTATATGCTTACTTATGCTATTTATCTAGCAAATAAGTCAATCACAGAACACCCATAATTTAATATACTATCATTAATCCTATAAGACATGTAATTTATCTTAGATCAATGATTTAATTAATTAATAATATTTTCCTTAAGTGATAAACACTTATTAAACGCTTAAACAATTTATTATAATTATTTAATTAATGTGTTATTTAAATTCTATTTATTTTACAATCTCTATCTCCATTTAATTACTATTTAATATTAGTTAAATAGTAATTAATTAATTACCTTTAGTTATTATTTAATAATAAATAATAACTAATTATATTTACTCATTATTTATTGTTAATCAAATAATGAATAATCAAATTATAAATATTATTTGTCTTTAATTATTATTTACTATTAATTAAATAATAGTTTATTTATTTTATTTATTTAATCTTAATTAAATAATAAATAATTAATTTATTAACTTTATTTGTCTTTAATTATTATTTAATATTAATTAAATAATAATTAATTAATTTATAAATTTTATGTTAGTTAACTAACATATAAGTAAGTAATTACCATTATCTATTACTTAATCTTATTTAAATAATAAATAATTAGTTTATTAACTTTAACATTCTTTAATCATTATTTAATATTAATAAAATAATAATTAATTAATTCTTTAACCCTATTTATTATTTGATCTTAACTAAATAATAAATAGTTAGGTTAGTAACACTAATTCTATTTAATTATTACTTAATGTTAACTAAATAATAATTAAATAGTTAATAATACTTAAACAATATTCAATTAGTTTATTAATCAATTACTGGCATTAAAAGTTTATTAGTTAGTAATTTTAAATGATTTAAAAGTGTTTAAACTATTAATTACACTAAAAATTTTCAAATTAAATATTATAATATTCTTCATCATTTTAGAAAAATTTGGGTGTAGACACTCAAATTTTGCGTTCCATATACTAACCGTGACATGAGGGCAAAATCGGCAATTGAACCGGCTCGCGGGAGCGAAGGAATGGGCACAAGTGCGCTCGTCCAACCCCACCGCAATGATTGGCGACCAAAGCTGACATGATAATAAGGCCGTCCGAAGCGGGCATTCCCGAATGAGGTGGCACGTCTCCCGGAAATTATCGGACTGCAAAATACGAGCCTGTTAGTGAAAACCGATGTTACGGCACGAAAATTGAGGCGTGGCACAAAAATCGAGAAAGTCAAACCGTCCAGCCGCGGATTGATCTGCGGCCAAATAGTGCGTCTTTTGAAAACACGGAACTCGAAATCAGGTGAGTGGAAGGCAGGCGGCCAGCCAACCTATTTCAGCTAAGTTTCGTGCAGCATACAGGGAGTTGAGAAATTTTGAGGAAGAATTCTGCAACAGCAAGAACACGGAAATAGAGAGGAAAAGGAGCAAATTTTTGAAACAAAATAGGAAGAAAAGAGAGAAAAAAGAGAGGATTTATTTCTTTTGATTTTGATTGTATCAAATACACTCCTTATCCTCCTATTCAAATACACAAGTTCACATCCATTTGAGATCATTTGCAAGGTGAAAATTCCTATTTGTTCTAGCAATTTATATCATATTGTTTGCTTAAATTAGATGTAATTTTCATGTATCTTGTTGAACAATCATGGATTAGGGATTATTAGTGAGGGTTCCATCGGAACAAGATTCTTCCTAATAACCCGAGGATATCCAATTGGTGAAATTTCAAGCTCGTTTATGGTGATTTATTGGGTGTAATTTATTTAGATTATCATTTTCGGATGTCATGGTGTATTAGATAAATCCGGGTTGGTTAGTTATGTAGTATTCATTTCGTGGACATGTAGCAATCTCGGGTGTGAGCCTAGGAATGCGACCCCGTGGTCCAAATCCGATGATGGACGTTTTGACATATGTAATAGATTCAAAGTACTTGTTTTTTATAACATGTAATCGTCGGGCCTTAAAACGACGCTAAGGCGAGAATCGGGTTTAAGGCCCCGTAGTAATGGAACATGTGATTGTTGGCGTTCGGGGATGTTTTGATGGCTTACATGCCCATGAATAGCCCCGACGCGTGTTTATGCTTGATTAGATTTTGTGACACAAAAATGATTTCAAAGATTAAACGATGAAGGTTTTTATTAAAATCAAACAAGCTAGGTTATTAGAATCACGAGACTAAAAATTGGAAGTGCCAATGAAAGTCGATTCCTATTTTACGAGAAGGCCAAAGGAAATCATTTTCAACCATCACCAAAAAATGGCTTTTATGAATGAACGAAATATTTTATTAGACCTTTGTGTATAGGGTTAAAGATATCCTAGAAATTGCCCATCATTTTATGAAAGCAATGTATAGATTTCGATTCCTATTTTGACAAAGGTTTAAAAGATTCTTGTTTTGCCAAAACAACGCCTAATAAAAATCTCATAGCTTTTGACAAGTAAAATCAAACCTTTCGCATGAATAAAGGAAGTTATCTCGTACTAACGGAAACGACGTTCTAAAACATTCCCAAAACAAAACACGATTTCTCGATAAAATGCCAAATGTTTCATTTCTCATGAAAGAACTCACCACAACATTCACGTAAGCACACACACACACATACACACACATTTCATGAATTAAAGGATAGGAAAACATCAAGATTGCGGTAACCGTGTTTCACCGAAGTCGAGGGGTGCCTAACACCTTCCCCTCACTTAAGCAAGCCCCCGAACTTTATGAATCTCGATTCGCAGACCAAATAATTCGGAGTCACATATGAGCCAGCGATTTATAAAAAATGAAAACTCGGATGAGTTGGTACATCCATTTCAAATATACCAACTGGCGACTCTGGTCAATTGGTTCATCATAAAAAATAATCTTTCAAAAACCCGTCGACATCAATGCCGACCTTTTCCCAAAAAAAATCATTCAATCAAAGGTTAAAAATCGGAAAAGGACAATATCACGAAAGAGGCGAGAGAAACCGGCGTCGACAGCTGGCGACTCCGCTGGGGACATTAGAGGGCTTAAGCCGCATTCAAATCTTGATGCTATCCTATCCTTTAAAATTCATAAAATGTGTGTGTGTGTGCGATATTTTGATTTTTTACTTTTGTTGTGTGAATGTGTGTTTTGCGCAATAAATTGAATGGATTTGCTTTACTTTTAAGTAATCATTTAGATACGGTAAGGGCGATGAATGTGAATGTATGTTGAGAGAGTACCTCCTCTTGAGGCGAACCTGTCGGTTGCTTATTACTGGACTCGAAGGGGTTGCTCCCCGGAGATGGCTCAGGAAACGCACCACCCAAATCCGCTCCAATCGAAAGGGCTCAAACGAGTAGATTGCGAAGATTTGGGGACCTTCATGCCGAAAAGCCCGTGAGAGTATCCCTAGGATAGGTTAGCCTCAGATTAACCCAACGCAGGAAAAGTCTCTTCATGCCTTTTTACGTTCACGCGTATAAAATGTCATGATCCCATTCATATATGCCTCCCCTTCTATAAAAGAAATCACTAACCTCTATGTTTTGCAGGGAACAGCTGGGGAAAGCATAAAGGTTTTAGCATTTTGCATTAAAGGACTACTAACATGATGTTTTGTAGAAAAAGATTAAAAAATCCAAAACACAAAAAATTTACCGTTTTAGCATGCATCCGCATTTTTTCCTTCCCCAGGACTAAACTTCGAACCATTGTTTCTGTAGGATTGCTCCTCAAACCCGTTCACAGTCTAAGAAAGCCAGGTCTCTACCTCTGAAATGGCTGATCTTACCAATCATAGTTCCATATCTCGGGCGGAGTTTGATGATTTTAAGAAGAAAATGATGGAAATGGCCACAATGTTAAAAGAACAGTTCCTAATCAGACAGGATCCGCCAAACCAAGGACCGCACAATATTCCACCACTAGGGGGTGACCAGAATCCTCCTAAAAGTGGTGCAAACCTGTTTAAAGATGACCAATCCCAACTCAAGGATGAGCCAGTCATCCCAAGGGCCGTTCCCATGCCTAACAGGACAGTGATTACTATCCCAGAGGAGGGGGACACTGACCATCCAATCTCTAAGAGGCATAGGCTCCCTGGGTAGGGTTAATTACTCGGATCTATGTGTTTTCCCCGGAACCAGATATCCAGAAAAGTTCAAAGTCCCCGAGATTGAAAAATATAATGGAAAGGGAGACCCCTATACACACTTGAAAATATACATTGGAGAACTCGGGTCTTATGCCGAGGACGAGGGTTTGAGGATGCAGCTGTTCCAGAAAAGCTTAACGGGGGAGGCAAGAATCTGGTATGCCCGCCTTGAGAATGTCCGAATCCACAACTGGGAGGAATTAGCCCATACCTTCTTAACCCAGTACAGCTTTCAGGCCCAGATGGCCCCTGACAGGTACCAAATGACAAAAGTTAAGAAGCAACCCAAGGAATCCTTCAGGGATTATGCACAACTATGGAGGGGTATGGCCGCACAGGTGAATCCCCCGATGAGCGAGTCAGAGATGGTGATGACTTTCGTAGATATTCAGGAGGCCCCGTATTATGAGCGGGTTATTTCAGGGATTGGTAGGCCTTTTGCTGAAATGATAAAACACGGAGAAATGGTGGATATGGGTCTGAAATCTGGCAAAATCCGGGACTTTACTGCTTTGGAAACGGCTGCGGAGCAAATACAGAGTGGAAATTATGGCAGTACTTCCCGTAGGGTGCAATAGAAAAAAGAGGAGGATGTTTTCCTCGTCCTTCAGGGCTCGTCTAGAAAGGCAGAAAACCATCTTCCAGTACAGGTACATAGAGTGGGGCCATCCCGACAGCCTAACTTCGCTGATCAGACGGCGGAGGGGCGAAGGAGATATAAGGCCTCGCAAAATCGAGTATTCACCCCGCTCGGGGAGCCTCTTGAACGGGTCTTAGCGGTATTAGTAGCCCAAAAGAAGATAGTTGGTTTGGCACCCCCGAGTGACCCAAAGGGAAGAAGGTTTGACCCGAGCAAGCGATGCGCATACCACTCAAGTTCCCCCGGTCATGATACGTAAGACTGTTGGACGTTGAAGCAAAGAATCCAAAACTTGATTGATAGTGGGGACATTGTGGTGGAATAGCCAGACTCCCCGAATGTTAAGGTAAATCCCCTGCCAAGACATGATGGAGGGGGGGGGTCAATGTGACGGAGGCCAGTGAAGCCGGGGGGCCGCCAAGGTTGAACTATGTGCAGAAAATTGAGGAAATGATCAACGTGATACATGATCATGGGAGTGCACGGGGAGTGCCCATCAGGTTGATAGGGGTAAGTACGAATATCACGGAGGGACCTGTCAAGTTGACGGCTCCGAAGCCCCTCATCCTTGCGGCAAGGCCGCAAATCCCAATCAGTAGTCTAAAGACGGTACCCTGGAATTATGGGGGGATGCTAGAGGAAGCGGCCAGTTGTGCTTCTGTGACGACAAAGGGGAACCCATTATATCTTCCCGGGCGAGTCCTTGAGAGCCAAAAGAAGAAAAATGAAGAGATTTCCGAGAAAAAGGCCATAGAATTCTTGAAAAGGATGGATCACCCAGAAACAAGAGGGATCCAGATTTTAAATGAGGAATCGACCCTGACATCAATCATGGACTTGGTGTTATCGTCCAATGACCACTGCAAAACCCTGGCGAAAGTCCTGGAGGAGGCATACGTGCCCAAGGAAATTAGTGAGGAATGTTTCGGCCAGCTGGTAGGCCATCTGTTGGAGAGTGATGTAATAACCTTTGCAGATGAGGACATCCCTAAGGAGGGAAGGGGGCACCGAAAACCGCTACATATTGCGGTAATCTCCTCAGGTTATATCATGAATGGGGTGCTGATTGATGGAGGGTCGGCACTGAATATCTGTCCCCTCAGTACATTGCAGAAGATGAACATCAATCCCAAGCGCCTACGGGTCAGTCATGTAGTGGTGCGAGCCTTCGATGGTTCCCGGAAGGATACAATTGGAGAGATAGAATTGCCGGTGGAAATAGGACCTTGTACTTTTGATATCTTTTTGCAGGTCCTAGACATTGCAGCCAGTTATAACCTGTTATTGGGGAGGCCGTGGATACACATGGCCGGGGCAGTTCCTTCCACGCTACACCAACAAATCAAATTAATCATCGATGGGAATCTGGTAACGATCTCGGCAGAATGTGACGACCCTTCTCCTCCCAGGAATGGCCTACCAGTAATTAATGTGGACAACTCGGCGGCACCTACCAGTTTTCAGGCGTTTGAAATTAGCACTCCCCACTACAGATGCCTGGGAGCCCCAGCCGTGAAACCTAAGGTCTCTCCAGAGCTTACCTTCGTTGCAAAAGAAATGATGAAAATGAAATTCCAACCTGGACAAGGATTAGGAAAGAGTAGCCAAGGAATCACCGAGCCCATTCAACTACCCCATTAGATAGGTAAAGCAGGGCTGGGATATCATGGAGGCATCACACGGAGATACCGTCAGGGTGCGGCCCCAGTTCGATTGGCCGAAAATCCAATGACCAAGATTGACAATAAACGAGGAACTAGCGAGCCTGTGATTAGGGCAGGGAATGAAGAATCAACCCCCGCAAGTGATGGATCGGCCAAAAGGAAAAGTTTCCTACAGGAGGTCGCGAAAGAGTTTGAAACCAAGTGCTATATCCCCGGACAATTAACAAGCTGTAGAGAGGGGACGGATGTTGTCACGCCACTAGGAGCCCAACTAGTTGTGCCTGTCATCGATTGGGCAGGGCTAATTATTCCCGAAGAAGGTAAGAAGGGGGACTCGGATGATGTGGCTGTAGTCATCGGGGAAGTGTCCGATGTGAAGCCACCTCTCATTCAGCGCATTTCATCGGACCTGACCGTCGACAACTGGACCATGAAGCCAGTGATATCCAAACAAGGGTAAAACCCGACATCAGGGTGGTAGACCCCAGAGGATGGGAGGATGAAGAAGTTTATTTTTGTTGATTGTTTTATATTTTGCATAATTATGCCGTTTCCTCATGTTATCTGAAAATGTGATCGTCGTGGAAAATAACTTATATATGACAAGTATTTTGTTTCATGTCAGGTGTTCCAATTTGAGTAATCCTTGCCTAACAAACGGTCTTTTAAATTTGAATGATGATTATGATTTTGACATTGAGCTGGATTTCGATTTAATGGGCATTGAGCAAGACGAGACAGATTATGACGACGCGCCTGACGAGATCAAAGGATGGGTCGAGGATAAGCCCAAACCCAACTTAGACCAAACCGTCACTATAGATATCGGAACCCCTGACAAGCCAAAAGAACTCAAGATAGGGACGGACCTTACCCCCAGCCAGAAAGCCGAAATGACTGAGTTGCTAAACCAATATGAGGATGTCTTTGCCTGGTCTCATGAGGATATGATCGGATTATCCACCGACATTGTGGTACACCGATTGCCCATCAAGGAGGGTTTCAGGCCTGTCAAGCAAAAATTAAGAAAGTTGAAACCGGAGTGGAGCTTAAAAGTGAAGGAAGAGATCATCAAACAGTTCAGGGCGGGGATCATTATGGTATCCACTTACCCAGAATGGCTGTCCAATGTAGTCCCAGTGGCTAAGCCCGAAGGGAAGGTGAGGGTATGTGTAGACTATAGAGATCTAAATAGGGCCAGTCTCAAGGATAATTTTCCAGTGCCTTTCATACACATCCTGGTAGATAACATGACCCAGTACGAAATGTACTCTTTTGTGGATTGCTTTGCGGGGTATCATCAGATTATGGTGGCGGAAGAAGATCGGGAAAAGACCGCATTCATCACCCCCTGGGGCACTTTCTGCTATAGACGATTGGCTTTTGGTTTCAAGAATGCGGGGGCTACTTATCAGAGAGCCATTGTAACACCCCATCCCGAAAAATAGGAATGGAGGTCACGTGCAAAGCACAACAGAAATATAAATTAATACCAAAGTTATAAACTGCAAAAGATTAGTCTAACGAGATATTAATAACTGCCAACCGGCTCAAGATACATACTGTTTAATACAACCTAATTCTTAACAAAGGTTCAATACATCTCTAAACAAAGATCCAAACATCAAACATAACCAAAATATCTAAACCATCTAGGTGAGAAGCTCTCATCACACTTGCCCATGATCCCCTTGAGTACCTGCTGGAAGAAAAAACACAGCATGAGCCAAATGCCCAGTACGGATATAGAGAACAGAATTATGAACTGAACTGAGTAACAAAATCAACTAAACTGAACTAAGTTGTATCACAATAACTTAATAGTCTGAAGAAGAATGACAAGGTGTTATTTCATACTGAGCTCAAAAGTATAGCTTGTCACACAGACAAGTCAAATAATGTCACATAGACAAATCACACATTGGACTGCAGATCCAAATGCATGCAAAATCGGAAAGGGTGTTTGGCACAACATCACCAATCCGCAGAACAGAACAGAAAACTAGGGCCGACCCATACGCCTCTCACAACAAATCACCAAATGGTCAACTCCTATCGGAGCATAAATCAGAGACGCCGTGGACTAATCACACTGTCACGGAAAGTGTCATGTCTCTCGTGCCAAGACGACATGCCTGTGGTACCCCCACAGGTGGTTATAGCTCAAGTATACCCTACAGTATATTCTAACAGAAATATGATGTCACAACACATGTGACATAATACCAACAAAAGGATTCTATATGTACATGTTGAACCAGATCAAATCATAATCATAATGTCTCAAAAAGAAGGTAACATGTACCGCTCTTCAAATATCAAAATAAATATTAGACATGATAATCCAACTCAAAGAGTACAAAGACGAGTCATGGGTATCAATTCCAAAATGAAACTATTAAATGAATTTCACAAGAAACAATTATGTGAAATAATAACGGAATTCGAAACGCAGAACAAAACGAATTAATTAAATTTCACAAGAGTATTGTTGAAGGAGTACGGAATCCGTACCTGGAGTACGTAATGCAATACCCACAATTACAGATGCAATTGGTTAAACTCGCTCAATATAATCTATTCACAAAAATAATACATTTTATTAAATACTATAATATTAGTATTAATAGTTTTTATGCATATATTGAACGCTCCATATTATTAATTAAATTAATAAATTAAAGAGAACATTTTCTTATAATTGAGATACTTAATATTTATCCAAAATAATACCAAAATATTAACTAACAAACTAACTAAAATATACTAATTAAAATTATAAAATAATAATACAGAAAATTAAATAAAATTAATACACAAGAAAGAAAGAAAAAGAACATACCCGAAATTATGAAGTTCGCAGTCTGCCTACGCCCTCAATACTGAAAATTTTAACTAAGGAGGTCCTCACCAAAAAGGACCTCACACAAAAAGGTTTTTCTCAAAATAAGACAAACCTTAGTGTTAATAGTTAAAACCAAAGGTTAGCTATATATTTATAGGGAAAGGGAGGGGAGAAATTTTAATGGTTGGACAATGTGGGACTTAAGCAAAGGCATGGGTATTGCAAAGGCATGGGTATTACATTACTTCCCCCTTAAAAAGATTCCGTCCCCGGAATCAAAAGAAAAGGAACGTGCCTATTTATCAAAAAGATGCGGATACTCCGCCCGGATAGACTCCTCCATTTCCCAAGTTGCCTCTCGTTCCGAATGATTTTTCCATAAAACTTTAACAAACGAAATTGTTTTCCTCCTCATAATCCGCTCTTGACGATCTAAAATTTTCTCGGCTTGTTCCTCACAAGTAAGATCCTTCCGAATCTTATCGAACGGATATTGTACCACATGCAACGGATGATAATGATAACTTCTCAGCACCGACACATGGAACACATTATGCACATGAGCTAATTGTGGAGGCAGAGCTAACCGATATGCAACTTCGTCGACCCTTTCTAGAATCTCAAATGGCCCAATATAACGCGGGCTGAGTTTACCTTTCAAACCAAATCGTCGAATACCCTTCCAAGGAGAAACTTTCAAAAATACATGTTCACCAAGTTTGAACTCTAAAGTCCTTCTGTGCTTATCAGCATAACTCTTTTGCCGAGATCGAGCAAGCCTCAATTTCTCCTTAGCCACAACTACTTTCTCCGTAGTGATTTGAACTAACTCAGGCCCTTCTATGGCCTTCTCTCCAACTTCATCCCAACAAGTTGGTGTTCGACACTTCCTACCATACAATGCCTCAAACGGAGCCATATTAATACTTGCATGCCAACTATTGTTATAAGCAAACTCAACAAGGCTCAAGTAATCATCCCAATTACCCGACCATTCTAATGCGCAAGACCTTAACATATCCTCTAAAGTCTGGATAGTCCTCTCAGATTGCCCATCAGTTTGTGGATGGAAAGAAGTACTGTATTTTAGTCGAGTGCCCCAAGCTCGCTGAAACCCTTTCCAGAACCGTGAAGTGAACCGTGGGTCTCGATCGGAAACAATTGACACTGGAGTTCCATGAAGTCTAACAATCTCTTGTTGAAAGATTTGTGCCAACTTGTCTACAGAATAACCCTCTTGGATAGCTAAGAAGTGAGCTAATTTGGTCAATCGATCTACTACAACCCAAATAACATCATTCTTCTTGAACGTTTTTGGCAACCCAGTCACAAAATCCATTGTAATATCCTCCCACTTCCAAACAGGAATATCTAATTGTTGCAGTAATCCACTAGCACGTTGATGCTCAATTTTCACTTGCTGACAAGTAAGGCACCTTCCCACATATTCAGCCACGTCTCGTTTCATCCTATTCCACCAAAAATTCTTCTTTAAATCCCTATACATCTTCGTAGAACCCGGATGAATAGAAAATGGTGAACTATGAGCCTCAGCCAATACTGCCTCCCGAATAGTTGGATCTGACGGCACACACAACCGATTACCCAACCAAATCACACTATGGTCATCAATACGAAACTCAGGCTGCTTTCCCCCCTCCAAATTTTGCGATATAGCCCATAACTCGCCATCTTCTTTTTGAGCTTCTTTAACCCTCGAGATAAGAGAGGGCTCCACTCTCATACCTGCTAAAAGTCCATCTGCACCTTGTACATACAATTCCAACTCCAACCGTTCCATATCTGAAATAAGTTGTGATTGTGTAATAAGGGCTGCTACATTCCCTGAACTCTTTCGGCTAAGCGCATCTGCAACTACATTCGCCTTCCCAGGGTGATATTGAATTCTAGCGTCATAATCTTTGAGAAGCTCCAACCAACGCCTTTGCCTCATATTGAGCTCCTTCTGAGTGAAGATGTACTTAAGACTTTTGTGATCGGTGAAGATATCACAAGTCTCGCCATACAAATAGTGCCTCCAAATTTTCAAAGCAAAGATTACTGCTGCCAACTCCAAATCATGAGTGGGGTAGTTCACCTCATAAGGTTTAAGTTGTCTAGAAGCATAAGCAATCACCTTACCGTGTTGCATCAAAACACACCCCAAACCCTTCTTAGAAGCATCACTATAAATTTGGTAACCTCCTGTCCTTGATGGCAATGTAAGTATTGGAGTTGTCACAAGCCGTTTCTTTAACTCCTCAAAGCTCTTCTCGCGCTCCTCGTTCCACACAAACTTCGTGCCCTTTTTCATCAATTGAGTCAATGGCAAAGCAAGTAAAGAGAACCCTTCTACAAATCGCCTATAATACCCTGCCAAACCCAAAAAGCTCCTAACCTACGTCACCGTAGTAGGTCTTGGCCATTTAGTGATAGCTTCAACCTTCGCAGGATCCACTTTAATGCCTTTAACAGACACAATGTGACCCAAAAATATAACCTGCTCCAACCAAAACTCGCATTTAGAGAATTTAGCATATAATTTCTCTTTTCGTAAAATTCCCAAAACTATGCGAAGATGTTCCTCATGCTCCTCCTTAGGCTTAGAGTAAATCAAAATATCATCAATAAAGACAATGACAAATTTGTCTAAATACTCCTTAAACACCCGATTCATCAAATCCATAAACACCGCTGGAGCATTAGTCAACCCAAATGGCATCACCAGAAACTCGTAATGTCCATAGCGAGTACGAAAAGCTGTCTTAGAGACATCCTCATCTCTCACTCTTAACTGATGATAACCCGATATCAAGTCTATCTTTGAAAAATATTTCGCACCTTGAAGTTGGTCAAATAAATCATCAATCCTCGGTAAAGGGTACCGATTCCTGATGGTAATCTTGTTTAACTCTCTATAGTCTATACACAACCTTATAGACCCATCCTTCTTCTTTACAAATAAAACCGGAGCTCCCCACGGTGACACACTTGGTCGAATTACACCACGATCTAATAATTCTTGCAATTGCTCCTTCAACTCTTGCAATTCCAATGGTGCCATCCTATACGGTGCCTTAGAGATAGGTTGTGCACCAGGAACAAGCTCAATGGTAAACTCAATTTCCCGTTGCGGTGGCAACCCTGACAATTCCTCAAGAAACACATCAAAAAATTCACGAACAATTGGAACATCCTCAATACAAGACTCTCTCATAGAGGTGTCATTCACAAATGCTAAATATCCCTCACAACCCCTAGCCACCAATTTTCCAGCTTTTAGAGCTGAAATTAATTTCACCACCTTACCCGGTCGTGAACCTTGATACACAAAATCTGGGGACTTCAAATCCCCAAAGATAATTCTCTTCGATTGACAATCAATAGTGGCCTGATGTTTATCTAACCAGTCCATTCCAAGAATCACATCAAAATCGTGCATACCCATCGGCAAAAGATCTACCCTACGAATCTTATCTCCAAAACTAATAGGACAATCTCGATACAAATCAGAGATAGCAATAGAATTTCCCATCGGGGTAGTAATAGACATAACAGAATTTAAAGACTAAGACGACACACCAAGGTGTCGAACAAAAGAATTTGCAACAATCGAATGGGTAGAGCCAGTATCAAATAAAATGGAAGCTTCACGATTGCCAACTATAAGAGTGCCAGAAACAGTACCTGGCGCACCTGCTGCCTGATTATGTGTCAAGGCAAAGACCCGTCCACCGCGGCGCTGACCAACATTGCCACCATTATCACCAATTCCATCATTACCACGTGGTCGAGTACAATCTTTGGCAAGATGACCTAACTGACCGCACAAAAAGCATGCACCAGTAACTCTATGACAAGGTCTCCCTGGATGGTTAGCCCCACAAGTAGCATAAGGAGTTATTGGAATAAGATTAGGGTTACCCCCGCCTGCTGGTCCTGGGTAACGACCTTGATTTTGCCCTTGTTGACGATTCTGCCATTGCTGACGATTATGACCTTGCTGAGGCAATTGTTGATAACTTGTGTTCTGATTCTGGCCACGCCACTGTCCCTGTTGACCACCTCGGTTCTTGTTCCACTGACCATTTTGATTTTTTCCCTGCTGACCCGAAACTTGACTCTGCTGGTCATCTCTATCCCTCTTCCGACTTCCCTCCGGTTTAGAAGATCGAAAGTCTTGTCGCTCCATCTCAATATTCTTGGCTACATTAGCCACTGCTGACACGTCTTCGAATTTAATGTTAATGAGATGTTGGCGATACTTATAATGAATTCTCCACTTAAATTTCTCAGCTTGTTCTGCTACAGTCCCTGCTGAGGTTCCTGCAAAACTTGCCAACCTAGTGAACCTTGTCATAAAATCCGTAACAGACTCATCCTCCTTCTGTCGAATAGACAGATACTCTCTACCATAAGCCTCTTTATCAGCAGCTGAGAAGTATTGTTGATAAAAGATATCACAAAACTCTGCCCATGTAAGTGCCTCCACAAACCCATCACCCTTTGTTACTTTCATTGTTTTCCACCACCTTTGTGCATCCCCCTCTAATTTATAAGTAGCTAGCACCACTTTTTGGTTATCCGAACATCCTAGCACATCAAATATCTTTTCTAAATGGGCAACCCAATTCTCTGCATCAATTGGAGTTGGAGCTGAAGTGAATGAATGTGGTTTCTGTTTTTGAAATCTCTCTAACCACAAATACATCGGAACAACAGATGGATTAATCCCAACAGTATTCACTCCTTCTTCATTTGTCTGCGAACCACCATTCCCGAGATTCCCCTGATTAGGAATTTCTGGCGTCGGTTGTTGCATTGCCTGAACGACTTGTGCCACCAATTGCGGCAAAGCCTGATTAATCGCCTGATTTACCAAAGCTGCCATTTGAGCATCATCTTGATTATTCGATTGCACATCATGCTGCATATCAGAATGTAACTCGGGTTGGCGCACACCTCTTCCCCTACTATTTCCTCGTCTACCAGCAACTCTAGCGGATCTACGAGCCATCTAATAAAGAAAAACAACGGACTGAAGCAAAATAATTTGAATATGATTAACATAATAGCTGAACGAAATATCAAATGGAACAAAAACCTAGCCCAAAGTCTACCCATAACTCACAGGTCGAACCTAAATAAGTTTTCTACAAGAAAGAACCTATGCTCTGATACCAACTCTGTAACACCCCATCCCGAAAAATAGGAATGGAGGTCACGTGTAAAGCACAACAGAAATATAAATTAATACCAAAGTTATAAACCGCAAAAGATTAGTCTAACGAGATATTAATAACTGCCAACCGGCTCAAGATACATACTGTTTAATACAACCAAATTCTTAACAAAGGTTCAATACATCTCTAAACAAAGATCCAAACATCAAACATAACCAAAATATCTAAACCATCTAGGTGAGAAGCTCTCATCACACTTGCCCATGATCCCCTTGAGTACCTGCCGGAAGAAAAAACACAGCATGAGCCAAATGCCCAGTACGGATATAGAGAACAGAATTATGAACTGAACTGAATAACAAAATCAACTAAACTGAACTAAGTTGTATCACAATAACTTAATAGTCTGAAGAAAAATGACAAGGTGTTATTTCATACTGAGCTCAAAAGTATAGCTTGTTACACAGACAAGTCAAATAATATCACATAGACAAATCACATATTGGACTGCAGATCCAAATGCATGCAAAATCGGAAAGGGTGTTTGGCACAACATCACCAATCCGCAGAACAGAACAGAAAACTAGGGTCGACCCATACGCCTCTCACAACAAATCACCAAATGGCCAACTCCTATCGGAGCATAAATCAGAGACGCCGTGGACTAATCACACTGCCACGGAAAGTGTCATGTCTCTCGTGCCAAGACGACATGCCTGTGCTACCCCCATAGGTGGTTATAGCTCAAGTATACCTACAGTATATTCTAATAGAAATATGATGTCACAACACATGTGACATAATACCAACAAAAGGATTCTATATGTACATGTTGAACCAGATCAAATCATATTCATAATGTCTCAAAAAGAAGGTAACATGAACCGCTCTTCAAATATCAAAATAAATATTAGACATGATAATCCAACTCAAAGAGTACAAAGACGAGTCATGGGTATCAATTCCAAAATGAAACTATTAAATGAATTTCACAAGAAACAATTATGTGAAATAATAACGGAATTCGAAACGCAGAACAAAACGAATTAATTAAATTTCACAAGAATATTGCTGAAGGAGTACGGAATCCGTACCTGGAGTACGTAATGCAATACCCACAATTACTGATGCAATTGGTTAAACTCGCTCAATATAATCTATTCACAAAAATAATACATTTTATTAAATACTATAATATTAGTATTAATAGTTTTTATGCATATATTGGACCCTCCATATTATTAATTAAATTAATAAATTAAAGAGAACATTTTCTTATAATTGAGATACTTAATATTTATCCAAAATAATACCAAAATATTAACTAACAAACTAACTAAAATATACTAATTAAAATTATAAAATAATAATACAGAAAATTAAATAAAATTAATACACAAGAAAGAAAGAAAAAGAACATACCCGAAATTATGAAGTTCGCAGTCTACCTACGCCCTCAATACTGAAAATTTTAACTAAGGAGATCCTCACCAAAAAGGACCTCACACAAAAAGGTTTTTCTCAAAATAAGACAAACCTTAGTGTTAATAGTTAAAACCAAAGGTTAGCTATATATTTATAGGGAAAGGGAGGGGAGAAGTTTTAATGGTTGGGCAATGTGGGACTTAAGCAAAGGCATGGGTATTGCAGAGGCATGGGTATTACAGCCATGATGGCCCTGTTCCACGACATGATGCATAAGGAGATAGAGGTCTACGTGGATGACATTATTGTGAAATCGAGGGTAGAGTCTGACCATATAACCCATCTTAAAAAGCTATTCGATCGGCTCAGAAAGTATAATTTAAAGCTCAATCCAGCAAAGTGTGCTTTCGGAGTGCAGTCGGGTAAGCTCTTGGGATTCCTGGTCAGTGATCGAGGCATTGAGTTGGATCCAGCAAAGATTAAGGACATTGTGGATATGTCGGCACCTCACACAGAGAAGGAGATAAGAGGATTACTCGGAAGGATAAACTTCATCAGCCGTTTTATATCCCACTTGACGACTACATGTGAGCCAATTTTCAAACTGTTAAGAAAAGGTGCTTCCCAAGAATGGAATGAGCAATGTCAGAAGGCTTTTCAGACCATTAAAAAGCAGCTGACGGAGGCACCAGTGCTGGTACCCCCGAAGGATGGGATCCCTCTGTTTATGTATATATCGGTAAATGCCATCGCAATGGGATGTATGCTGGGGCAGAAGAATGAGGCAGGTCAAGAGCAGGCCATCTATTACCTCAGTAAAAGATTTAGCCAATGTGAACAGAATTACACTCCCATCGAGAAGACCTGTTGTGCTTTGGCCTGGGCCGCAGGGAGATTACAGCATTACCTCCACGGGCATACTACGTACCTAATATCGAGAATGGATCCCCTTAAATATATTTTTGAAAGGCCCATGCTGAATTGTCGACTGTCAAGATGGCAGTTAATCTTACAACAGTTCGACATGGTGTACGTAACTTAGAAAGCCATGAAAGGACAGGGAATTACAGATCAGTTGGCAGAAACCCCGTCCGGAGAGATGGAGCCATTAGAAACTCCTCTACTAGGCGAAGATGTATTTTGGGTATCACACGCGAAATGTGATGACGAGGGACAATTCTGGAAGCTGTATTTTGATGGTGCCATGAATGCTGAGGGGGCAGGAGCCGGAGCGGTCCTGGTCTCTATCACCGGAGAGCAATACCCTGTGGCCACTAAACTGAAATTCAGCAATTCGAACAACACCGCTGAATACGAGGGATGTATCTTGGGACTCCGCTTTGCCCGTGACATGGGAGTGAAGAGACTAGCGGTGTTCGGGGATTCAGAATTGGTAATCAGACAGGCAATCGGGGTGTACAACACTAAAGAGCTTCGGTTACTTCCATACCATCTTTGTGTTACCCAGTTGATGCAAGAATTCGAAGATATCGCTTTCCGCCATATTCCCCGGGGACGGAATGATTTTGTCGATGCATTGGCAACTCTAGCTTCCTTAATCCACGTAATCAATAACAAAGACGTTCCACAGATTGAGATAGCAGTACGGAATGCCCCAGCATATGAGGAACATGTGGCAGTATTATCAGACGAGGTGGTGTTGCCAAAGCAGCCCTGGTATCACGACATAAGGGAGTACCTGAGGGATAGATCCATTCCCGACCAGGCGAGCCGAGCTGAGAGGATGAGGATTCAAAGGATGGCGATGAAATTTTACCTGAGTGGGGATTCACTCTACAAGAGGGATGCTGGGTTGGGACTGTTGCAATGCGTAGATAAGACACAGGCCCAAAAGATTATGAATGAAATACATGGTGGGGTGTGTGGGCCACACATGAGTGGACCAATGCTAGCCAAAAAGATCTTGAGGATAGGGCATTATTGGTTAACACTGAAAGCCGACTGCGATGATCATGTCAGACGGTGTTACCAATGCTAGGCGCACAGTAATGTGATCCATACGCCTCCCAATGAACTGCACTGTATGACCTCCCCGTGGCCATTTTCAATGTGGGGAATGGATGTAATCGGACCAATAGAGCCCAAAGCAAGCAACGGACACCGATTCATTTTCGTCATGATCGATTACTTCACCAAATGGGTAGAAGCAACTTCTTTTCCCAAAGTAACCCAGGAGGTCATCGTCGGTTTCATCAGGAATAATGTCATTTGTCGATATGGGCAACCTGAGGTTTTGGTCTCCGACAATGCCAAGAATTTAAACAACGCCCTCAAGAAGGGACTGTGTGACCAGTTTAAGATCAAGCACCTCAATTCCGTCATTTACCGTCCTAAGATGAATGGGGCAGTGGAGGCTGCAAATAAGAACATCAAGAAGATCATGGCGAAAATGTCTGCTAATCATCGGGGATGGCCGGATTTGTTACCCCTCACCCTGCTGGCATACCGAACGTTAACGCGTACTTCTACAGGGGCAACCCCTTACGCTTTGGTATATGGAATAGAGGCTGTTCTACCAGTTGAGGTTGAAATGGCATCCCTCAGAATAGTGATCGATGCTCAGATAAGCGAGGAGGATTGGATGCAAAGTCGATACGACCAATTGGCCCTAATTGATGAAAGGAGGGTGGCTGCTGTTTGGCACGGTCAGTTATACCAGCAAAGGATCTCTCGATCATACGACAAAAGGATTAGACCTCGGAAATTCAAGGAAAATGATTTGGTGCTAAAAAGGGTCATGCCTTGTCAAGACGAAGCCAAGGGGAAGTTCGCCCCGAACTGGGAAGGACCATTTGTGATTAAGAAGGTGCTATCCGGAGGAGCCCTCATATTGCAAGAAATGGATGGGGAGGTATTTCCACAACCTCTAAATTCCAATTCGGTGAAGCAGTTCTACGCTTGAATCATCAGTTCCCTTTTTTCCTTTGAAGAGCGAACTACGTAGGACCTGATCTCCCAACTTGTGGGGGTACGTAGGCAGCCATCATGGCGCGGTCCGATCCCTTAAAAAATAATCCTTTCCCTAACCAAAACCAATTTTCGATAGCCAGATAAAACCTTCCTACACCCTCAAAACCTTCCCGAAACAAGCTGCCTAACCAGCTTCATCCCAAAGGACATAACCCTGATCCAACCAAACAGTTATCCAAAATCTGAGATTCAATCCGATGAAATTAAAAGGTGTGCGGCAATATCTGTCAAATCTCCATCAAGACTTGAGAAGAGAAAGAAGGCGAAATGTCAAAATCGTGGTCAACTAGATAAAATGAGGATCCAATGAAAGGCAATGATACGACAAAAGGGGAAAATGACTAAATTTAAATGCATGTCTATATAAGTCATTTTATTACAAGATTTCTCTTTCGATAACCGATGAAACTAACATAGTCTATGCAGGAAATAAAATAATCTACAAATCTGAAACTAGCTGAAGCAGGATGGACAAGGTGGTGGATAGATCTGAAGCATCAGCATCTTCTGCAATCTGCCGCCCCATCATATTAATACGATCCAGTAAAGCAGTGGCTCAGCTGACAGTCCCAAAATGAGCATCTACAACTGTCCTGGTCTGAAATATAATGGCCTCTCTGTCAGCAATGGCAGCGTCTCTAGCCCGAATGGCATCATCTCTCTCGACAAGAGCGACATCCCTCTCAGCCTCAGTAGTAATCAAGGCCAGGCGGAGTCGGGTATCCTCAGTAACCCGACTTGGGGCAAAATCGGCTAAGATGGAGTGGTATGTAGTATCATCTGGAGAAATCATTCCAAAGTCATCAAGAGCCCCAGTCCGACTCAAACCAGCTGGATCCAAGTCTCCACGCGACCACTGCACGTAAGCAAATGTCTGGAGGTGGCAACCCTCACTATATTCGACGGAAATCCTACGAGACCAAAGATCGTATATGCGCAGTAGTTCCCTCTCTGTATGGGATGATATAAGGAATCGGTAGGCGGCTGCACCCGTGAAAGGATGAAAATCCTGTGTCTGATCAAACTGCCCTGTAACCGCCAAGGGATGATAAGTCGTCACGCCCCTCAAGCCAGTAATGGGGATGAAATCCAGGTCGGGCACGTGAGTCAAGAAGCTCATAAAGGAGCAATAACCCGAATAGACCAATAGATGAAAGGGATCCTCAATGACCGACAAAAATGATGTCCAGGAGGCCGCATCAGTACAGCTCACGGGACGAAACAAAAACTGCGTGGTTATGTCATGGCTAAAGCAAAACCCTTGGTGACGGAAGTGGCCGATGGGACTGAGATGACTCATGAACCACACGTACAACAAAGTCGAGCTCCCTCTGAATACTCTGCCATGGAAAGACTGGCAATATGAGGCTGACATGTAGGTATCCGCCAATATCATGGGAAGAATGGTGTGATCCTCCTGAAGGGCTCGAACGGCCGCGACAACCCGCATGTCCAACTGATCAGGTCCTGCGGGCAAGTACAAAGCTGAGACGACACAGGCCATCAGAACGTCTACTCTCAAGGCACCCCAGCGCTCCTCGGACACGGAAAAATCACCGAAGAAAAGACGAAAACTGTCGGGTGAACCGAATCGGTCAATCAAGAACTGAATGGGAACCATATGGTCTGATGTGATCACCGGTAGCAAGACAGCCCTCCGCAGCCCGGTAAAAGTTAAGAATTGACGGCGCATGGAACCAACTGTAACCCTGGCACAAGGACCGTCCAAAGGCAGGCCGGTAAAGCGAGCATACTCCTCAAGGGTGGGGGTCAGCTCTACTGTCCCTAATCTGAAC
Organism: Aralia elata; assembly: GCA_034770075.1. NCBI lineage: Eukaryota > Viridiplantae > Streptophyta > Magnoliopsida > Apiales > Araliaceae > Aralia > Aralia elata. The sequence continues at coordinate 27,813,411 of CM068387.1, forward strand.
ACCTGACGGGCAGGGGTCCAATAGCTCAGAATACCTTCCACAAAGCCCGCTGGCACCTGAAAAGATAATAAGGACCAAGAATGTCCCAAAAGGCCATTTGTGATAACCCTGTCGGCCGGCGATAAACTGTCCAACCAGCGGAGGAGACTGCCGACCAACCCTGTAGGAGGAATGGAATCCAAACGTACCACGACATCTGAGGTCGACATCTGTGAAAAAAATAGTATCAAAAAGACTGTACAGGGGTCGTTCTCTATCCATAAATGAAAAGCATGCATCATACAGTTAATAATAGAACAAATAAATTTCATAGATATAAAAGAAAAAAAACTGTGCATAAAAAAAAATGAGTCCAGTACATAGTGCATAAAATGAAAAATAAATCTAAACAGGTGCAGGTATAGAAGCCCTATCCTATCCTGATCTAAATAAAATCAATCTCATCTATGAAAGCGGGATCCTTGAACTGATCCCCTGAGGTCGTCGAAGTCGGAGGCCCAAAGTTCATGTCGGGGATGTATGGCTGCGCTATGGCATCAGATGAGCTCGGACCCGCATCATAACCCGCACCGTCAGGATCGTAGGCATAAGCATCCTCTGGAGTCCGGCCCAACACCCGAAGATATAGAGACAAATGGTCTACCTGACGGGTCAGGGTGGCAATCTGCTCAGCATGGGTAGGGCTCCGAACGCAGGCTGCCCAGTCAGTCATCATCACCGAGCCGGGGACCATATCCCCGAGGAACAATGTGGCCCGGGTCTGAGGACCGATAGTGCGGGGCACCCACCAAGTACGGAAAGCATCACTCGTACTGGGACCCATCGAAAGCATACGGCCATCCTCCCCTGCAAGCATGATCTCCGAAGGCTGAGAATCCAGCGGCCAGGAGGTAGTGAAAGGAAGGGAATGCGGGATGCGGATCTCTCCAGTAACGCATCGGAATGCACGCTCCCCCAGGTACATCACCCATCCTCCAACACTCTGCAAAGTGAGGCGACGGGTGGAAAGTGCGAACTTCGGGCCGATAGGATACCCATCTGTGAACCCCACATCCAAATGCTCGGAAAGATAAGGCCTCCAGACGACCCCTGCAGCAGTGATCAGGTCCAGCTGAATGCGGCAATGGGCAAAACTGCCAGACACTGGGACCTCCTCCAGGGTGCTGTGGTGCCATCGCCGACCCCGGGGATAGGTATCCAAGCCGAGGGTAGTGACGGACCTCAGACAGGGAAGACGCTCGTAGGCCCAGAACTGTTGAACAGAACAAGGCAGAGCATGAGTAACCAACAAAAGCAGAAAAGAGAAATGAAATGACGGGAAATACAATAAGAAAAAGGAAGAAAAACTTCACCAGCAGGAAGTGATAGAATCCGAGCCAAGCATCTGTCTGGCCCTCCGAGCGTAGACGCATACCGTGTAGGAAATAAGCAAAGGTGAATGACCCCCAATCATAGTCACTAATATGGTCCATGTCTCTGACGGTTCCTACGACGCTAAAATGAATGGTGGAGGAGTTGTTCCCTAGGAAACAACCCCTCATAATGGTCAGGAACAGGCGTCGTAGCAGAATATCCGGGGTGCCCTGATCCACTGGAATAGGCAGTGCGTACAGACCCCCGACAGCATCGACAGCCAAAGCACCGGACCCGGTGCTCAGCGGTGAAACCCAATAAAGCCCGTACCTCTGCTGGAGTGATGTCAAGATCCAGAGGGGCGCGGGATCCAGTTAACTCGATGCTCGTAATGTACCTCCAGTCCCAGGGAGTCAGCACAACCTCGCAGTCAAGAAGGTGAAGAGACTGCATCTGGTGGAACCAGCGCTCAGATAAGGCCCTCATGTAACCCCAGGGGCACTGGCGGGGAATGATGGTGAAGAAGTGACGAAAGCCCCAGGAGTCCACCACCGCCCGGTACTCACTGTGCAGAGCTGTATAGAGGGAATATATGTTGAACCAGTTACCCCTCAGCTGAGTAAACTCGGGTACCTGGGACAATCACCAATGGGTCAGTCCAGATAAAAGGAGAATTGAGAAATTGAGAATGAAATGAGAATGGAATTGAATATACCTCATTAGCTACAAGAGATGCCGAGGGGTGACGACTGAGATCCCGACCCAAAAGATCGGGTATCTGCACAGGGGCGCCAGAAGGAGCCTGATGAGTAGATGGAGCCGGTGTGCTAGAGGATGGCCCCTCTGCCGCGACATCCGGAGGAGCAGCCTCCTCAACGTCCGGATGATCGGGACGGATGATGGCCTCTGCCAAGCGGCGAGCCTGACGGGTCCGAGGAAGAACAGGGGCAGGTGCAGCCCTACGACGGCGAACACCTGATGTCCGAGACGCAGAGGAGCTGCTAGGAGCATCGGGATCCATAGTTGGAACAGAACAGGCAAGGAGGAAGGTAAGTTCCCTTTTTTAATTATGCCACAAATATTCCAATATTTATCGTAGAATTAATGCAACATGATGCATGTTTATAATATAAAAAAAAAATCGGCAGAGTTCCGTCTGTAAAATGGACATCGCAGGCATAAGCCAAACATGTTTTCCATCAATCCAAGCCTCAAACAGATCAAAGTTGCATTCATATGTGTAATTACAGCATGTAACGTACCATAATGCATGATTTTCTTTCAAAAAAGGAACAACAATATGTGGGACCGCATCATGAGCATAAAATAGGACTCACACAGTTGATACATAGCATGTATATATGATAATGCATAGCATAGCATTGTAAAGCATACATTTCTATCTATAGCATGTAAATAGCCAAATGTATAGCAAAACATTGACGAAATTAAAAAGTGAACGGTCAAAGTGTTACCTGTAGCGCGTAGATCGATCCTACCGGAGCGGTTTTTGCAGAAAGGTTGGAAAACTCGGCAAAAGGCCCTTGCAAACGAGCAAAATCGCAAGCATCTATGTGGGGTACGAAGTTGAAAGTGACAGATCTGGAAGAGGCGAGCCGTTTATGAATCTCAATCTTGGCCGCAGATCTATCTGCGGCTGGCCGCAGATCAATCAGATCCATCTACGGCTGGCCCTGGTGGGTCCCCGTGGTTCCCTTGCAGCCGTTTGATGTGTTTAGTGAAAATGAATTATGAGATGGGTGACCGGCGACGATACCCGGCCCCGACAAGACAATCGACCGGCGACGATAACCGGCGATTACGAGATGGATGTCCGGCGACGAAAACCGGCTCCTACAAGATAACCAACCGGCGACGATAACCGGGGGTTACGAGATGGGTGACTGGCGACGATACCCGGCCCCGACGAGACAATCGACCGGCGATAATAACCGGCGATTACGAGATGGATGTCCGGCGACGAAAACCGGCTCCGACAGGATAACCAACCGGCGACGATAACCGGGGGTTACGAGATGGGTGACCGACGACGATACCCGGCCCCGACAAGACAATCGACCAGCGACGATAACTGGCGATTACGAGATGGATGTCCGGCGACGAAAACCGGCTCCGACAAGATAACCAACCGGCGACGATAACCTGGGGTTACAAGATGGGTGACCGGCGACGATACCCGGCCCCGACGAGACAATCTACCGGCGACGATAACTGGAGATTACGAGATGGATGTCCGACGACGAAAACTGGCTCCGACAGGATAACCAACCGGCGACGATAACCGGGGGTTACGAGATGGCTGACCGGTGACGATACCCGGCCCCGACGAGACAATCGACCGGCGACGATAACCGGTGATTACGAGATAGATGCCCGGCGACGAAAACCGGCTCCGACAAGATAACCAACCGGCGACGATAACCGGGGGTTACGAGATGGGTGACCGGCGACGATACCCGGCCCCGACGAGACGATCGACCGGTGACGATAACCGGCGATTACGAGATGGATGTCCGGCGATGAAAACCGGCTCCGACAAGATAACCAACCGGCGATGATAACCGGGGGTTACGAGATGGGTGACCGACGACGATACCCGGCCCCGACGAGACGATCGACCGGCGACGATAACCGGCGATTACGAGATGGATGTACGGCGACGAAAACCGGCTCCGACAAGATAACCAACAGGCGATGATAACCGGGGGTTACGAGATGGGTGACCGGCGACGATACCCAGCCCCGACAAGATAATCGACCGGCGACGATAACCGACAATTACGAGATGGATGTCCGGCGACGAAAATCGGCTCCGACAAGATAACCAACCGGCGACGATAACCGGGGGTTACGAGATGGGTGACCGGCGACGATACCCGGCCCCGACAAGACGATCGACCGGCGACGATAACCGGCGATTACGAGATGGATGTCCGGCGACGAAAACCGGCTCCGACAAGATAACCAACCGGCGACGATAACCGGGGGTTACGAGATGGGTGACCGACGACGATACCCGACCCCGACAAGACGATCATCCGCATCGACACCCTTTTATGAATGTCTTGCATCCATTGCATCTTACGTTGCACCATAATTCATATGTGTTGCATCACGCATGTATTGTCATCCTTGTGCACTGTCATTCATGCATCGAGTGTCTATTCTTTATCCTGTTCATTTCATTTAAACATTGCATAAACATAATAAAGAGGGGCAGCTGTAGACACCCAAATTTTGCGTTCCATATACTAACCGTGACAGGAGGGAAAAATCGGTAATTGAACCGACTTGCGGGAGCGAAGGAATGGGCAAAAGTGCGCTCGTCCAACCCCACCGCAATGATTGGCGACCAAAGTTGACGTGATAATAAGGCCGTCCGAAGCGGGCATTCCCGAATGAGGTGGCACATCTCCCGAAAATTCTCGGACTGCAAAATACGAGCCTGTCAGCGAAAATCGACGTTACGGCACGAAAATCGAGACGTGGCACAAAAATTGAGAAAGTCAAACCGTCCAGCCGCGGATTGATCTGCGGCAAAATAGTGCACCTTTTGAAAACACGGAACTCGAAATCAGGTGAGTGGAAGGCAGGCGGCCAGCCAGCCTATTTCAGCTCAGTTTCGTGCAGCATACAGGGAGTTGAGAAATTTTGAGGAAGAATTCTGCAGCAGCAAGAACACGGAAATAGAGAGGAAAAGGAGCAAATTTTTGAAACAAAATAGGAAGAAAAGAGAGAAAAAAGAGAGGATTTATTTCTTTTGATTTTGATTGTATCAAATACACTCCTTTTCCTATTCAAATACACAAGTTCACATCCATTTGAGATCATTTGCAAGGTGAAAATTCCTATTTGTTCTAGCAATTTATATCATATTGTTTGGTTAAATTAGATGTAATTTTCATGTATCTTGTTGAACAATCATGGATTAGGCATTATTAGTGAGGGTTCCATCGGAACAAAATTCTTCCTAATAACCCGAGGATATCCAATTGGTGAAATTTCTAGCTCGTTTATGGTGATTTATTGGGTATAATTTATTTAGATTATCATTTTCGGATGTCATGGTGTATTAGATAAATCCGGGTTGGTTAGTTATGTAGTATTCATTTCGTGGACATGTAGCAATCTCGGGTGTGAGCCTAGGAATGCGACCCCGTGGTCCAAATCCGATGATGGACGTTTTGACATATGTAATAGATTCAAAGTACTTGTTTTTTGTAACATGTAATCGTCGGGCCTTAAAACGACGCTAAGGCGAGAATCGGGTTTAAGGCCCCGTAGTAATGGAACATGTGATTGTTGGCGTTCGGGGATGTTTTGATGGCTTACATGCCCATGAATAGCCCCGACGCGTGTTTATGCTTGATTAGATTTTGTGACACAAAAATAATTTCAAAGATTAAACGATGAAGGTTTTTATTAAAATCAAACAAGCTAGGTTATTAGAATCACGAGGCTAGAAATTGGAAGTGCCAATGAAAGTCGATTCCTATTTTACGAGAAGGCCAAAGGAAATCATTTTCAACCATCACCAAAAAATGGCTTTTATGAATGAACGAAATGTTTTATTAGACCTTTGTGCATAGGGTTAAAGATATCCTAGAAATTGCCCATCATTTTATGAAAGCAATGTATAGATTTCGATTCCTATTTTGACAAAGGTTTAAAAGATTCTTGTTTTGCCAAAACAACGCCTAATAAAAATCTCATAGCTTTTGACAAGTAAAATCAAACCTTTCGCATGAATGAAGGAAGTTATCTCGTACTAACGAAAACGACGTTCTAAAACATTCCCAAAACAAAACACGATTTCTCGTTAAAATGCCAAATGTTTCATTTCTCATGAAAGAACTCACCACAACATTCACGTAAGCACACACACACATACACACACATTTCATGAATTAAAGGATAGGAAAATATCAAGATTGCGGTAACCGTGTTTCACGGAAGTCGAGGGGTGCCTAACACCTTCCCCTCACTTAAGCAAGCCCCCGAACTTTATGAATCTCGATTCGCAGAACAATTAATTCGGAGTCACATATGAGCCAGCGATTTATAAAAAATAAAAACTCGGATGAGTTGGTACATCCATTTCAAATATACCAACTGGTGACTCTGGTCAATTGGCTCATCATAAAAAATAATCTTTCAAAAACCCGTCGACATCAATTGCGACCTTTTCCCAAAAAAAATCATTCAATCAAAGGTTAAAAATCAGAAAAGGACAATATCGCGAAAGAGGTGAGAGAAACCGGCGTCGACATTGGGTCCAAGACCCGACCCAAGAACCGGTCGAAAAAGATCCGAACCGGACGTCCGAAGTTCCCGTGAACAGGACTGGTTCGGTTTTTCAATAAAAACTGGCAGTTTGCTTCTTTGATTCCCGGATTTGGGATCCTTCACAGAAACATGAATAAAACGAAATATATAACTCGGATTGACGTCTAGTTGGTCTCGTTAGATTCGTATCTTTCTGAACTATAATCTTTTATCATCAAAATCTAAATTTCGACACGTTTTTGGTCACTGAAATTCGCTCGGAAGTGGATTGTTCTTACATTGTCCCAACAGTTGGGGGTGTTTTGGTAAAATATTTATATCTCACTCATTTTTACTTCTTTTTAAACGATTCTAACTAGGTTTTACTCATAACTTATCCCTCAAATACCAAAAAAAAGAAAATCAAAAAAATTATTTATAGATTTCAAAATGTGCAATTTTTACAAACAAGCTACAATTTGTTTCTGGTAAAAATGTTTTCAAGCTTTTTGCTAAACGTTTCTACACAAACGCTTACCAATACACAAGTTAAACCCATTAAACTATATATCTACCATTCTATCATGCTTCTAGCCATATAAATCTTGATCTACATAAATCAAACATAAAAATACATAAAGCATGCAAGATTAGGGTTTTTAGGATTTCAGAAGAGTTTCTATACCTTCTAAGCTTGGTGGCTTGTTTTCTCCTCCTACTAAAGTATAAGATGAAGTTGTTGGACATCCACAACCTTTTCTTTCTCCTAGAGCTTTCGGATCCCCTCTCTTTTCTTTTGCTCTCAAAGAAATTCCTCACAAAGTGCTTTTGCTTTCAAGCTCTCTACTTTCTCTCTCTAAACTTGAAAAAAATTGAAGATGAACAATACCAATACTTTACTTTCTAAAAGGGTTAAGTCTTACAAATCTATAGATATACAAGTTATATATATAGATCATATCCAAGTATATTTTGCTTACTTTCACAAGTTAAAGCTTAAGTACATAGTTGGTGAATTCCCTACCAACTCATGTCCTTTACAAGCAACCTTTACAAAAAAAAATAAAAAATAAAAAAATCAACACCTCATCCATGTGGAACCTCACCAATTCGGCAGCCCCCCTCCTCATTTGGCTCCAATTTTTCATTTTCTTTTATTGCTTTAATAGAATAATAAAATTGTCAGGAGTATTTTCCAAGTGGGCCAACAATTGGACTTTAATTCAATTCCTTTTGGGCTCACCTTTAACTAATTTGGGCCACTAGTATTCAAGTATTAATACTTCCATACTTGGCTACTAGTTTGCTACATGTTGGGCTAAATTAATTAATTTACATAATAATATCCAAGTCCATAATCAATTAAATGAGTGGGCTTGGTTAATTAATTAATTAGGCTAGTCCACTAGTATTTATTTACTACATGGACTATTAAAATTAATTATTCATATATCACATAATTCTCATTAATTAATACTCATATTAATTTAATTTACAAAAATTAATTTACTTGCTATATTCAATTTAATTGAATATTTAATTAACTTACTATCTTATCAATTGTTTGATATTAAAACTCTTAGGTTCTTCCACTAATTTAAATAACTATTAGTGGGACCTCATTTAACTAACAATTAGTCACATAAATTAGTAATCACATAAAGGTTTAAATTTAAACCGCACAAAATTAATTCATTAGAAATTAATTTCTTTATTTAATTAATAATAAAACTTGAAAATCCTCGATCATTACATTTCACCTTGATCATCATATGCTGCAGCTTTTGATAGAACTTCTAACACTGCTTTATGAATATTTAAAGCAATTCCTTTGCGATTCTTTCGACTTCAGATTAGATCTTTGAATTGAAAAAAAAACTCAAGCTAATCGTATAGCTTCTTGTCGGGTATATCGAGCAAATACTTTGACTCATGAATGATGCATATACTGACGTCTAGTATATATATGAAGGATTCTTAAACATTTGGGCTAGATTCTGCTACAAACTTTCGAACTAATGAGAGGTTCTTCTTATCTTCCTTATATCACAGTGATGCTTCATTTAAAAGTACAGGCTTCGGTCCCTTTAGCATTATACGTCTAGAACTTCTTATGAGCAGAGATGTATCTTTGAACAGTTCATCTGTTAGACACATCAACTGAGTAGTTTTGGCTCCTTCATTTTGCTGCATCAATTTGATTATATGATTGTCTGCTCGACTGCTATACCTTGTTGAGATCATCTGAAATTGAAGTCGATTTGATTGGAATAATAAAGAGCATATAGCATCAGATAATACATCATCAACAACATTCACATATATGTACCTACATATTCAAGATTTGATTTGTAAGCTTATTCATAATCAATGACCTACTTCAGCTACCAAGCTTAGAACGGGTTTTGTTTAGTGTCATAGGATCAACTCAACGTGTGAGCTTTGTGTTGCTCCGATACCAATTATTATTTTCCAGAGGCACAATAGAGATCTAGAAGGGGGGATTGAATAGATCTTTTAAAAAAACTTTTGGGTTAATTAAAGGATATTACCAAATAGTTCATTTAATCAAGATTAACTTTGCACAGCGGAATATTAGTTTGAAAAACTCCCCTTAAAGATTAGTTCAGATCTCTGTTCTGAAATTAGTTCATGTTAAAGTTAATAAATTCATCACATACAATAATCACAACACATATATATATCAAAAAGTAAATGACAGAATATAAAAGACATAAAGTAAATGACATAAGAGAATTTAAAGTGCTTCGGAGACTGAACAACACCTACTCCACTCTTCTACTTCAGCAAGTAAGAAATCCACTATTGATTTAGTCATATAGACCAGGACTCTTTACACTTATCAAGCCCAGCAGACTTGAATATTTAGTCCCTTGGACAAGGACACTCTTGCCCTCTTCAAGCCCAGCAGACGTGGCACTTTAACCACTAAGATAAGGATCCACCGACCCCAATTTGCTCACTAAGATCAGGACACACTGGCCCCAATTCAATCACTAAGACCAGGATCCTCTGACCCTTGTTCCAGTTGTTGATGTTTGTTGGAGGTGCCACTGAGATATCATTTAAGCTCTGTTGTCGTCAAATACTCAGCAGCTTGATATGATCATCCTTGAGATGTGATTGAGTGTTGCAATGATGCTCAGCTTCTGTTGTTCGATTTCACAATCAACAATTACTTATAAGTATACACGGTCAACGAGTAATATAATGATAACTAGAGTATCATTCCCGTAGAGACAAACTACAATTTATATTTTCAACTACCAATTTTATATTAATCTTATTTTGTTAAGAAATCACAATTTGAATATTGATTTAAACTAATTAAATTGACACTAAAATTAAGAACTAGCACTAAAATTGAAACTCAGATGTTTTAAAGTTTAAGACTACAATATTCCTAATTATGCAATATAGACTAATTATCCAATTCATCTAATTATTAAATTCAACATATTTGTTAACAGGAATTCACAATTATTTATAAGCCCTTTCCCAAGTGATCAAATAAAATTATCTAACTCAATTAATTATGTGATATTCCTATGAAAAATAAAAGAATCAAATTTATTAAGCACCAATTCCCAGTAGTTACATGTACCGAAGAGATATTCCTATTCACTTCACAAGCCTAATTATTCATCTCATGCAAATAATTAAGAATACATGCTATCACATTCAAATCTGACCCTAGATTTCATCTCCCGAATTCATCTGAAGTATCTCGCAAATTGTTGGCCAGACAATTAATCAATAAACACATAATATGATAGACAACTCAATATGAAATAATAATTGGATTCAAAATAGATTCTTAATCTATAAACATAAAAGGTTCAATTGTAGCCTTAATTATAAATTTAGTTAATACTAAAAATTAAAACCAAAAATCCCAAATAAGTCATCCCAATTAAAGTATAAATCAGAGATAGGAAAATAGAAAAAACTCGATAAAGTTCTTCAATCTTCAAGTCTCCAAGTTTAGTTATCTCCCTCAAAACTCTGCATGTCCGTCGTTTTGTGAAAAGCCCTCGTTTTTATATAGAAACACTCCTCCCAAAGTCAGCCTTCAAAAAGAATCTTAGTTAGAGTAGAAGTTTGCCTCAAAACCCCAAGCCTTGTAAAGCCTCGTCCACAATCTCCTGACCCCCAATGCTAGAGTAACACTAGGACTAGCGCCCAGGTGCTGGTCTACTGCTGCAATTACCAGAATGCCCTTAATGATGCCAAAAACCCTGTTTTGCCTCCTACTTTGCCCTAACCTGCAAAATACAATTAAACAAGTAAAAATATCCTAAAATGCTTAAAAACTAACAATATATCAAGTCTAAAAATACCTAAGTCATAGGTATATTACCCACTCATCAAATACCCCTAAATTAAGACAATTGTTTGTCCTCAAGTAATGTAAACAACTAAAACAAAAGAAATGCAACTAACTAACATGAATCTACCAACTCAAGCATGAATCAACATTGACATCTTTAGACAGCCTCAAAGATCCTCACACAACTCAAACGAATGTTCAAACTCAAGCAATAGTTAAAACTTGACATAACATCAACTACTTCATTTCCAACTCACAATGTGCGTGTGTGCGTCGACATATCAATCCAGTCAAAAATAGAACAAACTCAACAATTACAAGGCTCACAGAAAGAAATTTTAGATATAAGAACGATGCTACACCTCTATAACTCAGATACCCCTTATTCCGAAAATCTTTGTTAGTATTATTATTATTTTTAGAACGAGTGCGTTTTACGATCCATCTCATTCCTTTTTTTTTAAATACTTGACTTGTGCAATGTTAATCTTTATTAGGCTTTTCAAAGTTACCCATGTAGCAAACTTTCAACCAATGACTCCCAAATCAGTTGACTTTAGGGCGCTAAGTGTAGAGACACCCCTAGGACTTACTTGTTCGAGTAACAAAGGCCACAAAGGCAACTAATCAAGTTTATTTAATAACTATTTTTTTCATATATTTCTTCCTTATTTTTTTTATAAAATAATAATTTTCGAAATACTGGATAAACTGAGCTATAGAAATTTTTCTTATCGTTCCTAAACCTTGCTTTCATTAAGTTTAATAAAACCCATAACCAGATCAACATACTAACATGTGCAATTGAAACCAATGGGTTTTTTCCACAAAGCAATTGACAATATTCAAGAACTAACTAAGCCTGCATTATCCCATTCACCCGAGTTATTACTTAATTCTCTCTTTCTTATCATTGGCCATCACAAGGTTTCATGTCTCATTATGCTTGATTTATCTTAAATACAATGTATAAAACACCAACTCATGCAAAACTAACAATAAACAAAACCAAATGCAAACTAAATGCGATCACAACCTAAATGAATAAAGATCTTACTATGCAAACTACATCCCCAAACTTAAGTTGAGCAATGTCCTCATGCAAAAATCAAAGAATTTAGAAACTGAGGACTCCCCTGATTTGGTCGATCGGCGTGATCGACCTCCGCGTCTTGATCCTCTTCTTGATCCGAGGGTTGAAAAACAGGTAACGTGGGCACTACTAGAAACCGGCTTGGGTCTAGCGTAGCATTCATTCCGGCAAACATGTCTACTAAAGCATTGTTGAAGCTGACATTATAGGAGAAAATTGCATCCTGACGTTCAGCAAGGCGAACATTCTGTTCTTCCAAACAGTACATCTACCTATTCACCTTTAACTCCACTTCTTCAGATACCACATGATGCGGAGCAGCGGGATAAAAATCGGTAACCATGGGAGCCGAACCTTGTTGAGGTGCAGATTGTGCAATAATAAAGCCAAGACCCCTCGCGTGTGACTCGCCACCACCCCACACTTTATACCTCATGATCATCTTGTGGCATTGGCTACACAATAAGTTCATTATATTTCCATTTAACACCCGCCTTATCACACAATGTGCAGATGAGAGAAGGGTGGGGCAGACCACCTGTAGTACCGCCCTCCAATGTACGCAAGATTGAATTCTGAATGATCTTTCCAACATCCATTCGCTTCCCCGTCACCAGACAATAAAGAAGCACCGCTCGTTCCTTTGTCACATCACTAACATGGGTGCACGACATTAATTTGGCGCAGATAAAGGCATACCAGGCCTTACCATAGTGACTGAGTGTGGACTGCTATAATTTCATGCCCCCGTGTTCATGATGCGTCCATGTTGTGCCCGATTGACATAATTCTTGAATGATTTGGTCATAATTTGGCCCGTCATGCATGAAAGATGAATATTGATTGCTTGCGCTAATGGATGGCAAGTTGTAATACTAGTTAATGTCAGTGCTTGCAAACGAAACCGTCTTACCCATTACGTGAACCCCGAAGAGATATCGCTCTTTAGCGTTGGCATAAAACTCCTTGACCACAGCTATAATTGTCGGATCAGGTTAAGCAACAAGATCAAACCAACCTCGTTCAACTATTATCATCGCCATCTTTCCATCATGGTTTGGATCCGGCTGTAGACCTCTTTTTGGAATCAAGGTTTTCTGTGCCATCCTATTGTATCTCTCTTGAGCCTCGGCACTCATGAACCTCTTTTTATCAAACGGTTTGGTTGGGGAAGAGGATTAGCCTTCACCTCTTTATCTCCTAGATGCCATGTTGACCTAAAATCAAAAGAAAGTAACAATCAGTCCATTAAACCATGACACTATGCACAAACAATGTATTAGGCTAAGAATAAATGAATACAAACAACTTTAAACGACTTCATAGCCTATACCCCCAAACTTTATGTTTAATGCAATCACACAACTAATTAAGCTAAAATGGGGTCAATGCACATGTGTGTGCCGCTTACTACATCTTATAGCGAAACTAGCCTCACTTTACCCACTTTTGTCACAATAACCACAAGAAATAGCAATGACACACCCAAACAGTTAAAGCATACATACACTGTAAAAGTTATGCTAACTACATCACAGTATCATAAAACCTTACTTGAGAATCATAGTCACAGTGTAAATCAGTCATCATTCTAGAAACAAACCACCACATGTTCACTATGATGCCATAAAAATCTCAAAAACATACATGAACATACTTGACTAACATCATGGTTATTCCCCCCCAAACTTAAGGGTGGAATCACCCCAACAATCAATATACCAATTTGGGTTTACAATTGAGCGTACGTATATGACTGTAATGTATCAAAATACCCAATTATCAAGTAAACTTCTCACAAACATTTTAACAAACACCATGCGGGCAATAGTTGAATTCAACAAAGTTAATCTAGTTTACTTGTGCAATAACCCCAAAATCAAGCATAATCACACCCAATTCAGATTGTCAAAGCATACACTTGATAAATCATTGACGAATTAACATCATACCGTGCATGCTTAAGTCAATTGCAAAGATAAACTAACTTAAACATACCTTGAATTGAGAAAACAAATATAATGAAGAGAGAGAAAGCTGATTTGCAATCCTTGATCTTTTTAATCTCGTCAATTTGCTTGCTTGATGTGGAGAATTAGGAAGGAAATCGAAGTGGGGAAAAGATTAGGGTTTGTATTGCAGGTAGAATAGGAGAGGGAAAGTTGGGGGTGAAAAGAATTTAAGTTGGAATAGGAAAAGAAGACTTACCCGATAGACTGAAGTTTTTTGTTTCACTAATACCTAGTGTCGGGGCGATGTGGTTTGTACTATGAGGAGCGCCAAGGCGCTATGGCAACTAAGTTCCCTGGATCCCAGTGTCGGGGCACTGGAATTGCATTGAATTATAGTGTCGGGGCGCTGTGACTCATCTTGCAAAAATAAAACAAATTAGGCTCCTCCTTCTCCTGTATTTCCCTTCATCTGAACCTACAGAGATTGTAACAAAAGTTAAAATACTAACAAGAAAGAAAATCTAAGACTCAAACTAAGCTATCCTATCAATTGAAGTAAATTAACACTAAAATTGACTGAATTGAAATGAACTTTGGGCTGCCTCCCAATAGCGCTTGATTTATAGTTATCAGCCCGACTTTTCTCATGTGTCAGTCTGGTCAATCGAAGTAAGATAAAGCAATGTTGATTGTCGATCAATATCTCCTCCCCAATAATATTTTAGCCGTTGACCATTAACCTTGAATGTACGCTTGGAGTTAGGTTCTTCGATCTCAACGGCTCCATGCGGAGCTACCGCAATAACCACGAATGGTCTAGACCATCGAGATTTCAACTTTCCAGGAAACAACCGCAACCTGGAGTTGAATAACAATACAACTTATCCCGGTTCGAATTTTTAATCTAGGATCCGTTTGTCATGCCACCTCTTGACTTTTTCTTTGTACAGCTTAGCGTTTTCATACGCTTGGTGACGGAACTCCACCATCTCATTCAGTTGAAGCAACCTTTTCTCGCCAGATGCTTGTAGATCAAAGTTTAACTTTCGAATGGCCCAATATGCATTGTGTTCGAGCTCTA
This sequence comes from Aralia elata, assembly GCA_034770075.1. Taxonomy (NCBI): domain Eukaryota; kingdom Viridiplantae; phylum Streptophyta; class Magnoliopsida; order Apiales; family Araliaceae; genus Aralia; species Aralia elata. Next base: position 27,828,527 of record CM068387.1, read on the forward strand.
CTAGTAGATGACATGCTTTTTCATAAACTATTCTATATGGTGACATTCCAATAGGATTATTGTAGGTCGTTCGATACGCCCATAAAGCATCGTCTAGCTTCATTGCCCAATCCTTACTAGATGGATTCACCACTTTTTTCCAAAATTTGCTTAACCTCTCGATTTGACACCTCCGTTTGGCCATTGGTTTGGGGATGATAAGTCGTAGCAATCTTGTGTTTAACTCCATACTTAGCAAGAAATTTAGTGAAGTGCTTGTTGCAAAAATAGGTGCCTTCATCACTGATTATGGCCCTTGATGTACCGAATCGAGTAAAAATATTTTTCTGCAAAAATCGTAGAACCACTTTGGCATCGTTTGTAGGTAATGCAACTGCTTCAACCCATTTTGACACATAGTCCACTACCAATAGTATGTACTGATTGTTGAATGATGACGGAAATGGCCCCATAAAGTCAATGCCATGTACGTTAAAGAGTTTAACTTCAAGGATAGTATTGAGAGGCATTTCATGACGTTTCAAAATGTTACCAATCCTTTGGCATCGGTCACACTTTAGAACAAAAAGGTGGGCATCTTTAAACAACAAAGGCCAGAAAAACCCTTATTGTAGCACTTTCGCTGTTGTTCTCTCTCCCCTATAGTGTCCTCCATACTCCGAAGAATGGCACCGAGTCAATACACTGTCCATCTCTTCACGTGGCATACAACGTTGTATCATTTAATCTGTACAAGTTTTGAAGAGAAATGGTTCATCCTAAAAGTATTGCTTGACATCATGGAGGAATTTTTTTCGTTGGTGAGAATTCAAATCAGGTGGGAGTACATTACTTGCTAGATAGTTCACGTAATCAACATACCAAGGCACTTCGGTTATTATTCTGAAACGTTGCTCATCTGGAAATGACTCATTGATCACTACCTCATCCTTTTTCTAAAGTTCTGAATTTTCTAATATGGAAAGATGATCTGCAACCTGATTATCTGTACCCTTTCTATCTCGGATTTTCAGGTCGAATTCTTGCAGAAGAAGGACCCATTGAATTAACCTTGGTTTTGCATCCTTCTTCACAATCAAATAAATTATTGCGGAATGATCAGTGTAGACAATTACCTTAGTCCCAATCAGGTATGCTTGGAATTTGTCAAAGGCAAACACTACTGCAAGCAACTCCTTTTCTGTGGTGGTGTAATTCAATACTGCACCGACTGCAAAATCACTAGCATCACATATGAGTTCAAAAGGTAGAGTCCAATCAGGAGCAACTATGATCGGCGTTGTGCCTAACTTCTTTTTAGTACTTCGAAGGTATTTATGCACGACTGATCAATCCTAAATGGTACATCTTTCTCAAGGAGTGAACACAAAGGTTTTGAAATTATAGAAAAGTCCTTGATGAATCGCCAGTAAAAACCCGCATGACCGAGAAAACTTCTTAGTCCCTTTATAGATATCGGTGGAGGTAGTTTTTCAATAGTTTCAATTTTTGCCTTATCCACCTCTAAAAACCGGCTGTAGACACTTTGTGCCCTAATATAATCCCTTCTTGCACCATGAAGTGACACTTCTCCCAGTTAAGCACCAAGTTTGTTTCCACGCATCGTTTTCGAACTAAGATCAGATTGTTGAGGCACATGTCACAACTATCACCGAATACAGAAAAATAATCCATAAATACCTCCAAATTCTGCTCAACCATATCCGAGAAGATAGCCATCATGCATCACTAGAATGTAGCCGGTGCATTGCATAGTCCGAAACACATTCTTCGAAATGCAAAAGTTCCATAAGGGCATGTAAAAGTCATTTTCTCTTGGTCCTTCGGAGCTATTGCAATTTGATTATATCCTTAATACCCATCAAGGAGGCAATAAAATTGATGACCTGCCAATTTATCTAACATTTTATCAATAAAAGGCAAGGGAAAGTGATCCTTGCGGGTAGCTTTGTTTAGCTTGCGGTAATCCATACACACTCTCCAACGTGTAACTGTTTTTGTAGGAACGAGTTCATTATTTTCATTTTTAACCACAGTCATTCCCCCTTTTTCGGTACGCACTACACAGGACTTACCCAAGAGCTATCTGAAATCGGATAGATAATACCGGCGTCTAACCACTTGATGATTTCCTTATTTATTACTTCCTTCATGATTGGATTCAACCTTCTTTGTTGCTCAATAACCGGTTTTGCCCCCTCCTCAAGTAGAATTTTATGCATGCAAAATGATGGACTGATTCCCTTAATATCTGCTATTGTCCACCCAATTGTCGTTTTGTACTCACGCAAAAACCTTAATAGCTTTTCTTCTTGAGACTCGCTCAAGTGAGCAAAAATGATAACTAGTAGTGTGTTGAAACTTCCCAAGTAGGCATACCTTAAATGAGAGGGAAGAGGTTTGAGTTCGAGCACAGGTGGTTCCTCCAATGATGTTTTGGACCTCTTTTCTCCTCCTTTAGGCCGGTCAAACGTATCAAATTGCTTGCTGAATTTCTGAGAGACTGGTAATGCATCTAATACCTTTACGTAATCCAAATCTTCCAAATCATCAAAAGTGTCTACACCAACCAAGGCAACTTCTAGTGGATCTTCTAAATAACTTTCGTCGGTCCTTTCATTCACTATTTCGTCCATCAGGTCTATTGTAGGCATTCCTCGCTTTTTTTAGGGAACTTCATTGATTTGAACACATTGAACGTGACTTCCTGATCTTGCACTCTCATTGTCAATTCACCTTTATGTACATCTATTAGAGTTCTCCCTCTCACTAAGAACGGACGACCTAATATAATCGGGATTTCCTTATCCTCATCATAATCCAAAATGATGAAGTCAGCTGGGAAGATAAATTTATCGACCTTAACCAGAATATCTTGCACAATACCCTAGGGTATGTCACTGACCTGTCTGCTAACTGTAGGCTGACATTTGTTAGTTTTGGTGCCTTTTAACCCTAGCTGAGTGTAAACTGATAGGGGCATTAAATTGATACTAGCCCCTAAATCACACAATGCCCTCCCAAAAAACTGATTACCGATTACACATGGAATAGTGAAACTTCCTGGATCCTTTAGCTTTGGCGGCAAATTATTCTGTAAAATAGCACTGCATTCTTCGGTTAATGCCACTGTCTCAAATTCACCCAACCTTCTCTTCTTAGACCAGACATCCTTCATAAATTTGGCATAATTGGGCCTCTGTTCCAACGCTTCCGCAAACGGTATGTTAATGTGTAGTTTTTTGAAAACATCTAAAAATATGGAAAATTTCTTATCTAATTTTGATTTCTGAAATCTCTGAGGAAATGGAACGGGTGGCACTATATTGTCTTGCTTGTGTTCATTTGTCTTGGCCTCCAAACCTGTATCCTTAACCTTTTATGTTTCATCCACCTCATTTTTCTCCTCCTTTTCTTCATTCCCCACTACTGTTTCTGGCTTTGAATTTCCTTTAACCATATCAGACAGTTCTTTTCCACTTTTTAAAGTTACGGCCTTATAGTGTTCTTTTCCATCTCTCCTCGGATTAACCTCTGTATCGCTCGGCAGTGCTCTTTGTGGACAACTGTTCAAAACGTGAGCTAACTGTCCTAGCTGAATCTCTAAATTTCTAATCGATACTGCTTGGCCTTTCACATTCAAATCTACTTGATTTAGCAGCTTATCCTGATCATTCATTCTTTTCTCTGACGCTGTAATGAATTTTGCCAACGATTCCTCTAAACTTGGCTTTCTCTCTTCCTGTTGTAAAAATTGATTTTGAAAACCACGTGGATTTTGTGGACTTGGAGATTGATTTTGAGCCTAAGTATTATTATTACTCTAAGAGAAACCCGGATATTCCTCCACCCTAGATTATAAGCATACTGATATGGCTGTTGCGGTCTATTATAACTCTCCAAAAACTGTACTAACTCTGCACTGGTAGCACACTGATCCGTAGCATGATTTCCCGCACATAATTCACAACTCATCGCCACTTGTGGAGTTGCTTGTGGTCCCCATGTTTCAATTTTTTTCGTTACTGCAGTCAACTGTGCTGATAAGGTTGTTACAGCATCTACTTCAAAATTTCCATCTACTTTCAGTGCATTTCCCCTTGCTGTAGGCCACTGGTAATTGTTGGCAGCCATAGTTTCTAACAGATCAAATGCCTCATCAAAATTCTTGGCCATAAGTGCCCCTCCTGCAGCTGCGTCTATGCTCGTCCGAGTGTTACTACTTAGCCCTTTATAAAACGTCTGAACCTGTATCCACTTGGGTAATCCATAATGTGGACATCTTCTCAATAATTCCTTAAACCTCTCCCAAGCTTCATACAGAGATTCTCCATGTTGCTGCTCAAAAGTAGTAATGTCATTTCTCATATTTGCAGTCTTTGCTGGCGGAAAGAACTTTGCTAAAAATTTCTAGGCAAAGTCATCCTAGGTAGTGATGGATCACGGTGGAAGTGAATGCAGCCAACTTTTTGCCTTATCCCGTAATGTGAATGGAAACAACCGTAGTCTCACAGCATCATCCGTAACATTGTGGTATTTAAATGTATCGCAAATCTCCAGGAAGCTCACCAAATGCTCATTCGGATCATCATTATCCAATCCCCTAAACTGTATTGAATTCTGAATCATTTGAATCGTACTCGGCTTAATCTCAAAAGAATTAGCACTGATAGCTGGCCTTGTGATGCTTGACTTGATTTCATCAATTTGAGGCATGACATAGTCCCTTAATGATTTCTGTTCTTCGTTCGAAATTTTCATTTTTTCGAGCGTCTCTTGACAGAATTTTCTCAACTGACGTAATTTGTTCTCAAGATTGTCCTCGCCCTGCACAAGTTCTGGTTACTTTGATCGTGTTTGTATAAACGAACCAAAATCACCTGAAACAGGAAATAAAAAGGAAAAACATAAATGCTTAACTAAAACCGAATTAATTGAATTGATATTGAAAATTATAAACACAAATAGGTCCACGGCAACGGCGCCAAAAAACTTATTGTCTGATTTCACAATCAACAATTACGTGCAAGTATACACGGTCAACGAGTAATATAATAATTAGTAGAGTATCGTTCCCGTAGAGACAAACTACAATTTATTTTTTCAACTACCAATTTTATATTAATCCTATTTTGTTAAGCAATCACAATTTGAATATTGATTTAAACTAATTAAATTGACACTAAAATTAAGAACTAACACTAAAATTGAAATTCAGATGTTTTAAAGCTTAAAACTGCAATATTCTCAATTATGCAATATAGACTAATTATCCAATTCATCTAATTATCAAATTCAACAGAGTTGTTAACATGAATTCACAGTTATTTATAAGCCCTTTCCCAAGTGATCAAATAAAATTATCTAACTCAATTAATTCTACGATATTCCTATGCAAAATAAAAGAATCAAATTCATTAAGCACCAATTCCCAGTAGTTACATGCAACGAAGAGATATCCCTATTCACTTCACAAGCCTAATTATTCATCTCATGCAAATAATTAAGAATACATGCTATCACATTCAGATCTAACCCTAGATTTCATCTCCCGAATTCATCTAGAGTATCCCGCTAATTGTTGGCCAGACAATTAATCAATAAACACAAAATATGATAGATAACTCAATATGAAATAATAATTAGATTCAAAAAAGATACTTAATTAATCTATAAATATAAAAGGTTCAATTTTAGCCTTAGTTATAAATTTAGTTCATGCTGAAAATTAAAACCAAAAATCCCAAATAAGTCATCTCAATTAAAGTAGAAATTAGAGATAGGAAAATAGAAAAAACTCGATAAAGTTCTGCAATCTTCAAGTCTCCAATCTGAGTTTCTTTGTGATGCTTCTCTACAATCTTCAATTCTCCAAGTTCAGTTATCTCCCTCAAAACTCTGTGTGTCTGTCGTTTGTGAAAAACCCTCCTTTTTATATAAAAACAGTCCTCCAAAAGTCAGCCTTCAAAAAGAATCCTAGTTAGAGTAAAAGTTTGCCTCAAAACTCCCAGCCTTGCAAAGCCTCATCCACAATCTCCTGACCCCCAGCACCCTGGCACTGGAGTAACACTAGGACTAGCGCCCCGGTGCTGGTCTCTTGCTGTAATTACTAGAATGCCTTTAATGATGCCAAAAACCCTATTTTGCCCCTTACTTTGCCCTAACCTTCAAATTACAATTAAACAAGTAAAAATATCCTAAAATACTTAAAAACTAACAATATATCAAGTCTAAAAATACCTAATTCATGGGTATATTACCCACTCATCAGCTTCTTTAGGTACTCAACATCTTCGTGTGATCATATGTTGTGCTGCTTATCTTGGCATTTCAGTTTGTTCGTATCTTTGGTACTTGACATCAATTCATGAACTACTAAGATGGCTACAAATTTCCTTCTATTTTGGTATTTAGTAGCTTCTCATGATTGATGTCAAGTTGGCGTTGGTGCTCCTCTTCTTCTTGTGCTTAGCAGCTCTGAACACTGCCTTTGTAGTAGAGTTAATCTTCTCAAATTCTTCATCCTTTCAGCTCTTAGTGTTCTTGGTGGATCGCATAGTGTGCTTCTACATATTCTCTCTTGATCTTTCACTCTAAGTTATTCTATGTCGGTCCACCATCTCTCCAACAACTGATTATTTGAACTGATGCTCTTTTATAGTTTGTTGTTAATCTTTCCGTTGAAAAGTGTCCGTTAGAGGTATTTAATGTGCAGATACTTTGATATCCTTGATGTTGACTTTCTGGTGCTTTTGTATCAGCCTATTCTTTATAGCCCATGACTTGTCACATCAACCTGCAGCTTTACTTGTTCAATTAACAGGTCGCTTTCTGCACCCTAGCCGTTAGACACGTCTTTTCTACCCATTAAGGATATGTGACTGGACACTTTGGGATCTTCTGATTTGCAACATTCCTCTGTCAGATCTCTTGTCCAAAGCTCTAAGAGTAGTATGAATCGTAGAGTTAAGCTCTAATATTTGCTCAACTGTCTGCTCTACGAATGTGTGCATTAAGAGCTTTGGACAGACTTAATAGCTTTATTTTGTTAGAGATAGCTTTACCAGCTTACTGTCTCTCTTGAAGCTTTGGGAAGTGAGTTGCAGTTCCTCGATCTCTGAGTTACTCTGGGAACTGGCTTATTCTTTACGATAAGGCAGAGTACCTTTACAAGTTGACCCTTACTTGCTCATATTTTAGCACAACTTCTTCTTTTATCTTGATGGTTCTACTATCCTCTAGGTTATTCTACAATGTTGGCTTTACATTAGGAAGTGGCAGAGTATTCTACGAACCATTCTTCATCCAATAATCCTTTACTTTACTGAACGATCCTTGAGTTATTTTAGCAATTAATTAAACTTCTTAACGCTCAGTCTTTCTAGAACAATCTTTGACTTACTTAGTTATTCTTCTGTCACCTTATGACCTGATTTGTACTTTGAGAAATGAGGTGATCTTTATGTCAGGATCATAGACTCTAAGATGTACCTTCTTTTGTTTGCAAGGAAAGACTTTACTAACTTCTATCTACTCAACCATCTCAGTTCTGTTATGATTCAGCCTGTAGCTCTATAATCCTTGTTGAACTATCTCATAGTTGTTTTACGATTTGATTCTTACTTTGTGATTCCATAAAGCATTTTGCGTTCAGTCTTTGCCTAATGAGTTTTTCTAGACTTTAGGATTCTGTTCACTTTACTAGCTGATATTTGCTTCATAACCTGAGGTGAACTTTACGATAGGTGCAACAGCTCCGCGACCCTTCTAATGCTTTACGATCATAGGTTAACTGTGATCCATTTTGACTCTACGACCTGACAGAGTAACTTTACAAGCATAAGATTGTTAATAACTATACATCGGATTTATTCAGCAAGATCAACCTAACATTCTTGATCTTTCTAGTCTAAGTCCTTGTACACATAATTTTTTGAAGGACTTTACAAAACTTGTTGTACAAGTATACATTAGTTATTCAATCTTTGAATGTCTAGATCACTTTGCTTACAAGACTCATATTATGAACATGAAGAGTAATTCTACGATAGGATCAACTTAATCATTCTTGATCTTTATACTCTAAGTCCTTGTACATGTATTTCTTTTATAAGGACTTTACACCATTCAGAATCAAATGAGCTTTAATCTCATATTCATCATTGCATCAGTTAGTTATCATCAAGCTATGTTTATATGCAATTTACAGTATACAACAATGTATCAATTTTTCTAATAAGTCACATTTATCACATATAATCATGTAAGCACACAATTAGATAGTTCACATAGACACATAAGCACGTAATCATATTTTCATGTGAACACATAATCACTTAGACAACCAAGCACATAAGCACGTAGTCACATTAGCACATAATCACATAAACATTTAGATAGTTAAGCACATAAACACATAGTCACATTAGCACATAGACACATAAACATAATTTCATTTAAGCAATCAAGATAGTCATCATCAAATCAAACAACTTCCAACAGAGTTGTCCATTATGAAACATTTTCACCGATTAAAATGCTTAAGTCCATTCAGATTTTACTTGTGATTACAGTTATTATTACGAATCTGGTAAATGGATGTGGTGACGCCCTTTCTCAATAGAGACTTGAGGAGAATGTATGTATGATACAGCCAGAAGGATTTGTTTTAAAGGTTAAAACAAATCGAGTATGCAAGTTACAATGATCCATTTATGGATTGAAGCAAGCTTCTCGAAGATGGAACATTTTTTTTGATGAGACAGTCAAAGGAGTTTGATTTTATCAAAAACGAGGATGAACCATGTGTGTACAAGAAGGTCAGTAGGAGTGTAATGACATTCCTAGTACTATATATTTATATACTACTGATAGGGAATGACATACCAATGTTATAATCAGTAAAGATATAGTTGTCTAAACATTCCTCCATGAATGAATTGGGAGAAACATCCTACATTTTAGGGATAAAGATCTATAAAGATAGATCCAAAAGGATGTTCGGCTTGACCTAAGGAACGTACATTCATTCGATGCAAAAAGGGTTTAGCATGACAAACTCCAAGAGAGGTCTCATAATGATGAACCATGAAGTGTATCTCTCTAAGAAATTGTCCTTAAAAACACTTAGAGAGAGAGAGAGATCGCATGCAATGATACGTACGAGACCAGATATTACTTATGCACTAAATATGATAAGTAGATATCAGTCAATTCCTAGAGAAGATTATTGTAAGACAATGAATTAAGATCCTAAAGTACTTAAGAAGAACTTAGGATGTATATATATTAATAGTGGGTTTGATTTGAAACTAGAGGGCTATATAGACTCAAGTTTTTCAAACTGACCAAGATGATAGCAAATCCACTTCAGGGTATGTGTTTACCTTGAACTGTGGTGCAGTGAGTTGAAAATGTTCCAAACAACAAAGAGTTATTGATTTAGTGACAAGGACAAAATATATAGCTATAAGTGAAGTTGTAAAGTTGGTTGTTTGGATGAAAAGTTCATTACAGAACTTAGAATGGTTCCTAAGTCTCATCAGGGATCCAAACATGAGTTGCGACACTTTCATTTGATTAGAAAAATCATTGAAAGATGAGGCGTCACCCTGGAGCGTGTGGACTCTCAAGGTAACATTGCAGATCCTTTTACTAAAGTTATAACTCAACAGCAGTTTGATCGTCACTTAGAGAATATGGGTATTAGATACCATGACGATTGACTTTAGTGCAAGTGGGAGATTGAAAGTAGTATGCACACAAGCCAATCACATTTGATGCGATGTAGCATATACTTTATAATCTTATTCGTTTAATTAATAAAAATAATTAATTTATTTAAAGGCATTTTCTTTATCCACATTGTGATGTTGAATTAATTGTAATAAACCCATAGTTTTGAGCAATGCTTTTAGAATCATGATGCTGATCATGCTAATGAGATCTAAATTCAAGATAGCCCAAAACGAAAATCGTTCCTAATCGTTGGATCGCTAAGAAGTGGATTCGTGAATCCAGATAGATTATACATACTATGCTTGCTCTTATGAAAAGGATGATTGATCTCATAATCTTTTCTTTAGGGACACTAAAGCAAGTATGTAGGTGCTTATTAGAGAATAAGTTCTCTGAATGTAACTTGCTAAAGGAATACCTAATGGAGTTTTACTTGTCTGTCAATAGGAATTCCTAATGTGATAGTAGTACAAGTAATCTTTGAACTTGAAATTATTTTGTATTGCTTCCCTCTATTTTGCTGAGTGGGGAACGTGTCATGATGTGGCTGGTTGCACGTCGCATCACTTCTGCGTTTTTACAGTTGTAACTCCGTAATTTCCCAATTTTACTCGCTTTTCTAGAATGTGAGTGGCACGCGCTTTGATTTTACCGTCTCAAATTCATCCTTCGTAAAATACTTTTTGAGGAATCATTTAACTCTACGAACCTTCGTCAACTCAACAATCACTTTTGAGTTTTACAATCATCCTTCTGCTTTATGATCTGCTTTTGTGGTTGTTGCATAACTTCTCAGATTGCTTAGCCACCTATCATATTATGGACCACACTCAATTGACTTTTTGCTCAGTGAGTCTTTTATGGAGTGAATACTCCTTGCCTCCGAACAGACAATGTTATCTTCCACTGTTGTAGAGTATCAGTTTCACTCTACGATCTTCTTATTGTTCTACGAGCATCTCTATTTCTTAGTTTGGTTGGTGAAGATCAGTCTGCTTCATCTGGGATATAATGAAGTAATTCCGCTTGCCCATCATGTTGGTTTTAAACTAGAAGCATTTTGATAGTTTCCAATCGTGTAATAGATATGATAGACTCGTCATAGTCACTTTCTTCCTTCAAAGAATAGTCTTTAATTATCAGTCTTGCCTTGCTCCATGTAATCACATCAGCTTCATTTTGTTTCTGCTTCTCCACTTGCTTATTTCACACTGATTTAATTCTTCACATAGTGAAAGATGAAATATATTTTATTCCTCCAATCACTCTAAGAAGTCTTTTATCTATGAACCACTTGACAATCCTTCTTAGAGTGCGAGCATTACTTGCTTTTAGATAAACAACTTTAACTTCTTCAGTCGTTGAGTAGCTTGATGACATAGTTTTCACTCTACGATCTTCTTTCTGCTCAACGATCAACTCTTAAAGCCAAACTTCAATCTATAAACATATTTACTTAAGGACTTCTAAATTTCTTCTGCCTGAATCTCCCCTTCTGTTGCAATTTGACCTTCATACCTTGATCATTTGGTTCTGATTGCTGAGACTTTGAAGATGTTAATTACCTTTCTTCTGGTTTCTCCCCTTCAATATGTGCTTTTGAGTGGAGGTACTTTATTTCACCATAACATTAGTAATAACAGACCTAATGATATCTATCTGGTTTACTGAATTAATAGGTGAGTTTCGGCTGACCGTTTATGAAGACTTTCCTATGGAGCCAGCTTCTGTATTTTCTAGAAAAATGCAAGATTCAAGTCTTTTTCTTCATGTGGATTGGCTTTCTTTTCTGTTTCTTTACCTTTGTAAAAAATTTGAATTTCACGTTCTCTTCTTGAATTCTTGCTTTAGGATGACGAATGATGATTTCAATTTTCACTATATTCAATCTTCAAGCAGACTTTTCTGGTTTGAATCCTTTGTAGAGGCATAGAGACGTCTTTCAGCATTTCACATATTTTTTGATTCGTAAAGTCCTCTTAATTTGAATAGAGAGCTCTACGATCTTCTGGTCCAGTTCACCTTGATCATCTTTATCCATTATGATTTGTATAAGGTTTTCTACTATCAAGAGATTCTTGTTTAGCACTTTATAGACTTGGTTTTTCCATAGAATGTCAAATAGAGATTCCTCCAACCCTCTTGAGCTAAAACTTTGTCTGATGTCTTGCTATTGTTGAGAATGTACTGCAAACAGCCAAGTGCATGAGATTTTTCTTGATATTTGGCTTTCCTCTTTTCCACAACTCATAGGGTAATTTCTTGATCGTAGAGTGAATCATCCATGATCACTTGATCATCTCACCCTTCTCATTCATGATCACCTTTGAAGAATTTGATCGTTGAGTGCTGATTTCATCCTTAGTATTTAAAACGAATACTCATGAATTCCTGGAGTAGCCATCCACTACGACCAGTGAGTACCTTTTACCTTTAATGGTTTGTAGTTAGATATTTGTATGAATATGTCTATGAGGAGTAACTGCAAGGGTTTCTCCTTTGAATCAACTGTTTTGCATTTGAATGAGTCTCTTCAACTTTTCTTGGTATAGTTGAGCTTTGACGATCTTTTGACTAGATATTTGACCCTGTGGTCATTTACATTTGTTGATCCAGTCAACTTCGCAGAGTTGATTTCCATGTCTTAGACTTGACACTGGTGGTTGAGGAAAATGACTTGAATTCCTTTATCATGCATATGACTGACACTCAATCGTTTATCATTTTAATTCATTAACATAGGCACATCAATGAGAGAAACTGTTGTATTCTCAATTTGATCAATCTCTCAATTTCAATGAAGACAGTTGAAGGTTTTTTGACATAGATTCCTTGAAACCAGCCATGCTCGAGATCACCCACTTGAAGATACATCAATTGAGGTCAGTGGGAATTGATACTTGTAGACTTCGGTCATCTTCATCTTAATCATCACATGTTGCAGCTTTTGACAGAACTTCTGACACTGCTTGATAAACATTTAGAGCAATTCCTTTGCAATTTCTCTCGACTTCAGATAGGATCTTTGAACTGAAGAATCAAGCTTATTGTAAAGCTTTTTATTGGGCACATTAAGCAAATATTTTGATCCATGATTGATGCAGATACTGACGTTCAGTATTTTTATGGAGGATTATTGAGCACTTTTAGGCTCAGATTTTTATTGTGCTAGATGCTGCCACAAACTTTCGAACCAATGAGAGGTACAAGCTTTGGTGCCTTTAGCATCATTAGTAGGGCTTCTGCAACTTCTTATAGGCATAGATGCAAGTTGTGATATCTTCAAGAAATTTATCTATTAGGCTCGTTAACAGAATATTCTTTGTTCCTTCGTCTTGCTGCATCAGTTTGATTATATAATTATCTACTAAACTGCTACCTTGCTAAGATCATTTGAAATTGAAGTCAATTTGATTAGAATGACACGGAGCATGCAACATCAAATAGTTCATCATCAACAACATTCACATATGAGTACCTACATGTTCAAAATTTTGATTTGTAAGCTTGTTCACGAGGTATGGTCTACTGTAACTACCAAGCTCATAACATATTTTGTTTAGTGCCATAAGATCAACTCAAAGCGTAAGCTTTATGTTCGTGAGAACTTGCTTTAATACCAATTGTTATTTTCGAGAGGCACAATAGAGATCTAGAAGGGGGGGTTGAATAGATCTTTAAAACTTTTCTGTTAATTAAAGAAGTATTACCAAATAGTTCATTTAATTAAGATTAACTTTGCACATCGGAATATTAGTTTGAAAAACTCCCCTTAAAGAATAGTTCAGATCTCCGTTCTGAATTTAGTCATGTTGAAGTTGACCACTTATCACATATAATAATCATAGTAGATATATATATATATATATATATATATATATATATATATCAAAAAGTAAATAATAGAATGTAAAAGACATAAAGTAAATGACATAAGAGAGTTTAAAGTGGTTCGGAGACTAAACCACTCCTACTCCACTCTACTACTTCAACAAGCAGGAAATCCACTAAGAATTTGGTCGCCTCGACCAGGACACTCTTGCCCTCTCCAAGTCCAGCAGACTTGGATATTTAGTCCCTCGGACAAGGACACTCTTGCCATTTTCAAGCCCAACAGACTTGGATATTTAGTCCCTCAAACAAGGACACTTATGCCCTCTGAATCCCTAGGATTCTTTCAAGCCACTAAGTCTCAAGATGTTGGTTTGTTGTTGATAGATGTTGGAGGTGTTGTTGAGGTGTTATTTAAGCTCCATTGTCTTCAGGTACTCAGTAGCTTGATGTGATTATCCTTGAGATGTGATTGAGTGTTGCAATGATGTTCTAGTTCTTCATGTACTTAACATCTTCTTGTGATCATCTATTGTACTGCTAAGCATAACAATTCAATTCCTTCTTATCCTTGGTACTTGACAGCTGCTCATGATGGGCTTCTGAGATGACTATAAAGCTCATTCCTTTTGGTACTCAGTATTTTCTCATGATTAATGTCAAGTTAGCATTGATGCTCCTCTTCTTCTTGTGTTTAGCAGCTTTGAACACTTTTCTTGTAGTAGAGTTAATCTTCTCTACGTCTTCTTCTTTTTAGCTCTTAGTGTTCTTAGTAGATCGTAGAGTGTACTTCTGCATATTCTTTCTTGACCCTTCACTCTACAATTTTCTATGTCCATCCACCACCTCTCCAACCATTTTTTTTGATTTTCTGAAACTGGTGCTCTTTTATAGTCCGTTGCTAATTTTCCAGCTGGAAAGTGTCCGTTAGAAGCATTTAATATGCAGATTCTTTGATATCCTTGATGTTGACTTTCTAGAGCTTTTGTGTTAGCATACTCTTTTTGGCCCATGACCTGTCACATCAACCTGCAGCTTTACTTGTTCATTTGACAAGTAGCTTTCTGCAAACTAGCCGTTAGACACATCTTTACTTTCCATCAAGGATATATGGCTGGACACCTTGGGATCTTCTGTTTTGCAACGTTCCTTTCTTAGATCCCTTGTCAGACCTGACTTTACTCTAAGATCTTGTTGTGTTGGTAGAGTAGTAAGAATCATAGAGTTGAGCTCTACGATTTGCTCAACTATCTACTCTACGAATGAGTGCATTACGAACCTGGGGCAGACTTAACAGCTCTACGATGTTGAAGACAGTTTTTGCGATCTTACTGTCTCTTTGAAGCTTTATGATGTAAACTGTTGCTCTACGATCTCTGAGTGACTCTGTGAACTTACTTATCCTTTACAATCAGGTAGAGTATCTTTACTTGCTTATCTTTTATCTTATCTTCTTTATGTGTAAAAGAGCTTTACGATTCTCTTCTCATTTAGTTCTACGATCAGCTCTTCATATCCATAATTACTCCTTTATCTTGATGGTTCTACGATCTTCTAGGTTACTCTACAATTCTGGCTTTACATTATGAATGGGTAGAGTAATCTACGAACCATTCTTTATCCAACAACTCTTTACTTTCCTAAACGATCCTTGAGTTATTTCAGCGGTTGATTGAACTACTCTACGTTCAGTCTTTGCTCAGTAATCTTCGACTTGCTTAGCTATTCTTCTATCACCTTATAACATGATTTGTACTTTAAGAAATGAGGTGATCTTTATGTTAGGAGCATAATCTCTGTGATATACTGTTCTACGATTTGCAAAGAAAGACTTTACTGACTTCTCTCTGTTCTTATATCTTCGTTATTACGATTCTGCAAGTAACTTTACAATCTTGTCTGTACTAAACAATCTCAGAGTTGCTTTATGATTTGATTTTTACTTTATGATTCCCTAAAGCACTCTACATTCAGTCTTCGCTTGGTGAGCTTTGCTTGACTTTACGATCCAGTTCACTTTTCTAATTTGTCTTCAGGAGTTGAAGTGAACTTTACGATAGGTGCAAAGGCTCTGCAATCTTGTCTGATACATTAACATCATAAGATAACTTCTGCGATCCATCTTGACATTATTAACTGGCAGAGTAACTTTACAAACATAAGATTCCTAATAGCTATACATCAGACTTGTTCAGTAAGATCAACCTAACATTCTTGATCTTTCTAGTCTAAGTCCTTATACACATAATTCTTTGAAGGACTTTACAAGACTTGTTATACAAGTCTACATAGGTCATTCAGTCTTTGATCATGTAAGCACTCAATCAAATAGTTCACATAAATCGATATAATCACATAGACACATAAGCACGTAATCACATAAACACATAATCACTTAGACAATCAAGCATATAAGCACGTAAACATAGTTTCATTTAAACAATCAAGATAGTCATCATCAAATCAAACAACCTGCAACAAGTAGTTTGAAATTTTAACTTAGAAGTTGGTTTTACATTAGTGGTGATCCTTTGCACTTAAAACCACGTATTTCCTGCTGTTCAGTTAGTTGTATCTTTATAGAGTTTATATAGCTAAATATTTATGAAAGAAATTGTTGAGACCTAGGAACTTATTCCTGTTTCAGTTAAAGCGAAGATAGACATTCATATAAGTTTCGGGGAAATTTGAGAAAATGTGAAAGTATTGAAATTTTTTTATCCTTCCTTGAAGTATTACATTATGTGGTGGGTTGAGAAAGAGCATAAAGCGCACTCCCCATAAACACATGCACGAGATGGAGCGTAAAATGCACTCGTTCGATGGAAAGTGAGAGGGAACATAAAATGCATTCACCAAAATGAAAAATATTAGAAAATACATTTAGGAAGGAAAATTGATAGAAAAAATCCTGTGTATCCCTCGGTTTATATGGGGGTTTGTCTTTGTTGAGATTGATGTGGTAAGTAGGATTATGGAGTTGATAATAATTCTCTTTTATTGAGTGTTTGATTATATAATCTTATCTAATGTATAATTAGTTTGAGTAGTGGTATACACACACATTTTAGGGATCGTGATTATTGTAAAATTAATGACTAGGTTGGATTGACAGGCTTTGCATGATTTGATTTTTGTTAAAAGTTGTTTATATAAGATCTTTAAGGCCATATTGTAGATTCATGTTAATTTAGTGTTCATATTAGATTACTTGTTAGAATAGTTTTCAGTAGTTTTTAGTTGTTTTGCTTGAGGGCAAGCAAATAGTTAAGTTTGGGGGTATTTGATGACTGAGTTTTATTCCTATAAATTGAGTACTTTTAGCTTGATGAAATTATGAGTTCTTGAGTATTTTCTATTTCTTTTTATGTGTTTTTATGCTTTTGTGTAGGAAAAGGAAATGGAAGCAAAATGGTTGCATTATAGTCAAATTGAAGTTACAAAAGTGTCGCATTGCTAGGATATTGGCTGGTTCGACATTTGTTGGTAAAAGGGTCATAACTTTTTATTTGGGAAGAGTTACGGGACGTGCCAATTATCAAAACGAAGCTCGCGAAAAGATCTATAGGAGGGAGAAGAATGTGCAGTGCAGCTATAGAGCACTGCTACGCTAGAGGCAGCGCTGTTACGCTACTTTTGAGCGCTACTACGGCTGTTTTGTGTGCGTGGGGGCTGATTTTGCTGAGTTAGCACTTCTAATTGACTTGGAACTTGCCATATTGATTCTTAATTGGATTAAATGTCTACAAAGCTATAGAAGAGCCTACAAAATACACACCATAGGGTAATTATCAGGGGGCTAACAACATAAACATCTAATCTAACACACATCAAAGCTAGGGTTCTTCATTAGATTTCAAGGAGCACGAAGGAGAGCGAGAATTCAAGGGCTAAGTTTAGAGAGTGAAGGATGTGTGACATAAATTCTTTCTCTTTTATCTATTCCTTTTATTTTTGTAATCTAAGATGCTACTTAATTGGATGATGTTTTATTCCTACGCTATGAACTAATCATTTATTTAAGATTGCAATGAAACCCGATGATAGTTTAGATTAATTTGTGTTCTTTTAATTAATTAATTATGGTTGAATCGTTTATTATATCTTGTGCTTGAATCTGTAATTATCTGATCAACAATTATTTGATAGATCTTACATGAAATTGGAAAATGCAGTCTAGGATTAGATCTGTAATGCCCCCAAATTCAGATACTTGTACCTCGAATTTGGTGCTTTACGATGCAATTCATACAACCTGCTAATAACAACTAATAGTGGAATAATAGAATAGTTACATTGGTATAATATAAATATTATCGTCTCAAGTCTCGAAAACCATTATTAATACATAACACAGCTAAGTTCTTAACATAATAAGTCTTAAAACATAACCAAAACCATCATCCTAATTATAGCAGAACAAAGTTAGTTCGTAGCCTTGCCTTTGCCCTTATCCTTTCCTGAGCTACTGTCTCGTTCGGTCTTAACTGTAATAATTAAGGAAAACAATCAACAAGTATAATAGCAATAAGGGAGAACAATCATATGTAAAGTTTCGTAATTTACAAGAAAAGGATTATAATGGTCGTAGATAGTTCAGGAACTTATATATGAATGTTGCGAACAAGGTAAGTTTCAATAATTCCCAAATTCAATTCTCAGTACAATATGTGAGTCACTATGGACTGAAGGATTTTTAGAAGAATTCAAAGATTCCAATATTTCCAAAATAAGGAAAGTTTAACACTGAGTAGTCGCTATGGACCATGAACTCTTCCCAGAATTAACTGTATTATACTGAAAACCCAAAACAAGTACAATAGGTAATCAGCTAAAGGTACACTATGTTATGCATAACATTCAAACATATTGTCCGCGCGCGTGTCAGTCCCCCTGACGTTATATAATTTTTCCCTTCTATAAGGGTTGTTCATCTTAGCAGATTATAAGAGTCTGCACCAAAGCAATTGGTTTGGATAGCTTTCTAATTCATGGGTATTGGTATAACCGAATCAAATAGCATAGACATTCTTCTCAACACATTTAGGAATAATTAATACGTTCAATGCTCGCAATAATATTCAAAGAATCATTCAAGAATATAATTATGATTTAAATCCAGTTTCAGGGTATAATTAATAATCTTTATGAATTTGGACAAAAGAAGAGTCAATTTATCAATTAATTTACTTATACGATCAATAAGAGTACAAGTTTAAGAACTTGCCTAGATAGTCGACTCTCCGACTTTGCCTCCTTATCCTTTGAACAACCTATGTTCATTATAATCATCTAACGGTTAATCTCTATTAACCTTCAAATATAAACCTAATTGATCTAACATACTAATCTTATACAATTAGGACTCACAAATAAATCGACTCTCATATTAGTCGATTACTTACTCTCTTTATTACATTTATTAGTTTTCACAAATGATACACATTCATTCCATTTACTATAAATAAATAATCCTTTTACTATTTTCCTTATTTAATTAATGGTTCATAATTTATTTTATTTATTCATGTCTCATTACATAAGTAAAGTATCCTTACTTTATTTGCTAATGTTATATCATTCTTTAAGTTGTAACGATTGTGAATTTCGTAATTTATTTAAAATATTTATTGAATTAAATAAATATTTTAATTGATTTATTTATTTAGTTAGTTAATAATTGATAATATTATTGTAACGAATGCAATTTTGTGATTGAATAAAAATATTTATTGCATTATATAAATATTTTTATTAATTTATTGAGCTAAATAAATAATTTATTAAGTTTTGTGGAATGGGTATATGTTGAGTTTAATAATGTTAAATGTTATTTGAATGTGATTTGATATGTTTATTCTAATTTAATTTAATAATTAAATTAGATGATGAAAAGATTTATTTGAATAAATGATTTGTTTGAATAATGTAATTCATTTGGTATTATTGTTATTGGTTAAATAAATTTATTATTTAAGTTTGTAAGGTTTAATTGAATTTATTTAATAATAAGTTCAATTAAATTAGAAGTGTGACATTTTAAACTATATGTTATGATGATTTATTAAAATAAATGAGAAAGTGTTTAATTCAGTTTTACCAAACAAGGCCTTAAGACCTTTAGTTAGAATAATGGGTTATTTTATTTAGTATTTGCCAAACAAGCCTTATGACTTTTGAAATTTTATAACTGATGATACGTTATTATTATATTAAGTATCAGTTTTTATTTGTTTTTAATTTTCATCAGTTTTATATTTTTAAACTACGTCAGTTGTAAAAAGAAAAGAAAGAAGAGAAGAACAGAGTTTGAGAGAAAAAAAAAAGAGAAAGCAGAGCTTGAGAGTTTGTGAGAAGAAGAGAGAAATTGTGAGAGAACCTTGGAGATTGGAGAAAGAATTTCCAAAATCAAAGAAGGTTAATCAAGTTTTAAGCAATAGAAGGTATAACTCTTGCTAAATTTTGTTCTTCACTGTATTTTGTTTCTCTGTATAAAAACTTGTTGGTTCAAAACATGAATTATTAGATTATAGTTGTTGCAATTGATATAAAGCATGTATTAGAGATTATGTGATGATTATAAACTAGTTTGAAGAAATAATTCATGAAAACATGTTTTAGAATTGAGTTCTTAATTTTTACAGAGCTCTATTTCATGTATGGCATATTTGTATGAAAAATGATGATTTAATTTGGATATTAATCAGTGATTTAATAATTGTTTATGATTATTTGATGAAAATAAGAATAATGCAAGAAGAATGGTTTTAATTGGTTGAAAAATGAGTTACAGAGTTTGATATCATGAAAATGGTTAAAACTTGAATAAATTGTTTAACAGTGAAATTTTGGGTTTTAAATTGGTTGTTTATGTGTTAGAATGATTAAAATGTTTAGAAAACATGTTGGGTAAATGTTTTGTATCATATATGATGTCTGGGTATAATTAATTTGTTTTTCGGGATGGTAGAATTCGGAAAAATTTGGCCAAATTGGCCTAAGTTTTCACTGGTTCGCGAGCTGGGAAGACGACAGTTGAGTCTCTCGCCCCGGCGAGAGAAATGAACTGATTTCTTCGCCCCGGCGGTAGCGTCGCCCCGGCGACAAATTTGTTAAGCATAACTTCGCCCCGACGAGACTCTCGCCCTGGCGACGATTTTCTTAAGCTTTTTCTCGCCCGGGCGAGAATCACTATTGTTAAAAAAACAATTTATTTTATTTTCTTTTCTTAGAAGTTATGATGCATAATTAAACTTATATTAATGTATTAAATGACTAAAGAATTTCCAAGATAGTTGCTAAACTAGTACTTGTTGACTATGGTATGCTAAATGAGATGTTATGATAAAAGTGCAAGCTTAGAATGCTTTTAATCTTGTGACTAATTATATTACCATTTTACAATTAAATGTTTAGGTTGTTTAAGGATCGTGAATTACTTAAATTTGTAATCTACGCTTGAGGCAAGTTCTTTATCTCAATTTAATACTTTTACGTTGAGCAAGTTGTTCTTTCCTTTTAACTTGTTAATTTATTCAATGCAAGTTCATTTATATTGAGCACGCTTATGACCTTAGCTTATTGATATTCAAGCAAGGTTACCATCATGCTACGTACTTAAGCTTTATTCCAATCATTGTTGTTATTCAAATTTCGAGTATAGTTCTATTGAACAAACTCTATTGATGAACTAGACTAACAAACCCTTATTGAATCAGCTAGTCCTTAGTTGTTGAGCGTTTCAAAGACTTAGAATATTTTCTATACTTGTTCCAAGCCAAGTTCCTTTTGGTACGGATTCAGATGATAAACTGCGATGAACAACCCTTATATAGGGGATTACTTACGCGACAGCGTTAAAATGTTTGTGCACAATACATTGTACAAAGGGATGATCCCCCTGAGTACGAGATGTTTGGTCCATAGTCTATATCTTGTGACCCTCAGATATAATTTCTAAATCTTGAAATCTATTTTTTTTCCTTGAACCGAGCATTTAAACGAGCTTTTAGACTTTGATCATTTATTGACTGAGATTCAGAAAACTATTGTTCCTCAGTTGAAATCCATTTCATTTAAATATTATTATTATCGTACTTGTGAGCAATTGTTTGCTCACTCTTGCACTAAAACATTGCAGCTAAGCCAGAAAAGCAGGACGAGCCGTCCACGAGCAAAGGCAAGGGCAAGATGCATAAATAGTTAAAGATCTGCTATTTATTTGATGTTTGATTGTAATAAGACTTGTTTAAAATTATTTTATTCCACATTTGATGTATTAAGGTTAAGATAACCTGGGATTTGATTATTTAATAGTTTGGTGATGTAACCCATTTTGGGAAGATGTTGCTTTAAATTTATTTAATTGTTATTGATTATGGGTAGTTAGATGTGAATGAATGAGATAGTGAACACTAAATCTGTGGGAATTAAGTACCTGGATTTGGGGGTGTCACAGATTGGTATCAGAGCTGTATGTTATGAACCTTTAGGTGGGGAAAACCTTAGGGTAGTAGCCTTTTAGAAGATAGAAAATATAGTGGTGATAAACTCTTATCGAGTTCTAAGGAATGAATTACGGAAATTCATGAAAGATAATAAAATGATTATGTGCTATGTGCTTATTCGATAACAAACTTATGTGCTCGCTAGTATTATCGATTAGTAATTAAAACTTAAAATTTTGTTGTTAGGATGACTGATAGAGGAGAGCCCAGCCAGGCTAGGGAGGAGGAGCCCCGAGATATTCACGTAGTCAGTGAGCAGCTAGTGCAGAGGGAGCCATCTCCATTGGTTACAGTTATAGGTCACGAGTATGAGCCTGAGACTGATCCTGAGGAGGACCCTGAGGAGGATCCTGAGGAGTAGGAGGAGGAGGACCCTGAAGAGATATCACTATCTACTTTGGGTATTCAGATATACGAGCAGGTGTATGATCGCAACATAGAGTTGCAGGACAGAGTGGAGGAGTTAGAGGGGCAGCTGCCTGAGCGACAGTCTGTTTTGGAGCAGAAGAACAGTGAGATTGAGGAGCTAGATATACGTCTTGGAGACGTGGAGTGGAAGCTGGTTCATGTAGAGAGTGAAAAGGAGGAGTTAGAGGAACAGGCTGCGGAACGTCAAGCCACTTTAGAGCAGAAGGATGCTGAGATCCAAGACCTTTCATCACGTCTTGCAGAGGCTGAGCAGAGGCTAGCACAGTCTGAGTATCGACGAGGACAGTTGATAGCCAGAAATGAGATTGTACGAGATGAGTTGAAAGAGGAGTCAGCTAAACGGGCGAGAGCTGAGACTGCTTGGTTGAGGGAGGCTAACCGCGCAGATCGTGTTGAGTGTGAGGTGCGGTCAAAGAAGGCCAAGATTGATGATATGGAGTATATTTTTCACTCCACAGTGGATAGAGCTCTGGATCAAGTTCATCGTCATCTAGATATGGTGGATCGAAGGATGGTGACTCGTATTATGGAGCAGGAACGCCAGGAAGCTGTGCGTCGTGGGATGTCATCATAGATTATGATTAGTTGTGTTATTATGAAATTTATGAGTTAATAAGTTGTTAATCCCAGTTTATATAATGGGATAGAATAATGATGTAATCCTGGAACTTTATGATGACAGGATAGATGATTTGATGTAAATAACCACGATGTTATCTTTATTATGTTTTAAAGCAGTAAATGAATAAAATGCGAAAGTTTATCAGATGTGTTATGTGTTAAGTGTTGTTTATAAATGTTTAAGTTGAGACTTAAATGTTTAAGTAATTGAATAATAATCTAATAGCGCGAATTCTTAACAGTAAGATGCCGCCAAGAAGACAACCAACACGTCAACAGACCCCTGAGGGATCTACTAATAACGAGGAAGCCAACGCTAATCCGATGCAGCAGCTAGTGAATCTGCTAACGGGAGCCTTTGCAAATCAACCACAAGCTCAGGCCACGACCTTTAAAGACTTCAAGGCTGTCGGACCTCCGGAATATCACGGCTCTATGAATCCCATTGAAGCTCAAACGTGGGTCATGGAGATGGAGAAGGTGTTTGATGTCGCTAGGGTCAATGAGGACCAAAAGACGGCATTTGCAACCTTTATGCTGAAGTCAGAAGCTAGTTACTGGTGGCAAGCAAATAAGACGCGAGGAGGCCAAGGGATTATTCCGTGGGAGCGATTTAAGGAAATATTTTGCGAGACCTACTTTCCGACAAGTGCTCAGAATCAGATAGAGGTGCAATTTCTAGAATTGAAGCAAGGTACCATGACGGTATCTGAGTATGCTGCGAGATTCAACGAGTTGGCGAGGTTTGTGCCTTATCAGGTCAACACGGATGAGCGAAAGGCCAGAAGGTTTGAGCAGGGATTGAAGCCCTGGTTGTATAGCCGAGTTTCAATGTTTCAACTAAACTCGTTTGCGGCAGTGCTGGAGAAGGCGATTATCGCTGAAGGAGGCAGTGATGCTCTGTCCAAGTATAATCAGGAGCAGAGGAAGAAGAAGAATGATAGTGAAAATAAGGCAAGTGGTAGCCATGGGGGCAGTAGCCAGAAAAGGAAATGGAATGATAGTAACTCCGCGGGAAGTCAGCAGGGTAATCAGAAGAAGAAGATGGAGGTGTGCAACAACTGTGGAAAGAGCCATATGGGTGCTTGTTTGAAAGGTAAGAATGTGTGCTTCAACTGCGGGCAGGAGGGGCATATCGCGCCGAATTGCCCTAATCCGAAGAAAGGAGCATGTTTCATCTGCGGGTCGAAGGATCACTTTGCCCGAGACTGCCCTAAGAAAGCAACGACAGGTGGAGCCAGTTCAGGAAAGGGAAACAGCGGTGGTGGAGGCAATCTGACTATCACAGGACCCACGCAGCCCAACCGACCTACTGCTCGAACGTTCAACATGACGGTGCAGGATGCTGTGCAGTCAAAGGATATAGTGTCAGGTATCATTCCAGACAATAATATTAATGCTTATGTATTGTTTGACTCGGGTGCAACTTGCTCATTTATATCCGATGATTTTGCTAAGAAATTAGGGTTACCCCAGGAAGAATTAGATTACCCTATGAATATAGAAATTGCGAATAGGGAGGTGATTCCTGTTAAGTTTGTCCACAAGAACTGTCAGGTAGATATTAAGGGTCATGTGATGACAGTAAACTTGATCCCAATTCGTCTTGGGGAGTTTGACGTTATTTTGGGTATGGATTGGTTGTTCAACCATGGGGTAGTTATTGACTGTCAAAAGAAATGTGTAAACCTTATGACTCCGTCAAAGGTAGTGTTTTATGGCAGCAAGTCGCCTAGACAAACGAGTTATCTGACGATGGTGCAGGCCAGAAAGATGTTGAGACAAGGATGTGTAGGATATCTAGCCTACATAGTTGATACCCGAAAGGTGGGTGCAAAACTGGAAGAGATACCAGTAGTTAAGGATTTTGCGGACGTGTTTCCTGATGATTTGCCAGGATTACCGCCAGATAGGGAAATCGAGTTTGTAATTGATTTAGCACCGGGAACGGCTGTCGACGCCGGGTTTTTTCTCTTGCTTCTCGTCTTTTCCAATTTTAGCCTTTTGATTTAGATGACGTTTGGAAAAGGTCGGCATTGATGTCGACGGGGTTTTGGAAGATCGTTTTTTATGATGAGCCAATTAACCAGAGTCGCCAGTTGGTATATTTACAATGGATGTACCAACTCATCCGAGTTTTCGTTTTTTATAAAATCGGCTGGCTCATGTGTGACTCCGAATTAATTAGTCTGCGAATCGAGATTCATAGAGTTCGGGGGCTTGCTTAAGTGAGGGGAAGGTGTTAGGCACCCCTCGGACTTCCGTGAAACACGGTTACCGCAATCTTGATGCTTTCCTATCCTTTAATTCATGAAATGTGTGTGTGCGCGCGCTTGTGTGTGGGTGTGTGTCTATGTGAATGTTTGTGGTGAGTTTGTATGAAAGAGTCATTTGGATTTTAGGGAAAATCGTGTTTTAATTTGAGTACGCTTCGGAATGTCTTTTCGATGTACCCGAGAAAATGCTTTATTCTTTATGAGAAAGGTTTGATTTTAATTGTCCAAAACTATGGGATTTTCATTAAGTGTCGTTTTAACAAAACAAGAGTTTTAAACCTTCGTCAAAATAGGAATCGAGATCTATACGTTGCTTTCATAAAATGATGGGCAATTTCTAGGATCTCTTTCACCCTATGCATAAAGATTTAATAAAACGTCAATTATTTATAAAATCATTTCGTATGATGTTTTGGAAACGATTTTTTCTTTAGCTTTCTCGTTAGATAGGAATCAACATTCATTAACGTTTCTCAAATTTTTACCTCGTGATTCTAATATCCTACTTTGATTGATTTTATGAAAATCTTGACATTTAGCTTTGAAATCAATTTCGTGTCATAAATCAAATCAAGCATTAAAATGCGTTGGGGCTATTCATGGGCATGTAAGCCATCAAAATATCCCCGAACGCCAATCAATCACAAATTTCACTATTTCGGGGCCTTAAGCACGATTCTCGCCTTAGCGTCGTTTTAAGGCCCAACGATTACATATTTACAATGAGAACTACGTCATCTCTACTTCTTACATCAAGATATGTCCATCATCGGATCGGGACCCCGGGGTCGCTTTCCTAGGCTCACAACCAAGTATCCACACACAAACAATCGGATATTACAAGAAAATAAACCAACCCGGATAAATCTAACAATACCAAGACATCTTACAATAACGATTTAGAGGAATTGATACCGAATATAACACCTTAAAACCAACCAAGAAATTAATGAACGAATATCATCGGGTTATTAGGAAGAGTTTATTCCGATGGAAATTTCACTCATAATCCCTAATTCATTGTTCAACAAGATACATGAAAATTATATCTAATTTACCCAAATCAATAGGACATGAATTGCTAGAACAAATAGAAATTTTCACCTTGCAATTGATCTCAAATGGATGTGAACTTGTGTATTTGAATAGGATAAATGATGTATTTGATACAATCAAACTCAAAAGAATTAATTCCCACTCTTTTTTTCCTCTTCTTTCTCCCTATTTTGTTGCAAAATCTAGCTATTTTCTCTCTATTTCCGTGTTTTTTTGCTGCTGCAGAAATTCTTCTTCTTCCCAAAACTGCTGAACCCCCTGTATGCTGCCGAAGCTGCCTTAAATAGGCTGGCCAGAGCCAGCCGCAGATCTATCTGCGGCTGGCCGCAGATAGATCTGCGGCTGGCCAGCTGGCACGCCTCCCATCGCACTCAGCTGCTGAGTGCTGATTTCCCGGTTTTCGTGCTGGCGCACTCACTTGGCCGCAGATCTATCCGCGGCTGGCGGGCTTGACTTTCTCGATTTTCGTGCCACGCCTCGATTTTCGTACCGCAACGTCGGTTTTCGCTGACAGGCTCGTATTCCGCAGTCCGGGAACTCCCGGAAGACGTGCCACCTCATTCGGAAGTGTCTGCTTCGGACGGCTTTATTGTCACGTAAACTTGGGTTGCCCAAAGCATTGCGGCGGGGCCGGGCGCTCGCCCTTGTGCCCGCTCCTTTGCTCCCGCAAGCTGGTTCAATTGACGATTTCGCCCTCCTGTCATGGTTAGTAGAAGGAAACGCAAAATTTGGGTGTCTACAGCTGCCCCTCTTTATCATGTTTATGAAATGATAAATGAAATGAACAGGATAAAGAATAGACACTCGATGCATGAATGACAGTTCGTAAGGATGACAGTACATACATGATGCCACACATATAGCTTATGATGCAACACAAGATGTAATGCATGCAAGACATTCGTAAGAGTGTCAATGTATCAATCCCTTGACCGTGTTTGTTAGTCTTCGGGTTCACTCTTTCAATCTATCGTCTCGTTCGGGGCCGGGTATCGTCGCCGGTCACCCATCTCGTAACCCCCGGTTATCGTCGCCGGTTGGTTATCTGTCGGAGCCGGTTATCGTCGCCGGACATCCGTCTCGTGATCGCCGGTTATCGTCGCCGGTCAATCGTCTCGTCGGGGCCGGGTATCGTCGCCGGTCACCCATCTCGTAACCTCCGGTTATCGTCGCCGGTCGGTTATCTTGTCGGAGCCGGTTATCGTCGCCGGTCATCCATCTCGTGATCGCCGGTTATCGTCGCCGGTCGATCGTCATGTCGGGGGAGCCGGTTATCGTCGCCGGTCACCCATCTCGTAACCTCCGGTTATCGTCGCCGGTCGGTTATCTTGTCGGAGCCGGTTATCGTCGCCGGTCATCCATCTCGTGATCGCCGGTTATCGTCGCCGGTCGATCGTCATGCCGGGGCCGGGTATCGTCGCCGGTCACCCATCTCGTAACCTCCGGTTATCGTCGCCGGTTGGTTATCTGTCGGAGCCGGTTATCGTCGCCGGTCATCCATCTCGTGATCGCCGGTTATCGTCGCCGGTCGATCGTCATGTCGGGGCCGGGTATCGTCGCCGGTCACCCATCTCGTAAACTTTTCACTTCAACACGTCAAATGGTTGCAAGGGAGCAAGGTGGGACCCACCAGGGCCAGCCGCAGATGGATCTGCGGCCAGCCGCAGATGGATCTGCGGCCAGCCGCAGATACATCTGCGGCCATGATCGGGCCTTAAATCCAACGCGGCTCCTCCAGATCTGTCACTTTCAACTTGTAATTCAAAGAGATTCTCTCGATTTTTCTTGTTCGCAAGGGCTTTTTGTCGATTTTTTCAACTTTTCCTGCAAAAAAAACTGTTCCGGTAGGATTGATCTACACGCTACCGGTAACACTTTGACCGGTCACTTTTCAATTTCGTCAATGTTTTGCTATACATTTGACTATTTGCATGTTTAGAGATAAAATGTATGCTTTACAATGCTATGTAATGTACCATCATAAATACATGCTATGTATCAACTATGTGAGTCCTATTTTATGTTCATGAGGCGGTCCCACATATTGTTATTCCTTTTCTGCAATAAAATCATGCATTACATGCTGTAATTACATATATGAATGCAATTTAAATCTGTTTGAGGCTTTGATTGATGGAAAACACGTTTGGCTTATGCCTGGGATGTTCAATTTACAAACGGAACTCTGCCGATTTTTTTTTTTTTTTTTATTTTTTATTTTTTTTTTTTTTTTTTTAAGCATGCATCATGTTGCATTAATCATATGATGAGGCTAGAAATTTAGAAATGTTCATTACATAATTTTAAAAGGAAACTTACCTTCTTTCTCGCCCGTTCTATTCCAGCTATGGATCGTGATGCGCCCAGTAGCTCCTCCGCCTCTCGGACTTCGGGTGTTCGCCGTCGTAGGGCTGCACCCACTCCTGTTCCTCCTCGGACCCGTCAGGCTCGTCGTTTGACGGAAGCTGTTATTCGTCCTGGTCCTCCGGACGTTGAGGAGGCTGTTCCCCCGGAGGGTCGCTGGCAGAGGGGCCATCCTCCAGCACACCGGCTCCATCTACTCATCAGGCTCCTTCTGGCGCCTCTGTGCAGATACCCGATCTTTTGGGTCGGGATCTCAGTCGTCACCCCTCAGCATCTCTCGTGGCTAACGAGGTATATTTCAGCTCTATTCTGATTTCACTCTCAATTTCTCCATTCTCCTTTTATCCGGATTGACCTCTTGGTGATTGCCCCAGGTACCCGAGTTTACCCAGCCGAGGGGTAACTGGTTCAACATCTATTCCCTTTACGCGGCCCTGCACAGTGATTATCGGGCGATGGTGGACTCTTGGGGCTTCCGACATTTCTTCACTATCATCCCCCGCCAGTGCCCCTGGGGTTACATGAGGGCTTTATCCGAGCGATGGTTCCACCAGACGCAGTCTCTTCATCTCCTCGACTGCGAGGTCGTGTTGACCCCATGGGACTGGAGGTACATTACCGGCATCGAGTTTACCGGTTCCCGCGTCCCCTTGGATCTTGATATCACTCCTGTGGAGGTTCGAGCTTTGCTGGGCTTCGCTGCTGAGGACCGGGTCTTTAAGGCCCGCAGTATCCGATCTGGTGCCTTGGCTGTCGATGCAGTCGGGGGTCTGTACGCACTGCCCATTCCCGCGGATCAGGGCACCAGGGACATTCTGCTACGACGCCTGTTCCTGACCATCATGAGGGGTTGTTTTCTGGGGAATAACTCCTCTACCATTCATTTCAGCGTCGTAGGAGCGGTCAGAGACGTTGGACCGCATCGGTGACTATGACTGGGGGTCATTCACCTTTGCCTATTTCCTCCACGGCATGCGTCTACGCTCAGAGGGACAGACTGATGCCTGGCTCGGCTTCTACCATTTTCTGTTGGTGAGTCCCCTCCTCCTCTCTCTTACTGTATTTCTTTTCCTTTCATCTCTTTTCTGTATTTGATAGTGACTCATGCCTTGCCTTGCTTCTATTCACAGTTCTGGGCTTATGAGCGGCTTCCATGTCTGAGGCCTATCACTACTCTGGGCCCGGACACTTATCCTCGGGGTCGGCGATGGCATCACAGTACTCTCGAGGAGGTCCCCGTGTCTGGGCAGTTTTTGCACACTGTCGCATCCAGCTGGAGCTGATCACGGCTTGCAGAGGTCGTCTGGATTCCCTACCTCTCCGATCATCTGACTGTGGGGGTTTGCTGACGGGCATCCTTCCGGCCCGGAGTTCGAGCTTTCCACCCGTCGCCTCACTTTGCAGAGTGTTGGAGGCTGGGTGATGTATCTGGGAGAGCGCGCATTCAGATGCGTCAACTGGGGAGATCCGCATCCCGCACTCCCTTTCTTTCACTACTTTCTGGCCGCTGGATTCTCAGCCTTCAGAGATCATGCTTGCCGGGGAGGATGGTCGGATGCTTTCCACAGGTCCCACTACGAGTGATGCATTCCGCACATGGTGGGTGCCCCGTACCATCGGTCCTCAGACTCGGGCCACTTTCTTCCTTGGAGACATGGTTTCCAGGCTCGGTGACGATGACCGATTGGGCTGCCTGTGTTCGGACCCCTACCCACGCTGAGCAGATCGCCTCATTGACTCGTCAGGTAGATCAGTTGTCGCTGTTTATTCGGGGGTTGGGCCGGGGCCCCGGAGGAGGCTTACACCTACGATCCTGACGGTGCAGGTTATGATGCAGGCCCGAGTTCATCTGATGCCACAGCGCATCCCTACATCCCTGATATGAATTTTGGTCCTCCGAGCTCGGCGACTCCAGGGGATCAGTTCGAGGATCCTGCTTTCATAGATGATACTGATTTTATTTAGACCAGGATAGGATAGGGTCTTTTGTATCAGCACCTGCTTTAGATTTCTTTTTTCATTTATGCACTATGTACAGGAACTCATTTATTTATTTATGCACAGTTTTCTTTTTCATTTTTATGGGATTCACCTGGTTTATTATTAACTGTATGATTGCATGCTCTTTTATTTATGGATAGAGAA
Source organism: Aralia elata (assembly GCA_034770075.1). Taxonomy (NCBI): domain Eukaryota; kingdom Viridiplantae; phylum Streptophyta; class Magnoliopsida; order Apiales; family Araliaceae; genus Aralia; species Aralia elata. The sequence continues at coordinate 27,859,494 of CM068387.1, forward strand.
TGACCCCTGTACAGTCTTTTTGATACTATTTTTTTCACAGATGTCGTCCTCGGATGCCGTGGTTCGTTTGGATTCCATTCCTCCCACAGGGTTTGATTGGCAGCCTCTTCCGCTGGTTGGACAGTTTACTGCCGGCAGACAGGATTATCGCAGATGGTCTTTTGGGACATTCTTGGTCCTTACTGACCTTTCAGGTGCCAGCGGGTTTTGTGGATGGTCTTCTGAGCCATTGGGCCCCTGCCCGTCAGGTGTTTTAGGTTTGGGACAGTAGAGCTGACCCCCACCCTTGAGGAGTATGCTCGCTTCACCGGCCTGCCGTTGGATGGTCCCTGTGCTAGGGTTACCGTTGGTTCCATGCGCCGTCAATTCTTGACTTTTACCGGTTTGCGGAGGGCTGTCCTATTACCGGTAATCACATCAGACCATATGGTTCCCCTTCAGTTCTTCATTGACCGATTTGGCTCACCTGACGGTTTTCGACTTTTCTTCGGTGATTTTTCCGTGTCCGAGGAGCGCTGGGGCGCCTTAAGAGTGGATGTCCTGATGGCCTGTGTCATCTCAGTTTTGTATTTGCCTGCAGGACCCGATCATTTGGACATGCGGATTGTTGCGGCCGTTCGGGCCCTTCAGGAGGATCACACCATTCTCCCCATGATATTGGCGGATACCTATATGTCGGCCACATATTGCCGGTCCTTCCGAGGGAGATTCTTCAGAGGGAGTTCGACCTTATTGTACATGTGGTTCATGAGTCATCTTAGTCCCATCGGCCATTTCCGTCGCCAAGGGTTTTGCTTCAGCCATGACATAACCACGCAGTTTTCGCTTCGTCCCGCGAGTTGTACTGATGTTGCCTCCTGGACATCATTTTTGTCTATCATTGAGGACCCCTTTCATCTATTGGTTTACTCGGGCTATTGCTCCTTCGTGAGCTTCTTGACTCATGTGCCTGGCCTGGATTTCATTCCCATTGCTGGGTTAAGGGGCGTGACGACCTATCATCCCCTGGCAGTTATGGGGCAGTTTGATCAGACACAGGATTTACACCCCTTCGCGGGTACAGCCTCATACCGATTCCTTATGTCATCCTACACAGAGAGGGATCTATTGCAGGTATACGAGCTTTGGGACCGCAGGATCTTTGCCGAATATAGTGCGAGCTGTCACATCCAGACATTTGCCTACGTACAGTGGTTGCGTGGGGACCTGGATTCGGCTAGTTTGAGTCGGACTGGGGCCTTTGATGACTCTGGAGTGATTTTCACAGAAGATACCACAGACCACTCCATTTCAGCCGATTCTGCCCCGAGTCGGGTCGCTGAGGATTCCCGACTCCGCCTGGCCCTGATTACTACTGAAGCCGAGAGGGATGCTGCCCTTGCCGAGAGAGATGAGGCCATTCGGGCTAGAGATGCTGCCATTGCTGATAGAGAGGCCATTGTATTTCAGACCAGGGCAGTGGTAGATGCTCATTTTGGGACTGTCAGCCGAGCTACTGCTTTACTGGATCGTATTGATATGATGGGGCAGCAGATTGCAGGAGATGCTGATGCTTCAGATCTATCCACCACCCTGTCCATCCTGCTCCGGCTAGTTTCAGATTTGTAGATTATTTTATTTCCTGCATAGACTATGTTGGTTTCATCAGTTATTGAAAGATAAATCTTGTAATAAAACGACTTATATATATATAGACATGCATTTAAATTTAGTCATTTTCCCCTTTTGTCGTATCATTGCCCTCCATTGGATCATCATTTTATCCAACTGACCATGATTTTGACATTTCGCCTTCTTTCTTTCCTCAAGATTTGATGGAGATTTGACAGATATTGCCGCACACCTTTTGATTTCGTCGGATTAAATCTCAGATTTTGGGATAACTGTTTGGGTTGGATCAGGGTATGTATTCTGGGATGAAACTGGTTAGGCAGTTGGTTTCGGGAAGGTTTTGAGGGTGTAGGAAGGTTTTATCGGGCTATCGAAAATTGGTTTTGGTTGGGGAAAGGATTATTTTTAAAGGATCGGACCGCGCCATGATGGCTGCCTACGTACCCCCACAAGTTGGGAGATCAGGTCCTACGTAGTTCGCTCTCGAAGGAAAAAAAGAACTGATGATTTAAGCGTAGAACCGCTTCACCGAGTCAGCATTGAGGGGTTGTGGAAATACCTCACCATCCATTTCTTGCAATATGAGGGCTCCTCCGGACAACACTTTCTTAATCACGAATGGTCCTTCCCAATTCGGGGCAAACTTCCCCCTGGCTTCGTCCTGACAAGACATGACTCTCTTTAGCACCAGGTCATTCTCCTTGAATTTCCGAGGTCTTATCTTTTTATCGTACGATCGAGAGATCCTCTGTTGATATAGCTGACCATGCCAAACGGCAGCCACCCTCCTTTCATCAATTAGGGCCAATTGGTCGTATCGACTTTGCATCCAATCCTCCTCGCTTATCTGAGCATCGATCACTATTCTGAGGGACGCCATCTCAACTTCAACTGGCAGGACAGCCTCCATTCCATATACCAAGGCGTAAGGGGTTGCTCCCGTAGAAGTACGCGTGGATGTTCGGTATGCCAGCAGGGTGAGGGGTAACAGATCCGGCCATCCCCGATGATTAGCAGACATTTTCGCCATGATCTTCTTGATGTTCTTATTGGCCGCCTCCACTGCCCCATTCATTTTGGGACGGTAAATGACGGAATTGAGGTGCTTAATCTTGAACTGGTCACACAGTCCCTTCATGAGGGCATTGTTTAAATTCTTGGCATTGTCAGAGACCACAACCTCAGGTTGCCCATATCGGCAAATGACATTATTCCTGATGAAGCTGACGATGACCTCCTGAGTTACTTTAGGGAAAGACGCTGCCTCTACCCATTTGGTGAAATAATCGATCATGACGAAAATGAACCGGTGCCCGTTGCTTGCTTTGGGCTCTATTGGTCCGATTACATCCATCCATTCCCCACATCGAAAATGGCCACGGGGAGGTCATACAGTGCAGTTCATGGGGAGGCGTATGTATCACATTACCGTGCGCCTGACATTGATAACACACCGTTTGACATGATCTTCGCAATCGGCCCTCAGCGTCAACCAATAATGCCCTGTCCTCAAAATCTTTTTGGCAAGCATCGGTCCACTCATATGGGGCCCACACACTCCACCATGTATTTCATTCATAATCTTTCGGGCCTGTGTTTTCATCTACGCACTGCAACAGTCCCAACCCGGCATCCCTTTTGTAGAGTGAATCGCCACTCAGGTAAAACTTCATCGCCATCTTTTGAATTCTCATCCTTTCAGTCCGATTTGCCTGATCGGGAAGGGATCTGTCTCTCAGATCTTCCCTTATGTCGTGATACCAGTGCTGCCTAGTCAAAACACCCTCGTTTGATAACACTGCCACATTTTCCTCATATGCCGGGGCATTCTGTACGGTGATCTCAATCTGTGGACTGTCCCTACTCTTGATCACGTGGATTAAGGAAGCCAAAGTCGCCAACGCATCGGCAAAATCATTTCGTCCCCGAGGAATATGGCGGAAGGCGATATCTTCGAACTCTTGCATAAGCTGGGTGACACAACGATGGTATGGAAGTAACCGAAGCTCCTTAGTGTTGTATACCCCAATTGCTTGTCTGATTACCAATTCTGAATCCCCGAACACCGCTAGTCTTTTTTACTCCCATGTCACGGGCCAATCGGAGTCCCCAAGATACACCCCTCGTATTCAGCGGTGTTGTTCGAATTGCTGAAACGAAGCTTGGTGGCCACGGGATATTGTTCTCCGGTAATAGAGACTAGGACCGCTCCGGCTCCTGCCCCCTCGGCATTCATGGCACCATCAAAATACAGCTTCCAGAATTGTCCCTCGTCATCACATTTTTCGTGCGATACCCAAAATATATCCTCGCCCGGAAGAGGAGTTTCTAACGGCTCCGTCCCTCCTGCCGGGGCTTCTGCCAACTGATCTGCAATTCCCTGCCCTTTCATGGCCTTCTGGGTCACGTACACCATGTCAAACTGTTGTAAAATTAACTGCCATCTTGATAGTCGACAATTCAGCATGGGCCTTTCGAAAATATATTTCAGGGGATCCATTCTTGATATCAGGTACGTTGTATGCCCATGGAGGTAGTGCTGTAATCTCCCTGCCGCCCAGGCCAGAGCACAACAAGTCTTCTCGATGGGAGTGTAATTCTGCTCACATTGGCTAAATCTTTTGCTGAGGTAATAGATGGCCTGCTCTTTACCCGCCTCATTTTTCTGTCCCAACATACATCCCATCGCGATGGTGTTGACGGATATATACATAAATAAAGGGATCCCATCCTTCGGGGGTACCAGCACTGGTGCCTCCGTCAGTTGTTTCTTAATGATCTGAAAAGCCTTCTGACACTGCTCATGATTCCCATTCTTGGGAAGCACCCTTTCTTAACAATTTAAAAATCGGCTCACATGTAGTCGTCAAGTGAGATATAAAACGGCTGATGAAGTTTATTCTCCCCAGGAATCCTCTTATCTCCTTCTCTGTGCGAGGTGCTGGCATATCCACAATGGCCTTAATCTTTGCTGGATCCAACTCAATGCCCCGATCACTAACCAGGAAACCCAAGAGCTTGCCCGACTGTACTCCGAAAGCGCACTTGGCTGGATTGAGTTTCAAATTATACTTTCTGAGCCGATCGAATAGCTTTTTGAGATGGGTTATATGATCAGATTCTTCCTTCGATTTCACAATAATGTCATCCACGTAGACTTCTATCTCCTTGTGCATCATATCGTGGAACAAGGCCATCATGGCTCTCTGATAAGTAGCCCCTGCATTTGTGAGACCGAAAGCCAGTCGTCTGTAGCAGAAAGTGCCCCAGGGGGTGATGAATGCGGTCTTTTCCCGATCTTCCTCCGCCACCATTATCTGATGATATCCCGCGAAGCAATCCACAAAAGAATACATTTCGTACTGGGCTGTGTTATCTACCAGGATGTGTATGAAAGGCACCGGGAAGTTATCCTTGAGACTGGCCTTGTTTAGATCTCTGTAGTCTACGCATACCCTCACCTTTCCTCCAGGTTTAGCCACTGGGACCACATTGGATAGCCATTCCGGGTAAGTGGACACCATAATGATTCCCGCCCTGAACTGTTTGATGATCTCCTCCTTCACTTTTAAGCTCCACTCAGGTTTCAACTTTCTTAGTTTCTGCTTGACAGGCCTGAAACCCTCCTTGATGGGCAACCGGTGCACCACAATGTCGGTGGATAATCCGATCATATCCTCGTGCGACCAGGCAAAGACATCCTCATATTGGCTTAGTAACTCAATTATTTCTGCTTTTTGGCTGGGGTTAAGGTCTGTCCCTATCTTGAGTTCTTTTGGATTGTCAGGGGTTCCAATATCAACGGTGATGGTTTGGTCCAAGTTGGGTTTGGGTTTATCCTCGACCCATCCTTTGATCTCGTCAGGTGCGTCGTCGTAATCTGTCTCGTCTTGTTCAATGCCCATTAAATCGAAATCCAGCTCAATGTCAAAATCATAATCATCATTCAAATTTGAAGGACCATCTGTTAGGCAAGGATTACTCAAATGGGTACACCTGACATGAAACAAAATACTTGTCATATATAAATCATTTTTTCACGACGATCGCAATTTCAAATAACACGAAGAAACGACACAATTATGCAGAAATAAAACAACAACAAAATAAAACTTCTTCATTCCCCCTCATCTGGGGTCAACCACCCTGCCGTCGAGCTTTACCCCTGTTTGGATATCACTGGTTTCTGGGTCCAATTGTCGATGGTCAGGTCAGCTGAAAATGCGCTGGATGACAGAGGTCCTCACATCGGACACCTCCCCGATGATTACGGATACGTCGCCTGAGTTCTCCTCCATACCCTCTCCAGGAATAATCAGTCCTGCCCAATCGATGACAGGCACAACTTGTTGGGCTCCCCGGTGGTATGACAATATTCGTCCCCTCCTTACTGCTTGTTGATTGTCCGGGGATGTAGCATTTGGTTTCAAACTCTTTTGCGACCTCCTGCAGGAAACTTTCCCTCCGGGCCGACTCATTACGTGTGGGGGTTAACTCTTCATTCCCTGCCCCAATCATAGGTCCGCTGATCCCCTGCTCATTGTCGGCTTTGGTCGCTGGACTGCCAACTAGTCGAATCGGAGTCGCACCCTGACGGTGTCCCCCGTACTGCGCCCACATGGTATCCCAATCCTGCCTTGCCTATCTGCTGTGGTAGGTGGATGGGCTTGGTGATTCCCTGACTGCTTTTCCCTAGTCCTTGTCCAGGTTGGAAGTTCATTTTAATCATTTTCCCTTGCCACACAAAGGTGAGTTCCGGAGAGACCCTTGGTTTCACAGCTGGAGCTCCCAGGCATCTATAATGGGGAGTGCTAATCTCTAGTGCTTGAAAGCTGGCAGGCGCCGCTGACTCATCCACATTGATTACTGGTAGGCCACTCCTGGGAGGAGAAGGGTCATCACATTCGGCCGAGATTGTTACCAGATTCCCATCGATGATCAACTTGATTTGTTGGTGGAGCGTGGAAGGAACTGCCCCCCGGCCATGTGTATCCACGGCCTCCCTAACAGCAGGTTGTAGCTTGCCGTAATATCTAGGACTTGGAAGGATATATCAAAAGTACAGGGCCCTATCTCCACTGGCAATTCTATCTCTCCGATGGTATCCCTCCGGGATCCGTCAAAAGCCCGAACCACCACATGACTGGCTCGCAGGCGCTTGAGACTGATGTTCATTTTCTTCAGCGTGCTGAGAGGACATATATTCAATGCCGATCCCCCCCCGTCGATCAGCACCCCATTCATGACATATCCTGAGGAGATTACCGCGATGTGTAGCGGTTTTCGGTGCCCCCTTCCCTCTTTGGGAATGTCCTCATCCGTAAAGGATATTGCATCGGTTTCCAATAAGTGGCCTATCAGCTGGCCGAAACCCTCCTCACTAATTTCTTTGGACACAAATGCCTCCTCTAGAACCTTCATCAGGGTTTTGCAATGCTCACTGGATGACAACACCAAGTCCATGACTGATGTTAGGGTTGATTCCTCATTTAAAATCTGGATCCCCCTCATTTCTGGGTGATCCATCCTTTTCAAAAACTCTATGGCCCTTTCCTCGGAAACCTCTTCATTTTTTCTCTTTTGGCTCTCAAGGACTTGCCCGGGAAGATATAAGGGGTTCCCCCTGGTCGTCACGGAAGCACAACTGGCCGCTTCCTCGGGTATTCCCCCGTAATTCCAGGGTACAGTCTTCAGACTACTGATAGGGAGTTGTGGCCTTGCAGCAAAAATGATGGGCCTCGGAGCTGTCAACTTGATAGGTCCCTCTATGTTATTCGTACTTACCCCTATCAACTTGATGGGCGTTACCCTCGCACTCCCATGGTCATGTATCACATTTATCATCTCCTCAACTTTCTGCACATAGTTCAACCTTGGCGGCTCCCCCGCCTCACTTGCCTCCGTCGCATTGACTCCCCCTCCATCATGTCTTGGCAGGGGATTTGCCTTAACATTCGGTGAAGAATCCGGCTGTTCCACCACAATCTCTCCACTGTCAATCAGGTTTTTGTTTGGATTCGATGCTTTAACGTCCAGCAATCCTGTGTATCATGGCCAGGGGAACTGGAGTGGTATGCACACCGCTTGCTCGGGTCAAACCTTCTACCCTTTGGGTCACTCGGGGGTGCCAAACCAACAATCTTCTTTTGGGCTACTAATACCGCTAATACTCGTTCAAGCGGCTCCCCGAGCGGGGTGAAATACTCGGTTTTGCGATGCCTCATATCTTCTTCGCCCCTCTGCTCTTTGATCTGAGAAATTGGGCTGTCGGGGTGGCCCTCCCCTCTGTGCCTGTACCGGAAGATGGTTTTCTGCTTTACTGGACGACCCTTGTAGGATGAGGGAGACATTCCTCTTCCTTCCTCTTTTGGACTCTCCGGGAAGTGCTACCATAGTTTCCATTCTGTATTTGCTCGGCGGCAGTTTCTAAAGCAGTAAGATCCCGGATTTTACCCGATTTCAACCCCATGTCAACCATCTCTCCATTGTTTAATCATTTCCGCAAAAGGTCTTCCAATCCCTGAGATGACCCTCTCATAATACGGTGCCTCCTGAATGTCTACAAAGGTCATTACCATCTCTGATTCGCTCATCGGGGGAGTTACCTGGGCAGCCATGCCCCTCCATCTTTGCGCATATTCCCTAAAGGATTCCCTAGGCTGCTTTTTAACCTTTGTCATTTGGTACCTGTCAAGAGCCATCTGGGCCTGAAAGCTGTTATTGGGTTAAGAAGGTATGGGCCAATTCCTCCCAGTTATGGATTCGGGCGTTGTCGAGGCGGGCATACCATATTCTTGCCTCCCCTGTTAAGCTTTTCTGAAATAGCTGCATTTCTTAACCCCTCGTCTTCGGCATACGACCCGAGTTCTCCAATGTAGATTTTCAAGTGTGTATAGGGGGTCTCCCTTTCCATTGTATTTTTTCAAACTCGGGAACTTTAAACTTTTCTGGATATCTGGCCCCGGGGGAGGGAAAACACACAGATTCTGAGTAATTAACCCTGCCCAGGGAGCCTATGCCCTTTAGAGATTGGATGGTTTCCTCCATGTATTTCATTTTTCTCCGAAGGTCGTCATGGTCCCCCTCCTCTGGGATAGTAATCACTGTCCTGCTAGGTATGGGAACGGCCTTTGGGATGACTGGCTCGTCCTTAAGTCGGGGTTGGTCCTCTTTAAGCAAGTTTGTACCATTTTTAGGAGGATTCTGATCATCCCCTGGTGGTGGAGTATTATGCGATCCCTGATTTACCGGATCCTGTCTGATCAAGAACTGTTCCTTTAACATTGTGGCCATTTCCATCATCTGTCTCTTAAAATCATCAAACTCCTCCCGAGATATGGAATTATGGTTAGGAAGATCAGCCATTTCAGATGTAGAGACCTGGGCTTTCTTAGACTGCGAACGGGTTTGAGGAGCAATCCTACAGAGACAAATGGTTCGAAGTTTAGTTCTGGGGAACTGAAAACATGGATGCATGCTAAAGCTATAAATTTTTGTGTGTTTTTTTTTTTTTTTGGGTTTTTTTTTAATCTTTCCCTGTAAAACAGAAAGTTAGTAGTCCCTTAGTGCCATAACCAATGCCAAACATGCTTTATTATGCTCCCCCAACTATTCCCTGCAATTCACAGCGGTTAGTAATCTCTTTCGACACAGAAAAAAGGGATGTATGAATATTGAATGAGATCATGACATTTAGACATATAAACGTAAAAAGGCATGAAGAGACTTTTCCTGCGTTGGGTTAATCTGAGGCTGACCTACCCTAGGGTTACTCTCGCGGGCTTTTCGGCATGAAGGTTCCCAAATCTTCGCAATCTACTCGTTTGAGCCCTTTCGATTGGAGCGGATTTGAGTGGTGCGTTTCCTGAGCCATCTCCGGGGAGCAGCCCCATCGAGTCCAGTAATAAGCAACCGACAGGTTCGCCTCAGGAGGAGGTACTCTCTCAACATACATTCACATTCATCGTCCTCACCGTATGCAAATGATTACTTTGAAGTAAAGCCATTCCATTCAATCATTCATTCATTGGACGAAACACGCATTCACACAACAAAAACACAAAAGATCAAAATATCGCATGCACACACATATTCATGAATTTTTAAAGGATAGAATAGCATCAAGATTTTAATGCGGCTTAAGCCCTCTAATGTCCCCAGCAGAGTCGCCAGCTGTCGACGCCGGGTTTTTTCTCTTGCTTCTCGTCTTTTCCAATTTTTTAGGCCTTTTTGATTTAGATGACGTTTGGAAAAGGTCGGCATTGATGTCGACGGGGTTTTGGAAGATCGTTTTTTATGATGAGCCAATTAACCAGAGTCGCCAGTTGGTATATTTACAATGGATGTACCAACTCATCCGAGTTTTCGTTTTTTTTTTATTAAATCGCTGGCTCATGTGTGACTCCGAATTAATTAGTCTGCGAATCGAGATTCATAGAGTTCGGGGGCTAGCTTAAGTGAGGGGAAGGTGTTAGGCACCCCTCGACTTCCGTGAAACACGGTTACCGCAATCTTGATGCTTTCCTATCCTTTAATTCATGAAATGTGTGTGTGTGCGCGCGCGCTTGTGTGTGGGTTGTGTGTCTATGTGAATGTTGTGGTGAGTTTGTATGAAAGAGTCATTTGGATTTTAGGGAAAATCGTGTTTTAATTTGAGTACGCTTCGGAATGTCTTTTCGATGTACCCGAGAAAGCTTTATTCTTTATGAGAAAGGTTTGATTTTAATTGTCCAAAACTATGGGATTTTCATTAAGTGTCGTTTTAACAAAACAAGAGTTTTAAACCTTCGTCAAAATAGGAATCGAGATCTATACGTTGCTTTCATAAAATGATGGGCAATTTCTAGGATCTCTTTCACCCTATGCATAAAGATTTAATAAAACGTCAATTATTTATAAAATCATTTCGTATGATGTTTTGGAAACGATTTTTTCTTTAGCTTTCTCGTTAGATAGGAATCAACATTCATTAACGTTTCTCAAATTTTTACCTCGTGATTCTAATATCCTACTTTGATTGATTTTATGAAAATCTTGACATTTAGCTTTGAAATCAATTTCGTGTCATAAATCAAATCAAGCATTAAAATGCGTTGGGGCTATTCATGGGCATGTAAGCCATCAAAATATCCCCGAACGCCAATCAATCACAAATTTCACTATTTCGGGGCCTTAAGCACGATTCTCGCCTTAGCGTCGTTTTTAAGGCCCAACGATTACATATTTACAATGAGAACTACGTCATCTCTACTTCTTACATCAAGATATGTCCATCATCGGATCGGGACCCCGGGGTCGCTTTCCTAGGCTCACAACCAAGTATCCACACACAAACAATCGGATATTACAAGAAAATAAACCAACCCGGATAAATCTAACAATACCAAGACATCTTACAATAACGATTTAGAGGAATTGATACCGAATATAACACCTTAAAACCAACCAAGAAATTAATGAACGAATATCATCGGGTTATTAGGAAGAGTTTATTCCGATGGAAATTTCACTCATAATCCCTAATTCATTGTTCAACAAGATACATGAAAATAATATCTAATTTACCCAAATCAATAGGACATGAATTGCTAGAACAAATAGAAATTTTCACCTTGCAATTGATCTCAAATGGATGTGAACTTGTGTATTTGAATAGGATAAATGATGTATTTGATACAATCAAACTCAAAAGAATTAATTCCACTCTTTTTTTCCTCTTCTTTCTCCCTATTTTGTTGCAAAATCTAGCTATTTTCTCTCTATTTTCCGTGTTTTTTTGCTGCTTGCAGAAATTCTTCTTCTTCCCAAAACTGCTGAACCCCCTGTATGCTGCCGAAGCTGCCTTAAATAGGCTGGCCAGAGCCAGCCGCAGATCTATCTGCGGCTGGCCGCAGATAGATCTGCGGCTGGCCAGCTGGCACGCCTCCCATCGCACTCAGCTGCTGAGTGCTGATTTCCCGGTTTTCGTGCTGGCGCACTCACTTGGCCGCAGATCTATCCGCGGCTGGCGGGCTTGACTTTCTCGATTTTCGTGCCACGCCTCGATTTTCGTACCGCAACGTCGGTTTTCGCTGACAGGCTCGTATTCCGCAGTCCGGGAACTCCCGGAAGACGTGCCACCTCATTCGGAAGTGTCTGCTTCGGACGGCTTTATTGTCACGTAAACTTGGGTTGCCCAAAGCATTGCGGCGGGGCCGGGCGCTCGCCCTTGTGCCCGCTCCTTTGCTCCCGCAAGCTGGTTCAATTGACGATTTCGCCCTCCTGTCATGGTTAGTAGAAGGAAACGCAAAATTTGGGTGTCTACAACGGCCCCTATATCGAAAGCCCCGTATCAAATGGCTCCGGTAGAAATGAAGGAGTTAATGGTGCAATTACAGGAATTGCTGGATAAGAAGTATATCCAACCGAGTGTTTCGCCGTGGGGAGCGCCGGTATTGTTTGTTAAGAAGAAGGATGGGTCGATGCGTCTTTGCATTGATTATAGAGAGTTGAACAAGGTCACGATCAAAAACAAGTATCTGTTGCCAAGGATTGATGACCTGTTTGACCAACTGAAGGGAGCAAGATATTTTTCGAAGATAGATTTACGAAGTGGGTACCATCAGTTGAAGGTGAGAAAAGAGGACATAACAAAGACGGCGTTTCGAACCAGATATGGTCACTATGAGTTTTTGGTTATGTCATTTGGTTTAACGAATGCGCCTGCAGCATTCATAGACTTAATGAATAGAGTATTCAAACCATTCCTGGATAAGTTTGTAGTGGTATTTATAGACGACATTCTGGTCTACTCCAAAACTCAAGAAGAACACGTAGAACATTTGAGGGTGACATTGGAGGCGTTAAGGAAAGAGAAATTGTATGCAAAATTCTCGAAGTGCGAATTTTGGTTGGAGCGTGTTCAATTTCTTGGACATGTGATTGATAAAGACGGGATTTCGGTGGATCCAGCTAAAGTGGAAGCTGTGATGAACTGGGATCAGCCGAAGACACCGTCAGAAGTGAGGAGTTTTCTAGGTTTGGCAGGATACTACAGACGTTTTATTCAAGATTTCTCCAGAATCGCCACTCCGTTGACAAATTTAACAAGGAAATCAGTGAAGTTTGTTTGGACGGAGAAGTGCGAAGAAAGTTTCCAAGAACTAAAGAAGAGACTAAGTTCGGCGCCTATGTTGTCTTTACCAGATGATACAGGAAATTTTGTGGTGTACAGTGACGCATCACATAAAGGACTAGGTTGTGTGTTGATGCAGAATGGTAAGGTTATTGCATATGCATCGCGCTAACTAAAAGACTATGAAAAAGGGTATCCGACCCATGATTTGGAGTTAGCAGCCGTGGTGTTTGCTTTGAAAATCTGGAGGCACTATCTTTATGGGGAGAAGTGTGAAATATACACAGATCATAAAAGTCTGAAGTATATTTTCGCGCAGAAGGATTTGAATATGCGGCAGAGAAGATGGATAGAATTGATCAAAGATTATGATTGTGAAATTCTATACCATCCGGGGAAGGCTAATGTGGTTGTCGACGCTTTGAGTAGAAAGGGTCGGGAGAAATTATTCTTGTTAACTGCTCAGGAGAAGCTCATTGAAGACATGGCTAAATTGGAGTTAGAGGTGCAGGGTTTGGCAGAGCCTAATGAAAACTTGTTCCAGATGGAAACTCAACCAACTTTGGTGGAAAAAGTGAAAGAAGCGCAACTTCACGATGAGGAATGTCATAAGATACGACAAAGAGTGCTTGAAGGTGAAGAGCTCAAATATAAAATCGATACCGAAGGGTTGCTGAGATTTGAAGGCAGAATCTGGGTACCGTCAGTATTGGCAATCAGAGAGGACATTTTGAACGAAGCTCACAGTTCACGATTTTCGGTTCACCCGGGAAGCATAAAGATGTACCAGGATCTTCGTCAACATTTTTGGTGGCCAAACATGAAGAGAGAGGTTGCTAAATGTGTTGTGAAGTGTTTAACTTGTCAGAAAGTCAAAGCAGAACATCAACGACCAAGTGGTTTGTTACAGCCCTTGGAGATACCAGAATGGAAGTGGGAGCATATCACAATGGACTTTGTGGTAGGGCTTCCAACTACTCAGAAGGGTTATGACGCAATATGGGTCATAGTTGACAGATTGACAAAATCAGCGCATTTCTTGCCGATCAAAATCAGATTCACTTTGGATCAGCTGGCAAAGTTATATGTCAAAGAGATTATCTCAAGGCATGGAGTTCCAGTATCAATAGTATCAGATTGAGACCCATGGTTTACATCAAAGTTTTGGAGGAGTCTACAAGCTTGTTTAGGGACACAGTTGAGAATGAGTACAACTTATCATCCTCAAACCGATGGCCAGAGCGAAAGAACAATCCAAACGTTGGAGGATATGCTCCGAGCGTGCGTTATGGATTTTAAGGGCAACTGGGATGATCATTTACCCCTGGTCGAGTTTGCTTACAACAATAGTCATCACGCTAGTATCGGCATGCCGCCTTATGAAGCATTATATGGAAGGAAATGCAGAACTCCATTATGCTGGGATGAGGTTGGTGAACGACGACTATTGGGACCCGAGTTGGTACAACAAACCGCTAAAATTGTCAAGGTGATAAGAGCCAGACTAATAGCCGCTCAAGACAGACAGAAGAAGTATGCTGATCAACACCGACAAAATCGCGAATTTGAAGTTGGCAGTTTTGTGTTTCTCAAAGTATCTCGCTGGAAGGGAAAGATCAGATTTGGTAAAAAGGGTAAACTCAGTCCGCGGTTTATTGGACCCTTTGAAGTGTTGAAACGGGTGGGTGAGGTAGCTTATGAGGTAGCTTTACCTCCTGAGTTAGACCACATTCACAATGTCTTCCGCATATCGGTGCTACGACCGTATAAGTCTGACTATAAACATGTAATAGAATATGAACCAATACAGTTTGAAAAAGATTTATCCTATGAAGAGATACATGTTCAGATAGTGGACAGGAAAGAGCAGGTTCTTAGAAATAAAGTGATACCTTCTGTTAAGGTAATTTGGAGGAACCACAGTGCTGAAGAAGCAACGTGGGAACTCGAAGAGATGATGATGCAAAATTTCCCTCAATTATTTGTTTAATCTTTATATTGCGATTCTGGGGACAGAATCTCTGTAAGGAGGGGAGAATGTAACGGACGATTTAATTGTGTTGTGATTCTGATTTAATTGCGTTGTGATTCTGGGGACAGAATCCTTTTAAGGAGGGAAAGATGTAACGAATGCAATTTTGTGATTGAATAAAAATATTTATTGCATTATATAAATATTTTTATTAATTTATTGAGCTGAATAAATAATTTATTAAGTTTTGTGGAATGGGTATATGTTGAGTTTAATAATGTTAAATGTTATTTGAATGTGATTTGTTATGTTTATTCTAATTTAATTTAATAATTAAATTAGATGATGAAAAGATTTATTTGAATAAATGATTTATTTGAATAATGTAATTCATTTGGTATTATTGTTATTGGTTAAATAAATTTATTATTTAAGTTTGTAAGGTTTAATTGAATTTATTTAATAATAAGTTCAATTAAATTAGAAGTGTGACATTTTAAACTATATGTTATGATGATTTATTAAAATAAATGAGAAAGTGTTTAATTCAGTTTTACCAAACAAGGCCTTAAGACCTTTAGTTAGAATAATGGGTTATTTTATTTAGTATTTGCCAAACAAGCCTTATGGCTTTTGAAATTTTATAACTGATGATACGTTATTATTATATTAAGTATCAGTTTTTATTTGTTTTTAATTTTCATCAGTTTTATATTTTTAAACTACGTCAGTTGTAAAAAGAAAAGAAAGAAGAGAAGAACAAAGTTTCAGAGAAAAAAAAAAGAGAAAGCAGAGCTTGAGAGTTTGTGAGAAGAAGAGAGAAATTGTGAGAGAATATTGGAGATTGGAGAAAGAATTTCCAAAATCAAAGAAGGTTAATCAAGTTTTAAGCAATAGAAGGTATAACTCTTGCTAAATTTTGTTCTTCACTGTATTTTGTTTCTCTGTATAAAAACTTGTTGGTTCAAAACATGAATTATTAGATTATAGTTGTTGCAATTGATATAAAGCATGTATTAGAAATTATGTGATGATTATAAACTAGTTTGAAGAAATAATTCATGAAAACATGCTTTAGAATTGAATTCTTAATGTGATGGTAACCTTTCATGTATGGCATATTTGTATGAAAATTGATGATTTAATTTGGATATTAATCAGTGATTAAATAATTGTTTATGATTATTTGATGAAAATAAGAATAATGCAAGAAGAATGGTTTTAATTGGTTGAAAAATGAGTTTACAGAGTTTGATATCATGAAAATGGTTAAAACTTGAATAAATCGTTTAACAGTGAAATTTTGGGTTTTAAATTGGTTGTTTATGTGTTAGAATGATTAAAATATTTAGAAAACATGTTGGGTAATTTGTTTGGTATCATATATGATGTCTGGGTATATTTAATTTGTTTTTCTGGATGGTAGATTTCGGAAAAATTTGGCCAAATTGGCCTAAGTTTTCACTAGTTCGCGAGCTGGGAAGACGACAGTCGAGTCTCTCGCCCCGGTGAGAGAAATGAACTTATTTCTTCGCCCCGACGGCAGCGTCGCCCCGGCGACAAATTTGTTAAGCATAACTTCGCCCCGGCGACGATTTTCTTAAGCTTTTTCTCGCCCTGGCGAGAATCACTACTGTTAAAAAAAAATTATATTACTGATGTGACTAATTATATTACCATTTTACAATTAAATGTTTAGGTTGTTTAAGGATCGTGAATTACTTAAATTTGTAATCTACGCTTGAGGCAAGTTCTTTATCTCAATTTAATACTTTTACGTTGAGCAAGTTGTTCTTTCCTTTTAACTTGTTAATTTATTCAATGCAAGTTCGTTTATATTGAGCACGCTTATGACCTTAGCTTATTGATATTCAAGCAAGGTTACTATCATGCTACGTACTTAAGCTTTATTCCAATCATTGTTGTTATTCAAATTTCGAGTATAGTTTTATTGAACAAACTCTATTGATGAACTAGACAAGCAAACCCTTATTGAATCAGCTAGTCCTTAGTTGATGAGCGTTTCAAAGACTTAGAATATTTTCTATACTTGTTCCAAGCCAAGTTCCTTTTGGTACGGATTCAGATGATAAACTGAGATGAACAACCCTTATATATGGGATTACTTACGCGACAGCATTAAAATGTTTATGCACAATACATTGTACAAAGGGCTGATCCCCCTGAGTACGAGATGTTTGGTCCATAGTCTATATGACTGTTAAAGGTTACAGTAGAAATACTTAACCTAGGACATAGTTCGAGGTCTTGTGACCCTCAGATATAATTTCTAAATCTTGAAATCTATTTTTTTTCCTTGAACCGAGCATTTAAACGAGCTTTTAGACTTTGATCATTTATTGACTGAGATTCAGAAAACTATTGTTCCTCAGTTGAAATCCATTTCATTTAAATATTATTGTTATCGTACTTGTGAGCAATTGTTTGCTCACTCTTGCACTAAAACATTGCAGCTAAGCCAGAAAAGCAGGACGAGCCGTCCACGAGCAAAGGCAAGGGCAAGATGCATAAATAGTTAAAGATCTGTTATTTACTTGATCTTTGATTGTAATAAGACTTGTTTAAAATTATTTTATTCCGCATTTGATGTATTAAGGTTAAGATAACCTGGGATTTGATTATTTAATAGTTTGGTGATGTAACCCATTTTGGGAAGATGTTTCTTTAAATTTATTTAATTGTTATTGATTATGGGTAGTTAGATGTGAATGAATGAGATAGTGAACACTAAATCTGTGGGAATTAAGTACCTGAATTTGGGGGTGTCACAATTATTGTGAAATAATTGTTTAATGTGTGACAAATTAATTAGTAGTTTAATTCATTTGTTTAGTAATTTTATGTGATTAAATATGAATTTTATTTAATTTAATAAAGTTATATGGTTACATTATATGGTTACATTTTTATTTATTAAAATGTAACATTGAAAGTGTGTGTTATATAAATTAAAAGGGTTTTAAATTAGTTTACCAATCAAGGCCCTTAAAATTGTTTTTAATTTGGTTTTACCAAACAAGGTCTTAAGCCTTTTTAATTTTGAAAATAACCTAGTTTTGCCAAACAAGCCTTACGGCTTTTAAATGGTGTAACTGATGAGTAGGTTTTATACCTACTTATTGGGTACTAATTTGCTTCAATTGTTGCTAAACTCTTAGCTCCAAAGTGTGTTTTTATACATTTTCTGTCTTATTTTAGGTAATGCATCTCAATTCACATTCTATGGCATTTGTGCAATTTTAGAGTGATTTGACACGAGTTACGAGGCATATATTATTTGGGAATTAAATGATTGAAGGATGCTAGCACTGTGCGCGAGAATCGAGTGGACAGCTTGAAGAAAGTAGTGCAGGAACCTGACAGAGAGCGCAGCTGCGCCCAACTTAGCCTGAAAGCTAGCGCAGCTGCGCCCATGCCCTGCGCCCAGAAGCTGCCCAGCGCAGCTGCGCCTAGTTTGGCCTTGAGGCCGGCGCAGCTGCTCCCAACCCTGCCTGTTGAATCTTCTAGCGCGTAGCTGCGCCCATTTAAAGCAGTATCCAGGCGCATCTGCGCTCGTCGCCAGCCAGCCATGCAGACCACGTTTAAGACAGCTATGCAGGCTTGCCAAAAACATGCAATGCCAGGTTTTCAGAAAATTTGTGGAGTAATATTTTATCAGTTGGGAATCAAAACAAATCAACAAAAGACAAAAGAGAAGAATGAATATAATCATGCAGAGAACTAATTAGAGGGAGATCTCTTTTACGAAAAATCATTTTTACTGCATTCTATCTCCAAAAATGGAACATGGCTGTTGATCATCAAAATCACTTGGGAACTAAAGAATGGAGCTACATGGATGCTGAATTGAAGATTGGGAGTAAGGAATCAAGGATCATCACAACTTGGAAAATCAACGGATTTGCAGAAACAGAGAAACTGAAGCAGGTAGTTTTATTATTTTTTGTCTTTGATTTATTCTCTTATTCTGTAAGTACAATGATGAACCATTTGTGTATGATGACTTCTATTATTGTTAATATGAACTAAACTTAATTTTTGGGATTAAAATGAATCTTTTGCATTAACTGAAAATTGACATGCTTCCTTATTGGTTGGTTATGAATTGAATGACTAGCATAATTAATACTGAAACTTTAATTGCTTGATCACCAATTACTGTGATAATTTATATGGAATTGAGAAAGGAAATATAAATTAAGATCTGATTATGCTAGCATATGTTCATTATTTCTGCATTCCTCGTGGAGTTATGTTTCGTGCTTAGGATAGAGATATACCGAAGCACCATATGTGGCCAATTGAGAACTTATACCTCAACCCTTTTGATTGTAATTCACATAGAAATATAGTGCGTTATTCATCTAGGGTGTTCACATTCATTCTATCAATTGTGGATTTAGTGTGATACGAATATGGTGCATCGAGAGGTGGCCATATTTTGCATTCGTGTTCTCGACTAACATTCTATAATAACCAATTAGAAGCAATAGGAAGCATGGAAATCTCAGTTTTGTAATAAGTGAAATTATAATCCCAAAACCCATAAATCTGTATTTATAAAATTGTAATTTGCTTTATATATCTTTTTAGTAATCATTAGACAAATTTATCACATTACTCATATGTTTAAAGAAACCGAAATAATTATAAAATAGGTGTTTGTTAGTTGTAATTGCAATTCTATTCTCCGTAGGATCGATATCTTACTTACTTTATATTACTTGTAGATCACGTGCACTTGGGTGTATGAATCATATTTGTTATACATACAAATATCCCAACAAGTTTTTGGCGTCGTTGTCGGGAAATTGTAATTGCGTTTATAACTTTCATCATAAGTTTAAATTAGATTGATTTTAGTTAAACAAAATCTGTTCCTGTCTTAATTCTGTTTTATATTCTCTTACATTGTTATAGGTACTCTTGAGTAGTGTATGCATACTCGATCGAAGAATCCCGACCTATTCCCTTTCGAGGATAATATTGAGAAAAGGCTTCAACAGTTAAGAAAGTGTGCTGAAAATACTCTGGAGAATCTAGACCAACCACAAGCAATGGCGGGTGAAGCGCAAAAAGTATTAAGAGATTATGCTACGCCAAGGATCAATGAATTGTAATCAAGTATCACAAGGCCTGCCATAACAGCCAATTCCTTTGAAATCAAACTAGGAACTATCCATATGATCCAAAATTCTGTCCAATTTGGGGGAATGGTGGCTGACGATCCAAATGAGCACTTGATGAGCTTTCTAGAGATCTGTGATACATTTAAATTCAGTGGAATTTCAGAAGATGCAGTGAGATGCGATTATTCCCATTGACATTGAGGGATAAAGCAAAGAGTTGGCTACACTCACTACCACCGGGATCTATTACAACTTGGCAAGATTTGGCGCAGAAATTCTTAGCAAAATTCTTCCCACCAGCCAAAACTGCTAAGTTGAGAAATGACATCTCCTCATATGAGCAACATCATGGAGAATCCTTGTATGAGACATGGGAGCGGTACAAGGAATTATTGAGAAAGTGTCCACATCACGGTTTGCCACAATGCATGCAACTTAACACATTTTACGATGGGTTAAATATCCACACACGGGTAGGCATTGATGCAGCTTTGGGAGGAGCATTCATGGCTAAAAACTATGACGAAGCTTATGACCTTTTGGAGACCATGGTTGCAAATAACTATCAATGGCCAACTTCTAGATCCAGTCAACCAAAAATAGCAAGCATATTAGATGTTGACACAGCCACATCACTTCAAGCCCATATATCTGCTATAGCCAAAAGGTTTGACAACCTATATGAAGGAAAGGGGTAGTAAGTTCCCATGATTTGTGAGCTTTGTGCAGGTTCACACTCTTTTCACCAATGTGCTATCAATTCTGAATCTGTGCATTTTGTAAGCAACTATCAGCGGCCAGCAAATCAATATCAGAATAACTACAATCCGGGGAATAGGAATCATCCTAATTTCTCATGGAGCAACCATCAAGACTATCTACAAGCTCTAAAACCTCACAACCCTCCGGGGTTCCACAATCAGCAACAACCCACAGCTACTGATAAGAAGGTTGCTGATTTAAATGAAAATATGGATAGATACATGGCCAAAACTGAAAAGTTGGAGCAAGGCCAAGCATTACGCTTCAAGAGCTTGGAGAACCAAATGAGTCAATTGTTCAGTTTGTTATCAAATAGACCTCAGAGAGCTCTTCCTAATGACACATAAATCAATCCGAGGAGAAATGGAAAGGAGCAATGTCAAGGTGTCACCCTCAAAAGTGGAAAGCAAACTCTGCCAACCGGCGCAGCTGCGCCCAATTTGCAAGAGGAAACAGCGCAGCTGCACCCTTCCCCAGAAGCTGATTCTGCAGAGCTGTTTAGAGAGAAAGAAATGAAAGTAGTATGCACACAAGCCAATCATATTTGATATGATATAGCATATACTTTGTAATCTTATTCGTTTGTAAAAAGCATTTTACATTATCAACATAGTGCTGTTATATTAAATGTGATAAACCCATAGTTTTGAGCAATGCTTTTAGAATCATGATGGTGATCATGCTAATGAGATCTAAATTCTAGATAGCTCAAAAACTAAAATCGTTCCTAATCGTTGGATTACTAAAAAGGGGATTAGTGAATCCGGATAGATTAGTACATACGTTGCTTGCTCTTATGAAGAGGATGATTGATCTCATAATCATTTGTGTGGAGACACTAAAGTAAGTATGTAGGTGCTTATTAGAGAATAAGTTCACTGAACGTGGCTCGCTAAGGAATACCTAATGGAGTTTTACTCGCCTGTCAATAGGAATTCCTCTAGTGATAGTAGTACAAGTGATCCTTGGACTTGAGATCATCATAGTATCTTGTGTATGATGAGTTATACTTTGACATGTCCCTTAAGACCTTTAGGGTATATCAAAGGGTATGATTGGGTATAATAAGTTATACATGGAGATAGGTGAATGATCAATAAAGAATCTACCACTTCTAGTAAAAGGAGAGAATGTCATATGTGATTCGATAAATGACGACTCAGAAGTCTTTGGCCAAAGCAGAATGAAATTAGAAAGGAGTTTCTAATTTGCATTAATTAGAGTTGTGCATTTTAGAATCGAAATACATATAATTAAATAAAATAAGACTTGACAGTAATTCCATGTCTTATATTTAATTGGGACATTGTATGGTAGAAGGATTGAATTGTACGGTAACTATGCACTGAAAGGTTCTTTTATGATTAATGTTGAAATCTATATTATCTGGAAAGTCGTTGATCGCTAAGGGGGCTTACCCTTATTGTAGAATAAATATTATTTATTTAAATGAATTAAATAGTTTAATTTATTTATTTAAATAAGATTAGAATTGTTCTAATTGATTTATTCACAACCGGTTTAATATGGAGAACCTAAAGGGTCACACCGCAAAAGGAAAATATTTATTTAAGAAGTAAATGGCATAATTGTAATAATAAGTTAAGTGTATTTAATTTAGTCTATGGAGATAGAATAAATTAAATAGCTTAATATTTATTATTTAATATTTTAGAAATATTAAATATAAATTAATAAGAGGAGTCTTATTATTATTATTATTATTACTATTACTATTATTTAATTCCTAATAGGGATTGGGAATTAATTAATAGAAGTACTCTCACATGAATTCCTAATTGGATTAGGAGTTTAATTTAATTAAAGGAGTTTAATTAGAATAGAAACCCTAATCCTAAATAGTTTAGGGAAGGGTTTTCCTACATCTATAAATAAGAGAAGTCTTATCATAGATTAGGGTTACACACTCTTGCATAAGAATTGTAGAGAGTACTTACAATTTCTATAGAGATAGAAACTAGGGTTTTGCCAACACCCATCTTCTTGAACAAGTATTATTCCTTGGTGGATCACCTCTAGAGGCCAAACACTTGGGTGGCTAACGTTGATCAAAGGAAGGAATTTAATCGGTGGAATTCAAGGAGAACGCGAAGGAATTGGAGGTGAACTTGTACCTGAGGAAGCTAGAATTCTACAAGGGTATAATTCTTATTCTCCATCTCTTTCGTTTAATTAATAATTGTGCATAAAGAAAGATCATGGTGATGGTTTGTATAAAATTTTAAAATCTGATTTTATCGCGCTTCCGCTTTATTAATGTAATTTGATTGCATGTTTGCGTTATACAAACCTAACAGTGGTATCAAGAGCCAAACTTTATGCGAATTATTAATTGTTTTGATTCTGTATATACATTGATATGTGTTAAGAACAATTTAATTGGGCATAATTGTTTGTGTAAAATTATTTTATTTATTTTATTTATTTTTTATTTATTTTGATTTAATTTTTTTCAATTAAGATAAAAGGTTTATTTTGAATTGGAATATAATTAAAATTAAAAGTTTTATTTCAACTTGGAATTGGATTCTACGTTAACTAGAATAAAGGAGTTTATTCATATATGGAATATGATTCCATGTTTCCTAGAATAAAAGAGTTTATTCACATATGGAATAGGATTCCATGTTTCCTAGAATAAAGGAGTTTATTCACATATGGAATAGGATTCCATGTTTCCTTAAAAAATAAAGATGTTTATTTTGATAAGGAATAGGATTCAACATATTTTATTTTCCAACAATTTTAAGTTAAAAATAAAGGTGTTTATTTTAAACTTGAAATTGGTTTCCATATTAATTAAAATAAAGGAGTTTATTTTGATTTGGAATTTGATTAAAAATAAAAGAGTTTATTTTTATTCAAAAATTGGATAAATTAAAATAAAAGAGTTTATTTTGATTTGGAATATGATTAAAATAAAGAAGTTTATTTTAATTAAAATTGGATTTCATGATAACTAATTAGAGTTGGAATTGGATTCCATGATAACTAATTGGAGTTGAAATTGAATTTTATACTAACTAATATTGCCCATTAAATGATATCAATGCATATATGGAATGATTTTATTATTCATGGGATGAATGTTATTTATTGATACATATAGAGATATGTATGATGATAAATAGGGATTGATTATGGACTATTGACCAATGTGTGATTGGATTTATTTTAGTGGATGCTTGAATGAATGGGTTTTATAAATGGGGTCTGCGTACCTCGTCTTCTCTAGTTTTTCCTTGATGTAAATTCTATCTTCCTCCTATGTACCTCCCCTTGACTGCTGATCAAGGTTTCTATTTATTGTAAATAGTTTATGTAATAGGTTTAGTTAGAATTACTTGAAGAATTGGAGACAAAGGAGCAAGGAGCGCTTGAAGACCCGTTTGTAATGGAGCCCGGGTTTAAATGTAATAGTTATATTTAAATTTAATTCTTGCACCCTAGGTTTGACCTTTTGGTTCACTTGGTGGCTCTAGTGAACCAAACTAGAATAAAAGTCCATAATCAATCCGGGTAGAATATAGTATTCTATATGTGCATGCTTGCTATGTATATATTATATATTATACAACATGCTTCGCATGTTAAATAATATGACGCGTATTTTATATATATATGTGCATGCGCGCTAAACAAGATGAGACAAATAATAACAAACCCCTCAAAGAAATCATATTAAGTCCTAAGCGTTCAAAGATATTTGGAATATCGAACGTCGCCTTCTAGCATGGTAAAGCAATAGAGTATTAAATATTTAATATGAGTTTGTTGTGTCACCACAAGGCAAGTATTAAAATATTTAAGATGTTGCTTTATCACATTTGATGCTTATACATAGACTGAACGATGTTGTTTTGTTGTGTCACCACAAGGACAATGTTTTTCTTTCGAATATATGGAAGTGCCAGGATGGACTTAACTTGGATAATTTTGATTCGGATGTGTCACCACTTGATCAAAATAATCTAAGAGGCAAAATACAAGGAGTTACATAGAGATGTAATTGACAATAGTTGTTTACCTATTTATTTATATATCGTTTGTTGTGTCACCACAAGGCTATATACATCTAAAATGGGATCCTTAATCTCACTAGCAAATCTTTAATTAGAATTGCCGAACTATATAATGAGGGTAATATAGTTTGATGAAAATAGTGGGAGATACCAATTTAAAATAAAGACCTAATTTATTTTGGTAATTAATTAAAAATGAATGTATGCTAAAATGTTGTTAAATTATAAATTCATTTACAGAATTTTACGATGTCTAATTCACTATCACTGCATAGCATATTAGATGCTAATTAACCGGACCGAATTACACGGACTAGTTAAGGAATTTGAGAATAGTTCTCAAGGCTGAAAAGCTATCTTATGTCCTTAATATGCCTATCCCTGCAATGGTTGCAGACAATGCCTCAGAGGAAGAGATTGCTACTTTTAGAAAGTGGCAAGATGATGCACAGTTGGCTCAATGCATCATGCTTGCATCCATGAGTAACGAGCTTCAGCGTCAGCATGAAACTATGGATGCTCTTACTATACTCCTGCACCTTCAAGGAGTTGAAGGGTGAGGAAAGTAGTACTATTAGATATAAGATATCTAAGGAGCTCTTCCGATCTAGATAACCGATGGCACTACAGTATAGACAAATGTCCTCAAAATGATCAATTTGATTGAACAATTGGGACAACTGGGTTTTAATGGATGGAGAGTTGATCCAAGATTTGATCTTGCAATCACTTCCGGACTCTTTCTCACAAATTGTTGTGTATTTTCACATTAACAAGCTATATGTCAGCCTGCCTGAGTTGCTTAAACATGTTGAAAATTGTAAAGAGTCACTTTCCAACCAAGAAAGACCAAGTCTTACTGGTAGATGATTCTTCCAGGAAGCGGAAGATGGCCAAAGGATCTTCTTAAACGAAGAACAATTCAAAGAAGGTAAATGGAAGGGCAAAAATAAAGGACAATAAGAACAGGACTGATGCAGATAGCAAAGGAGTTTGCTTCCATTGCAATAAGCCTGGATACTAGAATTAAAACTAGAGGGTAACCAGAAGAAGCTTAGTGAAGCTTCGGTTACAAATATGGGTTGTTCATGATTGAAATAAATTTTTCTATAAGTCAAGGTTCTACTTGGGTATTGGATACCGGCTGTAGTTCTCACGTATGCAATCCAATGCAGAGACTAAGCAGAAGTAGAAAGCTAAACAAAGAATAAGTAATCTTACGCGTGGAGAATGAAGCAATGGTTATTGCATTAACCGTAGGAACTTATAGTTTAGCATTGCCTACGGACAAGTCTATTAAGTTAATAAGTTGTTATTATGTTCCAGTTCTCTTTAGAAACATTATTACTTCCGTTGTTGGACAAGGAAGGTTCTGGTATTATATTTAAGAACAATTGTTGTTCTATTTATAATGATAATGTTTTGTTTGAAACTGGAAGATTACTTGATAGACTTTGTATACTTGACTTACATGAAAATTATTTTACAAATTGAACAAACTAATAAAAGAAAAAGGAGATGGTCATTCAAAGAGTTGAATGTGTGTATTTGATGAAATACAAGTCTGAATCATTTGAAAGGTTCAAAGAATTCAGAAGTGAAACAAATTGACAAAGTATTAAGATTCTTTGATCAGATCGAGGAAGGAATACTTGTGCAATAAGTTTCTAGATCATCTCTAAATGGTATTTTCTCATAATGGACACCTCCTGATACACAATAATTGATTGGTGTATCTATAAGGAGAAATTGTACCTTGTTGGACATGGTGCAGTCCATAATGATTTTTACCGACATTCCAGTATCCATCTAGGGTTATGCCCTAGAAACGGCTGCATATCTACAAAATAAGGTAACCTCAAAAATCTGGCCCCAATACTCCATAAAGGTTATGGATAGGGAAGATTCCTATTCTTAAGTATGTTAAGATAAGGGGTTGTCCAACTTATGTGAAAAGGTTTCAAAGATAAGTTTGGGACAAAATCTGACAAGTACAGATTTGTGGGATATCCTAAAGAAAGTTTAGGGTATTATTACTATAATCCTACACGCTGCCTTCTTAGATAAAGGTGTTTATCATCGAAGGAGCTAGTGGGAGGGTAATAGATCTTGAAAGAGTTCAAGAACCATAAAGCACTTTAAAGTCGAACCGAGGAACCTGTAGATAGACCTATTGTACCACAACCAAATCGTAAATCTGGAAGAGTACCGAAGATACCTGGGAGGTATGGATTCATCATAGAGGATGATGATAAGGTACACATCATAGAGGATGATGATCCAGTTATATACGATGAGGCTATGAGTAGAAGACACTCAGAGAAATGCCAGATGGCCATGAAATCCGAAATGGACTCCATGTATGAGAACCAAGTATAAACTCTGGTTACTCCACAAAAGGGCATAGTGCCTAGAGTGTGAATATGGGTCTTTAAGAGAAAGACTGGGGCAAATGGCAAGGTGGAGACCTATAAGACCAAACCTGTTTAAAAGGTTTCAAATAAAGTCAAGGAGTTGACTTTGATAAAACCTTATTACCGGGTAATGCTCAAGTCCATTTGGATTTTACTTGCAATTGCAGCTTATTACGAAATCTGGCAAAATGGATGTGGAGACGTCCTTCCTCAATGAAGACTTGAGGAGAATGTATATATGATACAGCCAGAGGAATTTGTTTCAAAGGTTGAAGCAAATCGTGTTTTAAGCTACAATGATCCATTGATGGATTGAAGCAAGCTTCTCAAAGATGGAAAATTCGTTTTGATGAGACAATCAAAAGAGTTTGATTTTATCAAAAATGAGAATGAACCTAGTGTGTACAAAAGGGTCAGTGGGAGTACTGTGACATTCCTAGTATTATATGTTGATATACTACTGATAAGGAATAACACACCAATGCTACAATCAGTAAAGATAAAATTGTCTAAACATTCCTTCATGAATGACTTGGGAGGAGTATCCTATAAATTGGGGATATAAGTCTATATAGATAGATTTAAAGGGATGCTCGGCTTGACCCAAGGAACGTATATTCATTTGATGCTAAAGGCGTTTAGCATGGCAAACTCCAAGAGAGGTCTCATGATGATGAGCAATGGAGAGAATCTCTCTAAAATTGTCCCCAATTGAAAGAGAGATCACATGAGTTAATATCATGTATGCAATGAATATACTAGGCTTGATGTTGATCAGTCATATTCTGGAGAAGATTACTGTAAGACAGTGATAAACATATTTAGGTACTTAACTGGTACTAAAGATATGATTATGATTCATGGTAGGTCTGAATTAAAACTAGAGGGCTAAACAGACTCAAGTTTTTCAGACTGACCAAGACGATAACAAATCCACTTTAGGGTAAAACGTTACCTTGAAAGGTGGTGCAGTGAATTGGAAAGGTTCCAAATAGCAAAGTGTTGTTGGTTTAGTGACAAAGACAAAGTATATAGCTGTAAATGAAGCTGCAAGTTGATTGTTTGGATGAAAAGTTCATCACAGAACTAGGAATAGTTCCTAAGTCTCATCTTGGATTCAAACATGTGTTGCGGCACTTTCATTTGATTAGTGGAATCATTGAAAGAGAAGAAGTCACTATAGAGATAGTGGACTCTCAAGAACAACATTGCATATCCATTTACTGAAGCTTTATCCAAACAGCAGGATGATCGTCACTTAAAGAAGAAGGGTATTAGATACCATGACGATTGGCTTTAGTGCAAGTGGGAGATTGAAAGTAGTATGCACACAAGCCAATCATATTTGATATACTTTGTAATCTTATTCGTTTGTAAAAGGCATTTTACATTATCAACATAGTGTTGTTATATTAAATGTGATAAACCCATAGTTTTGAGCAATGCTTTTAGAATCATGATGGTGATCATGCTAATGAGATCTAAATTCTAGATAGCTCAAAAACTAAAATCGTTCCTAATCGTTGGATTACTAAAAAGGGGATTAGTGAATCCGGATAGATTAGTACATACGTTGCTTGCTCTTATGAAGAGGATGATTGATCTCATAATCATTTGTGTGGAGACACTAAAGCAAGTATGTAGATGCTTATTAGAGAATAAGTTCACTGAACGTGGCTCGCTAAGGAATACCTAATGGAGTTTTACTCGCCTGTCAATAGGAATTCCTCTAGTGATAGTAGTACAAGTGATCCTTGGACTTGAGATCATCATAGTATCTTGTGTATGATGAGTTATACTTTGACATGTCCCTTAAGACCTTTAGGGTATATCAAAGGGTATGATTGGGTATAATAAGTTATACATGGAGATAGGTGAATGATCAATAAAGAATCTACCACTTCTAGTAAAAGGAGAGAATGTCATATGTGATTCGATAAATGACGACTCAGAAGTCTTTGGCCAAAGCAGAATGAAATTAGAAAGGAGTTTCTAATTTGCATTAATTAGAGTTGTGCATTTTAGAATCGAAATACATATAATTAAATAAAATAAGACTTGACAGTAATTCCATGTCTTATATTTAATTGGGACATTGTATGGTAGAAGGATTGAATTGTACGGTAACTATGCACTGAAAGGTTCTTTTATGATTAATGTTGAAATCTATATTATCTGGAAAGTCGTTGATCGCTAAGGGGGCTTACCCTTATTGTAGAATAAATATTATTTATTTAAATGAATTAAATAGTTTAATTTATTTATTTAAATAAGATTAGAATTGTTCTAATTGATTTATTCACAACCGGTTTAATATGGAGAACCTAAAGGGTCACACCGCAAAAGGAAAATATTTATTTAAGAAGTAAATGGCATAATTGTAATAATAAGTTAAGTGTATTTAATTTAGTCTATGGAGATAGAATAAATTAAATAGCTTAATATTTATTATTTAATATTTTAGAAATATTAAATATAAATTAATAAGAGGAGTCTTATTATTATTATTATTATTACTATTACTATTATTTAATTCCTAATAGGGATTGGGAATTAATTAATAGAAGTACTCTCACATGAATTCCTAATTGGATTAGGAGTTTAATTTAATTAAAGGAGTTTAATTAGAATAGAAACCCTAATCCTAAATAGTTTAGGGAAGGGTTTTCCTACATCTATAAATAAGAGAAGTCTTATCATAGATTAGGGTTACACACTCTTGCATAAGAATTGTAGAGAGTACTTACAATTTCTATAGAGATAGAAACTAGGGTTTTGCCAACACCCATCTTCTTGAACAAGTATTATTCCTTGGTGGATCACCTCTAGAGGCCAAACACTTGGGTGGCTAACGTTGATCAAAGGAAGGAATTTAATCGGTGGAATTCAAGGAGAACGCGAAGGAATTGGAGGTGAACTTGTACCTGAGGAAGCTAGAATTCTACAAGGGTATAATTCTTATTCTCCATCTCTTTCGTTTAATTAATAATTGTGCATAAAGAAAGATCATGGTGATGGTTTGTATAAAATTTTAAAATCTGATTTTATCGCGCTTCCACTTTATTAATGTAATTTGATTGCATGTTCGCGTTATACAAACCTAACAAGAAAGTATAGAGAAACCTGAGCCTTCACCAAGAGAAAGCATAGAAAAGACTCAAACCCCTCCAACCAAATATTATCCACCAGCTCTGTACCCTCAGAGGCAGCAAAAACAGAAAACGGACAAGCAATTCTCCAAGTTTCTTGAGGTATTTAAAAAGCTACAAATTAACATACCATTTGTAGAAGCGTTGGAGCAAATGCCGAGCTATGCCAAATTCATGAAAGGGATTCTGTCAAGAAAGAAGAAATTGTAAGATTTTGAAATTGTAGCTTTGACAGAAGAATGCAGTGCGGTGTTACAAAGAAAGCTACCACCAAAGTTGAAGGATCCTGGTAGTTTCACCATTCCTTGCACCATTGGCAACCTGTCATTTAAGAAATGCTTATGTGATCTTGGTGCAAGCATTAATCTCATGCCATTGTCCGTCTATACTCAGTTGGGTTTACCAGCACCCAATCCAACAAATGTCTCTCTTTAGCTAGCTGATCGTTCGGTCACCTATCCGAGAGGAATAGTGGAAGATGTTCTTGTCAAGGTTGATAAGTTCATATTCCCAGTTGACTTCATAATCCTAGACTTCGAGGAAGACAAGGATATTCCCATCATACTTGGGAGGCCATTTCTAGCGAACGGGAGGACTGTCATTGATGTATAAAAGGGAGAATTGACCATGAGGGTTCACGACTAAGAAGTCACTTTTAATGTCTTTAAAGCTATGAAATTCCCGATCGAGGAGGTAGACTGTTTCCGAGTAGATATCATTGAAAGTGTAGTGACTGAAGAGTTTATGAAAGCTACATGTAATGACCTACTTGAGATGACACTGACAGGAGACATCGACTTGGACGAGCCCGAGAACTATGAGTATGTCCATTTACTAGATGTAATACCAAGGATGACAAAGTTCAAAGTACCAATTGAGCCCTTGAAAAGCTTAAGAGAATCCTCACCCCATTTGAAACCATCTAAAGAGGTACCTCCTACACTTGAGCTTAAGCCCTTGCCTAATCACCTCAGGTATGCATATCTAGGCACTTCAGATACTTTACCTGTCATTATTTCTTCTGCACTAACCTCTTTACAGGAAGGCAAGCTGATAAGAATCCTTCGAGAATTCCAAGGAGCTATTGGTTGGACCATCGCTGATATAAAAGGAATCAGCCCCTCGCTTTGCATGCACAAAATTCTGATAGAAGATGACAGCAAGCCTACCATAGAGCATCAAAGAAGGCTGAATCCCATCATGAAAAAGGTGGTAAAAGAGGAAATTCTAAAATGGCTAGATTCTAGGATCATTTACCCCATCTTTGAGAACAACGAGTTGATACCAACTCGAACGGTCATGGGATGGAGAGTCTGTATGGACTACCGAAAGCTCAACAAAGCCACGAGGAAAGATCACTTCCCACTTCCATTCATAGATCAAATGCTTGATAGACTGGCAGGTCATGACTACTACTGTCTGCTTGACGGATAGTTTGGATATAATCAAATCGCCATCGCTCCAGAGGATCAAGAGAAGATAACTTTTACTTGTCCATATGGAACTTTTGCATTCAGGCGGATGTCCTTCGGTCTATGTAATGCTCCAGCCACATTTCAACGGTGTATGATGGCGATATTTTCTAATATGGTAAAAATCAACATGGAAGTCTTCATGGATGATTTTTTCGTGTTCGGAAATTCCTTCGACAGTTGTCTAGAGTATTTGATCATGGTACTGAAGAGATGCGTGGAAACAAACTTTGTGCTTAATTGGGAGAAATGTCATTTCATGGTTCAAGAAGGAATAATATTGGGACACAAAGTCTCAGTAAAAGGTTTGGAAGTGGATAAAGCAAAATTATAAACCATCGAGAAATTGCCTCCACCATCTTTAGTAAAGGGAATTCGGAGTTTCTTGGGACATGCTGGGTTCTACCGAAGATTTATCAAAAACTTTTCCAGAATCACAAAACCCCTGTGCAGTTTATTGGAAAAGGATGTCCTATTCATATTCGATGAAAATTGCCTAGCAGCCTTTGAGTTATTAAAGAAGAAATTGACAACAACACCTGTGATAGTGGCGCCAGACTGGTCTTTACCATTTGAGCTTATATGCAATGCTAGTGATTACGCTGTGGGCGTGGTATTGGGACAGCGCAGAGAAAAGGTTTTACATGCGGTCTACTATGCTAGCAAAACACTCTCAGTCACCCAAATGAATTACACTACCACCGAGAAGGAACTACTCGCTGTTGTTTATACATTCGACAAGTTCCGGTCCTATCTCATTGGAACAAAGGTAGTGGTATACACAGACCATGCAGCAATTCGGTATTTGATATCGAAGAAGGATGCCAGACCAAGATTAATCAGGTGGATCCTTTTGCTCTAAGAATTTGACTTGGAAATAAAGGACAAGAAAGGCACGGAGAACCTAGTAGCTGATCATCTTTCCATATTAGACAATCAGGAGCGGGAAAGCAAAGATAAGGCTAAAATAAATGATTATTTCCCCGATGAACAGCTATTTGTAGTAACCTCTGAGATCCCATGGTTTACTGATATTGTCAACTACGTGGTGAGTCATGTACTCCCACCGGATCTGACTCATCAACAGAAGAAGAAATATCTGCATGATACAAAGAGATACATGTGGGACGAGCCTTACTTGTTCAAACAATGTACGAATCTTGTGATCCGAAGGTGCATTGCCGATGTCGAGACTGCCAGTATATTGCATGCATGTCATTCTTCTCTGCATGGAGGTCATTATGGAACGCAAAGAACCGCAGCTAAAGTACTCCAATCCGGGTTCTATTGGGCCACTTTGTTCAAAGACGCCCACCAATTCATAAAGAATTGTGATCGATGTCAACGGGTGGGCAACATCTCCAACCGCAATGAAATGCCATTAAATATAATCTTGGAGGTGGAAATCTTTGACGTATGGGGAATAGACTTCATGGGACCATTCTCGTCATCCTGCAACAATCTTTATATCCTTCTTGCAGTCGATTATGTGTCCAAATGGGTGGAGGCTACTGCATTACCAACCAATGATGCTAAGGTGGTTCTTAGGTTACTACAAAAGAGCATTTTCACTAGATTTGGCACTCCGCGAGCTATCATCAGTGACGAGGGAAGTCATTTCTGCAATAAACATTTCACATCCCTCCTAGCTAAATACGGAGTGAGGCACAGAATCGCCACGGCATACCACCCGCAAACAAATGGCCAAGCCGAAGTGTCAAATAGAGAGGTGAAGAGAAAACTGGAGAAGATTGTTAATC
Organism: Aralia elata; assembly: GCA_034770075.1. Taxonomy (NCBI): domain Eukaryota; kingdom Viridiplantae; phylum Streptophyta; class Magnoliopsida; order Apiales; family Araliaceae; genus Aralia; species Aralia elata. Next base: position 27,892,940 of record CM068387.1, read on the forward strand.
TTTCCAGAAAAGACTAGTCATTGAAGCTAGATGAAGCATTATGGGCCTATAGAACTGCCTATAAGACACCCCTCGACATGTCTCTCCGCCCAACACTACTATTAGGAGGTGTTGAGTATGAAATCCTTCATACCTGAGAGGGGTTTGAAACCCAGTGCACATGATGGGAGAATTTTGGAGCAAATCCGGCGGCTGGGATGGTTACTATTTATTGAGACGCCATTGGTCGGCCCAATGGCTATTGTGCGGGAGTTCTATGTCAATGCCAGTGAAACCCAAAATGGCATTTCCTTTGTACGAGGCAAGCAAGTCCCTTACACAAAGTAAGCAATCAGCGAGCTATTTTGATTGCCATCTACATCTGCTGAGACCACCAAATGGGTGGAATCTGAGCGATTCGAGACTAATCTCGATGAGTTGGTTCGGAAAATGTGCCAACTTGGCACTCAATGGAAGACACAGGCTGGCACCACTCAGAAAATCCATTTTCCTCAGACCGCGCTGAACAGATTCGCCAAGGCTTGGTATGCCTTCATTTGTGCGAGTCTATTGCCTACCACCCACCACCGGGATGTGACTCATGACCGGGCGATAATTTTACACTGCATTCTAAAAGGATGGAGCATTGATGTGGGTTACATCATTCACCACTCTATGCTTCATTTTATAAGGGCGGTCACCTCTGGTGCTATTCCACATGCCTCGATTGTCACACACCTATGTCTTGCGGTGAAGGTGGAATAGGGAGAGGAAACTCTCCAACTACCTATGCGGGATATTGACATCGCCACCATCAGGAAGTACAATGTATGGCGCGGAGGAGAATCCCGTCCTAGTGGTTTGGGCTTCATTGTTTCAGACGAGGAGGAAGACAGTGAAGAGGAGGAGTCCTCACAACCAGTACAACCACGTACAGCACAACGGAGAGTGGTTGAGGGACATGAGTACGAGATGCGCCGTTTACAGCGCCGCATGGATGCTTTGCACACTAGTTTCAGGGACTACAGCACCAACCTCGCGGACGCGCTATCTCAGGCCTTCAGTCAGCAGGGGGTCCATATCCAGTTTCCCACCTACGGTGCCAACATCCCGTATCCACCGCCTGACACACCGCCTGGTAGAGACGAGGATGACACGTAGGGGAGTTTTCTTTACCCTATATCTCCAATGAGGACATTACTTATTTTAAGTTTGGGGGTATTAGGGGTTATTTTAATTGTTTTATTTCTTGTTAGTATTTGCATCTTAATTTTAGGAAATTTCATTCTAGTTGCATATTAGTTAATTTGCAATACATTCAATTTGCATATCATTATTCACTGCATAGTAGTATAAATATTCTTCATTTCATTTGCATGTTAGGATAAATTGCATCATAGTTAATTAAAAAAAAACATTGCATTATTTTCATGTATATCATATCATGTAGCTTAGATTGCATAATCCTGACATCTAAAGTAGTAAACATCCTCAATTGCATCTTATGTGATTATTGCCCACAAATGTTAAAGGCTAAGGCTTGGGTTGATTGCCATTATACATTGCAAATCTTGACTTGTTTTGAATCTGATATAACTGGTTAGCACTCATTTAGTAGTTATCTTACTAAGTGACCTAAAGATTCACATAATTGAGTTCTGGAAGGAAATTGATGTTTTAATAAAAGAAAAGCAAATGAGGGTAGTGAAAGCAGAGACAACGCAAGCGTTTACGTTTGGAGGACAACTTATTAGAGCATTTGAACGACGAGACGGAGCGTAAAACGCACTCGTTAAAAAAACATATTTATGTATAAATAACTGTTTGGTTGGCCTAGTTTTGTGGCCTTTAATACTCGAGTAAGTACACCCTAGGGGATGTCTCTACACCTAGCGCCCTAAAACCAATTGGTTTGGGAGTCGTTGGTCGAAAGCTTGCTACATGGGTATCATTGAAAAGCCTAAGGGAACTAAGCATTGCACAACCAAGTATCATAGTCCAATAACCTCTAAGTCGGTCCCTATTCTAGACAAAGCAATATCTCAGCTCTAACTTACCCCATTTGTTGTGTTTGCAAGTTTGATTATAAAACATTTCCCCCTAAGAAACATATTATGAGAACCATTTGGGTCGCTATAAGTTTGATGATTACTAAATACACACAATATATCAATCATTACAGGGTTTGATTTGCATGATTATCATGGCACATGAACTAAGTCTTGGTTAGATGCCAAGTGTGTTTGTCATTGTGATTCTTCTAAGGCAAAGCTCACTTGGATTGTTTACTAATTGATGAGGATTCATTATGCATTTAGAGAATATTCCACTACATTTGTTTTCTGCATTCACTTTCTTTTTAGTTGCTCGAGGACAAGCAACAATTCAAGTTTGGGGGTATTTGATGAGTAGGTTTTATACCTATTTATTGGGTACTAATTTGCTTCAATTGTTGCTAAACTCTTAGCTCCAAAGTGTGTTTTTATACATTTTCTATCTTATTTTAGGTAATGCATCTCAATTCACATTCTATGGCATTTGTGCAATTTTAGAGTGATTTAACACGAGTTACGAGGCATATGTTATTTGGGAATTAAATGATTGAAGGATGCTAACATTGTGCGCGAGAATCGAGTGGACAGCTTGAAGGAAGCAGTGCAGCAACCTGACAGAGAGCGCAGTTGCACCCAACTTAGCCTGGAAGCTAGCGCAGCTGCGCCCATGCCCTGCGCCTAGAAGTTACCCAGCGCAGCTGCGCCTAGTTTGGCCTTGAGGCCAGCGCAGCTGCTCCCAACCCTGCCAGTTGAATCTTCTAGCGCGCAGCTGCGCCCATTTCAAGCAGTATCCAGGCGCAGCTGCGCTCGTCGCCAGCCAGCCATGCAGACCACGTTTCAGACAGTTATGCAGGCTTGCCAAAAACATGCAATGTCAGGTTTTCAGAAAATTAGTGGAGTAATATTTTATCGGTTGGGAATCAAAACAAGTCAACAAAAGACAAAAGAGAAGAATGAATATAATCATGCGGAGAACTAATTAGAGGGAAATCTCTTTTACGAAAAATCATTTTTACTGCATTCTATCTCCAAAAATGGAACATGGCTGTTGATCATCAAAATCACTTGGGAACTGAAGAATGGAGCTACATGGATGTTGAATTGAAGATTGGGGGCAAGGAATCAAAGATCATCACAACTTGGAAAATCAACGAATTTGCAGAAACAGAGAAACTGAAGCAGGGAGTTTTATTATTTTCTATCTTCGATTTATTCTCTTATTCTGTAAATAGAATGATGAACCGTTGGTGTATGATGACTTCTATTATTGTTAATATGAACTAAACTTAATTTTTATGATTATAATGAATCTTTTGCATTAACTGAAAATTGACATGCTTCCTTATTGTTACTAGTTGGTTATGAATTGAATGACTGGCATAATTAATACTGAAAGTTTAATTGCTTGATCTCCAATTACTATGATAATTTAATGGAATTGAGAAAGGAAATATAAATTAAGATCTGATTATGCTAGCATATGTTCATTATTTCTGCATTCCTCGTGGAGTTATGTTTCGTGCTTAGGATAAAGATATACCGAAGCACCATATGTGGCCAATTGAGAACTTATACATCAACCCTCTTGATTGTAATTCACATAGAAATATAGTGCGTTAGTCATCTAGGGTGTTCACATTCATTCTATCAATTGTGGATTTAGTGTGATACGAATATGGTACATCGAGAGGTGGCCATATTTTACATTCGTGTTCTCGACCAACATTCTATAATAACCAATTAGAAGGAATAGGAAGCATGAAAATCTCAGTTTTGTAATAAGTAAAATTATAATCCCAAAACCCATAAAACTGTATTTATAAAATTGTAATTTGCTTTATATATCTTTCTAGTAATCATTAGACAAATTCATCACATTACTCATCTGTTTAAAGAAACCGAAATAATTATAAAATAGGTGTTTGTTAGTTGTAATTGCAATTCTATTCTCCGTGGGATCTATATCTTACTTACTTTATATTACTTGTGAGTCACGTGCACTTGCATGTATAAATCATATTTATTATACATACAAATATCCAAACAGTAACTGATGAATTAAAATTAGAATACGTTAAATATTATAGGAGTATCAGTTTTTAGTTCTTATTAAGCTTTATCAGTTATTTTACAAAGTCTGAAAAGAAAGGAAAAAAAAACAAAAAAGAGAGTTTAGAGAAAATTGAGAGTTTTGAGAATTCTGTGAATTGAGAGGAAGCTAAGGAATCATCTTTGTTTAGCTTAAAGGTATAATTTTTTTTAATTTTGTTAGAAGTTCTTCACTGTATATGGTTTTTACTTCCCTGTATGTAAATTTATTTGCTCAATACATGAATTAGTTGGTTGTAATTGATAATATGCATGTATTAGTGATTATATGATTTTTATAAACCAATTTGAAGGAATTAATCAATGAAAGCATGCTTTAAAATAGAGTTTTGGTTTTACAATGTTTCACTTTCATATATGGCTTATATGTATGAAAATTGATGTTCAATTTGATTATTAATCGGTAAATTGACTCTTGATTATGATAACATGATGAAAAACAAAAAGAATGCAACTTGAATGGATTAATTTGGTTGAGAAATGGAGTCATAGTGAATGATTTTGTTAAATTTATCAAAAATGGAGAAAATATGCTTAAACAGTGGATTTAATCTTCCATAGTGTGTAGGTATATGAATTATTTTGTTAATACTATAATGGGTCTTGATTATATGAAGTTTATAGCATCTGGGAATGTCAAATTGTGATTTAAATGAAGAAATTCATGGGTTTTTCGGCGAACAGAGGCTGAGTCGCGACTGCAGAAACTGAATTTGCATTCTAGCGCCGCTGCGCCACCCTTGTGGCTCATATCTCACGCCGCAGCACAGGCTACGGACATGGGCTTGCGCGCAGTGCCAGCTTGTAGCACAAGTCCCACGCCGCAGCGCGGGTTCCGGGGTCGTTGGTCTCGGGTCGGGCCAGCGCCGCAGCGCCGGCTCAAGGCTAAACCTTGACGCCGCAGCGCCAGTTCCGGTTTTCGGGTCGGGTCAGTTCTGTCGGGTCGGGTCGGCCAAAAAATGAAATTTTTTCAAAATTAGAACTAAAATAATTTCTCCTATAAGAAGCAATATGATAAATATGTGGTGTTTTAGAAGAATTTAAAATATGGGTTACGAATATATAAGTGAGCAATCGTTTATAAAAGGGAGTAATTAATTGAATTATGAATATTAATTGTTCAATGTGATTTGTATGTATAGGTCACTCAAAGAGCAAATAGTTAACATTAATTGTAGCAAGCTATCAAGGCAAGTTCCCTAAAACTTAACTTTTACTTGAGCAAGTTTCTTATTTTACTTTCATTGAGCAAGATTATTAACCTTAGCTTATTATTGTACAAGCAAGGTTGTTATAACGTCAAATGCTTATGTTTTATTCTAGTTATTTGTTATTCGATTATAAATTGTTATTCAAACTTCGAACATATATCTCGTTGTACAATTCTATTGTTGAATCAAATGCTTTAGCGACTAGTAAACCCTTATTGATTCAGCTAGTCCATAGTTGATGAGCGTTTTAAAGACTTAGAATATCTTGAAGTTATTTCAAACCAAGTTTCTTTTGGTTCGGATTCTGATATTAAACTGAGATGAACAACCCTAATATAAGGGATTAAACTACGCAATAGCGTTAAAATATTTGTGCACAATACATTGTACAAAGGGTTGATCTCCCGGAGTACGAGATGGACAGTCCATAGTCTATAAGTGTGTTAAAGGTTACAGTAGAGATACTTGTTAACCTAGGACATAGTTCGAGGTCTTATGACCCTCAGATTTACTTTTGATCTTGAAATCTAAATTCAAATCTTAAACCGAATTTTTTATTAAGCTTCTAATCCTTTGATTGTTGTAGATTGTTTTCAAAAAGGCTATTATACCTCAGTTAAAATCTAGTCCATTGATTATTTATTTGTTATTGTTATTATACTTGTGGGTAATTGTTTGCTCACCCTTGCATAAAACATTGCAGCTAAGACTGAGAAGTCAGATGAGTCATCCACTAGTAAGGGCAAAGGCAAGATGCAGAAGTAGCTCGCGAACTGTTAATTGTCATGAAATTTTTGTAATAAAACTTATTTAATATTATGTTTTAATTCCGCAGTGATGTATTAAAGGTTAGAAGACCTGGGATTTATTTACCTAAATGATTTAAGTTGTAACCCCTTTTGTGGGAAGATGATTTATTCAGTTTAATTTTTATTATCCTTTATTATGGGTAGTAAGTCATGAATTTATGGAATCGTGAACACCAAATCTATGGGATTAAAGTACCCGAATTTGGGGAATTCACAGGTTGGTATCAGAGCCGTAGGTTAAGAACCTTAGGTGGGGAACCTTAGGAGTTAGCCTTGTAAAGAATCGAAAACATAGTGGTGTTAAAACTCTTATCGAGTTCTAAGGAATGAATTAAGGAATTCATTAAAGATAATAATAAAAAAAATTTATGTGCTATAACTTATGTGCTCGCGAGTAGTATCGAGTAGTAATTAAACTTAAAATTTTGGTGGCAGAATGACTGATATAGGAGGATCTAGCCAGGTTAGATAGGAGGAGCCCCGAGATATTCATGTGGTCCAGGAACAGCTAGTGTAGAGGGAGCCATCCCTACTGACCACTATTGTAGAACCTGAGTATGAACCTGAGTCAGATCCTAAGGAGGATCCTGAAGAGGTTGAGGAGGAGGAAGAAGACCCTGAGGAGATACCACTATCTTCCTTAGGTGTTCAGATGTATGAGCAGGTGTATGATCGCAACATAGAGTTGCAGGATAGGGTGGAAGAGTTAGAGGAGCAGGTGGCTGAGCGTCAGACTGTTCTAGAGCAGAAGAATGGCGAGATTGAGGAGCTTGATATACGTATTAGGGACGTGGAATGGAAGCTGGTTCAGGCAGAGAGCCAAAAGAAGGAGTTATCGGCTGAGGTGGAGAAACTGAAGAGTGAGCTGAGAGAAGAGTCTGCAAAACGTGCTAGAGCCAAGGACACGTGGATGAAAGTTACTGATCATGCAGATCGTGTTGAGGACGAGGTCCAGCCAAAGAAGATTAAAATGGAGGAGATGGATCATGTTTTTCACACAGCGATGGATAGAGCTCATGATCGAGTTTTCCACTACCCAGTGTTGTTCGAAGATTTACCGTGGTACGTGATGGATCGTAGGACGATGATTCGTACCATGGAGCAAGAGCGTGAAGAAGCCGTGCGACGTGGAATGTCTTTATAGGTCACGAATAGCAGTAATAATAAGTTATTTTCTAAGAGCTTAAACCTTTTTAATTTTGAAAACAACCTAGCTTTGCCAAACAAGCCTTATGGCTTTTAAATGGTGTAACTGATGAATTAAAATTAGAATACGTTAAATATTGTAGGAGTATCAGTTTTTAGTTCTTATTAAGCTTTATCAGTTATTTTACAAAGTCTGAGAAGAAAGAAAAAAAAACAAACAAAAGAGTTTAGAGAAAATTGAGAGTTTTGAGAATTCTGTGAATTGAGAGGAAGCTAAGGAATCATCTTTGTTTAGCTTAAAGGTATAATTCTTTTTAATTTTGTTAGAAGTTCTTCACTGTATATGGTTTTTACTTCCCTGTATGTAAATTTATTTGCTCAATGCATGAATTAGTTGGTTGTAATTGATAATATGCATGTATTAGTGATTATATGATGCTTATAAACCAATTTGGAGGAATTAATCCATGAAAGCATGCTTTAAAATAGAGTTTTTGTTTTACAGTGTTTCACTTTCATATATGGCTTATATGTATAAAAATTGATGTTCAATTTGATTATTAATCGATAAATTGACTCTTGATTATGATAACATGATGAAAAACGAAAAGAATACAACTTGAATGGATTAATTTGGTTGAGAAACGGATTCATAATGAATGATTTTGTTAAATTTATCAAAAATGGAGAAAATATGCTTAAACAGTGGATTTAATCTTCCATAATATGTGGGTATATGAATTATTTTGTTAATACTGTAATGGTTCTTGATTATATGAACTTTATAGCATCTGGGAATGTCAAATTGTGATTTAAATGAAGAAATTCATGGGTTTTTGGGCGAACACAGGCTGAGTCGCGACTGTAGAAACTGAATCTGCAGTCTGGCATCGCAGCGCCACACTTGTGGCTCATATCTCACGCCGCAGTGCGGGCTACGGACGTGGGCTCGCCGTAGCGCCGACTTGAAGCACAAGTCCCACGCCGCAGCGCGGGCTCCGGGGCAGTTGGTCTCGGGTCGAGCCAGCGCCCGTTCTAGTTTCCGGGTCAGGTCGGTTCTGTCGGGTCGGGTCGGCCAGAAAATGAAATTTTTTCAAAATTATAAATAAAATTATTTCTCCTATAAGAAGCAATATGATAAATATGTGGTGTTTTTGAAGAATTTAAAATGTGGGTTAGGAATATATATGTGAGCAATCGTTTATAAAAGGGAGTAATTAATTGAATTATGAATATTAATTGTTCAATGTGACTTGTATGTAAAGGTCACTCAAAGAGCAAATAGTTAACATTAATTGTAGCAAGCTATCAAGGCAAGTTCCCTAAAACTTAACTTTTACTTGAGCAAGTTTCTTATTTTACTTTCATTGAGCAAGATTATTAACCTTAGCTTATTATTGTTCAAGCAAAGTTGTTATAACGTCAAATGCTTATGTTTTATTCCAGTCATTTGTTATTCGATCAGAAATTGTTATTTAAACTTCGAACATATATCTCGTTGTACAATTCTATTGTTGAATCAAATGCTTTAGTGACTAGCAAACCCTTATTGATTCAGCTAGTCCATAGTTGATGAGCGTTTTAAAGACTTAGAATATCTTGAAGTTATTCCAAACCAAGTTTCTTTTGGTTCGGATTCTGATATTAAACTGAGATGAACAACCCTAATATAAGGGATTAAACTACGCAATAGCGTTAAAATATTTGTGCACAATACATTGTACAAAGGGCTGATCTCCCGGAGTACGAGATGGACAGTCCATAGTCTATAAGTGTGTTAAAGGTTACAGTAGAGATACTTGTTAACCTAGGACATAGTTCGAGGTCTTATGACCCTCAGATTTACTTTTGATCTTGAAATCTAAATTCAAATCTTAAACCGAGTTTTCTATTGAGCTTCCAATCCTTTGATTGTTGTAGATTGTTTTCAAAAAGGCTATTATCTTTTAAATTTCTAGGGTGTTACATTAATTCTCCAAACTAGGGTTTCCATTTCGACAAGTTCTATTAAATGATTTTCCATGAGTTCATTCTAACTCCGTTTTCGACGATTCCACTTGGGTTGTGTTCGTATTTCATAGATCTTTAACATAACATTTTTAGATCATGCAAATAACTTACACATTTTATTTTATTTAACACCAAACCTCATACTTTTAAATATTCTATTCTAGGTTTTATGCTTCCATGCAACATCTTTGATCATTAGGACATAAGACACATACAAAGGCATGCAAATCACATATACTCCTTCCAATATCCATCCTTATACCTTCGGATCCTTCATGATCCCATAACAAGAAAAACTCCCACAACCAAGCATGCATTTTCTACTCTAAGCAAGATAAACTAACTTAAAATAAAGCTAGGTTATGGTTATACCTTCTTGATGCTCTTCTTCTCTTAGTAATAAAGCTTAGGTACTTCTCCACCTTCTTTCTCCTTCTTGGACTCCTTTTGAGCTACCAAGGTGCAAAGGTTCTCCATGCTTTTCTATATTTTCTCTCAATTTCTTTCTAACTCTCTTTATGCTCACTACTACTTAACAGGGGAACAATGTGGCAACCTTAAAAGAAGAAGTATGTGCTTTCTATTTATAGGGAAATTAATATCCAATAACCAAGCTATTATCCAAAGGAAAAAGGGTATTTGGTGAAAAGTTTCACCAAACCCTTACTTTAAGTACCACTAGCCATTGGGCTAAGCCATCATTAGATTCACATGGACCAAACTTTCACTTTTGAACAAAAAAATTCAGCTTTTTGGGTTTGGGGAATAGAGGAGCCGAATTCTAGGGTATTATATATATTATGTATATATTTTTTGTACAATGCTTGCATACTTACATTCATACATATATGTACATATATATATATATATATGCATATATACCCATACCCATCTCCCCATGGAGATACACTTAGCTGAATATATCCTTTACCTAGCAATTCTTGAAATTGTACCATCAATTCCTTCATTTTTACTAGTGCCATACGATATGGGGCTTTTAAAATTGGTGCGGTCCCTAGCACTAAATCTATCACAAATTCGATTTCCCTGCCTAGCGGAAGACCGAGTAAATCACCTGGGAATACATCTTGGAATTCTCTTACTACTAGTATATCCTTCATTTCTACTCCCTCTTTCTTGGTATCCACAATAGAGGCTAAATAGCCTACATATCACTTCCTTAATAACTTTTTGACTTGCATCATCGTAAGACAACACGATTGTCTAGGCGATGTGCTACCATAAAACACTACCTTAGACCGGTTTAGGGTCTGAAGGTTCACACTCTTCTTCTGGCAGTCAATTACCGCCACGTGGTTATATAACCAGTCCATCCCTAATATCACATCAAACTCTCCCAAACTTATCGGGATTAAATCTACACTTAGCTTATGTCCCCTAATCTCTGCACAACAATTACGGTGTATAAACTCTACATGGATCACTTTTTTATTTGTAACTTCTATGTTTAAAGGATTTTCTAGTCGTTCTTGGGGTAAATTTAGTCGTTTAGCAAATTATTCAGACACAAAAGAATAGGTGTCACCCGAATCAAATAATACATAGGCATTTATATTATTGATTGGGATAATACCTGACACCATTTCCTTCGAAGACACTGCATCTTGGACTGTCATGTTAAATGTTTTGGCAGTTGGTTGGCTTAGCTGAGTAGGTCCACCAATCATCAGCTTGCTGCTTCCCTCTTATTGCCGCTTCCTCCGCTGCTTTCTTTCTTTGGGCAGTCCTTAATCTGATGCTTTGTACCACAAGCAAAGCATCCTCGAACATTCTTCAGATTTGTGCAATTCGGTGAAATATGCCCCTCTTGGCCGCAGTTATAGCAGACGCTTCGTCCCTTCCAACACACTCTATGGTGACTTTTCCCACACTTCAGACACGCCTCACTTTTTTTCTTAAATCCTCCTTGATTACTTCCAATCTGATTATTGTTGGTGCTATTATTGTTGTTACTGTCCCACTTTCTCTTCCCATGTTGCTTCCTCCACTACTACTTCTTCCATGATTGTCTCCTCTACTCATTTTATTCTTTTTCTACTTGTTATATTGACTCAAGGCCTCACTTCCCCCGTCAGCTATAATGGCCTTCTCCAACAGTATATTGAATGTATCGATCTGAAACATAGACACCTTGTTATACAACCACGATTTTAATCCTTGCTCGAACCGTAGTGCCTTTCGTTCTTCCGTATCAACCTGGTGTGGTGCAAAATATACGAATTCGTTAAATTTGTCGGCGTACTTTGCTACCGTCATCTCACCTTGCTTCAACTCTAAAAATTTCACCTCCATTTGACTTTGCATGCTCTTCGAAAAATAGTTCTCGAATAACAACTCGTTAAACCTATCCCATAGAATCACTCCTTCTCCAGCCCGCTGCTGATTAGCTTCCCACTAATAGTTTGCTTCACCTTTCATCATGTAAGTAGCAAATGTCGTCTTCTGATCTTCTCCCACACGAGCGATGATGAAACCCTTCTCTATTTCCTTAACCCAAGACTGGGCCTCAATCGGATAGGTAATACCTCTAAATTTCGGGGGTCCTACACCCTTAAAGTCTTTGAAGTTTGCTATGGAGACTGTCAGGGGATTGGGGTTCACGGGTCCAGCATTCTTGCCTTGGAATGCTTCTTCCAATAGATCTACTAACCTCTGCATTGGGTCTATCTGTTCCTTCTCATTATTAATCGACTCTTCATGCGTAGGTTGTGCTGGTATTCTACGTCTTGGCAGCATTTTCTGTTTAATGGAATAAAGTTTAATATTATAATCTTATCATATTCTAAATATCTATCTTAAGTGTCACAATTAAGCAACGCATTTAATAAGAATGTTTATATCATATGCCAATAGTCATTATATCATATATGATGATCCTACAATATACTGCTATAAACGTCATCATCTATCCCCTAATATAACAAAATGTGGGGATTTGCTAACATACTACCCCTCTACCAAGTACAAAAGTTGGGGTCAATAACCATTATCCCATACATAACACAAAAGGTTAGGATTTACATGCATACAGTCATATACTACTAGACATATAAGCTAAGCAATCTATCCGAGCATACGACGCTCTAAAGCACTTTCGTACTCCAGCTGTCCAATGTAGATCATCAAATCTCGACTTATGGTGTGGCAAGTCTGTCCCTCCTCAATCGGATAATGGTACACACCATCCATCCATCTCCCCATTGCTGTGCGGAAAGCATAACCCATCGTATTCATCTTTCTCTTCTTCCCCTCACCTCATCTTCTAGGTCACTAGTTCGCTCTATGGCATCATCCTGCTGCTCCTTAATCTGGATACGGTCCGCTACCTCCTCCTCTAACTGGGCTAGTAGAGCCTCCTTCTCTGTCTGGAAGCTCTCTACTCGCTGCTCTGACTGCTCTAATTTTTCAACCAACTCTACATTCCTTGTTAAAAGACGATATACCATGCCCCCAACTGTGTAAACACCTCCTGTCACCCCTGAATCTCCTGCTCTAGCTCCTGGACCCTATCCTCTAGCTCAATAATGCGATCTGCATACTCTCCTAACAGCTCATCCTCAAAGGTGGTACCATCTTGGGGTACCTCCTCTGGATCCCCTTCAGGCTCGCTATCTGTTGGGTTCTCCTCTGGATCATCTACGGGTTCATTATCTATCGGATCCGCCTCCGGATTAGACTCCATCTAATACTCCTCCTCGACTGGGGCTATTGCCATGATAGGCTCAACTACAAAGGGTGTGTCGGACACCACGTGGATATCACGCGACTCCTCCTCCATGACTCTGCTCGTCTCACCTACCTTTGGCATCCTATAACCATAACATAAAACAAACAAACTCTATCAGTATCCCACAGTAAAGTATAAATTCATTGTTTGAAATGAAAATATATTTCACCACTCTATTGACTCCCTATGACAAGTCTACTTAAAAATCACCTCATAAAACTCTACATGAGTTTTATCTCCTTCTATTCCCTCTACATTCTCCAAGGTTATAGCCTAAGGACTCTCTTTCCTAAGGTTTATAACCTACAGCTCTGGAACTAACCTGTAACACCCCCAAATTTAGATACCTATACCTCGAATTTGGTCCTTTACGATGCACTTCATACAACCTACTAATAACAACTAATAGCGAAATAATAGAATAGTTACATTGATATAATATAAATATTCTCGTCCCAAGTCTCGAAAACCATTACTAATACATAACACAACTAAGTTCGTAACATAATAAGTCTTAACACATAACCAAAACCATCATCCTAATTATTGCAGAACAAAGCTAGTCTGTAGCCTTGCCTTTGCCCTTATCCTTTCCTGAGCTACTGCCTCGTTCGGTCTTACCTGTAATAATTAAGGAAAGCAAGAGTGAGCAACAAATTTGCTCAGCAATAAGGGAGAACAATCATATGTAAAGTTTCGTAATTTACAAGAAAAGGATTATAACGGTCGTAGATAGTTCAAGAACATATATATGAATGTTGCGAATAAGTTAAGTTTCAATAATTTCCAAATTCAATTCTCAGTACAACAGGTGAGTCACTATGGACTGAAGGATTTTTAGAAGAATTCAAAGATTCCAATATTTCCAAATTGAGGAATGTTCAACACTGAGTAGTTGCTATCGACCATGAACTCTTACCAGAATTAACAGTATTACACTGATAACCCAAAACAGTTATAATCCTTCAAGAATATAATTATGATTTAAATCAAGTTTCAAGGTATAATTAATAATCTTTATGAATTTTGATAGAACAAGTGTCAATTTAACAGTTAATTTACTTATACAATCAATAAGAGTACAAGTTTAAGAACTTGCCTAGATAGTCGACTCTCCGACTTTGACTCCTTATCCTTTGAACAACTTATGTTCATCATAATCATCTAACGGTTAATCTTTATTAACCCTCACGTACAAACCTAATTGATCTAGCATACTAATCTTATACAATTAGGACTCACAAATAAATCGACTCTCATTTTATTCGATTATTTACGTTCTTTATTACATCTATTAGTCTTCACAAATGATACATATTCATTCCATTTACTACAAATAAATAATCTTTTTACTATTTTACTTATTTGATTAATGGTTCACACTTTATTTTATTTATTCATGTCTCATTACATAAATAAAGTACCCTTACTTTATTTGCTAATGTTAAATCATTCTTTAAGTAATCTTCTAAATCCTTATTCATACTTTATTAGTCCACAAATAAAATAATTTAAGTTATTACTTTATTTGTTTAATCTAGAATTAGAGTTAACTTTATTCTTACTCTAATTATTCGTGTCTCATTAGTCCAAAATTAAATAATCTTCAAAATTATTCAATTGTTTATTATTAATCCATAATTAATATACTTATTAACCTTTGAATTAAGGTATTCTTTAATATTATCTGAATTGTTTACACTTTATTAATTCACAATAAAAATAATCTTTAATATTATTTTAATTGTTTATAATTTATTAATCCACAATTAAAATAATCTTTATTATTATTTTAATTATTTAATCATAGTTAAAGTAATCTTTAATGTAAAATAATCTTTTAATATTATTTTAATTGTTTATTATTAATTATTTTTAAAAAAAAATTCTTTTTTGACCCAACCCGATACGGTTCGACCCGACCCGGTTTGACCCGATCCGAGTCAACTGGAAAATCAACCAGGTGCTGTCGCGCCGGATTTAAGCCTAGGAGCAGCGCCGCCGCGCTGGCCTTGCAAAATGCCCAATTTGATTTTTTTTTTTTGTATTTTTGATTTTTGTCCCTTTTTTGATTTAATCTTCCATAACTTGCTCATTTTACATCCAAACGAGTTCAAATTAGTTCCATTATGTCATAAACTAACATATTTTCAATATTCAACTTTTTAAGTAATCTTCCAAAGTATTTATTTGGTTAAAAAAGAAATATTAATTTTCCAAACTAGGGTTTCCATTTCGACAAGTTCTATTAAATGATTCGCCATGAGTTCATTCTAACTCCGTTTTCAACGATTCCATTTGGGTTGCGTTCGGATTTCATAAATCTTTAACATAACATTTTTAAATATCTTACCCATTTTATTTCATTTGACACCAAACCTCATGCTTTCAAATATTCTATTCTAGGTTTCAAGCTTTCATGCAACATCTTTGATCATTAGGACATAAGACACATACTAAGGCATACGAATCATATATACTCCTTCTAATATCCATCCTTATACCTTCGGATCCTTCATGATCCCACAACCAAGCATGCATTTTCTACTCTAAGCAAGATACACTAACTTAAAATAAAGCTAGGTTATGGTCATACCTTCTTGATGTTCTTCTTCTCTTAGTAATAAAGTTTAGGTACTTCTCTACCTTCTTTCTCCTTCTTGAACTCCTTTTGAGCTACCAAGGTGCAAGGGTTCTCCAAGCTTTTCTATATTTTCTCTCACTTTCTTTCTAACTCTCTTCATGCTCACTACTACTTAACAAAGGAACAATGTGGCAACCTTAGAAGAAGAAGTATGTGCTTGCTATTTATAGAAAAATTAATATCCAATAACCAAGCCATTATCCAAATAAAAAAGAGTATTTGGTGAAAAGTTTCACCAAAGCCTTACTTTAAATACCACTAGCCATTGGACTAAGCCATCATTAGCTTCATATGGACCAAACTTGCACATTTGAACAAAAAAAATCAGCATTTTGGATTTGGGGAATAGGGAAGCCGAATTCTAGGGTATTATATATACTATGTGTGTGTGTATGTGTATATATATATATATATATATATATATATATATATACACTTCATACTGTGCTTGCATACTTACATTCATACATATATACATATATATGCATATATACCCATACCCATCTCCACTCATTCTATTATACATTGGGCTAGTCCCAAAATAATATTCATTGGGCTACTAATTTATGTTAACTTGGGCCATGCACAATTACTTATACCCATTGGACTCAATCACAATTCTAGCCACATTGATCACTTGGGCTATAATACCTAACACATTAAACATTTCTCCTTATTCTCATTGGGCTTGGGTCTACTAATATCTTAATCATTCATTGGGGTCCAATAGTGTACTTGCAACATAAATCAATTGGGCTAATTTTAATTACCCTCGTCAGTCCATTACATTATTCAATCATCCCTCAACTAAGTTAATTAAACAAGTAATTAATCCAACTTAATCATTATGCCACACAAGGCATATTATATAAGCTTAACCAAGCTCATTACCATCATTACTATATTGTCACATACTTAATTCAATTTAAATTGAATTATTAAGGCTCATCACATATTTGCACATAAACAATTTTTAAACATTCTCATTTTTCACTATTAATATTATTTACAAAATTCTCGGGTATTACAAGATCTGGATATAATAACTTGTGATCTCATTTATTCTAAAAATAAGATAATGGATTTGTGTATAGAATATGAATATATCTATATATTGCAGGTAACTTGTTTAAGAATATGTGCTTAATGAATTTGTTCTTTATTATTTTACATAGGAATATAGTGAATTAATTAGAATGAATATTTTTATATAATTACTTGAAAAAGAATTATATGAATAATTAGAAATTCTCGGTTAACGATTCAGCATAGTTGATTAATTATAAAAGGAATGAATAGATGAACAACCCTTTTATAGGGGATTATATTTACGCGTTAGCGTTAAGATGTTGTGCACATATATGGTACGAAGGGCTGATCCTCCTAAGTACAAGAAGTGCGGTCCATATAGTCTTACGACTGTTAAAGTTTTAAAGTAGAAATACTTGATAACCTAGGACATAGTTCATGGTCTTGTGACCCTCAGATGTTCTTTTGATTCTTATTTTCTAATCTTGATTCAAAAGCCAAGCTTTCAATTATCTAGTATCCATTAATTATTCGCATATTATTATTATTGATAATGTTATACTTGTGGGTAATTATTTACTCACTCTTGCATAATAACAATGTAGCTAAGGTCGAAAGAGTTGACGAGCCGTCCACTAGTAAGGGAAAAGGCAAGGCGAATAAGTGATGAAGACTTGTTTAAATTATTTGAAAGATGTTTATGTAAAAGACTTATGGTATTTATGTTATGTTTCTGCATTGATTCTTTATTTAAGGTTAAATGACCTGGGATTGATTTTTATTATAATGTTGTAACCCTTTAGTGGGAGGATTCCTATTTCAGTTAAGAGTTTTCATTTATATCTTTATGGGTAGTTAGATGTGATGTGATTTTATTAGATAGTGAACACCAACTCCTATGGGAATGAAGTACCCGGATTTGGGGGTATCACATGTTGGTATCAGAGTTGTAGGTTATGAACCTTAGGTTAGGAAACCATAAGGTAGTAGCCTTTTAGGAGACAGAAAACGTAGTGGTGATAAACTATTATCGAGTTATAAGGAATGAATTAAGGAATTCATTAAAGATAATAAAAGACTTTATGTACTATGTACTTAACAACCTATGTACCGCAAGTGGTATCGAGTATTAATTAAAACTTAAACTTTGTTGTCAGGATGTCGGATGTTAGAGGATTCAGTCAGCCTAGGGAGATTGAACCCCGAGTAGCTAGAGAGGAGGAGCCCTATGATATTCATATTGTCCAGGAGCAGTTGATACAGAGAGAGCCATCTTCGTTGTTTACTGTTGTGGGTCAGGAGCATGAGATGGAGGACTTTGAGGAGGTAGAGGTAGAGGTAGAGGCTGAGGAGGATGATAAATAACCCGAGGAGGTACCCCTTACCTCTATCGATGTCGAGATGCATGATGTACTATATGACCGTACCGTATAGTTACATGATAGAATCAGAGATCTGGAGAGGCTGGCAAATATATGCCAGACTGCTATAGAACAGAAGAATGAGAAGATTGAGGATCTAGATGTACGTCTTAGAGATGTGGAATGGAAGCTAGTTCAGGCAGAAAGTCAAAAGGAAGAGTTGTTAGCTGAGAATAAGAAGATGAAGGTTGAAATTGAGAAATTGAAGGACGACCAGAGTGAAGAGTCAATGGAACGTTCTAGAACAGAAGACACTAGATGAAGGCCTCTCGACGTGTAGAAATTTCTGATGATGGTGAGCGGGCAAAGATGGCTAAGATTGAGGAGACAAACTACACATTTCAGACAACAATTGACAAGGCCCATGATCGAGTTCTCCACTATCTAGTTCAGTTTGAGGACTTGCCATGGTACATGTTGGATCATAGGCGATGTTCCGTATCATGCAGGAAGAACGCAGAAAGGCGGTTTGATGCCTCAATAGGCCGTGATAGGAAGAGTATTGAAATATGTGAATATTTATGGTAGTTAGTAATGTAAATTCCAGCGTGATTATAAACAATGGAATATGATTATTTAATCCTGAAGATTCTTTGATCTCGGGACAGTTGTTGTAAATAGCGGTGATGCTACCTTTCTATGTTTAAAACTTTTGAATAAATGAAATATCAAAGTTTATTTAAAGATGTTATGCGTTAAGTGTTAAACCTAAATTGTTTAAGTTAAGTATTAAACACTTAAGGAATTGAGTAATGATCTAATAAGAGTTTACTCTTAAACAAAAAATGTCGCTGAGACGCCAATCACGTCAACAAGCTCACGAAAGCTTTACGAATAATAACAACAATGATGTCAATGCTAATCTTGTACAGTAATTGGTAAACCTTTTAGCCGGAGCACTTGGGAATCAGCCGCAAGCTCCACAAGTTACGTCATTTAAGGATTTTAAAGCGGTAGGACCGCCAGAGTTTAGGGGTTCCATGAACCCAAACGAAGCCCAGACTTGGGTGATGGAAATGGAGAAAGTGTTCGACATTGCTAGGGGTAGTGACGACCAAAAGACTGCCTTCGTAACGTTCATGCTTAAGTCAGAGGCCAGCTACTGGTGGTAAGTGAATAAGGTTCGAGGAGGTCAGGGTGTAATCACATGGGATAGGTTCAAAGAGATGTTCTTTGAGATGTACTTTCTGACAAGCTCGCGTAATCAGATGGAGATTCAATTCCTGGAGCTAAAGCAGGGTACCATGTTTGTACTGGAATATGTTACAAAGTTCAACGAGTTGGCTAGGTTCATAACATATCAAGTAAATACCGATGAGAGGAAGGCGAGGAGATTTGAATAGGGGTTGAAGCCGTGGTTGTACAGCAAGGTGTCAATGTTCCAATTGAATACTTTTACAGTAGTTTTGGAGAAGACGATTATCACGGAAGGTGGAAGCGACGCTCTGACTAAGTATAACCAGGAGCAGAAGAAGAAGAAGTGTGAAAATGAGAATAACAAGGCTAGTGGTAGTAATAGTGGTGGTCACAATCAGAAGAGGAAGTGGAATGACAGTGGGTGTGCTGGGAATCAACAGTGAGGTCAGAAGAAGAAAGTGGAGGCGTGTGTAACTTGAGGGAAGAATCATGTGGGAATATGCCTGAAGGGAAAGAGGGTTTGCTATAATTGTGGCCAGGAGGGCCACATAGCACCAAATTGTCCTAATCCTAACAAGGGCGCTTGCTTCACTTGCGGGTGAAAGGATCATCTGGCTAGGGATTACCCCAAGAAGGCAGCAGGAGGAGCAGGAGCAGGAGGGAATAGGCGAAATAGTGGTGGTAGCACGTTAACCATAATAGGATCAGCACCGACAAACCGACCTACCGCCAGAACTTTCAACATGACCGTGTAGGACGCTGTGCAGTCAAGAGATGTGGTATCAGGTATCATTCCGATCAATAATATATATTGTTATGTATTGTTTGATTCGGGTGCTACTTACTCATGCTAAGAATCTTTTGCCTATGGAGGAATTAGATTACCCTTTGAACATAAAAATTGCGAATAGGGAGATAGTTCATGTTAAATTTGTATACAAGAACTGTAGGGTGGATATTAAGGGAAATGTGACGACTGTATATCTGATTCCAATTAAACTTGGTAAATTTGACGTTATTTTGGGAATGGATTGGCTATTCAATTATGGGGCGATAATTGATTGCCAAAAGAAATGTATTAGCCTTATAACTCCGTCAAAGGTAATATTTTATGGCAGCAAGTCACCTAGGTAAGCGAGTTTTCTGACGATGATGCAGGCCAAGAAGTTGTTGAGACAAGGTTGTGTGGGATACTTAGCCTACATAGTCGATACTCGAAAAGAGAGTCCGAAATTAGAAGAGATTCCTGTCGTAAGAGACTTTCTAGACGTATTTCCAGATGAGTTGCCAGGATTTTCGCCAGACAGGGTAGTGGAATTCGTAATTGATTTGGCGCCAGGAACCGCGCCTATATCGAAGGCTCCGTACCGTATGGCTCCAGTAGAGATGAAAGAATTGATGGTGCAACTACAAGAACTATGAGACAAGAAGTATATCCAGCCGAGCGTATCGCCGTGGGGAGTGCAGGTGTTATTTGTCAAGAACAAGGATGGATCGATGCGGCTTTGCATTGATTACAGAGAGTTGAATAAGGTCACGATTAAGAATAAATACTCGTTGCCAAGGATCGATGACTTATTTAATCAATTGAATGGAGCTAGGTATTTCTCGAAGATAAATTTGAGAAGTGGTTATCATCAGTTGAAGGTAAGGAAGGAAGATGTACCGAAGACAGCGTTCAGGACTCGTTATGGTCACTACGAGTTTTTGGTGATGTCATTTGGTCTAACGAATGCTCCTCCAGCATTCATGAACCTAATGAACAGGGTGTTTAAGCCATTTTTGGATAAGTTCATAGTAGTGTTCATCGATGATATTCTAGTATAATATTCTAAAACCAAGGAAGAGCATGCGGAACATTTAAAGGTGACATTGGAAGTATTAAGAAGAGAGAAGTTGTATGCTAAGTTTTCAAAATGTGAATTCTGGATAGAGCGGGTGCAATTTCTTGGACATGTGATTGACAAGGATGAGATTTCGGTAGATCCATCAAAGGTTGAAGTTGTGCTTAACTAGGATCAGCCGCAAACACCATCAGAAGTAAGGAGTTTTCTAAGATTGACAGGTTATTACAAAAGATTCATTCAAGATTTTTCCAAAATTATGAATCCTTTAACAAATTTGACTAGGAAGGCGACGAAGTTCGTTTGGACGAAAAAGAAGAGGAGATGGTTAGAATTGATAAAGGATTATGATTGCGAGATTTTATATCATCCGGGTAAAGCGAATGTTGTGGCCGACCACTTAAGCAGAAAGGGTCAGGAGAAACTGTTTATGTTAACCGCTCAAGAGGAGCTAATTTCAGCAATGACAAAACTAGAGTTGGAGGTGAAATATCCTGAGGAGTCTAATGAAAAACTGTTTCAATTAGGACCCGGTCCAACTTTAATGGATAAGGTTAAGGAAGCACAACTTTAGGACGAGGAATGTGAGAAAATTAGGAAAAGAATATCTAAAGGTGATGAAGTGAAATTTAGAGTTGATAACGAAGGATTATTGAGATTCGAGGGAAGAATTTGGGTTCCACCAGTACTAGAGGTTAAGGAGGAAATTTTGAGTGAGGCTCATAGTTCGAGATATTTGATTCATTCGGGGAGTACGAACATGTACCAGGATCTCCGATAGCATTTCTGGTGGCCGAATATAAAAAGGGACGTTGCCGATTGTGTGGCCAAATGTTTGACATGTCAGAAAGTTAAAGCACAACATCAGAGGCTGAGTGGCTTACTACAACCGTTAGAAATCCTAGAATGGAAATGGGAACATATCACAATGGAATTCGCAGTAGGTCTTTCGATGACTTAGAAAGGTTTTGACGCAGTTTGGGTTATCGTAGATCGACTGACAAAATCAACACATTTCCTACCGATCAAGATTAGATTTAACCTAGATCAGTTGGCAAAGTTGTATGTGAAAAAGATTGTTTCAAGGCACGGTGTTCTAGTGTCTATTGTCTCAGATAGGGATCCGTGTTTCACATTGAACTTCTGAAAGCGCCTACAGGAATGTATGGGAACATAGTTACGTATAAGTGCGAAATATCATCTACAGACCGACAGACAGAGTGAAAGAACGATTCAGACATTGGAAGATATGTTAAGATCCTGCATCATGGATTTCAAGGAAAACTGGGATGATCATCTACCATTGGTGGAATTCGCTTACAATAACAGTTACCATGCAAGTATTGGCATGCCGCCTTACGAAGCGTTGTACGGCAAAAAGTGTAGATTCCATTATGCTGGGATGAAGTTGGCGAACATCAATTATTAGGACCAGAACTGGTACAACAGACCACCGAAATCATCAAAGTGATCAGGAAGAGATTGATAGCTACTCAAGATAGGCAGAAGAAATATGCCGTTCAACACCGCAAGAATCGAGAATTTGAATCTGGTAGCTTCGTTTTCTTGAAAGTGTCTCCTTAGAAGGGGAAAATTCGATTTGGTAAGAAGAGACAACTGAGCCGAGGTTCATTGGACCCTTTGAAGTATTGTAACGAATGAGAATTTTATATTTAATCTTTAAATATTTATTGAATTAAATAAATATTTGTGTGATTTATGTATTGAGTTAAATAAATATTTGATGAAATTGTTGTAGATTAATTTAATTAAATGTGTTACTTAGAATTTGAGAAAACACAGAGAAATACAAAGAGAGTTTTGGAGAGAATTTGAGAATTGGAAGGAGAATTCCCACCATCTAGCAATCTAAATCACTAATCAAAGGTAAATTCTTGAATTCAAGCTTTAAATCACGTTTTAAGTTTTCTCCATAAACGTATACTGTAAGTTCTTTGTTAATTGAATTATATGTGTAAATTGTTGAAAAGTTGTTTGTAATCGTTAATATGCATGTATGAATCATTATACGATGTTTATAAGCTGTTTTAGAGTAAATAATCCGTGAAATTATGTTTTAATTGGACTTTTGGAAGTTTACAGAGGACTATATTTGAATATGGCTTATATGTATAAAAATTGATGCTTAAGTTGTACGTTAATCGGTAAATGGATGATTGATTGTGTCTATATGTTAAGAAACGAAAAGAATGCAAGTTTAACAGACTGATTTGGTGTAGTAACGAATCCATAATGTGTGATTTCATAAAATTTGACAAAACCTCAATGTTTGGTTCCTAGATTCATGGTTTATATGATTTAAGTTGTTAAAATCATGCTCTAGTTGTTGGGTTATGTTTCTGTAAAGATCAGAACCTATGGGTAGTATTAAATTTGTTGTTTGAGCGAAACTTTAGCCAAATTTGGCATCTTCTGTATTCTTCGCGAACTTGGGCAACTGAAACTGCATCGCGGCGCCGCAATGCCGGTAAGTAGTACAATCCTGGCGCCTGTTTACCTAAATCTATACTAGCAAAATACGGAAGTATACGCAGTCCACAAGTAATAAAGTGATAAAAGAGTGTCGAACCCACAGAGAATTATTTAATAATAATTACCAAATACTAACTTATAATCAAATTAATTTTATTTAAACAACTAATTAAGATTGTGAATTTTTGATAATAAATAACTAATTAAAGTAATACTAACTACCACAAGATTGAAATCAGATAATAAAGGCTTAAGATTACAATTTCCCTTAATGTTTCACTTGAATTAATACACTTCCTGTTAAGTTATGTAAATTATTCCAGATTGTTAATCAAGAACTCATCAATATTTATAACCATCTCTTAATGTATCATAAACGAATCAACTTAAATCCACAGATGATAGAATTAAGATGAACATCCAAGTTAACTAATTCACTATATCTCTATGTGAATTACAATTAAAAAGGATTTAAAGCACAAGTTCCCTATCAGATTACATGCGGTGTATAGGTATATCTCTATACTAGACACAATTCATGAATTCCATCACCATGCAGAAAACACAATCACATGCTATTATGATTAGGTATAAACCTATAATCCATCTCTCGAGTTCATATATATTACCACGGTAATTGTTGATCAGAATATTAAGCAATTAATCACAAATCATAGTAGACAATCCCAATATAATCAACACTAATTAACAAGGAAGTATATCAATAAAAGCTACGCAATAAGTTCAATTTTAATCTTAAAAAGAAATTAGTTCATAATTGAATTAAAATCCATAATCCACAATTAATAAAGCATTCAAGAATACAAAATAAGAGATAGAGAAGAGAATAGAATTTGTAGACGCAATCCTTGAGTCTCTCCTTCAGCTCCTTAATTGAATCATTAATTTGTGCTCTTGCAATTGCTTCAAGCCTCCATCTCTTTCTCCCAAACTAGGGATAGTAAAACGTAGCAATATCTCCTTTATTCTATGTCTCACATCATGTATTTATAGGTTCTAGTTAAAGTCCTAAACCAATTAAAAGTTAAAATCCCTGTTTCATTCAATTTGGGTCAAAAATAACCTTTTCAACAACCCGACCCAGCGCGGTCGCGCCCATATTTGGCCTAGAAAGCAGCGCGGCCGCACCCAAGTGCCAGAAATCATGTTTTTCACTTTGTAGACCAGCGCGGCCACGCCCAAAATACACTTGGAACCGACGCGGCCGCACCCGACTATTTTCTACTGCAGCATCTGTTGGTAAAATTATCATAACTTTTGATCCGCGAGGAGTTACGGGGCCTGCAACTTATCAAATCGAAGGTCTCAACGAGATCTACAACTTTCATTCTAAGAATTGAGAGATTCAGATCGGATCAAAGTCAAAATTGGGCATAAAGTGGCTGCTATACAAATGGCAACTCCAAACTTTGAGGTTCAACGTCCGTTGGTAAAACAGTCATTACATTTTCCTCCGAACTCCGATTGTGACGATTCAAGATGTTCAGGAAACTAAGGGGTAGCTCTACAATAAAATCTAAGTTTCAAACTAAGAACATGCATCCAACCTAGTGTTAAAAGCCCTACAATCTTTCCTTCTTGCGTTTGCTTGCTTATTGTACTCCAAAAGATGTTCGGATTGTGTTTCCTTGCTTTTTCCTAGAAAATAACATAAAAACACTATAAATACCTAATACTAACTTAAAATACTTAAGAACAAATAAATTATCAAGCCAAATGTACTCAGTTCGTAGGTATAAAACCCACTCATCAGCGCCGCAGCGCCGACCCAGGTTGTCCGGGTCCGGGTCAGGCTAGCGCCGCAGCGCCGGCTCAAGGCTTAAGCCTGGCGCCGCAGCACCGGCCCGGGTCGGGTTGGGTCAAAAACCCAGAATTTTTTTTTACAGATTTTAAAATAAAATAATTTCACATATATGAAGCAATATGATAAATATGTAAAGGAATAAAAATAGTTTTAGAGCGTAAGTTCGAGTTATATTTTCTGAGGTGGTCAATCATTTAATAAAGGTAGTGATTAGTTGAACTATGAGTATTAATTGTTCAATGTGACTTGAATGTATAGGTTACTTAAAGAGCAAATAGATAATATTAGTTATAGCAGACGCACGAGGCAAGTTCTTAAACCCTACTTCTCTTTTAAGCAAGTTCTCTATCTTTAATCTTTTTATTGCATTAAATGCAAGTTTCTTAACTCTACTTTATATTGAGCAAGTTCTTTACCCTAATTCATTCAAGTTCATGAATTCAAATGAGATATTCTAATTCCTTTTAAGTAATACTTCAGTTATACAAAGTTTATTCAATTGTATGCCTTTGAGATTCAGTCTTTGGTTCTTGAATACCATTTACATTATATTATTGAACCTTGATTGACTAGCGAACCCTTATTGATTCGACTAGTCCATAGTTGATGAGCGTTCTAAATTCCAGAATTATTATTGAAGTTAATCCAAACCAAACTTCCTTTGGTGCGGGCTTTGTTGTCAAACTGAGATGAACAACCCTTTTGTAGGGGATTATTTTACACGTTAGCGTTAAGATGTTGTGCACATACATGGTATAAAGGACTGATCCCCCTAAGTACGAGAAGTAAGGTCCATATAGTCTTACGACTGTTAAAGGTTTAAAGTAGAAATACTTGATAACCTAGGACATAATTCGTGGTCTTGTGACCCTCAGATGTTCTTTTGATCTTGTTTTCTAATCTTGATTCAAAAGCCGAGCTTTCGATTATCCGGTATCCATTGATTATTCGCACGTTATTATTATTGCTATTGTTATACTTATTGGGCAATCGTTGCTCATTCTTGCATAATAACATTGCAACTAAGGTTGAAAGAGTTGACGAACCATTTACTAGTAAGGGAAAAGGCAAGGCGAACAAGTGATGAAGACTTGTTTATTTTATTTGAAAGATGTTATGTAAAAGACTTATGTTATTTATGTTATATTTCCGCATTGATGTTTTATTTAAAGTTAGATGACCTAGGATTGATGTTATTAAGATGTTGTAACCCTTTAATGGGAGATTTCTAATTTAGTTAAGAGTTTTCATTTATATTTGTATGGGTAGTTAGATGTGATGTAATTTATTTGGATAGTGAACACCAAATCTTGTGGGAATGAAGTACCCGGATTTGGGGGTGTCACAGGTATTGTGAAGAATTGGTGAAGTCGCTTATGAGGTAGTTTTACCTCCGGCATTTGAACATATTCACAACGTTTTTCATGTTTCGGTGTTACGACCATACAAACTCGGCTACAAGCATGTTATAGAATATGAACCCCTGCAGTTTGAAAAAGATTTATCTTATGAGGAAGTGCTTGTTCAGATAGTTTACAAGAATGAGCAAGTACTCAGAAATAAAGTTATACCTTCTGTTAAGGTGATCTAGAGCAACCACAACGCTAAAGAAGCTACGTGGGAACTCCAAGATCAGATGATGAAAAATTATCCTCAGTTATTTGCTTAGTCTATGTGAAGCGATTCTGGGGACATAATCTTTGTAAGGAGGGGAGAATGTAATGGGACGAATTAATTGAGTCGTGATTCTGGGGACAAAATCCTTTTACGGGATGTAATGAACGAGATTTTCATATTTGATTTTTAAATATTTATTGAATTAAATAAATATTTGTGTTGATTTATTTATTGAGTTAAATAAATATTTGATGAAGTCATTGTAGATTAATTTAATTAAATGTGTTACGTTGATTGAATTAATGTGAAATAATTTTATAATGCAAAGTGTGAATTTAATTGGAATAATTAAATTAAATGAGTGGTTTAATAGTTGTGATGTTGTTCTAACTAATTTAATAATTAATTAGAGATTTATTGATTTGTCGTAATTAAATAAATGAGAATTTCAATTATGTGATAATTTGATTTAATGTATAGTAGTGGTTTTTCTTAAATTGATATTAAATAATATAATTTGATTATTAAAGTGTGACAAATAAACTATATAGTAAACAAGTTAATTAAAATAAATGGAAAAGGAAATAAATAACTATCAAACCAAACATGACCTTATGAACATGGGAGCAGTTAAGTGCATAATGACCTTAATTGACACCCATGTTGTGCCAGTTATTATTATCAGATTTATTCACGTATTTCATTCCAAAAGCTAAGTCAGAGAAATACAGAAAGAGTTTTGAGAGAATTTGAGATTTAGGAAGAAATTTGGAGAATTGGAAGAAGAGTTCCTATCATCTTGCATAATCTAAACAACTTGTCAAAGGTAATTTCTTGATTCAACACTTTAAATTATGTTTTTAAGTTTTCTCCATGAATGTAGATTTTAAATTCTCTGTTAATTGAATTTCATGAGTAAATTGTTGAAAAGTTATTTGTAATCATTAATATGCATGTATGAATCATTATATGATGTTTATAAACTGTTTTAGAGTAATAAATCCATGGAATTATGTTTTAATTGGAGTTTTGAAATTTACAAAGGAATAGTATTTGAATATGGCTTAAATGTATGAAAATTTATTTTTAAATTACATATTAAATGGTAAATTGATGATTGATTATGTTTATACATGTAGAAGCGAAAAGAACGAAACTTAAACGGATTGATTTGGTGTTATAACGAATCTGTAGCGTGTGATTTCATGAAATTCGCCGAAACTTTGCAAAATAGCAAGAACATGAAATTTATGAGTTCAAATTCAGTTTTTTGAGTTGTTTAAGTTGATAAAATCATGCTCTAAATGTGGCTTATGTTTCTGTGAAGTCTAAAATTGATGGGTAGCCTTGCATTTGTTGTTTGAGCGAAGTTTTGGGCTTTTTTCTGTGTTCTTCGCAAAATTGAGGAACTGAGTCTGCGTCGCAGCGCCGGTATATAGTATAATCCTGGTGACGCAGCGCCGGTCCGGGGTTGTCCGAGTCTGGGTCAGGCCAGCGCCGCAGCGCTGGCTCAAGGCCAAATCTCGGCGCCACAGCGCCGGTCCGGGTCAGTCGAGTCGGGTCGGGTCAGGTCAAAAACCAAGAAAATAAAATTTTTCTAGATTTTGAAATAAAATAATTTCACATATATGAAGCAACATGATAAGTATGTGAAAGAATAATAATAGTTTAGGAGTGTAGGTTTGAGTTATATTTTCGGAAGTGATCAATCGCTTAATAAAAGAAGTAATTAGTTGAGCTATGAATATTAATTGTTCAATGTGACTTGAATATATAGGTCACTCAAAGAGTAAATAGATAATATTAATCGTAGCAGACGTGTTAAGCAAGTTTCTTAACTCTACTCTTTCATCGAGCAAGTATCTTATCCCTAACTTGATTTTAATTACGCAAGTTATAAACTCTACTCTTATATTGAGCAAGTTTCTTACCCTTATTTATTGAAGTTCATGATTCCAAATGAGATAATCTAACTCTTTAAAAGTAATACTTTGGTTATACAATGTTTATTCAATTGTATATACTTGAGATTCAGCCTTTGATTTTTAAATATCATTTACATTATATTATTAAACCTTGATTGACTAGCGAACCGTTATTGATTCGACTTGCCCATAACGAACCTAAATTCTAGAAATGTTATTGAAGTTAATTCAAACCAAACTTCCTTTGGTGTGCACTCTGATGTCAAACTGAGATGAACAACCCTTTTATATTTACGCGTTAGCGTTAAGATGTTGTGCACATACATGGTACGAAGGGCTGATCCTCCTAAGTATGAGAAGTACGGTCCATATACTCCTACGACTGTTAAAGGTTTAAAGTAGAAATACTTGACAACCTATGACATAGTTCATGGTCTTGTGACCCTCAGATGTTCTTTTCATTCTTGTTTTAAAATCTTGATCCAATAGCTGAGCTTTCAATTATCCAGTATCCATTGATTATTCGCATATTATTATTATTGATAATGTTATACTTGTGGGCAATTGTTTGCTCACTCTTGCATAATAAAGTTGACGTGCCCTCCACTAGTAAGGGAAAAGGCAAGGCGAATAAGTGATGAAGACTTGTTTAAATTTTTTTAAAGATGTTTATGTAAAAGACTTATAGTATTTATGTTATGTTTTCGCATTGATGCTTTATTTAAGGTTAGATGACCTGGGATTGATTTTTATTATAATGTTGTAACCCTTTAATGGGAGGATTCCTATTTCAGTTAAGAGTTTTCATTTATATCTTTAGGGGTAGTTAGATGTGATGTGATTTTATTGGATAGTGAACACCAACTCCTGTGGGAATGAAGTACCTGAATTTGGGGGTGTCACAATATCCTTATACTTATAACGTCGAATTATTCTTCAAACCCATCATTTAAAAGAAGATTATATAATTAACTAAAATAACTAAAATAAAATATAATTAACTTTACTAATGATGGGGCAAGATTATAATAAAAATAAGTTAGATGGTTTGACTAGGAAAGAAAATTCTTGAAGGACTTACTTACAAACTCGTAAAACTATGTCTATATATATATAACAAGCCTCCCTTTAGTTGATTCACTTTACTAATACAAATCAAAAATCCAAGTAAGGAGATAGATAGAGAGAGAGAGAGAAAGAAAGAGATAGAGAGTTGGCTGCATATGGAGAAGGAGGGGAGTTCAAGCTAATCAAGAAGGAAGAATAAAAAGATCAAAACCAAGAGGAGCAAACATAACAACTAGGTATAAACCCTAATCCATTTAGAAATTTAAATTCCTTATAAAAGTCTTTCTTTTATGAAAATAATTAGGCCCTATGTATGCTTAAATGTATTTTGAAGATCTATATGTTGTGATACCATGGATTATGGAGGAAAAGTCAAAAATACAAAGAAAATAAGGAGAAAACATGAACTAGTTATAAAACCCTAAACTAGTGACTAGAAAATATTCTTACGGAGTAAATATGTATGTATATGAATTTGTACATGCTAAGAGCAAGTAACAATATGTTAGGGTTGTAGACACCCGAAATTTTGTATTTGTTATCTAACCCTGGCAAGAGGGCAAAAGCGTCATTTTAGCCTGTCGATAGAACGTCTGAGCAGATGATTATAAGGCTTAAATTGAACATATAAAGTTATCACGACAACCACCGAGTGACGAACTACTCAAGGCATGATGGTTGACTGACTGACATCTATAGGAAGATCCATTTTTGTATTTTGTTTTATCTTTCTGGATCCAGAATTGACCAAACTTGATGTCATTGGGTAGCTTTCGAAAAGAGCTTTTTGGAATGGTATGATACATCTCCTAACTCTTACTAGATTAAAAGTTACAAACCTTTTAGTACACATCACGAAAAATTGATGAAGCGACACGAAAACTGAGACGGGCGGGCCTCACCTAGGCCAGTCGCAGCTTGACCTGCGGCTAGTCGCAGGTATGCCTGTGGCCAGGGCCGGGGCCTATATAAGGCATTTTTCAGCCATTTTTTAAAAAAAGGAGAAAAAAAGGAGAGAAATTCTTGAAAAATGAGATTTTAGAGAGAAGTAGGAGAATTTTAGAGAGAGAAGTACTAAATTCCATCTAATCTAGTAGATCTCACCATATTTGTAGCTAGATTATTGTAATATCTCTTAACACAAAGCTCAAGGATGCGTTATTCCCTCACCCCAAGGTGAAAGATTCAATCTTTTTCGGTCAATTACTTAGATTTGGTTTGGATCTAATATATTGTATCATTTTTCGCAATAAAAATTCATTCGTGTTGTAAAGTTTCTACCTTTTGAGATTTCTATAATCCATTAAGGCATAATCCTTAGACTAGGGTGGTTGGAGAGGATTTCTCACGAATGTAATATCCTCCTAACCACCCGATGATGTCCCTGTAAGTTTGCAAAAACAAGAACATACATACAATCATATTGTAAAATTAGCGAAAACATGACATAAATCGAATTTAATTTTTTTTTGCAATTTCAGGGATCACCTTATGGGATATTATTAATTCAAGATAAAGAAGAAGGAATTATACCTATGTAAATTCAACCTTTGAGCACTTACAAGTTCACCTCCCTTGATCATTCACGTTCTCCAATTCCTCAAATCAAACGTTTGTTACAATAGTGTGCAACACCCAAGAAGTGATCCACCAAGAGAATATTGATTGAAGAATATGAATTTAATTTCTACTAGATTTTGGGTGGCTAACCCTAATTTTCTCTCTCCTAACTCTTTAGATATTAGAGAATACTTACAAGAGTTGCATAAGCATTAGTCTTGGCATTAGCCTATCCCACAATAAGACTCCTCTTATTTATAGACTAACCCTCTATCATAAACCTTTTAGGAGTTAGTTTAATTTAATTCCCAATCTAATTAGGAACTAAGTTAATAATAATAGTAATAATAATAATAATAATAATAATAATAATAATAATAATAATAATAATAATAATAATAATAATAATAATAATAATAATAAGACTACTCTTATTAATTTATAATTTAGAATTTCTCCAAATACTTAATTACAAATATTAAGCTATTTAATTTATTCCATTAATAAATTAAATACAATTAATTTATTATTATTATTAAGCCAATCACTTCTTTAATTATATTTCTCTTTTTATGGTGTGACCATCTAGGTTCAATATTAAGCCGATAAGCAGAATAAATAAATTAGAACCACCATTCTAATATTATTTCTAATGAATTAAACTCCTTTAATTCAAATATAAATAAATAATATTTATTCTACATTATGAGTGACACCTTATAAATAATGTACCATGACTATCCGGATAATATGAATTCAACGTTTAATCACAAAAAAACATAAAGCATCTATTCCGTGAATAGTTACCGTATAATTCAATCCTTCTACCATACAATGTCTCGATTAAATATAAGACACAAAATTACTGATAAGTCTTATTTATTTAATCATCTACATTTCAATGGTAAATGCACAACTCCGATTATTATAAATTAGAAACTCCTTAATAATTTTCATTCACCTTGGCCAAGGATTTCTGAGTTGTCATTCATCAAATCGCATAAAACATTCTCTCCATTTACTAGAAGTGGTAGATCATTTGTTGATCATTCACCTACCTCCATGTACACTTTGTTATACCTAAACATACCCTATAACATACTCTGAAGTATTAAGGAATATGAAAAAATATAATTCAGAATACACAAGGTACTATGATGATTTCAAGTCTAAGGATAATTTGTACGACTATCACTATAGAAACTCCTATTATCAAGCAAGTAAAACTTCATTAGGTATTCCTTAAGTAACTCACGTTCAATGAATTTATTCTCTAATAAGCACCTACATACTTGTTTTAGTGTCTCCACACAAATGATTATGAGATTAACCATCCTCTTCAACAGAATAAGTATAATATGTACTAATCTATTCGGAATCAGTAACTCCACATTAGTGATCCATACGATTAGGAACATTTTAGTTTTGAGCTATCTTGAATTCAGATCTCATCAACATTATCATCATCATGATTCTAAAAGCATTGCTCCAAAACTATGAGTTTATCACATTTAATTAATTCACCCAATTAATCATGGATAAAGTATGCCTTTTAATTAAATAAATTCTTTTATTAATAAATGAATAAGATTACAAAGTAAATGCTTATCACATCCTATGTGATTGGCTTGAGGGCATACTACTTTCAATCCCTTTCGTTAATTTATTGATTCATTTCAAAATTGACTCCTTTTTTTTCAAAATGTTTTATTGAGGAGTTGATTATTTCGATTATGGTTTACCCTATATAATCCTAGATCTATATCTAGTGGTAAAGGGGTCCCACCTATTAGCCGTCAATGTATTCTAACAAATTGAATCACATGATAGCCAGTCTGGGATATACTATCGATTAAATCCCGGTTACGTCATTGCATAGATCTATTAGATCTTAGATCTATGGACAACCCATCCGAGATCTCAAATCTTTGCGATGGATCTACTCAATACGTAATAGTCTCTCGATATGTCAGCTTCATTATGGGATCCATGGATTAGGGTTTTTGGGAGCCCTTTTTCTAGACTTTATTCTCATTTCGATGTGTTTTTCTTGTAATTCCGAGTCATGTGAGCCTAGGAATGGAGTCAGGGTCCTTAGATCGGGCCTTGATTCAATTCTCACGATGGACATAGTCTCGATTGCAATAGTTGATATCCCATCATCGTACATGTAAATTTGGGCCTTAAAACAGTATCGAGGGATCCATCCAACGAAAACCGGATTTAAGGCCCCGTAATAGTGAAAAGATTATGATTGCGAGTGTTCAGGGTTATTAAGATGACTTCTATGCCCACGAGTGACCCCGACCCTATTTCGATGTTTGATTTTTCCATTTATCACCAGAAACGATTTTTAAATCAATATGATAAAGACCTTTTTAAAATTAAGTCGTCGGTTAGTAAGACGACCTTAAGTTAAAATTGAATGTATCAAAGAATCTCGATTCCTATTTGGCAAAGGGTTTGAAAATCATATTTTCCAAAACATTACCCCAAAAGGTTTTTTTTTCTCAAATGAATCAAAGCTAAAATTAACATTTTTCTCGAATCAAATCCTTCGTGCATAGGTTCAAAGAGACTCGAAGTTGCTTCTAAAATAACGCATTTCTCACAATTTTAACTCATAGTTAGATATCCTAGATTTTCTTCCAAATCACATACACACACACAAACACACTTAGGAAAGCATTAAGAAAGTGGTAACCGTGTTTTCACGGAAGTCGGGGGGTGTCTAACACCTTCCCCTCGTTTAAGCAAGCCCGCGAACTCTATGAATCTCAGTTTTGAGACCAATTTTACGGAGTCACATTTAGGGCCATATTTCGTCAAATCTAAAAATTCGAATGAGTTGGTACATCCATTTAAATCTTTACCAACTGGCGG
Organism: Aralia elata; assembly: GCA_034770075.1. Taxonomy (NCBI): domain Eukaryota; kingdom Viridiplantae; phylum Streptophyta; class Magnoliopsida; order Apiales; family Araliaceae; genus Aralia; species Aralia elata. The sequence goes on from CM068387.1 coordinate 27,927,452, forward strand.
CTCTGTCTAATTGGCCCTTCCTAAAAATCAACCTTTCAAACCCCATTTACATTTATGTCGACTTTTTCCTAAAATCACCCTTTCAATGAAAGAAATGAATCGAAATTTGAAAATGGTAAGAAACTCACATTAGGAAAAATTTTCGGCATCGACAGTTGGCAACTCCGCTGGGGATATTAGAGGGCTTAAGACGCGTTCAATCTTATTGTTTTCCTTTCTTACCTGTGCATTATGTGAATGGTTTGAATGGTTTGAATGAATGTCTCATATGCTTTATTGAGAATACTTCGCACAATTGTCATCATATGCATGCGGTGAGACATGATGAATGTATGCGAATGTATGTTGTGTGATTCCTCCTCCAAGAGGCGAACCCGTCAGATGTTGATTTACTGGACTCAAGGGGGCATTCTGCCGCGAGGCTTAGGAAAGACACCACTCAGATCTGCTCCAATCGAAAGATCGGATTCATTCTCATAAAGTAGGTTACGAAGATTTGGGGACCTTCATACCGAAAAGCCCGCGAGAGTAACCCTAGAGTAGGTTAGCCCTAGATAAACCCGACATAACGGCAAGTCTCTTCATGCCTTGTTATTCCTTATATATATGCAAAATGTCATCCATCCTAAACGATGAAAATAGTATTCCCTCAAGTCAATCACATTGGATGTGATAAGCATTTACTTTGTAATTTTGTTCATTTCTTAATAAAAGAATTTGTTGATTTAAAGACATTCTTTATCCATGTTTAATTAGTTGAATTAAATAAATGTGATAAACCCATAGTTTTGGAGCAATACTTTTAGAATCATGATGATGATCATGCTAATGAGATCTAAATTTAAGATAATTCAAAACTAAAATGTTCCTAATAGTTGGATCACTAATGTGTGGTTACTGATTATAGATAGATTAGTACATACTATACTTGCTCTATTGAAGAGGATGATTGATCTCATAATCATTTGTATGGAGACACTGTAATAACCGAGAATGCCTTGTAATTAATGTATATTATTTAATTGAATATTATGTGAAATTGTTGTGATTAAATAAATATATGTATTTGTTATATATATATACATAAATATATATATATATATATATATAATTACAGTTATGTGGTGAGATGTATATTAATAGTTGGGTTAAAGTAATTCAATTGTTTGAACTAACTACGACGAAAGTAGTATGCACACAAGTCAATCATATTTGATATGATGTAGCATATACTTTGTAATCTTATTCATTTATTAATAAAAGTATTGATTTATTAAAGGCATTTATATAGTGTTGTTATTTTATATATGATAAACACATAGTTTTAAGCAATGCTTTTAGAATCATGATAATGATCATGCTAATGAGATCTAAATTCTAAATAGCTTAAAACTAAAATCGTTCCTAATCGTTGGATTACTAAAAAGAGGATTAGTGAATCCGGATAGATTAGTACATACGTTGCTTGCTCTTAGGAAGAGGATGATTGATCTCATAATCATTTGTGTGGAGACACTAAAGCAAGTATGTAGGTGCTTATAGGAGAATAAGTTCATTGAACCTGACTCGCTAAGGAATACCTAATGGAGTTTTACTCGTCTGTCAATAGGAATTTCTCAAATGATAGTAGTGCAAGTGATCATTGGACTTGAGATCATCATAGTATCTTGTGTATGATGAGTTATACTTTAACATGTCCCTTAAGACCTTTAGGGTATATCAAAGGGTATGATTGGGTATAATAAGTTGTATATGGAGATAGGTGAATGATCAACAAAGAATCTACCAAATCTAGTAAAAGATGTGAATGTCCTATGTGATTCGATAAATGACAACTCAGTAGACCTTAGCCAAGGCAGAATGAATTTAGAAAGGAGTTTTTAATTTGCATTATTTAGAGTTGTGCATTTGGGAATTGAAATACACATAATTAAATAAAATAAGACTTGACAGTAATTCCATGTCTTATATTTAATTGGGACATTATATGGTAAAAGGATTAAATTGTACGGTAACTATTAAATGAAAGGTTCTTTTGTGATTAATGTTGAAATATATATTATCTGAAAAATCGTTGATCGCTAAGGGGGCTTACTCTTATTGTAGAATAAATGTTATTTATTTAAATGAATTAAATAATTTAATTTATTTATTTAAATAAGATTAGAATTGTTCTAATTGATTTATTCACAACCGGTTTAATATGAAGAACCTAAAGGGTCACACCGCAAAAGAAAAATATCTATTTAAGAAGTAAATGACATAATTATAATAATAAGTTAAGTGTATTTAATTTAGTCTGTGGAGATAGAATAAATTAAATAGCTTAATATTTATTATTTAATATTTTGTAAATATTAAATATAAATTAATAAGAGGAGTCTTATTATTATTATTACTATTATTATTATTTAATTCCTAAAAGATTTTGGGAATTAATTAATAAAAGTATTCTCATAAATTCCTAATTAGATTAGGAGTTTAATTAATTAAAAGAGTTTAATTAAGACAATTAACCTAATCCTAAATTGTTTAGGAGGATTACCCATATCTATAAATAAGATGAGTCTTATTATGGATTAAGGTTACACACACTTCAATTAGAATTGTGTAGAGTATTTATAATTTCTATAGAGATAGAGACTAGGGTTTTGCCAACACCCATATTCTTGAACAAATATTACTCCTTGGTGGATCACCTCGATCAAAGGAAGGAATTTAATCAGTGTAATTCAAGGAGAATGCGAAGGAATTGGAGGTGAACTTGTACCCGAGGAAGCTTTGATTCATGAGGGTATAATTCTCTATCTCTGTCTCTTTCGTTTAATTGATAATTGAACATAGGAAAAGATCATGGTGATGGTTTGTATGAAATTTTTTAAAAAAATCCGTTTTATTGCGCTTCCGCTCTATTTATGTAATTTGATTGCATGCTTGCGTATTATACAAACCTAACAGTAGTATCAGAGCCTAATCTTGTGCTAATTATCGATTGTAATGATTCCATGTGTGTATGGTATGCGATTGGATCGAATTTTTTTGGGCAAAAATGTGTTCTTCGTGAATCTGTTACGCGCCGCAGCTGCGCCGCTTCCAGTTCATTCTAGAGCGCAGCTGCACCCAAACCTAGAAAGTTGTTTCTGGTGGTATAGCGCAGCTGCGCCGGATAGCAGAATTCGAAAAATAAAATTTTCTTCAATTCACTTAAATGGTTTATTTAATGGGAATAAGTTTAAAATAAAGATGTTTATTTTATCTGGAATAAGATTTCAGATTGCTAAAATTAAATGAGTTTAATTTTGATTTTATTTTTTGATTAAAATAAAAGAGTTTATTTTGTTTTAAAACTAAATATTAGCAAACTTATTGCCCATTAGATGATATCAATGCATATATGGAATGGTTTTATTATTTATGAGATGAATGTTATTTATTGATGCATATGGAGATGTGTATGATAATAAATAGGGATTGATTATGGACTATTGACCAATATGTGATTAAATTTATTTTAGAGGATGCTTGAAAGAATGAGTTTTTATAAATAGGGTCTGCGTACCTCGTCTTCTCTAATTTTTCTTAATGTAAATTCTATCTTCCTCATATGTACTTCCCCTTGACTGCTGATCAAGGTTTCTATTTATTATAAATAGTTTATGTAATAGGATTAGTTAAAATTATTTTGAAGAATTGGAGACAAAGGAGCAAGGAGCGCTTGAAGACCTGTTTGTAATGGAGCCCGAGTTTAAATATAATAGTTATATTTAAATTCAGTTCTTGCACCCTAGGTTTGACATTTTGGTTCACTTGGTGGCTCTAGTAAACCAAACTAGAATAAAAGTCCATAATCAATCCGGGTAGAATATAATATTATATATGTGCATGCTTACTATGTATATATTATATATTATACAACATGCTTCGCATGTTAATTAATATGACGCGTATTTTATATATATGTGCATGCGCGCTAAACAAGACGAGACAATTTAATAACAAACCCCTCAAAGAAATAATATTAAGTTGTAACGTACGAAGATCTTTGGTATATCGAACGTCGCCTTTTAACATGGTAAAACAATAGAGTATTGAATATTTAATATGAGTTTGTTGTGCACACACAAGGCAAGTATTAAATATTTAAGATGTTGTTTTATTACATTGGATGTTTATAAGGAATTGAACATTATTGCTTTGTTGTGCACACATAAGGGTTATATTTTTCTCTTCACTTATATGAAAATGCTAGGTATGACTTAACTTAGATTATTGTAGTTCGGATATGCACACACTTGACCATTATAATCTTAGAGGCAAAATATAAGGAGTTACATGGTGATGTAATTGACAATAATTGTCTACCTATTTATTTATATATAGTTTGTTGTGTAAACACAAGGCTATATACATTTGAAATAAGATCCTTATTCTCACTAGCAAATCTTTAATTAGATTTGTCGAACTATATATTGAGGGTAATATAGTTTGATGAAAATAGTGGGAGATACCAATTTAAATAAAAACCTAATTTATTTTGGTAATTAATAAAATGAATGTATGCTAAAATGTTGTTTATTTCACATGCAGATTTTTAAAATGTTAAACTCACTATCATTGCGTAGCATACTTGATGCTAACAAACTGACCGGACTGAATTACATGGACTAGTTAAGGAATTTGAGAATTGTTCTCACTGCTGAAAAGATTTCTTATGTCCTAAATTCATCCGTCCCTACAAATATTGCAGAAACAGCCTCTGAGGAAGAGATTGCTACTTTCAGAAAGTGGCAAGATGATGCAATCTTGGCTCAATGCATCATGCCCGCATCAATGAGTAACGAGCTTTAGCGTTAGCATGAAACTATGGATGCTCCTACTATATTACTACACCTCCAGTAGTTGTATGGTGAGCAAAGTAGGACTACTAGATATCAGATATCTAAGGAGCTCTTCCGATCTCGGATGACCAAGGGCACTACCATTATGACTCATGTCCTTAAGATAATCAATCTGATTAAACAACTTGGACAACTAGGGTTCGTAATGGATGGGGAGTTAAGTCAAGATTTGATCTTGCAGTCACTCCAAGACACCTTATCAGAATTTATTGTGAATTTTCACATGAATAAGTTAGACGTTAGCATGCCTGAGTTACTTAACATGCTGAAAACTGTTGAAGGTCACTTCTCAACCAACAAGAACTAAATCTTACTAGTGGATGATTCTTCTAAGAAAAGGAAGAGGCCCAAGGTATCTTCTGAAAAGAAGAAAAAGAAAAAGGCTAAGGGCAAGGCGAAAGGAAAGGATAAAAAGTTAGCTAATCTTGATAGCAAAGAAATTTGCTACCATTGCAATAAGCCGAGATACTAAAAGAGGAACTGAAAGGAGTATCTTACGGACCAAAAGAAGCTTAGAGAAGCTTCGACTTTCGATCTAGGTTTGTTCATGATTGAAATTAATTTTTTTGAAAGTCAAAATTCTACTTGGGTATAAGATACCAGCTGTGGTTCTCACATATGTAACAATATGTAGGGACTAAGCAGAAGTAGAAAGTTGAACAAGGATGAAGTCGTCCTACGAATGAGAAATGGAGCAAAGGTTGTGACGCCCCCAAATCCGGGTTACCTTAACCTCGGGTCTGATGCATCACTGTGCCACTCATATATCAATCTAACAATAGCTTAATGCGGAATAATCAAATATTTACATTGATATAATATAAATATTGTCGTCTCAAGCCTCGAAACCATAACTAAAACACGATCTTACTACATGAATGTAATTACAAGATTATTACAACATGTTCCTATCTAATCTCCGAAATGAAGACCTTAACTAACACATCATTTAATAATCATTACAAATTTAATACTACTCCTGCTGTATATAAAACCGTCCATATCAATATAAGCATTAACAATTACTACCTCAAACTCTTCTCAATCTCAGGTTTTGTAACGTTTAACTCAAACACTTGTGATCAAGGTTTAATAAATACCATTGATCATTTACAAAAAAAATACTCCTATATGTACGCAGGGTTTAGATCCTGACTTTATTCAATCCCTGAATATTCACAAAGTTGTTCAACAAGTATACATTCGTTATAAAAATGTCCTTTGTACATCATTGTCATCCTTCTAGTTTACTATAACAAGTAACTAACATAATCACATCTTCAATACTATAATGGATAACCTTCATTTTTAACTAAAGGTTTACATAGTCAAATTCACGTACATCATACATTGTCATCACAACTAAATAATTACAATAAAGAAACATGTAGCAACCTTCTTGTATCCCTGCGCCTCTAATCCTTATCATCATGATATCAAGATAATTGCATTGCATCGTAAATCTGCAAAAGTTTTATTTTTGCAAGAATGAGCACGACGGCTCAGCAAGAACTAACAGTTTTCACATTTCATGCTTCACGTAACACATAAGTTCGCATTTTTATCCATGCATCATGGTTCTCATACTATGCATCTTACTCATGCATTATAAATCTTATGCAATTCATCTATATATATGCATCATGTATCTCATAGCATACCTCATGCATCTCACATTGTATGTTTACAATAATTCAAGTTCCACATTGAACAATATAGTCACATAATTGCAGATTGTGCACACTTTAATCATGCTCGCAAATAATTCACACAACAGTAGAGGATTTAGTAATCAATTCATGTACATCAATACATTTAAACAAGTCAACAAGTTACTGAAAGAACTTACCTTTAAGCGTTCTTTGCCAAATTATGATGGCTCGTCCTTCAAATATCCTACACAATTTATTTAATAATAAAATACCAATTAGCCACTAAAAAGGCTTCATATAAAGGTTTATATTATAATAATTCTTATCTCCTATTGTTCGCGCATTATAGACAATTAACGCAATAAACACTAAAACATTTCTCAGCGTCGCGTCGTTTGAAAACGTTATGACCCTCATCATCATCAATCCTTATTGGCTTACAATAATCCTACTTCATATCTCATAATTTTCGTTTCATTTGAATTGAAACACTATTTAAGTTCATTAACACTTTACGCGGCGTTTCGACATTTACACGTCACACACCTAATTCGCCTCGTTTGCATGTGCTTAGTATGCTCATACATTGGGTTATAACACACTATCATGTTTCATTATTATTAGAAACAAAATATTAAACAAATTTATACACATTTGTCACGGCGTTACGACGCTTGCACGCCCATACGCAAAACTTATCTACTCGAACGCCTAAGCGACATGGACTTGCATATGCTTAACACGCTCATTCGACTTATCTAATACCCATTGAATAATGCTAAGTATCATTATCATTTATAACATTCATATTTTAGAACTTAGAACATCAAAACACAACGTCAAAACATTGCACGTTGCACACGCGCATGTCTGACGCCCTCTGATTGTCTCCAACCGCACATCAGTCTTAAAGATGGCCAATATGAGAATTGATCCCGACCTCAAATGTTAAAACTTATTAAAAGAAAGTTGTAGGTCTACTCTTTCTCTTTCTGAATCATCTTGAATCACCTCAATCCGAGTTTGTATGAGAAAGTTATGCCTATTTTACTACAGGAGGTCAAAGCTGACTCTGACCTAACTTTGGCCCGGCGTATATACGCCCCAAATTTGCCTGTGACCGGCGTATATATGCCCAAGTCAGTAGCTCCGGCGTAAAGCCAACGTCTATACGCCTAAACTCAGTTTTATGCTCTGTTTTTGGTTTTCTTAACCTATCTTGCCTCCAACCACCATAACTCCTTCTATACACGTTCAAATTGGTCCGTTTTGGACTCTATGGACTCCTAAGACAGAGCTAAAACATATCAAAAATTTAGAGCTACCCATTAACATTAATATGGCCAAATCTTAAGCCAAAGTATCAACTCATGTTATATTTTTGTATTCTTGGTGTTCTTGGTGTTCTTCACTAGAATCATCACCAAATCTTTGTTTTAACTTCTTTTTACTTTGTTTCAGTTGGGTTAGCTTTGTAACCCATGGAGCTACACTTCTATAACATCAAAAAATTATACAAATATAAAATCATAGCTACAAGTCCTCTAAATCATTCAAAGGTCCATGTTCTTGTTCAACAGTTCACTGTTCTTCCTCCATTAAGCCAAGGTAAGGATTTCTTCCATATTTTTTCCACTTTGATGTTATTAATGGCTTACATAACCTATTAACAACATTTACAACCATGTAGAACAAACATAAACAACAAGAATCATCACAAATCCGACCCACAAGCTTAAGAGCTCAAAAACCTTCAAAACTCAAAAATCTTAACAAACTTAAATGAAATGGGTTTGAATGAGATGTTTACCTCTGTAAATCTCTTATAGATGATAGAGAAGCTAGATAGGGTTTATTAGAGTTGCTTGAAGCTCTTCCTCGTCTTCTACTCTTCCACCCGTGCCCTCTTCTTCTTCTCTTCATTTTCTCCTTCTTCTTCTTCTTCCTTGTTCTTCTGCAGCAACTTAGAAAATGAAAGGAAGAAATGGAATGGGATGCTTGTTGTCCGATTAATATAACGACAATTTACGCGCAAGTATACGCAGTCAACAAGTAATAAAAAGTAAGTAGAGTATCGATCCCACGAGGAATTGTTACTAGCCTTTTCTAAATACTAATCTTTTGTCATCTCAATCTTATTTAAACAAATGATAATTATTTTTGTTGTTTTGCATTAATGAAGATAACAAATAATCAAAGAACTATGGAAAGCTTTAATATAATGAAATCAAATAATAACAAGTCTAAGATTGCAATTTTCCCCAACACTTCATTTGAATGTCCTAACTCTCTCTTTTCAACTAGTTAAATCACAAGAATTGTTATCCAAGAAATCTCTAGTATGTCTAAGCCTCTCTCGATGGTCAAATACGTATTTCCCATTACGGTGTATAGATATATCTCTATTCTACACACTAATAAGATTCTCATACCAAGAACAATTAGTAAGGTGTATGTCACAAAACCTCTTTAACTACTCCATCAATTACCAACTTTCGCAATAGAAATCATTAAGCATGGATTCTCCAATGGATGCATGTGGTATTTAGGTATATATCTATCCTAAATACAATCAAATTATCCATTCATGAGGGTAATAAATAAAACACACGTCACTTAATTTCATAAATTACCCATAGCAATATCTAATTTTCACATGATATCATAACAAGGTCTCAACCTATACTTCCTCTCTCAATTCCATATAAGTTCCCAAGGTAATTACTAGCTAGGTAATTAATATATAAAACACAAATTATGATATTCAATCACAAATAATTAACCAACATCAAAGAGAGAGTATTCAATTCAAACTATATATTGGGTTCCATTGAAATCTTAGAAAATAAGTTCTAGTTCATGGTAGCTACATAAAACATCATATTCGATCTATTCATCATGATGGAATTACAAATTAAGAAGGAAATACGAGAGATAAAATGATAAAACCCCTTTGTGGAGATATTCAATTGTTGCTTAATGGTTTGATGCTTCTTCTCTAGCTTTCCCTCAAGAATTGATATTCCTTGCCTTACTTGCTCCTTAGAAATTGCTAGAAAATCCTTGTATTGCAGCCTATTTCCTTCTTGATGATGTATTTTGTAGCTTCCTTCTCACTAGATTTGATGTTAGAATGTGTTAGATGGTGTTAGTATATGTTAGGATCTGAGTTCCAGCCGCCCCCTAGATGTTATAAGAGATGGGTGTATGAAAACCCTAGCTTAGACCCGAGTTTTTGGTCCAAAAATCGCAAAACCTGCTGTATCCCGCGACGAGCTCGCCCCGGCGCCAAAATCAGTTTTGACGTTTGTTGGTAAAATGACCATAACGTCTTCGTTCGAACTCGGATTAAGGCGATTAAGTAGGCTATGGAAAGCTAAGAAGTAGCTCTACAATATTCATAACTGGAGCTCGTCGAGATACAGGCCGTAGAAAGGCTCAAATTGAGCCTGAAGAAACTATTGCGTAAAATCCATGTCGAATGAGACGGTAAAATGACCATAACTCTCTCATACGAACTTCAAATTGAATGATTCAAGATGTTATGGAAAGCTAAGATCAAAATCGACAACTTTCGTTCTTTGCGTTTTGAGAGATTCGGATTACATCATGGGTCAAATTGAGAAACAAGCAGCTGGAATGCCAAATTTGAGCCAAAAAGGCAACGATCCAAGGGGCCTTTATTTCAATTCCTACAAAACAAAGTAAGAACACATAGAAGCACACAAAAACATATAAAAGTGATACAAAACTACATTACATAACAATAAAATGAAAACACATAAAACCAAACGAAATAGCTAAAGACTTACAAATTATCAAGGCTAAAAGTACCTAATTTGTGCGTATAAAACACACTTATCAAATAACCCCAAACTTAAACCTTTGCTTGTCCTCAAGCAAAACACACAAACTATAAAAATTAAACACTTCTAATAAAAATATATCTTGAGCAATGAGTTAATAAGCTTGAACAATGGTCTCAAAGCATAAACATATGAAAACTCAAGGAAACTATCAAAATGTTGCAAGTTTAGATTTACAATTAGCTAGTCAAAGCTTGGTTTAGGTCCCTTCTGTGTGTGTGAGTACCCAATAGCACTAAACAAATCAAGCTCAGATGAAGCTATGCAGCCACATTACCTTATGAAATAATCAAAATAAACCCCGAAATAACATACTTAACACATCACTCAATACAAAGGTATACAAATCGCAATTTCCAAAAATTTGAAATCAAAAGACTCTAGGTAAGTGCATTTTATGCTCCATCTTATTCTAAGTCTACTCTTGTGGGTGAGTGCGTTTTACGCTCCATCTCAACTCAACACAAGGTTTGATATAAAAAAAAACTTTCTTTCTTTTGTCATCAAATTATAGGAGAGTGCGTTTTATACTCTATCTCCCCTAAGCATGTGTCCATGAGTGAATGCGTTTTACGCTCCATCTCAACTCACCACATGACCATCAATTCAAAAACAACAAATTTGGACACCTTGCTTCGAGGAATGTTTAAACAAGTTCTGGAGTTTATAGATATTTCCCACAAGCATTCGGTTATAAAAGCCTTCACTAAGCATATAACTAGCTCAATACTCATGGGTAGGTGCAAAAGAGTGAAAGGACGCATAAGCAAAAGAATAACCACAATAATGATGGAACACACATACTAAGCAACATTTATCCATTTTCCACGAGTTAGAAACTATTCAATCAAGTTCTTATCATAGACCATGAATTGTAATTCAAATCAAATTAAAACAATGCTCAAGAGACACATCCTAAAAATAATTTTTTTTTTCAAAATAGCAAACAAACATTAAAATGCACAAATAACTAACACATGCTATGTAACTATGATGCCAATGCTATATGATTCACCCCCAAACTCAAAGTGAACAATGTCCTCATTGTTTATAAGATAAAGAAATGAAAACTGAGAACTTCCCTGATTGGCCAAGCGTCATGCTCGACCATAGCCTTCTAAACATTTGAGTCTGATGGTGGATAAACTGGTAACGGTTATAACTCAGGAGCATGCATTGGGACGACATTCGGATAATAACCAAGCAATTCCTTACCAAACAATGCTCAATCAGGCCAACCTTCTTTTAGACAATTCGTTGACTACGTGATGTGCACTGATTGAAATTCTTCATCAAATACCTCCCCCAAACTCAGTTTTAACAAAAATTGCTAAGTTATTGTAATATTCAATCAAATCATAGTAATGAATAACCCAAAATCCTCCAATTGAGCCAACACAAACTCAATTGGGCAACCAATCTAAATTTATCCAAATTTGATAGTGCATGATTACCCACTACAAATCCAAGTACAACAGTTTAACTAACCAAGAATACCCATCACAATTGACAAATTTATTTTACTTGTATGCAAAAATTGGAGTGAGTACCTTGCTTTGTGTTGGCAAAAGAAGTTGCTTGTTTAGTACCTTCAATTTGGAGATGAATCATTTTGAATGCTCAGTGGGTTAAGATGAATCCATGTGGGAGAGGGGAAGAATGAGTTTGGAAGTGTGAATGACAATACAATCCGGCTTGGGAAGAAATAATTTTTTTTTAGCTCGTCGGGGCGAGAAAATCATGCCTTGTGAGCTCGCCGGGGCGGGAAATTGTACTGCATTTTGCCGCCGGGGCGAGCTTGCGCCGGGGCGGGAATTTTGTTCTTCAGGAGCTCACCGCGGCGCCAACCCCCTGTATCCCAAAACTTGATTTTTCACGATTCAAAGCAATAGCCATCCTCAACACACCCAACCTGATACAATGCAACATACCAAGCATACATTAGACAGTTTGAGCGAAGAATAGGCCTAAATAGCACATCAAAGTCACAAGCTAAACTAACAAAAACACATGCATTGAAAACTTAGAAACTTGAAAATTTGAAACTTGCGAAATTGAAATATAACAAATAAACATAAAGGATACGAATAGCGATAATGGGTTGCCTCCCATCAAGCGCTTGGTTTATAGTCCTCGCCTTGACTAACTTCCTGTTTTTATCCAATTCCCCTTCGATAATTGAGGAACCCATCATCCATTGATAGCCATGTAATGTTTGAGGGTTTCTCCTCAGTAAGGGTCATTGAATCATGTTCACCTAGCTTGGTACTTTTAGGCACAACCTCAATTAAGAACTTCATAAAACTAAGTGATTGTTCCATTGTGTCTGTGAAAAGAATGTTGAATTGAAGCTCCTCAAACACAGTAGAATTTTCAGCTTTCTTCTCATGGACCCCTATTTCGTCCCACCATGGTTCCACATTCATACTACCTCCATCGTCACATAGATCCTCGCCTAAGAAATGACTACCAAGTGGACACAGTATTGCAAAACTGCCCGAATCCTTGAGCTTTGGTGGAGAAGGTGTATGAGACACTATCAAAATTGGCTCATCATCATTGGAGCTCAAAGCTAGATCTTCCTCGGCCTCCACTTCTTGCTCCTCACATGTCTTCTCCCCCATAGATTCCTCGAAAATCAGCTCGGGCACTCCATCAGTTTTCGGAACCGAGTCATTGGGTCATGCTTCTTGATAGTTATTATTGAAGGCAATTACAAGCTGTCCCACCTAGTTCTCGAGATTTTGAATCGACATCTCATGACTTTTCAACATCTCTTCATTCGAAGCCATGATCTTGGACACAAGTTCCTCGAAGTTTGACATCTTCTCTCCTTGTGGCAATAGAGGTGGACATGAGAATTCCGATGCAACAACTGGACTTGGAGCATAATATTGATCATCATAATTGTAGCTCGATGTAGAATCCGGGTGATACCCTAAATCTTGATGATAATCGGGATAAGCATAGCTATTGAGGTAATCACCACCGTAATGTACCGGTCCAAAACTGACAGTGCATTGATAATTCGGGTGATTGTCAGCACAATAATCACATGTCACTGCTATACCTTGAGTGCTCTCTACTACTAAACCATCCAACTTCCTCGATAGTGTTTCAAATTGTGCTAACAATGCAGAAAATGTATTGAGTCCATCAATCCTAGTTTCCATTCGTTGAGTCATACTCGTGTACGGCCATTGATAAGCAAAATCATCCATGGTGTACCTTGCAAAGAAGAAAGCATTAAAACAGAAAAATAAATGATAAAATAAACCAAAAACAAGTTTATATACAAGTTTAAATTAAGACTAATTTGATTATGACTAATATTGGAAAAACACTAGAAAAATAATTCCCCAGCAACGGCGCCAAAAACTTGTTGTCCGATTAATATAACGACAATTTACGCGCAAGTATACGCGGTCAACAAGTAATAAAGAGTAAGTAGAGTATCAATCCCACGAGGAATTGTTACTAGTCTTTCCAAATACTAATATTTTATCATCTCAATCTTATTTAAACAAATGATAATTATTTTTGTTGTTTTGCATTAATGAAGATAACAAATAATCAAAGAACTATGGAAAGCTTTAATATAATGAAATCAAATAATAACAAGTCTAAGATTGCAATTTCCCCCAACACTTCATTTGAATGTCCCAACTCTCTCTTTTCAACTAGTTAAATCACAAGAATTGTTATCCGAGAAATCTCTAGTATGTCTAAGCCTCTCTCGATGGTCAAATATGTATTCCCCATTACGGTGTATAGATATATCTCTATTCTACACACTAACAAGATTCTCATATCAAGAACAATTAGTAAGGTGTATGTCACAAAACCTCATTAACTACTCCATCAATTACCAACTTTCGCAATAGAAATCATTAAGGATGGATTCTCCAATGGATACATGTGGTATTTAGGTATATGTTTATCCTAAATACAATCAAATTATCCATTCATGACGGTAATAAATAAAACACACGTCACTTAATTTCATAAATTACCCATAGGAATATCTAATTTTCACATGACATCATATTCGATCTATTCATTATGATGGAATTACAAATTAAGAAGGAAATACAAGAGATAGAATGATAAAACCCTTTGTGGAGATATTCAATTGTTGCTTAATGGTTTGATGCTTCTTCTCTAGCTTTCCCTCAAGAATTGATATTCCTTGCCTTACTTGCTCCTTGAAAATTGCTAGAAAATCCTTGTATTGCAGCCCATTTCCTTTTTGATGATGTATTTTGTAGCTTCCTTCTCCACTAGATTTGATGTTAGAATGTGTTAGATGGTGTTAGTATATGTTAGGATCTGAGTTCCAGCCGCCCCCTAGATGTTATAAGAGATGGGTGTATGAAAACCCTAGCTTAGACCCGAGTTTTTGGTCCAAAAATCGCAAAACCTGCTGTATCCCGCGACGAGCTCGCCCCGGCGCCAAAAATGGCCTGGGGAGCTCGCCCCGGCTAGCTCGCATCTGTAGCCAAAATCAGTTTTGACGTCTGTTGGTAAAATGGTCATAACGTCTTCGTCCTAACTTGGATTAAGGCGATTAAATAGGCTATAGAAAGCTAAGAAGTAGCTCTACAATATTCATAACTGGAGCTCGTCGAGATACAGGCCGTAGCAAGGCTCAAATTGAGCCCGAAGCAACTGTTGCGTAAAATCTATGTCAAATCCGACGGTAAAATGACCATAACTCTCTCATACGAACTTCAAATGGAATAATTCAAGATGTTCTGGAAAGCTAAGATCAAAATCTACAATATTTGTTCTTTGCGTTTTGAGAGATTCGAATTGCATCATGGGTCAAATTGAGAAACAAGCAGCGGGAATGCCAAATTTGAGCCAAAAACGCAACAATCCAAGGGGCCTTTATTTCAATTCTTACAAAACAAAGTAAGAACACGTAAAAGCACACAAAAACATATAAAAGTGATACAAAACTACATTACATAACAATAAGATGAAAACACATAAAACCAAACGAAATAGCTAAAGACTTACAAATTATCAAGGCTAAAAGTACCCAATTTGTGTGTATAAAACACATTTATCAATGCTCGGGAGAAATGATTTTGGGAGTGGAAATGAGGGGCTCCATGCATTGGGTTGGGGAAAAGGGCCAATAATGCCGAGTACTCCCTCCCTTCCTTCATTCTCAATGGTCCAAAATGGGGAAGTTGGTTCCCTCTTGGAGTAACAAGCAAAAATAAATATCCATATACACAAAAATATAGTCGAATGCTCCCACTTTTGTATCAAATTTGCTCAATAACTTTACTCAAAATTAAAATGCGTACTCCCATAAAATATTGGGACGCGTAAAAATAATCATTATGAGATTTGTCCATATATTTGGAATACCCATATAATACATTTCGAATACGGATAAAATCACGTATCAGATCAAATAAAATTTCTGACACTTCAAAAATTATTTCTTCGCGTACACATCTTAACGAAATTAATAGAAATCGAAAAAGACGTAAAATATTTGGACGTGAATAGTGCCTCGGGAAACGTGCCCAGTGAATAGTGATTTTGCGATCTTTTGTAAAATTAATTATTCACTCCTACGGTTAAACAACGCATAAAAATTCATACATGGACATCATCTAGGTTATAAAATAACCTTAAAGGACATCACATAATAAAAATAATATTTAATCCATTTAGTAATATTAATAAACCCAAATTACAAGTAAGAATTGGTCTTTCTTGGTTAGAAAATGACTCTCTAAAGTTTTCAACATGTTTAAGTAACTCAGGCAATGTAACGACCGAGAATTTTGAAATTGCCTTGTAATTCGAATTTTTGAATATTAATGAATATTTTATATTTTATTAATATTATATTTATGTTACGTGTTTAAAGGTTGCGTGACAACCTGGATTATGTGAATGCATGAAATTTTTTGTGTTATAGTTTTGTTTAAGTGAATAATTGATATCGCGTAGCATCGCTAAATCACTATTCACGGGGCACGTTTCCCGAGGCACTATTCACGCCATAAAATTTTTGTGTCTTTTTCGACTTTCATAAATTTCATAAATACGTGTATGCGTACGAATAAATTTTTTAAGTGTCGGAAAATTTTATTTGAGCTGATACGTGATTTTATCTGTATCCGAAATGTGTTATATGGGTGTTCCGAATGTTTGGACAAATTCCATGATAATTATTTTTATACATCCCAATAATTATGAGAGTACCCATTTTAATTTTGGATAGAATTATTTACCAGTTTTGGTACAAAAGTGGGAGTTTTCGGATATATTTTTGGTGTTTTCGGGTATTTATTTTGGCTTGTTACTCCAAGAGAGAACCAATCCCTCATTTTAGACCAATTAGAATTGAGCAAGGAGGGAGGTTGCCGGCAAGCTCCTTGAGTAACCAACCCCATTTCCATTTTTCTTCCACTTCTCCCTAATTCACTCCACTTCTCCCAAATCATTCAAACATTCATTCTCTCTTGCATTCCACACTCCTCCCATTTCCATCAGCTGATAGAGAGAGAGAGAGAAAGAGAGAGAGATGCAAAGAAGGAAGAGAAAGAAGTCGCCGGAGTTCGCCGGAAAAAGGAGAAGGAGGTCGCTGGAAAAAGCAAGGAAGAAGAAGGAGAAGGCACGGGTGGAAGAAAAAGAGGATTCAAGCAAGGAGAACCCCCTAAACAAAGCCTAGCCGAACTCCTTAACATCTAGGAAGGATTTACAAAGGTAAACAATCAATCAAATCTATTCCAATTGATTTCTTGTAAAGATTTTCAAGTTGTTCTTAGTTTTGAGCTCTTAAGCTTGTAGGTCAGATTTTTTGCGATTCTTGGTGTTTTTGTTTGTTGGGATTGTTTGTAAATGTTGTTAAGAGACTATATAAGCCATTAATAACATTAAAGTGGAACAAAAACGCAAGAAATCCTTACCTTGGCTTAATGGAGCAAGAACAATGGACTTTGGACATGAACTTGGACATTTGGACTTTTTAGAGGACTATAAAGCTGTGATTTCGTGCTTGTTAATTTTGTTTGTTGTTATGGTATTGTAGTTCCATTGGTTACGAAGCTAACCGAGTTAGAATAGAGCAAAAAGGAGTTAAAACGAATTCGTAGTAATGATTTTTGTAAAACTTGTCAAGAACTCAGAGAACAGAGTATGAACTTTGCATTTTGGCTTAAGATTTGGCCATGTTAATGTTAATGGATAGCTCTGCATTTTTGATATGTTGTAGCCCCATGAGTTAGGAGTCCATAGAGTCCGGAATGGACCAATTTACTTGTGTATCGAAGGAGTTATGGAGGTTGGAGTGGCCGGAGGTTGGAGTCGCGAACTAGGAACAAACCCAGAATCCGACTACTGCAGAATGGCGCCGCAGCGCCACTCATAAGCCCTGCAGCTCACGCTGCAGTGAGGGGCATTATGGGGAAAGACCATTGCTCACGCCGCAGCTTGAGGCCCAAGCTTTAAGGCTCACGCCGCAGCGTGAAGCCCTGTCTGTAATATTCCGAACCCTAATAAGATCTGTATATGTAAATTATGTGTTTAATAAATGAAATTTCTTGTTCTGACTTGGTATTATGTGATTGCGTATTTTATTAAACAATTAGGTCAAATAAAAATTTTTCGCCAAGTAGCTGTGTCGTGCTTAATCGGACAAAATGATTTGTCGTGCTTCCGGTGAATTCACCAAGAAGCGCTTTGGTAAATTATTTTTGTAAGCTGCTGTGTCGTACTTAGAATTGGCGAAGTGCTTTGTCGTGCTTCAACATTAATATAATATTATATTAAATGATAAAATTCTAAAATAAGTTAAATAGGGTTTGAAATGATAAACTAAAATAGAAACCCTAAATTGAAAACCCTAATTGGTGATAATTGTTCGAATTGATCAATTAAAAACCCTAAGTATTGTACAATAATCTTAATCAATATAATTAAGATTTAAATAATAAATCATAATATTAATTATGAATTATTAATATTAAACTAAACCCTAAACGGAAGATTAAAACCCTAATTATAGGATTGAAAACCCTAAACCCTAATTAGAAACCCTAAAACCCTAATTTGATTTAATAACCCTAATTTATGAAATCTAAAACCATAATTATGTTATATAAACATAATTAGGGTATTACAAATCCTAAATTAACATTCTAATCATGATTAACAAAAATCAACTTTAATTAGTAAGTAAATAAAGGAAAAATAAAACCCTAGCCAATGAAAATCAAGCTAGGAGTGTGCAAGCTTGTGCTTGGCACACTCCAGCACAAGTAGGTGAATCATACCAGCTTGCAAGCAGCACAAGTTCATGGATCAGATATTTATGGAGGCAAGAATGTGAGAAATGACCTAAAAACCCTAATTTGGAAGTTGATATAAATAGAACATCAAGCTGGTCATTTAACCTACGAAATTACAAACCCTAAACACTTATATTACCAGCCATAACAAGCCTCTGCAATCACAATATCAGTAGCTAAGATCAGGAATCAAAATTTGAAGAAAAAGGTGCATAAACCCTAATTTATTGCTAGATCTTCAAGTTTGAATTTGATGTTATGTTTTTAGTGTTTAGGAATACTTGTTAATGTGTTAATAAGTGATCTGGGCGGTCAAAACATGTTTACATAACATCTAGGTATGAAAATCAAGCCAAAATAGCAAACTGTTCTTGGCAGTCAAGAACAGTCTGACAAGCTACTTTGTCAGAGCTTTTGATCGGCTTAAAATGTTTGTTTGATGTGTTTTAAAGTTTGAATCAGTACTATGCCATGTTAGCTTTAAGGCCCGACTTGTAGCATGGTTAAATTATCTCTAGGATGAAAGTTATTGATGGTCAAAACCCATTGACCAACCCTGATAGACTGTTTCTGGGTAACCCAGAAACATGAAGAACATTCTGACAGAGTCTGACAAGACTTTTGATCAACCCAGAATTGGCATAGATGATATTTAATATGTTGTTTCTTGATATAAACATGTTCTTTGGTATGTAAACTACAATCTTGAATCATAAAAACACATTTAGCAAACACAGAATCAAAGCTATAAGTGGTCAAACCACGTTGACCGTTATGACTGGATGAGTTTCTGGGTTACCCAGAAACTCAAGAACAGTCATGAACGGGGTAGTTTGACCATAAATTGCTAGCATGTTATGATATATTTTAAGATGGAATTTGTTATGTCGTTGTACACTGCCATGTTGGCTATAACAACAAACAAAAATCAAACACAAACATCAAACGAGCTGAGATTAATTTGAGATCAAAGTAGCCTGACCAGCGTTGACCAGGTGTTCTTCATGAAGAACACCTTTAGCGACGAAATGCATACACCAACCCAGAAACCTAAGAAACTAAGCAGACCGTCGCTAAAGCCCTTTAGCGACGGATTTTTAATAAAATTAAATAAAAAATTAATTAAATAAATTATAAAATAATAAATAAATATTAAATAATTATTAATAATTAATAAATAAATCCGAAAATTCATTTTTAATTATAAAAAAATTATTTTTAATATTTTTATATATTCTGAAATATTATTTAATTTAATTAAATAAAAATTAATAATTATGAAAAATCATTTAATAATTGTTTTAATTATTTAAAAATGATATTAAATTATTAAATAATTATATTAATTATTTAAAAATGATATTAAGGTAAATAAAATTATAATATATAATAATTAAATAAAATATTAAATATTTAAATATTATTAATGATAAATAAATCATTTAAATAATATATTAAATATTTAAAAATTATTTTAAATGATAATTAAATCATTTAAATATTAAATTAAGTTTTGAAAATTATTATAAGTAATAAATAAATTATTTTAATGATAAAGTAAAGTCTAAAAATATTATTAATGATAAAATAAATCATTTAAATAATATTCTATCTTTCTAAAAATATTATAAATGATAAATAAATCATTTAAATAATATTTTAAATATCTAAAAATATTCTAAATGATAAATAAATTATTTAAATAACATATTAAATGTTTTAAAATTATTCTAAATGATAATTAAATCATTTAAAAATATTCCTAAGCTTGTAAAATTATTTAAAACTACTTCCAAGCTTCTGAAAATTATTTAAAAAATAATACCAAGCTTCTAAAAATGTTAGAAGTACTAATTAAATTATTTAGACTAATAATTAGACTTCCAAATGAAGTTTCATCGAACAATCTATGTGTTTAGCCATTAAGGATGCGACCGAGATACCGAATCAACGTCGAACCTTAATGAAACTTGTTTAGATTAGCGTGATACATGTTTATATACGTGCTAACGCTTATTATTGGTATACGTAGACTACGTGCGTTGACCGATTGTACTAAAATTATAGTGAGCTACGCTAAGGCAAGTGTCCTAACTTTTTCTCAATTTATATTAAGCAATTCATTTATGTCTTGCTATCAATTATTGTGAAGTTATTGCTACTTGTTCAGCATAACTTAAGAAATGAAATCATTTATTGATTGTTTGAGCTTAAAATTGTTGAGTCAAACCAAATTGTTTTGGTACGACATCTATACTGAGTAATAGGGACACCGTAGATGGAAGGTGGTCCGACAAACCTTCAGATAAGGTTTAAATTGGCAATTCAATGAATTGACCAATATTGGCAATTAACTTAAATTGACCAAAAATGTGGTAGGATGATATGCATACTCCTAGGATATTGGTGAGGCTGATCACCTACCAGATATCCGAACTCAAAGAGGTTCTAAGTCATTGATGACTGACAGGACAATTTGAAATATATGGTTCCGGTACAGAACCCTCAGTATCAATTATACATCATTGACATCTTTTCAAATCAAACACATGGTGTTTACATAATCAAATGAAACTTGCTGAGCATTTGTAGCTCATTCTTGCGCATATCTTCTTTTGCAGCTTTAGATGATATCCCTTGCACGTTTGGGACCAAAAAGGGGAAAAGCCATGACTATTAAATTTTATTTCTGTTATTGAATATTGTAAGCCTTTTTACAGACTTGTTGTTGTAATAACTTAGTATAACGAATGATGTAACCGAACAAAATGTTATGTAATATATTATGATCCTTGATGTTATAGAATGCGTTATACTCTGACCTTTAAATTCTTTAGAATAGTTGTACTAAGTTAAATACAGTGTCTATATGAACTATACATCTGAATGAGGGTATTTAAATGATGTTGAGAGTCCTATAAACTCTGGGGTTACACTTAATGAGCGCCGGTAAGGTGCCATCTTTACCGGAATGCGCCCCTCAGTTCTATGGATAATCTTATCATTAATACTGTGAATGTCAGATAGATAGGGAATATTGATATGAAAGAGATATCCACAAGATATGAATCTGTACATCCAAGTGAGGGTATCCAAACACGGATAACGTTCTGACGAGAATTATTATCTGTTATGGGATACTGTGAACCTTGGATAGATAGAAGTCATATTTTATTGAATATTTATAGTTGTATAGTTCCACGTGAGCACCAGATCTGCTACAGGGGAGTGTAGAGATTTGGGGGCGTCACAGGTTGGTATCAGAGCTGTAGATTATAGCTCTAAGGTAGTTAGGAAATACCTTAGAATATAGTCTTTGAGTCCGTAAAATACTTAATGATACATAAAATAATCTTAAAAGCTTTATCTTATGTGTAAATTTGTTTCCCATAGATACTAAATAAATTAAAATTCTTTTGTAGGATGGCTGGAGTAAACCAACACATAGGATGGTTATCCGACAGTGAGCCCGATGAGGTGCCTGATTACGAGCCAGCTACCCCTGAACTAGATTTAGAGGATGAAGACCCAGAGGAGGAGGAGCTTATTCATGATGAGGAGATCTTAGAGGCAGAGGAGGCAGAGAACCCGGTAGATGGGCAGTTAGTAGACCCTGATCCTGAGGAGGATATTGGAGCAGGCCAGATGATGAGTGTCGAAAGACACGAAGAGATAGTTATTCAATTGGTACAGAAGCAGTCAACAGTAGGGTTAGAAGCTGCTAACTCTCGTGCAAACATAGTGGCCGGATTATTGGAGAGTGAGCGAGATACAACTCGGCGTTTGAGGATACTCCTTCAGGACACACAGAGGGAGAAACAGGAGGCACAAATGCAGGCATACAGAGCCGATAGGAAGAGTAAGGCGGCATTTGATGGCCTAGAGCGACGAGTGTTTAGGTATCCGGTGGAAGAGGCGAAGGAAGAATATATGATTGATAGAGCAGTAGTCGGTCACATGATACGAGATGCTGATAAGGGGATGCGTAATAGCGCAGTTTAGTAGTGTCTAAGTTTATGTGTTGTACTTAGTACGATATCAAAAATTTTGAGTTGTAAAATAGGAAATCCTTGTAATAACTAGTAGTAGTATAACTACTAGTCGGTTATGTAATCGTTGTTGCATGTTATATACAAGTTGTGTTTATATAATCAAATTGTTAGTTCTATGTAAGCATATCTTTGTATTTTATACTTGCTTTTCTTTATTTTAGAACTATGGCATCAGGACGAAGAGCCCAAGCCCGAACTGAAACCACCGAGCCAAATCCCACACAACAATTAGTAAATATCCTCTTAGAAACCTTACAAAACCGTCCAACACCTCAACCCACACCAGTTAATCCACAGGGTACAATATTCAAGGACTTTAAACTTGTTGGACCACCGGAATTTAAGGGAACCGCGGAACCAATTGAGGCGCAAACATGGGTTACCGAGATAGAAAAGTTTTTCCGGGTAACTAACGTTGGCGAAGATCAAAAGACGATCTTTGCCACCTTCTTCCTCAAGGGTGAGGCAAATCATTGGTGGGAAAATACAAAAATTCGTGCAGGTGAGGATATAATTCCTTGGACCAGGTTTAAGGAATTATTCTTTGAAAATTATTTTCCCCAATCGATGAAGGATCGTATGGAGGTACGATTCTTAGAATTGAAACAAGGAGAACTTACTGTATCCCAGTATACGGCCAAGTTCAATGAATTAGCCAGATTTGCCCCACACCAGGTTGATACAGAGGCAAGAAAGACTAGGAGATACGAAGAGGGATTAAAACCCCAAATTCGTAGCAAATTATCAGTATTTCAAGTGAGAACTTTTCCAGAAATTCTCGAGAAAGCTATTATAGCTGAAAACGAGAATGAAGCTTTAATAAAATTTCATAAGGAAAAGAGAAGTTTGAGTGAGGGAGGAAAGTTGAAAGGAGAAGTTAGTACAGGGGGTACTAACAATAACAAGAGGAAGTGGGATGCCACTGTTCCTACAAACTTTGTGAGGAGAGGTAACAATTACAACAATAATAACAATTACAATAACAACAACAATAGAAACCAGAACAATAATAATAGGGTGGTACGTTGTGCCACATGTGGAAAGAATCACCAGGGAGTGTGTCGCCATAGGGTAATTACTTGTTACCATTGTGGACAAGAGGGACATCTTTCCCCTAACTGTCCCAAAAAGAGTAATGATAATACTCGTCAGGGTAACCCGAATGTTACCTGCTATACTTGTGGTGCAACGGGGCATGTGTCTAGGTATTGCCCGAGGAATAGGAACCAATCTGGGGGAGGAAACCAAATCCCAAACAATAACCCCAAACCGGTAGTAGCAGGAGCTGGAGGTCCAGGTCGTCCAACCGCAAGAACGTTTAATATGGCGACAAGGGATGCTGTTGCTGCACCAGACAGACGTGGTAACAGGTATCATCCCTATCGACACTTTAAATGCATATGTGTTGTTCGACTCTGGTGCTACTTGTTCATTTGTGTCTAATAGCTTTGCTAAGAAATTGTCAATGCCATGCGAAGATTTAGACACACCTTTTAATGTGGAAATCGCAAACAATGAAATCATTCCCGTCAAAACCATATATAAGAATTGTGCCGTAGAGATTAAGGGACACAAGTTCCTTGTGAACCTCATTCCCATACAACTAGGGGAATTTGATATAATCTTAGGCATGGACTGGCTAGGTAATTATAATGCAATAATTGACTGCCAGCGGAAACGGGTGAATCTAGTGACTGATTCAAAGTCAAAAGTAGTGTTTAAAGGAGGTTGTTCACCCAAACGATCTCACTGTCTGACAGTAATGCAAGCAGAGAGATTGCTGAGGAAGGGTTGTACAGGCTATTTGGCATATATAGTAGATACTCGAAAAGAAGGAGTAAAGCTAGAGCAAATACCTGTAGTTAGAGAATTTCCGGATGTGTTTCCAGATGACTTACCCGGTTTACCTCCGGATAGAGAGATCGAATTTGTTTATCGATCTAGCACCTGGTACGGCGCCAGTTTCAAAAGCACCATACAGAATGGCGCCAGTAGAGTTGAAAGAGCTACTTGTACAGCTACAGGAACTCCTAGATAAGAAGTACATACAACCCAGTGTTTCACCATGGGGAGCACCGGTGTTGTTTGTAAAGAAGAAGGATGGAACATTAAGGTTGTGTATTGATTATAGAGAATTAAATAAGGTAACAATAAAGAACAAATATCCTTTACCACGAATTGATGATCTGTTTGACCAGTTGAAAGGGGCCGAATACTTTTCGAAGATCGACCTACGATCGGGTTATCATCAATTAAAGGTAAGAAAAGAAGATGTGCCGAAGACAGCGTTTAGGACACGCTACGGACATTATGAGTTTCTTGTGATGTCTTTTGGATTAACAAATGCGCCGGCAGCATTCATGGACTTGATGAACCGAGTGTTTAAACCATGCTTGGACAAATTTGTCGTAGTGTTCATCGATGATATTTTAGTATACTCGAGAACAAAAGAGGAGCATGCTGACCACTTAAGAAGCGTATTGGAGATATTACGCAAGGAACAACTTTATGCAAAGTTTTCCAAATGTGAATTTTGGTTGGAACGAGTCCAGTTCTTAGGTCATGTAATTGACCAGAATGGAATAGCGGTAGATCCAGCCAAGATAGAAGCGGTTGTAAATTGGGAACAACCAACAACTCCAACAGAAGTAAGAAGTTTTCTCTGTTTAGCAAGGTATTATCGGCGTTTTATACAAGATTTTTCAAAGAGAGCGACCCCGCTAACCAATTTGACTCAAAAGACGGTAAAAGTACGTCTGGATAGACAAATCTGAAGAAAGCTTCCAAGAGTTGAAGAAGCGATTAAGTATGGCACCAGTGTTATCTTTACCAGATGATACAGGAGGCCTCGTTGTTTATAGTGATGCATCACACAAGGGATTAGGATGTGTGTTAATGCAACATGGGAAGGTGATTGCATATGCATTAAGACAACTCAAAGATTATGAGAAGAGGTATCCTACGCATGATCTTGAGTTAGCCGCCGTAGTATTCGCCTTGAAAATTTGGAGGCATTACTTGTACGGGGAGAAGTGTGAGATATACACAGATCACAAAAGTCTAACGTATATATTTTCACTCAGAAGGAGTTAAACATGAGACAGAAGAGATGGCTAGAATTGATAAAAGATTTTGATTGTGAGATCTTGTATCATCCAGGGAAAGCCAACGTCGTAGCAGACGCATTAAGTAGGAAGAACCAGGAGAAATTGAATGTGATGACTAATAACGAGGTACTGATAAAAGAGTTTGACAAACTTGAGATTGAGGTGAGAGTTCCAGTTAACTCTACCCAGAAGTTATTTGTCATCGAGAGTAATTCGACTTTATTGGACAAAGTCAAAGAATTACAGGAGACTGATGCAGAATATCAGAAGTATAAGGCAGAAATGACTCACAAAAAAAAAAAAAAAAATGTTAAGTTTAGGGTGGATAAAGATGGAGTACTAAGATACGAAAATAGAATTTGGGTACCTTCAGTACAAGAGTTAAAAGACGAAATACTGAATGAAGCCCATAATTCTAAATTCACTGTACATCCAGGGAGTACAAAAATGTATAAAGACCTGAGCCAACGTTTTTGGTGGTCTAACATGAAGAGAGAAGTAGCGGAATGGGTAAGCAAATGTTTAACGTGTCAAAGGGTTAAAGCTGAACATCAGAAACCAAGTGGATTATTACAACCCTTAGAAGTTCCTGAGTGGAAATGGGAGCATATTATCATGGACTTCGTAGTAGGTCTTCCAAATACACCGAAAGGTCATAATGCCATTTGGGAAATTGTAGATCGTCTTACCAAGTTAGCTCATTTTCTTAATCATCAAAATCAACTCCAGTCTAGACCAGTTAGCCGAACTGTACATCAATGAAATTATTTCTAGACATGGAGTCCTTGTTTATATAGTATTGGACCAAAATCCCTAATTTACTCCGAACTTTTAGACAAGTTTCCAGAAACACTTAGGAACCTAGTTGAGGTTAAGCACAATTTATCACTACAAACAAACGGTCAGAGTGAGAGAACGATTTAAACACTAAAGGACATGTTGCAAACTCGCAACATGGATTTCAAGGAAAGTTGGCACGATCAATTACCTTTAGTAGTATTTGCCTATAACAATAGTTACCATGCCAGCATAGGAATGCCACCTTTTGAAGCCTCGTATGAAAGAAAATGTAGGACACCTTTATGTTGGGACGAGGTTGGGGAAACGGCAAATGCTAGGAACCGAAATAGTACAATAAACCACAAAGGTAGTTCGGATTATACGGAGAAGATTACAAGTATCACAGGATCGGGAAAAGAAATATGCTGATCAACACAGGAAGTTACAAGATTTCGAAGTCGGTAGTCACGTATTCTTAAAAGTATCTCCGTGGAAAGGAAAAATACGTTTCGGCAAGAAAGGCAAATTGAGTCCGAGATTTATTGGGCCATTTCAAATATTGAGAAGGATAGGTGAGGTAGCCTATGAGGTAGCCCTACCTCCTGAACTAGAACATATTCATAACGTGTTTCATGTGTCCGTGTTACGACCGTACAAACCTGATTATAAACACGTTATTGATTATGAGCCCATTCAAATCGAGAAGGATTTATCGTATGAAGAAATTCCTATTGAAATTGTGGATAGGAAAGAACAAATTTTGCGAAATAAAAAGATACCTTCGGTTAAGGTTATCTGGAGAAATCAAAATATCGAGGAAGCTACGTGGGAGCTCGAGAGTAAAATGCGAGATAACTACCCCCATTTATTTTTATAGACTGCACTGTAAATTTCGAGGACGAAATTCTTATTAGTGGGGGTGAATGTAATATTCCGAACCCTAATAAGATCTGTATATGTAAATTATGTGTTTAATAAATGAAATTTCTTGTTCTGACTTGGTATTATGTGATTGCGTATTTTATTAAACAATTAGGTCAAATAAAAATTTTTCGCCAAGTAGCTGTGTCGTGCTTAATCGGACAAAATGATTTGTCGTGCTTCCGGTGAATTCACCAAGAAGCGCTTTGGTAAATTATTTTTGTAAGCTGCTGTGTCGTACTTAGAATTGGCGAAGTGCTTTGTCGTGCTTCAAACATTAATATAATATTATATTAAATGATAAAATTCTAAAATAAGTTAAATAGGGTTTGAAATGATAAACTGAAATAGAAACCCTAAATTGAAAACCCTAATTGGTGATAATTGTTCGAATTGATCAATTAAAAACCCTAAGTATTGTACAATAATCTTAATCAATATAATTAAGATTTAAATAATAAATCATAATATTAATTATGAATTATTAATATTAAACTAAACCCTAAACGGAAGATTAAAACCCTAATTATAGGATTGAAAACCCTAAACCCTAATTAGAAACCCTAAAACCCTAATTTGGTTTAATAACCCTAATTTATGAAATCTAAAACCATAATTATGTTATATAAACATAATTAGGGTATTACAAATCCTAAATTAACATTCTAATCATGATTAACAAAAATCAACTTTAATTAGTAAGTAAATAAAGGAAAAATAAAACCCTAGCCAATGAAAATCAAGCTAGGAGTGTGCAAGCTTGTGCTTGGCACACTCCAGCACAAGTAGGTGAATCATACCAGCTTGCAAGCAGCACAAGTTCATGGATCAGATATTTATGGAGGCAAGAATGTGAGAAATGACCTAAAAACCCTAATTTGGAAGTTGATATAAATAGAACATCAAGCTGGTCATTTAACCTACGAAATTACAAACCCTAAACACTTATATTACCAGCCATAACAAGCCTCTGCAATCACAATATCAGTAGCTAAGATCAGGAATCAAAATTTGAAGAAAAAGGTGCATAAACCCTAATTTATTGCTAGATCTTCAAGTTTGAATTTGATGTTATGTTTTAGTGTTTAGGAATACTTGTTAATGTGTTAATAAGTGATCTGGGCGGTCAAAACATGTTTACATAACATCTAGGTATGAAAATCAAGCCAAAATAGCAAACTGTTCTTGGCAGTCAAGAACAGTCTGACAAGCTACTTTGTCAGAGCTTTTGATCGGCTTAAAATGTTTGTTTGATGTGTTTTAAAGTTTGAATCAGTACTATGCCATGTTAGCTTTAAGGCCCCGACTTGTAGCATGGTTAAATTATCTCTAGGATGAAAGTTATTGATGGTCAAAACCCATTGACCAACCCTGATAGACTGTTTCTGGGTAACCCAGAAACATGAAGAACATTCTGACAGAGTCTGACAAGACTTTTGATCAACCCAGAATTGGCATAGATGATATTTAATATGTTGTTTCTTGATATAAACATGTTCTTTGGTATGTAAACTACAATCTTGAATCATAAAAACACATTTAGCAAACACAGAATCAAAGCTATAAGTGGTCAAACCACGTTGACCGTTATGACTGGATGAGTTTCTGGGTTACCCAGAAACTCAAGAACAGTCATGAACGGGGTAGTTTGACCATAAATTGCTAGCATGTTATGATATATTTTAAGATGGAATTTGTTATGTCGTTGTACACTGCCATGTTGGCTATAACAACAAACAAAAATCAAACACAAACATCAAACGAGCTGAGATTAATTTGAGATCAAAGTAGCCTGACCAGCGTTGACCAGGTGTTCTTCATGAAGAACACCTTTAACGACGAAATGCATACACCAACCCAGAAACCTAAGAAACTAAGCAGAACCGTCGCTAAAGCCCTTTAGCGACGGATTTTTAATAAAATTAAATAAAAAATTAATTAAATAAATTATAAAATAATAAATAAATATTAAAATAATTATTAATAATTAATAAATAAATCCGAAAATTCATTTTTAATTATAAAAAAATTATTTTTAATATTTTTATATATTCTGAAATATTATTTAATTTAATTAAATAATAATTAATAATTATGAAAAATCATTTAATAATTGTTTTAATTATTTAAAAATGATATTAAATTATTAAATAATTATATTAATTATTTAAAAATGATATTAAGGTAAATAAAATTATAATATATAATAATTAAATAAAATATTAAATATTTAAATATTATTAATGATAAATAAATCATTTAAATAATATATTAAATATTTAAAAATTATTTTAAATGATAATTAAATCATTTAAATATTAAATTAAGTTTTGAAAATTATTATAAGTAATAAATAAATTATTTTAATGATAAAGTAAAGTCTAAAAATATTATTAATGATAAAATAAATCATTTAAATAATATTCTATCTTTCTAAAAATATTATAAATGATAAATAAATCATTTAAATAATATTTTAAATGTCTAAAAATATTCTAAATGATAAATAAATTATTTAAATAACATATTAAATGTTTTAAAATTATTCTAAATGATAATTAAATCATTTAAAAATATTCCTAAGCTTGTAAAATTATTTAAAACTACTTCCAAGCTTCTGAAAATTATTTAAAAATAATACCAAGCTTCTAAAAATGTTAGAAGTACTAATTAAATTATTTAGACTAATAATTAGACTTCCAAATGAAGTTTCATCGAACAATCTATGTGTTTAGCCATTAAGGATGCGACCGAGATACCGAATCAACGTCGAACCTTAATGAAACTTGTTTAAATTAGCGTGATACATGTTTATATACGTGCTAACGCTTATTATTGGTATACGTAGACTACGTGCGTTGACCGATTGTACTAAAATTATAGTGAGCTACGCTAAGGCAAGTGTCCTAACTTTTTCTCAATTTATATTAAGCAATTCATTTATGTCTTGCTATCAATTATTGTGAAGTTATTGCTACTTGTTCAGCATAACTTAAGAAATGAAATCATTTATTGATTGTTTGAGCTTAAAATTGTTGAGTCAAACCAAATTGTTTTGGTACGACATCTATACTGAGTAATAGGGACACCGTAGATGGAAGGTGGTCCGACAAACCTTCAGATAAGGTTTAAATTGGCAATTCAATGAATTGACCAATATTGGCAATTAACTTAAATTGACCAAAAATGTGGTAGGATGATATGCATACTCCTAGGATATTGGTGAGGCTGATCACCTACCAGATATCCGAACTCAAAGAGGTTCTAAGTCATTGATGACTGACAGGACAATTTGAAATATATGGTTCCGGTACAGAACCCTCAGTATCAATTATACATCATTGACATCTTTCAAATCAAACACATGGTGTTTACATAATCAAATGAACTTGCTGAGCATTTGTAGCTCATTCTTGCGCATATCTTCTTTTGCAGCTTTAGATGATATCCCTTGCACGTTTGGGACCAAAAAGGGGAAAAGCCATGACTATTAAATTTTATTTCTGTTATTGAATATTGTAAGCCTTTTTACAGACTTGTTGTTGTAATAACTTAGTATAACGAATGATGTAACCGAACAAAATGTTATGTAATATATTATGATCCTTGATGTTATAGAATGCGTTATACTCTGACCTTTAAATTCTTTAGAATAGTTGTACTAAGTTAAATACAGTGTCTATACGAACTATACATCTGAATGAGGGTATTTAAATGATGTTGAGAGTCCTATAAACTCTGGGGTTACACTTAATGAGCGCCGGTAAGGTGCCATCTTTACCGGAATGCGCCCCTCAGTTCTATGGATAATCTTATCATTAATACTGTGAATGTCAGATAGATAGGGAATATTGATATGAAAGAGATATCCACAAGATATGAATCTGTACATCCAAGTGAGGGTATCCAAACACGGATAACGTTCTGACGAGAATTATTATCTGTTATGGGATACTGTGAACCTTGGATAGATAGAAGTCATATTTTATTGAATATTTATAGTTGTATAGTTCCACGTGAGCACCAGATCTGCTATAGGGGAGTGTAGAGATTTGGGGGCGTCACACTGTCACGGAGAAAACACTGGACTCACGCCGCAGCGTGAGGCCAAGTGCTTTGGCTTGGCGCTGCAATGCCAATTCCGTGTCTGGACTGGGTCGGGCAGTCAGGCCGGGTCAGGTCGGGTCCAACACTTATATTTTTTTCCTTGTATTAAATGATTAAATAGGTTAACTAAGCATGTTTTGTTAAGCCCTAAATGCTTAATTATTTCCCAAATGTCAACCAGATTGGTATTGTCTTAAAGTAGAAATTGACTAATCTAAATGCAATTTAGGTTTGGTTTCCAGGGGGCACTGCCCCCCGACCCCCGCCTGGGTAGTCGTAGGGCAATCAATGTGTTTTAATGATGCAGCGTCCGTTTCAAACCATTATTTGGAATGTGACTAATTGTTATGTAAATATGTACTTAATTGTGTAAGATATTAAGGAGCGTGTGTTGTATTATTGTAGCAGCGCTTCAGGCAAGTTCCCTAACCCTTGTCTAACCCTTGTGTTGGGCAGGTTTCTAAACTTTATGCACTATTCTTTTTATTCCGTGCAAACAGGTGTATGTTATGCAAGTTCTCTAACCCTCGTCTAACCCTTGTGTTGGGCAAGTTTCTTTACCCTAACTCAAGCTAATATTAGGCAGGTTTTCTCAATCGCACAACTTTCATTTAATGTGCGAGTTTACTTATTAATTGAGCAATCATTCTATATTATTGCAAGTTTCCTAACTCAAATCAAGTTATCATATTTCAATTATGGTTAGTGGTTTAATTATTGTTAATTACTCCACATCAAGGATAATTATTGATATTCGCATATTGTGCATGTGGATTCGAAATCTGTTATTGGACTGTGAAACATAAGTTCTTCATTCATGAACTGTTTAAGGGAATAGTCTACGCCACTTGTTTCGACTGGACACGTACAGGTTATTATTTTAAAGGCTATCAAAACCGATTGTTGGTGCGGATTCTTGGACTGAGAGAGCAACCCTTATGTAGGGGATTTTAATGTGTCGATTATTCGATGCAGTCAGAGCTAAATGTTATGCATATACATAGGGTACAAGAGGCTGATCCCCTCGAGTACTACTGACGGGCCAGGCGTTTAAAAGGGTTAGTCGAATGACTGATCTTTTGGCCAAATAGTTCATGGTCTATTGGACCACTCAGCAGTAAATAATCAATATTCATTATTTCATTTGAACTTTGATTATATTGTCAGCTATTTCTTCAATGTTCTTAAATTGTTGAACTATGCGATTATTATTCTCATTCATACATGATATATCCTATTTATTCATTTTAAACTTGCTGAGCAAAGTAGTTGCTCACTCTTGCTATATTATGAACCTATTGCAGCTAAGCCGAGGAGTTCCAAAGCGGACAAAGGCAAAGGAAAGCTTACGAAGTAGTCATATGTACTATCTCGTTATGTAATCGTGGAACCATTTTGTATTATTATTGTATTCTGCGACGTATTTATTTAAGGTTATAGACCTTGGGACCGTAGTAAACCTTTTGTAATGAACAACATATGTTTATTTATTCTGCATTAGTTGATTTATGTTGTTTAGAGGTGTATGGATGTATTTTATCGTGAGCACCAGATTTGAGGTATTGGAACCCGAATTTGGGGGTGTCACAGGCAAGCTGACATATAGCTTATTCATGTGGAAATTCACAACAAATTGTGAGAAAGAGTTCGAAAGTGATTGCAAGATCAAATCTTGGATGAACTCTCCATCCATGACAAAAACCCAGTTGTCCCAATTGTTCAATCAGATTGATCATTTTAGGACATTTGTCTATAGCGCCATCGGTCATTCTAGATTGGAAGAGCTCCTTAGATATCTGATATCTAATAGTCCTACTTTCCTCACCATTCAACTCCTTGAAGGTGCAGGAGTATAGTAGGAGCATCCATAGTTTCATGCTGACGCTAAAGCTCGTTACTCATGGATGTGAGCATGATGCATTGAGCCAATTGTGCATCATCTTGCCACTTTCTAAAAGTAGCAATCTCTTTCTCAAAGGCATTGTCTGCAACCATTGCAGGGATAAGCGTATTAAGGATATAAGATAGATTTTCAGCCTTGAGAACTATTCTCAGATTTCTTAACCAGTCCGTGTAATTCGGTCCGGTTAATTAGCATCTAATATACTCTGCAGTGATAGTAAATTAGACATTATAAAATTCTGTAAATGAATTAACAATATTTTAGTATACATTCATTTTATTAATTATCACAATAAATTATGTCTTTATTTAAATTGGTATCTCCCACTATTTTCATCAAACTATATTACCCTCAATATATAGTTCGGCAAATCTAATTAAAAATTTGTTAGTGAGAATAAGGATCCCATTTCAAATGTATATAGCCTTGTGTGTGCACAACAAACTATATATAAATAAATAAGTAGACAACTATTGTCAATTACATCACTATGTAACTCCTTGTATTTTGCCTCTTAGATTATAATGGTCAAGTGTGTGCACATCCGAACTAAAATAATCTAAGCTAAGTCCAACCTAGCACTTCCATATATGCGAAAAGAAAAAGACCGCCCTTGTGTGTGCACAACAAAGTAGTAATGTTCAATACCTTAATAAACATCAAATGTGATAAAACAACATCTTAAATATTTAATACTCGTTTTGTGTGTGCACAACAAACTCATACTAAATATTTAATACTCTATCGTTTTACCATGCTAGAAGGCGACGTTCGATATGCTAAATATCTTTGAACGCTTAGGACTTAATATGATTTCTTTGAGGGGTTTGTTATTATTTGTCTCATATTGTTTAGCGCGCATGCACATATATATATATATATATATATAAAATACGCGTCATATTATTTGACATGCGCAGCATGTTAGAATATATATATATATATATATATGTAGTAAGCATGCACATATAGATTACTATATTCTACCCGAATTGATTATGGACTTTTATTCTAGTTTGGTTCACTAGAGCCACCAAGTGAACCAAAAGGTCAAACCTAGGGTACAAAAATTAAATTTAAATATAACTATTACATATAAACCCGGGCTTCAATATAAACAGGTCTTCAAACGCTCCTTTTTTCTTTGTCTCTAATTCTTCAAAATAATTCTAACTAATCCTATTACATGAACTATTTACTATAATAGAAAGCTTGATCAGCAGTCAAGGGGAAGTACATAGGAGGGGGATAGAATTTACATTAAGATAAATTAGAGAAGACGAGGTACACAGACTCCATTTATAAAATTCATTCATTCAAGCATCCTCTAAAATAATTCCAATCATACATTAGTCAATAGTCCATAATCAATCCCTATTTATTATCATACATATCTCCATATGCATCAATAAAGAATATTTATCTCATAAATAATAAAATCATTCAATATATGCATTGATATCATTTAATGGGCAATATTAGTTAGTATAAAATCCAATTTCAACTCCAATTAGTTATAATAGAATCCAATTCCAACTCTAATTAGTTATCATGAAATCCAATTCCAATTAAAATAAAATTCTTTATTTTAATCATATTCCAAATCAAAATAAACTCTTTTATTTTAATTTATCCAATTTTGAATAAAAAATAAACTCCTTTTATTTTTTAATCAAATTCCAAATCAAAATAAACTACTTTATTTTAATTTATCCAATTTTGAATAAAATAAACTCCTTTATTTTTAATCAAATTCCAAATCAAAATAAACTTCTTTATTTTAATTTATCCAATTTTGAATAAAAATAAACTCTTTTATTTTTAATCAAATACCAAATCAAAATAAACTCCTTTATTTTAATTTACAAAAATAAAAAAACTAATATGAGGTCAACCCTTGATCATAAATCTTTAAAAGAAATAATCAAACAAGCCTTTAAGTCAAACTTCAAACCTAGAATTATATAGTTTAAATATTAAACATTCTGATTCATAATCAAAAGTAATTTTGGTGTAGTGGTAAGGCTTCCAACTTATGACCAATAGGTCAAGGGTTTAAAACCTTCTAGCTCCAAATTAATTATTTCATTTTTAAAAGTTGACCAGTCAGCGCCACATCAGCAGCCAATGCCACGTCATCAGTTGACTAGTCATCAGTTGACCAGTCAACAGTTGACCAGTCAACGGTCAACGTTTGACTGTTGACTTTGACCAACTTTTTTTTTCTTTTTTTTAACATTTTTTTAATAAAAAATAAAATAATTTTACACAAATAGTTATGCCCAATTAAATTATTCTAAACACATATCAATGTATATACAGAATCAAAATAATTAATAATTCGCATAAAGTTTGGCTCTTAATACCACTGTTAGGTTTGTATAACGCGAATATGCAATCAAATTACATAAATAAAGTGGAAGCGCGATAAAATCATATTTTAAAATTTTATACAAACCATCACCATGATCTTTCTTTATGCGCAATTATTAATTAAACGAAAGAGATGGAGAATAAGAATTATACCCTTGTAGAATTCTAGCTTCCTCATGTACAAGTTCACCTCCAATTCCTTCGCGTTATCCTTGAATTCCAGCGATTAAATTCCTTCCTTTGATCAACGTTAGCCACTCAAGTGTTTGGCCTCTAGAGGTGATCCTGTAACGACCCCAAAATTTATACAATTCAACCCTCGACTTCGGTCGTTATTAACACATCAAACTTCTATTAATATATCACCAATCGATGACATAATCATAAAAATGCGGAATAATTAAAATTTTCTATTAAATTCCCAAAACTTTTAACCTTTACATCTAAATATCTTACAATCATGTTAATAATAGGATTCGCCTTAACGAACTTATTATAAAAGTTTTCATCTCAATACAAACTTTACAACTCGACATAATTACATTTATCAAACTCTTAACATAATACAAATAATAACTTCAACTAAAAACAGTTAATCTTCATGCATCATTTTGATCAATGTCATTCAGGTAGTACTTAACGTTACCTTGATCCTTAACCTGCAAAAATAGTTATTTGCAAGAATGAGCTCGACAGCTCAGCGAAATCTAACAGTTTTCATGCTTCACGTAGCACATAAATAACATACTCATCTTATAAAACATAAACATCTGAATAAACATAACTTTCATGTTATACATCATATATCAAATAAAGATTGAATTCCAGCATTCTTTACTCAATCAGTGTAGTCATAAATTGACCATCACATTTCGTACTTCAACATAAATAATACATCATGTTTTTTTTTTACAATATAAATTAAAACAGTTAATCATCGAGTTCACATAACAATTAAGAACTGATAGACTTGCCTGGCTCGTAGATTACCAATTACCATAAACAGCTTATAACTATCTGCACCTCACATATCCTACACAATATATAAATTATACACATCATTTATTAGTTATATAGCAACGTTTAGTAACCGTTTAAATAACTCTACTCTACATTCCTTAATCTTTTCTTTTAATCGGTACACAATTTTTAGTGTTTAAGTCCCGTTAGGACTCCTCATTAACCATACGGTTTATTAACAACAACCTCCTTTCTCATTACGTTCCATTTTAATCGATACTTAACATTTAGTTAAGTAATTAAAGTTTACATACACATTGCATTATAAGTATATTAGGCCTATTCAATTCAATTAGCAACCTTAAATAGCATAAACATATGGCTTAGCAATTAAACAACATTATTATACCTCACGAACATCAAACTTAAGTTTTATATAACTTACTAAAACACAACCTTTAAAACATCATTTATTTTCATTAAACCTTATGTAAATATTTTAAAATTGAAAATAATATATATATTTTTTTTTAACACCGCGCCCCAGCGCGATGTTTCCTCTTCAACATCTCAAACTCCCACAATCCAAACAAGGTTATCTATAAACATTAACCAAAGTTCTATCTTATACTGTTTTTGTTTTAACCCTAACTCATTCGTTACTTATCCGTGTTTATCCATCTTTACGTCAAATTAAACCTTATTAATTCTACTTTCAGATCACCATGGCCCAAACTTTGGGTTCCTTTCCAATTAAAACAGATTTTCATGTTTTTCAACTTAGGTCAGAAAGTATAATTTTTCTGACCAGCCGTACAAAATAATTTCTCAAAAATATCATACTGCATGAAAATGGATCAAACTCGCATATACAACAAGAAAACTTCAATAGCTACAACTTTGCAGTTTTAAGTTTCTTCAAATTCCAAACACACGAATTTATACGATTTTTACAAAGTCAGAAACCATAACAGATTTTCTGCTTCAGCAGACAGTTAATGTTCTGAACCAGCCTCACTAAATCAGTCGCTACGGACAAACCAAAAGGAAATTTTGTGCGATTCTTATTCTTGTGTTTAGCTTACTTCCATACCTTTAATTTGATATATAGCCCATTCTCTAACTCCTAAAACTCGATTTTATATGATTTTTACAAAAAAACGAGTTGGTTACTCATTTTCTGCGAATTTGTTCTTCAACTTCTTCTTTTAAAATAAAAACCCAAATTCGATTACTCCAAATCATGTAAAGATGATACATAATAGATTATATATATATATATATATATATATACACACACACACACACACACACACACACACACAAACACATATAACCGCATATCATTCATCAATTCATGTAACCAACATGAACTTTATACAAAAACTTAAGAAAACATAGTGAAGAACCAAAAATATAAAAATTACCTCTTTGATTCCTTCCTTGGTTTGTATAGATGGTAGATAGGTTTGATTATTCATCTTCTTGATTCCTAGAATTCTTCTTCCTCTTCCAATTTCACAGAAATCTCTCTCAATTTCTCTCTTTCTTTCTCTCTTTTCCTTTCTCTGTATTCTTAGTCTTAGCCTTAGGAAAAGAACGTAAGAATAAAATCCCTCCTTCAGTTACTAGAAGGCTTAAGGTTTAGTCAGTTACAAAATACCAAGGGTCTAGGCCACGTTTGGCTAGAACAAAAAAATAATAATCTATTTTTTTCTCTTTATTTTAATATTCTTCTTATTATATGATATTGTCACACTTTAATTTAATTAGACTTACTTTCTTAATAAGTCCAATTAAACTTTACTAATAAAATCATAACTTCTATTTAATAAATTATTTTATTTAATAAATCACTCGTCCTCTAATTTAATTATTTAATTAAATTAGAATATCTCCATTATATTAGCGAGATAAAATACGAATAAAATCATTTAATTTAATCAATATTATCACACTTACATAAATCATCACCATAACAATTTTTTGTCAAATATTTATTTATTTTTAATAAATATCCCAACTAAAATATTTATTTTATTCAATAAATATTTTAGCTATCTACGAAATTCATCATCGCTTTACCATAACATATTACATTTATATGTAACACATCTCCTTCTCATTTTATTAAAACAAATATATATATTTCTTCCATATACACATTCAATTCTTCACATCAAATCACATATAATATAACATATATAAATCACATATATACACATACTCGAACTCAAAACATCTCGTAATAAGAATTTTATTCGCCAAATTCTTATTTAATAATTTTTTGAAAATTCGGGTTGTCACAGATCCACCAAGGAATAATACTTGTTCAATAAGATGGGTGTTGGCAAAACCCTAGTTTCTATCTCTATAGAAATTGTAAGTACTCTCCACAATTGTTATGCAAGAGTGTGTAACCCTAATCTATGACAAGACTTCTCTTATTTATAGATGTAGGAAAACCATTCCCTAAACTATTTAGGATTAGGGTTTCTATTCTAATTAAACTCCTTTAATTAAATTAAAACACACTCATCAAATACCCCCAAACTTGAACCTTTGCTTGTCCTTAAGCAAAATTAAAATACAATAACAAAGAAATAGACACTCAACGTAAAACACAACGCGATAATTGCGAAACCGACTCAAGAATTGGCCTTAAAGGTAAAAGATCAAAAAGGAACCCAAAAGCAACGCAAAGTTACCAATTAACAAAGTTACTAGGTTCACAACTACTCAAGATCCTTGCACTGTGTGTGCCATTTGTTTATACGAGTTAGGAATGAGCTAGCGCATGCACTCAAATTTATGAAGGATTATACTATAAATCCACAAACTCATCATTACATCAATTAATAGTAAACAAGACAACCATATAAGAAAGGGGTTCCAAGGGAATTATTTAAACAATAAGTAACCATATTGGGGAGTGCATATTACGCTCCATCTCACCGTAAACTATGAACATGATCACGCAATGTCTAATCACATTAGGCTATTCAGAGTTACCCATGTAATGAGTGTTTGATCAATGATTCCCAAACCAGATGGCTTTAGGGCACTAGGTGTAAAACACCCCTAAGGATCTATTAACTCGAGCAACAAAGGACACGCAATTAAACTTAGTCAACATAAAGTTAAACCATTTTTTTATTTTTTATATTTTTTAATATTTTTTTTATATATATATTTTTAATTTTTTTATTGGACTCCCCCAAACTTATATGACAGACTAGAATTAGCATAAAAAGCTGCTGAAGTGAGTTCAGTACATTTAAAGGATAATCTCTCAAGCAGTTAAATAAATGAGATTTCACAATACTAACTAGATAAACAAGCAAGCTGTATACGTGAAGATTTTAAAGGACCAAGAGCAGGGTGATTAGCCAAAATGTTAAAAAGTAACTAAGCATATACTTTGTAATCTTATTCATTTATTAATAAAAGAATTGATTTTCTTAAAAGGCATTTTACATTATCTACATAGTGATGTTATATTAAATGTGATAAACCCATAGTTTTGAGCAATACTTTTAGAATCATGATGGTGATCATGCTAATGAGATCTAAATTCTAGATAACTCACAAACTAAAATTGTTCCTAATCGTTGGATTACTAAAAAAGGGGATTAGTGAATCCGGATAGATTAGTACATACGTTGCTTGCTCTTAGGAAGTGGATGATTGATCTCATAATCATTTGTGTGGAGACACTAAAGCAAGTATGTAGGTGCTTATTGGAGAATAAGTTCACGGAACGAGGCTCGCTAAGGAATTCCTAATGGAGTTTTACTTGCCTGTCAATAGGAATTCCTCTAGTGATAGTAATACAAGTGATCCTTGGACTTGAGATCATCATAGTATCTTGTATATGATGAGTTATTTTTTGACATGTCCCTTAAGACCTTTGGGTATATCAAAGGGTATGATTGGGTATAATTAGTTGTACATGGAGATAGGTGAATGATCAACAAAGAATCTACCTCGTCTAGTAAAAGATGTGAATGTCCTATGCGATTCGATAAATGACAACTCAGTAGTCCTTGGCCAAGGTAGAATGAAATTAGAAAGGAGTTTCTAATTTGCATTACTTAGAGTTGTGCATTTGAGAATCGAAATACATATAATTAAATAAAATAAGACTTGATAGTAAATCCATGTCTTATATTTAATTGGGACATTGTATGGTAGAAGGATTGAATTGTACGGTAACTATTCACTGAAATGTTCTTTTATGATTAATGTTGAAATCTATATTATCTGGAAAGTTGTTGATCGCTAAGGGGGCTTACCCTTATTGTAGAATAAATATTATTTATTTAAATAAATTAAATAGTTTAATTTATTTATTTAAATAAGATTAGAATTATTTTAATTGATTTATTCACAACCGGTTTAATATGGAAAACCTAAAGGGTCACATCGCAAAAGGAAAAATATTTATTTAAGAAGTAAATGGCATAATTGTAATAATAAGTTAAGTGTATTTAATTTAATCTATGGAGATAGAATAAATTAAATAGCTTAATATTTACTATTTAATATTTTAGAAATATTAAATATAAATTAATAAGAGGAGTCTTATTATTATTACTATTAATATTATTTAATTCCTAATAGGGATTAGGAATTAATTAATAGAAGTACTCTCTCGTGAATTCCTAATTGGATCAGGAGCATAATTAATTAAAGGAGTTTAATTATAATAAAAACCCTAATCCTAAATAGTTTAGGGAAGAGTTATTCCTACATCTATAAATAAGAAAAGTTTTATCATAGATTAGGGTTATAAACTCTTGCATTAGATTGTGGAGAGTACTTACAATTTATATAGAGATAGAAACTAGGATTTTGTCAACATCCATCTTCTTGAATAACTATTCTTCCTTGGTGGATCACCTCTAGAGGCCAAACACTTGGGTGGCTAACCTTGATCAAAGGAAGGAATCTCATCGGTGGAATTTGAGGAGAACACGAAGGACTAGGAGTTGAACATGTACCCGAGAAAGCTTTGATCTACGAGGGTATAATTCTTATTCTCTTTCTCTTTTGTTTAATTGATAATTGAACACAAGGATAGATCATGGTGATGGTTTGTATTAAAATTTTAGAAATCCGTTTTATCACGCTTCCGCTCTATTTATGTAATTTGATTGCATGCTTGCATTATATACAAACCTAATAGTGGTATCAGAGCCTAATCCTTGTGTTAATTATTGATTTTGATGATTTCATGTATGAATTGATATGCGATACGATCGGATTTTTGGGCTGGAAAAATTTTCTGAATCTTCATCGCGGCGCGACCGCTCCACTTCCAGTTCATTCTGGAGCGCGGCCGCGCCCTAACCCATAAAACGTTTTTGGGGGTGCAGCGCTGTCGCACCGCTCCTAGTTCAATCTGGAGCACGGCCGCGCAGGTATGCAGAGTTTGAAATTTTTTTTGTTTTTCTCAATTAACATAAATGGTTTATTTAATTGATAAATGTTTAAAATAAGGATG
The DNA here is from genome assembly GCA_034770075.1 of Aralia elata. Taxonomy (NCBI): domain Eukaryota; kingdom Viridiplantae; phylum Streptophyta; class Magnoliopsida; order Apiales; family Araliaceae; genus Aralia; species Aralia elata. The sequence goes on from CM068387.1 coordinate 27,969,895, forward strand.
TTTATTTTATCTGGAATAGGATTTCAGATTGCTAAAATTAAAGGAGTTTAATTTGGATTTGGTTTTTTGATTAAAATAAAAGAGTTTATTTTGTTTCAAAACTAAATATTAGCAAAACTTTTACCCATTAATTGATATCAATGCATATATGGAATGGTTTTAATATTCATGAGATGAATGTTATTTATTGATACATATAGAGATATGTATGATAATAAATAGGGATTGATTAAGGACTATTGACCAATGTGTGATTGGAATTATTTTAGAGAATGCTTGAATTTATGGGTTTTTATAAATCGGGTCTGTGTACCTCGTCTTCTCTAATTTTTCTTAATGTAAATTCTATCTCCTTCCTATGTACTTTCCCTTGATTGCTGATCAATGTTTCTATTATAGTAAATAGTTTTTGTAATAGGACTAGTTAGAATAAATTTTGAAGAATTGGAGACAAAGAAGCAAGGAGCGTTAGAAGACCCGTTTGTATTGGAGCCCGGGATTAAATGTAATAGTTATATTTAAATTTAATTCTTACGCCCTAAGTTTGTTCTTTTGGTTCACTTGGTGGCTCTAGTGAACTAAACTAGAATAAAAGTCAATAATCAATCTGGGTAGAATATAGTATCCTATATGTGCATGCTTACTATATATATATATATTATATATTATCCAACATGCTTCGCATGTAAAATAATATGACGCGTATTTTATATATATATGTGCATGCGCACTAAACAAGATGAGACAAATAATAATTACAAACCCCTCAAAGAAATAATATTAAGTCCTAAGCGTTCAAAGATATTAGGAATATCGAACGTCGCCTTCTAGCATGGTAAAACAATAGAGTATTAAATATTTAATATGAGTTTGTTGTGCATACACAAGGCGATTATTAAATATTTAAGATGTTGCTTTATCACATTTGATGCTTATTAAGGAATTGAACATTATTGCTTTGTTGTGCACACACAAGGGCGGTCTTTGGTCGTTGGCATGTGTCCCTGCACATACTTAACAAATAATAGCCACCTGTTGCACTTTTGAATCAGTCAAGGCATCAAGTTTCTTTGACATTGCTGTCGTCTGAGCTGCTAAGGATGTGATGGCATCTACCTCTAATACTCCGGCTACCTTTGGTTGACTCATCCTAGCAGTAGGCCACTGGTAGTTATTTGCAGCCATAACCTCCAATAAATCAAGTGCTTCCCCATAAGTTTTGGCCATAAAAGATCCTCCCGCAGCTGCGTCTAAACTAGACCGATTGTGAGATCCCAATCCATTGTAGAAGGTATTCAATTTCATCCATGGAAGGAATCCATGATGTGGGCATCTCCGAAGCAAATCTTTAAACCTTTCCCAAGCTTCATACAATGATTCTCCATGGTGTTGTTCAAAGGTTGCAATTTCCTTTCTCAATCTAGCAGACTTTGCAGGAGGGAAGAACTTTGCCAAAAATTTCTGTGCTAAGTATGACCATGTAGTGATGGATCCCGGTGGCAATGAATGAAGCCAACTCTTAGCTTTGTCTCTCAAAGTGAACGGGAAAAATCTAAGTCTCAAAGCATCATCCGTCACTCCAATAAATTTGAAAGTATCACAAATTTCAATAAAGCTCAACAAATGCTCATTAGGGTTGTCATTAGCCAACCCCCCAAACTGTAACGAATTTTGCACCATTTGTATTGTTCCCGGTTTAATTTCAAAGGCATTTGCAGTTATTGCCGGTCTTGTGATACTAGACTGTAAATCACTTATCTGTGGCGTTACATAGTCTCTCAATGCTTTTTGTTCCTCTGCCGCCATAGTTTCTTGATTGTTAGAATCCCTGATTCTTTCTCTTCTTAGTCTTCGAGTATTTCTCTCGATCTCGGGATTGTAAGGAAATAAATCAAGACTTTGTGATCGGCGCATACAAATCAAGGGTACCTACACAATCAAGTAGATAAAAATTAAAAACAAGTCTAAATTAAGATCAATTCAACTATAATCAATATTGGTAAAAATATTGTAAAATAATTCCCCGACAACGGCGCCAAAAACTTGTCGCTCGATTTCGCAATCAATAAAACACGCGCAAGTATACGCGGTCCACAAGTAATATAAGATAAGTAAAGTGTCGAACCCACGAGGAATTATGTTAAATAATTACCAAATATCAATCGCATGAAAAATTAATCTAATTTAAACAGTGACAATATGGTTTGGATTTGTTGTTGATTAAAACTAAATAAAGATAATTTAGAAAACACGTTTAACTACACACGGATAAAGTTCAAGATAGAAAGATCTAAGATTACAATTTCCCCCAACTCTTCATTTAAACATCATACTCTCTCTTGTTTAGTAAGTTAGAACATAAGAATTGTTATCCGAGAAATCACAAGTATATATAAGCCTCTCTCGATGGTCGAATACGTATTTCCTATTGTGGTGTATAGATATATTTTTTATTCTACACACTAGCAAGAATCTCATATCAAAAACAATTAATAAGACACATGTCACGTAAAATCCCATTAACCATTCTATCAATTACCAACTTTCACAATAGAAATCACTAAACAAGGATTCTCAATTGGATACATGTGGTATTTAGGTATATGTCTATCCTAAATACAATCAAATTATCAATCCTCAAGAATAATACATAAGACTCACGTCACATAATCTCATACATTATCCATAAAGAATATCCAATTTTCACATGAATTCATAACTAGGTCTCAACTTATACTTCCTCTATCAATTCCATATAAATTACCAAGGTGATTACGGGCCAAGCAATTAATCCTTAAGCAAAGGTTATGAACTCCAATTCATGTAATGACTAACTACCAATCAAAGAGAGAGCATTCAATTTAAACTACAAGTTGGGTTCCATTGCAATCTTAGAATGAAAAGTTTAGCTCATATTCAATCTCAATAACATCATAATCTGATTATAGTACATGGTTTGGAATGACAAAATAAGAATAAAGAACTAAAACATATGAAGAAACACCCCTTTTATAATGAGATTCCCAAATTGGTGTGGTGTAGTCCTTCTTCTCTAGCTCTTGCCTTCCTATTTTGTGTTCCTAGCCTCCTTGAGTTGATGAAATTCAGATGATTACTCCCTTTGTTCCTTTGTTCTTCTTCTTTTTCTCTCAAACCCTAGCCTCCAAATTGTGTAGCAAAGCTTGAATGAATTCCAAACTACTCCCAGGATGCCTAATAATCGGATTACTCTCTCTCCTCCCATTTCCATCATGCTCCTGAATTTGCTCAACTGAATCCCCACTACCAGCAGATGTGACAAAAGCCAGCTTCATTTCTTGTCCCGACCTGTCGCCCCAGCGACAAAATTACGCTATGGGACGCCGCCCCAACGGTGACGTCGCCCCGACGATGGGAATTGGCTTAATAACGTCACCCCGGCGATGGCTTCGCCCCGGCGCTGAAATAAGCCTGGGGTTGTCGCCCCGGCGATGGACCCTACTGCTGGAATATTGAATTTTTACTCCAAAAGTTCCACAATTCCACAATTTTATACTTAGAGCCACCTCCTGCACAATAATGAAATAACTAGTGAAATGGTGCTATAAATGCTTAAAGATAGCCGAGAATTGAGCCTAGAAAACATCCAATTCGTAGGTATAAAACCCACTCATCATTACAGGGATAAAATATTGGTGGTGATCCTTTAACTTATAGAAAACGGTAGATATTATAATCTACTTGACTCTTCTAATGGATTGTTCGTTCCGCTGCAGTTGTTATTATTGAACAATTATAATATCTTTAAATCTCTGATTTATTTCGGCTGAAGGCTAAAGATAATTTTATTCTTCATTATCTTAGTCATGATATTTCCTACTGGGCTATTTGTGATCACCCTTTTCCTTTTTGTTCCATTGTTCTTTTCAAGAAAAGAGAGTGTAGCGGGGACTAGCCGAGGAATGGAGTGATGGTCCGAGACAATAGAAGTATCTCAATACATTACTATTAGTGTGGCAATAAGTGTATTGAGAATTTTAGATGTGTTTGTATTGTGTTGTCGTATTTTGCACAACACTTATTAGTTGTAAATGGAAAAATTCGTATTTGTATTTTTATTTTGTATAATGTTATTGGCGACTCAAAATGGGTTATATGGACCTATTTTGGGGCGTCACAAATGACGTCTTCACACTCATCCTTAATCAGAACTAGCATTAGATTATTATTGATCCATGTGCAAAGTCTGACCCTCATCTATCAGTTCTTCCTCCTCGGATGCAAGATCCTACACAGGACTCTGCCTCCAGTTCATACTCCTACTCAGGTGCTACTATTGTCACTGGTTTAGGTGTAGTAATCAGCTCCTTACTTTTTACATAATTACTTTTACATTCTTCTTCTCTAACATTCTACCATCAATTCTAATGACTTGATTAACACATAGTACATAACAAATAGCACATAATTTAGGTTACTTTTACTTCTTTTGATGAATTTCCTCAATTCATCTCTTAAAAACTCTATCTGAGTTTATCCGTTTACTGACTTCTCTACGTTCTCTAAGGTCATATTCCTAAGATTTTCTCCCCACTTAAGGTTTACAATACATCTCAATCTATCCCAAGTTCTAATACCTTTAGTCTTTCAAAGCATATTAATAATGAATATTACATCATTTAACTAATACATTCAAACACTTGTGACTTTTATCCGCCACAATGGATACATATAGACTAACATATAACCTACTAAGCATCTATTTGATTCTTCCTTAAATCTTCATCAGTTTCTTCGGTCTGCATCGTCTTAGCTAAAAATATTTTATTTAAAGCAAGAGTGAGCATTCGATTGCTCAGCAAGTAAAACAGTTGAATAGTAATTGATAACATAAGGAATATCAACATATTCGCTGAAAAGTTCAACAACTAAACAATAGTTGTGAAGAAGCTTCGAATAAATAGGAATAATAACTTTCCTCTCATTTAGAACGTTTTTGGAACGACATACTGAGCGGTCATAGGACCTTAAACTTTTTCTTTCCTCTCCCTCACCAAAAGGCTTAACAGTATTTCTACCATAAACCGATAAACTATTTATAACCACAAAGACTGTAAATAATCTCCGCAAGTACTCTAGGTAGCTAGCCTATCATACCCTATATTATGCATAACATATCAAGATCAAACGAGTATATGCATTTATTTAGACCTCATCTGGTCTTGTCGAACATTATCGTCCATTTTGTTTTGATCCCATATGGTCTTATCGAATTTATCGATTAAAAATACCCATAATAATAGGGTTATTTATCTCAAATTTAACACCCGAATCCGCACCAATACAATTTGGTTTGGATTAGCTCTACTTAATACCAATAATAAAGAATTTTCAATAATTCAATAACTCACCTTCACACCTGTCTAGCTGAAACAATTGGCATCGACGTTCTTCTTAAATAGTTCGAAAATACAAAACTTTAAAGCTTAACAATTCAATAAATGAACAAAATATTTCAATTTGCATTTAAGTGCGAAAAACAGTTGCACAACACCAGAATACTTGCATTTTATATAAAAATCAAATGAAAGTTAAAAGACTTGCTCAATTATAGAAAATCAAACAAGGATAGAAAATTTGCACAGGTATAACATTTATACAAGTTAGAAAACTTACACAACATAATAAATTGCACAGGTTAGGAAACTAGCATTCAACACATCAAATAAATGAGTGTTTAGAAACTTGCATTCAATATGAAAATCAAATGAAGTTAGGATACTTGCACAGAATAATATCTGAGTAAGTTTACGAAACTTGACTTATGCGCTCTTTACAACTTACGCTACTTTGCTCTTCAAATAGCCTACACAATATCATTTATGATAACACACCAATTCGCCATATACTTGATGCCAAAAATTGGTTTATGTTAATTCTAGTTCACCTTTTATAATATCCGTTTCATTAGGTTCAGAACACTTCTTAAGTTCATTTACATTTGACTTGGCGTTTCAATGTTCGCACGTCATATGCCCAACCTTGACTGCTCAAATGCCTAAGCGTCATGCGAATTTGTAGGTTTAAACACTTTTAAAACTCATACAAGACCCTTGGTTAATGTCAAGTGTTTTACGTTTCATGAGGTTCACCTTTTAGAACTTAAAACAATTTCTATTATCGTCATATTCATTGCATGTTATGTACGTGAACGCCCAACACTTGACTGCACAGCAGCACACTTGACCAGCCCTTGGCCTAGGCCGGCGCAGGTGCACCACATGCAGCGCAACTGCGCCAAAATCTCTACCCCCTACGCAGCTGCACCAAATACCTTCACAGTTGCGCTGAGCCTTTGTCAGCCCAACTCGATTTTTACGCTCTGATGTGACTATTTCGCAACGCCGTAACTTCGTCATCCCATATCAGAATGAGTCCGTTCCTGAGCCATTTTACTCCTTGTAGCAACCTCTATAATTTCCCCTAAACAGAATAATTTTTAAATACATCATGGTTTGTTAAGTGACGTTCTTGATGTCGGATTTTTAATTTTATCGGAACTCGCCCATCCGAAGTCGGATTGAGCTCGTTCTCGAGCCTACGACTCACATTTTTCTTGACTATAAAAGCCCTAACAAATTGGACTTTTTCGGACACATGATCTACCTGCAAGATTGGCTTGAAAGATGAACCAACCTAGGGTTTTCACTATTTAACACATTTTACTAATTTTTTTGCCATAACTTCGTTATAGCATATTTTTACTCCGTTTTAATTAAAACATTTCCTTAACACACCTACATATATTTCCTTCTTCTTAGATTTAAAAACTAACATACGAACAATGGTTTTAAACTTTTCATACATATTATTGGTGATTTATATACAAACCACCATTATACGCCACCTTGTCTCTTCGGATCCTCCATAATCCACCACAGCAACAACCACCGACAAAGCACTTCATATCAAGCTATAAAGCTTTTAAAAGAAAAAGATGAAGAGTTAGGGTTTTGAATTCTTACCTTTTTGATTACTTCTTAATCTTGCTAGATGATTAGCTTGCTAATCTTCCTCTTTTTCTTCTCCTCACAATCTGAGCACCTCTCCCTCTCTCTCTCTCAATATTGCAAGAGTTTCTCCTCTTAGTTTAGTGAATTGGTGAGAATGAATGAAGAATGAGGCCTCTGTTTATAGTCTTGGAAAGAGTTAGGGCAAAATAGTTATTTATGTTAACTCTCTTAGGTTAACCATGGTTACGTGGTGGGGATATAATGGCTAGCTTCCTTAAAAAGCTCTCGTTTCCCATTAGTTAGCCCAAATAGTTGACTTTGACTTTCGTATTCCTATCGTATAATTTTTGTATTATACTCGTATTATTCTCGTATTCTACTCGTATAATATTTCGTATTGTACTCGTATTATTCTCATATTTTACTCATATTAGTGAATAGTGATTTTGTAGTTAGGTTTTAACCCTTAGTTTATAACCCTTAGGTTTCAACCCTTAGTTTATAACCCTTAGGTTAAAATTCTCGGTTGACTTTCAAAATTCGTTTGACAAGCCGAAAAACCGCGTTTTTCATTTTTAAATTTTATTAGAGATTGCGCCTCATGACATCATATAAACGTTGTGGCGTCATTCGAAAAATCAAAAAAATGTAAAAGCATTTTTAGCGTTAATAGTGTTTTTATAGTTTTTTTCCCTAAATTTTTTTATTATCGTATACGAATCCCTGATTCGTAGATTCTTACGCGCAAACACAATCTTAGGTCATAACATGACCTTTAATCACATAACACAAAATAATATTCTTAAAACTTCATTTTATTCAATAATATTCAAAAGCCCTAGTTATAAGGTTATCCGATTTCTCGGGTCGTTACATTAGTAAATGAAAACTCGATCACAAGGGTAGGAACTAGTGTCATATGAGAACGAAATTGAAAGAAAGCTACGAGAGTTGCGAAAGTTCTGCTGAGAAACATTAGGACAATAGAAAATGGCTACAGAGGAGCAAAAATCTCTACGGGACTATGCAATGCCGAAAGTGGGTGAAATTAAGTCGAGCATCCAAAGGCTTGCAATTAATGCAACTACTTTCGAGATGAAATCGGGCACTATTCCGATGATTCAGAACTCGGTGTAGTTTGTGGGATTAGCTAATGATAATCCTTACGAGCATTTGGTTAGTTTCTTAGAGATATATGATACATTCAAGTATAACGGAGTCACGGAGGATGCTATTAGGCTTCGGTTATTCCCTTTCACTCTTCTGGACAAGGCAAAGAGCTGGCTCCACTCATTTCCCCCAGGTTCAATTACTACTTGGGATGATTTGGCGCAGAAATTTCTAGCTAAGGTCTTTCCACCTGCCAAAACTACGAAGATGAGGAACGATATCACTTCTGTGATGCCCCTAAATCTGGGCTCTCTTTACCCACAGACTCGGCGCTCACGATACTACACATCTAACTTCTATTCTACCCATTCATCATGAATGACGCTCTTGGGGTCAAAATACTCAAACTGTGGCAGTAGTGTGTGAGTTGTATGCTGGAGCCCATCTGAGAGATCAGTGTGCCATAAATGCAGAGTCAGTTCAGTACGTGGCTAATTATAACAAGAACCAGAATAGCAACTCAAATACTTACAATCTGGGGTGGAGGAAATATAATGCTCCAAGGCAATCATATCCGCCTAAATTCCAAAATCAGCATCAGTCTTAGCCGAAAAAGTAATCAAACTTTAAGAAATTGGTGACCAAGTTCATGACACAAGTGGATGTAAGTTTGAAGAGTCAGGCAGTGTTTATTCACATTTTTGAGAATCAGATGGGGCAAATGGCTAATGTGATGAACAGTCAACCTCAAGCAATTTTGCCGAGCAATACAGAAGTTAATCCGAAGAGCAATGGAAAGGAGCAGTGTAAAGCTATTATGCTTCAAAGTGGAAAAGAGCTAAAAGAGACTAGTGCAAAAAATGAAGAGAATGAGCCATGTGATTCCGAAACAAAAAAGGAAAATAAAGAAGAGGAGAAGAAGAAAGAAAGAGATCCAATTGGGTGTTCTAAAGAAGAAAAGCAACTTCAGTTATGCCACCACCATCATTCCTACATCGGTTCCAAAAGTAGAAACTTGATAAGCAATTTTCCAAATTCCTAAAGGTGTTCAAGAAATTACAGATCAATATCCCATTTGCAGATGCATTGGAGCAAATGCCTAGCTATACAAAATTCATGAATGGTATATTATCATGGAAGAAGAAGCTAGGTGATTATGAGATAGTGGCCCTAACGGATGAGTGCAGTGCTATTTGCAAAATAAGTTACCGCCTAAGCTTAAGGATCTAGGTAGCTTCACTATTCCATGCACCATTGGGAGTCAGTTTTTTAGCCGATGTTTATGTGATTTGGGGACAAGTATAAATTTGACGCCTCTATAGATTTATGAGCAACTTGGGTTAAAGGTGGCAATCCCGACTAATGTAACGTTACAGCTGGCAGATAGATTGTAGTACTCGAGAAAATGGTGTAACCTTATAATTAGGTTTAAGAATAATTATCTAATAAAATGAAGTTTTATGGATATTATTCTGTGTAAATGTGCAGAATGAATATATATATATATATATATATATATATATTTAGTATAGTGATGAGGAATGTAAGGTAATAGTTGATCAAAGCTAATTAATTCAATTAGTTTGAACTAACTAAGAAAATAGCTATAAAAATGACAATAAGGGAACTATATAGTTCAAAACTCAAATATGAGTTCGGAATAGAATTTTGGAACGCGGATTGCTCGGTTGAATCCATAACATCAAAATTAGTAAGAATAGACTATAAACACAAAATGTGTCGGGGTTAACTTTTTGGTTAAAGTCAACGATTGACTTTTACAAAAAAAAAAAGTCAAACTCAGAATTCGGAGATGAATTTTAAGAAACGGATATTTCCATGATGTTGGGAGCATCGACTTTAGTAAGAATCGACTATAAACACGAAAAATATGATTTTTCGGGTCAAATAGTCAAAGACGGGTTACGGAGATAAAAATACAAATCGAGAAGCAGGAGGTGGGGCCTACCTGGGCCTAAAATCTGCTAAAATTCTAGCACATGAAGGGGAGAAGTTTTGGTCATAAAGTGGACCCCACTAAGGTGTAATGAATAGAAATCATTGCTATGAATGACTACCTTGCCCTAATAAAAATTTATTAATGACCAATGAATCCCAGGAAGAAAATTGCAAGGAAGTTTCCTAGTAATGGGGGAATGACTATTTTGTCCCAAGAAAAATTTGTTAATGACCATGATGTCCTTGAAGGAAATTGCTAGGAAGTTTCCTAATTTTGCTGAGATGACAATTTTGTCCTTGAAGAAAATTGCTTATGACCATTGTGACTTTTGATAAGAAATTTCCTTGAGATGTCTTAAAGACCATTTTTCCTTCCCTAGTAATAATTAAAGACTATTTTGCCATTAGTCTTGATTTTCTATAAATACCAATAAGCAAGTATACTTGCTAAATTTTTTTCATTTCACCAAGTAAAGAGCTAATAAGAGAGAGAAAGGGGAGGGAGAGAGAGAGAGAACCCACGATTTTGGGAGTGGAAGAAGGAAAGGAAGAGCTAGCAAGGAATGATGGAAGAAGGAGAATCAACCATCTAGCAAGAAGAAGGCAAGAAAGCAAGAAGGTATAAAGAATTTCTAACCCTAAAACTATGTTTAACATTTATTTAAGCATGTTTGTTGTGGGAGATTTATTGCTATGGAGGATCATGGTGGATCCTATGATATAAGGATGGTTATGATGGAGTTATATGGTTATTATGTGTTGTTATGCATAAAAACCTAGAGAACATGAAAGTTTTCTTAGAGAACCTAAAAGTCGAAAAAAATTATTTTTTTGAAAAACGGAACCTAAAATTCAAACAAACATAACATTAGCCTATTTCGAATTTTTGAGTGTGGTCAAATTCTGGAGTTAGATGTGGAAGTCCTCTAAACACTCTAATTGGAATTTCCAGAAAATACTTTGTAGATTTTCCTGTGGACAGTTTCTACCAAAACATGCCAAACAGCAAAAATTGACAAAACCCGCTGTATGGATTTTTCCGAGGGTTGTTTGGTCTACATAAACATTGAAATAAATTCAGACTTTCTGGGACATGAAACTATATGATATAACGTAGCTTCTGTCTGAAATTTAATGTATTCCGACTTCGAACGAGTGAGTTATGGCCATTTCAATTTTAGGATTTTAAAAATAAAAACTGCTATAACTTGAGTTCTATGATTTCGATGAGCACGAAATTTAAACTACAAGTTCATGCTAACATGTTTAAGATTTTGAAATTATTTGGGAATTTTTGAAGGTTAGGAAGATATAGTAAATTTTTTAAAGTTACTGTGACAACCCGAAAATTCGCGTAATCTATTATGTGGGTTTATGAATATGAATATCTAATAAAATGAGTTTTATTGATATTATTATGTGTAAATATGATTGTATGTGTTTAAAGGTCGTATTATGACCTAGATAGTGTTTACATGATAGAATTTACGAACTAAGATTTCGTAGACGAAAATAAAAAAATTTCTGAGCAAAAGACAAAAAAACACTATTCACGCTAAAAATGTCTTTTTTGTTTTTTGAATTTCTGAATCACGGGATAACGTTTACTTGAGGATGGGAGAGGTAATCTCCAATAAAACCGATGAAAGAAATTTCAAGGTTTTTGCATGTGTAACGAGTTAGGAAATCTAACTAAAAAGAAATCGGGTAACCGAATGAGATTGGAAGTGTAAACCCTAATCGATTACATGAAAGGGTAAAATGGACTTTTCACTAACCAAAATGGTTACAATACTCAACTAGAGAGAAATTAGAAAATGAAACTAAGTTTTGAAGTAACCGAGCCGAGTCGAGCCTAGGTTTTGGTATGGCTTGGCTAGGATTTAGAATGGATTGGCTAGGATTGAGCTAAGGGTAGAGCCTAGTTTTTGGTGTGGCTTGGCTAGGGTTGAGCCATGGCTTAAGCCTTAAGGTTAAACCCTAAAGACTTAATGCCAAAGAAAGTTAAAGACATGTGTCACTTGTTGGTTAATTAACATGAGGTTAATTGAACTTGGAAAAGGTAAGAAAGGAGGGGAGTGGCTGGCTAGGTGGTGATGGGGGGACAAAAAGGATGAGTCACTTGCCTTTTATGGTAAGTTTCTATCCATTTAGACAAAGCATTTATTGCATGCCTCCATCCCATTCTTGTTAACCAAACATGGCCTTAAGCACTAATTTTGTTTCCTAACCTCACACGAGTTAGCCTAATCTTAGTATGGTTAGGTTAGTTGGTGGGAGATGAGAGGGATTAAGCACCCAACACTTAGCTAATTTGTTCATTTTCATCTTGCAAAGCTAGAGAGAAAAGAGAGAGAAGAGAGAGAAAAAGAGAAGAAAGAGTAACAGAAAGCAAAAACTTGAGAGTTCCTTGAGAAAGAGAGAAAAGATCCTAGCTTAGAAAGGAGCAAGGGAGAGCTTAGAAGGAAGAGAGAAGGAAGAAGAAAAGGATTAAGCTTTGATCATCATCCTAAGCAAAGAAGAAGAAGAAGAAGAAGAAGAAGAAGAAGAAAGAACCATAAGAGGTAAGCCTAGTAAACCCCAACTTCTTCATCATCTCTTTTGATTTTTATTATTAGTTTTGAGTAGTTGGTGGTGGTTGTTGTTGTTAATAGAAGATCGTGAAGGATCTTGAAGTTATAAAGTGATTATTGATGGAGTAAACAATTGAAAACTACCATTAATAAGCATGTCTAGTAAACGAATTACTAAAATCATAAGCCTAAGCGTGAGGATGGAAAGATTAAAGTAAAGGACTATAAACAGAATTTTTAATTGATTGTCTGTGTGTTGTTGGTGGATTCCGAAAAGATAGAATCATAAATAAGTAAGTTATTAAGATGTTCCGAGTGGAACAGATGAAAAATACGCCATAACAAATTAAGTTATGGAAAAATTTTCGTAAAAGGTGTGCAAGTATGAAAAACCCTAGCTTAGGTACCTTTTGGACTAAGTTAGTGGATAGTTAATGTTTGTGAAAAAGTCTGAAATCATAGGGCTTTTAGAATTTATGAAAAATATGAGCCATAGTCTCGAGAACAGGCTCTTTCCATCAACGGAAGAGCAAGTTATGATATGGTGAAACGAGCCCGAAAATCTGCAAGTGTAGAAAACCTAGCTAAGTTCCCTCTAGATGAAGGCGCGACAGCCCCGGTTATAGGTAAAAATGGGGCGCGGTCACGCCGTGCCGCAGAGAATACAAAGTCTGGAAAAGGGTACGACAGCGCTGTGACGCCCCCAAATTCTCTACACTTCCTGTAGCAGATTTAGTGCTCACGTGATACTATTTAACTATAAATATTCCATAATATATAATTTCTATCTATCCAAGGTTCACAATATCTCATAACAGATAATAGTTCTCGTCGAAACGTTAACTCTGTTTTGATACCCTCACTTGGATGTATAGATTCATATCTTATAGATATCTCTTTCATATCGATATTCCCTATCTATCTGACATTCACTGTATTAATGATAAGATTCTCCCTAGAACTGAGGGGCGCATTCCAGTAAAGATGGCACCTTACCTGCGCTCATTAAGTGTAACCCCAGAGCTTATAGAACTCCCAAGATCATTTAAATACCCTCATTCAGATGTATAGTTCGTATGGATACTGTACTAACTTAGTACAACTATTCTAACAATTTAAAGATCAGAGTGTAACGCATTCGATATAATAAAGGATGGTAATATATTTTATATCATTAAGTTCAGTTACATCATTCTCAGTACTAAGTTATTACAACAAAGCCTTTAAAAGACTTAAATAAAGTAAAACTAATTAACACGGTCATTTCCCTTTGGTCGTCTTTGAAGTTCCAGAATTACCATCTAAAACTGCTGTAGACACCCAAATTTTGGGTTCCCTGTACTAACCATGACAGGAGTGCAAAATCGTCAATTGAGCCGGATTGCGGGAGCGAAGGAATGGGCACAAATGCGAACGTCCAACACCACCGCAATGATTGGCAACCGAAGCTGACGTGACAATAAGGCCATCCGAAACGGGCATCCCCGAATGAGGTGGCACGTCTCCCGGGAATTCCCGGACTGCAGAATACGAGCCTGTCAGCGAAAACCGACGTTACAACATGAAAATCGAGACGTGGCACGAAAATCGAGAAAGTCAAACCGTCCAGCCGCGGATTGATCTGCGGCCAAATAGTGCGCCTTTTGAAAACACGGAACTCGAAACACGGAACTCGAAATCAAGCGAGTGGAAGGCAGGCGGCCAGCCAGCCGCAGATTGATCTGCGGCCAGCTGCGGCTGGCTTTGGCCAGCCTATTTCAACTCAGTTTCGTGCAGCATACAGAGAAAAAAAAAGGTTGAAAGAATTGGGAGGAAGAAGGAGATTTCAGCAGCAAAAGAGCACGGAAATAGAGAGGAAAAAGAGCAAAAATTTGCAACCAAATAGGAAGAAAAGAGAGAAAAAAAGAAAGGATTTATATTCTGTTTATTTTTGTTGTATCAAACATACTCCTCATCCTATTCAAATACACAAGTTCACATCCATTTGAGATAATTTGCAAGGTGAAAATCCTATTTGTTCTAGCAATTTATATCATATTGTTTGGTTAAATTAGATGTAATTTTCATGTATCTTGTTGAACAATCATGGATTAGGGATTATTAATGAGGGTTCCATCAGAACAAAATTCTTCCTAATAACCCGAGGATATCCGATTGGTGAAATGTCTAGCTTGTCGATGGTGATTCATTGTGTGTAATTTATTTAGATTATCATTTTCGGATATCATGGTGTATTAGATAAATTCGGGTTGGTTAGTTATGTAGTATTCATTTTGTGAGCGTGTAGTAATCCCGTGTGAGCCTAGAAATGCGACCCCGGGGTCCAAATCCGATGATGGAGGTTTTGGTGTATGTAATAGATTCAAGATGCTCGTTTTGTAATATGTAATCGTCGGGCCTTAAAACGACGCTAAGGCGAGAATCGGGTTTAAGGCCCCGTAATAGTGGAATATGTGATTGTTGGCGTTCGGAGGGTGTCTTGATGGCTTACATGCCCATGGATGGCCCCGACGCGTATCTATGCTTTAGTTGGATTTCGTGACACCAAAATGATTTCAAAGGATTAAACGATAAAGATTTTTCTAAAATCAATCAAAGTAGGATATTAGCATCACGAGGCTAAAAATTGGAAATGCTAACGAAAGTCGATTCCTATTCTACGAGAAAGCTAAAAAGAAGTTGTTTTCAAATGTCACAAAAAATGTTTTTTTTTATATATAAAAAGAACTAAATGTTTTATTGAACCTTGATGCATAGGGCGAAAGAGATCCTAGAAATTGCCCATCATTTATGAAAGCAACGTATAAATCTCGATTCCTATTTTTGCTAAGGCTTAATAAACTCCTATTTTTGCCAAAACGACACCTAATGAAAATCTCCTAGTTTTGATAATTAAAATCAAACCTTTTTCATAAAGCTTTCTCGTGTATGCCGAAAAGACATTCTAAAGCATTCCCAAAATAAAACACGTCTTTTTCATAAAACACCAAAAAGAATTCATTTTTTACAAAACTCACCACAACATTCATTAGGCACACACACACACGCACGCACATATACACATTCTATGAATCAAAGGATAGGAAAGAATCAAGATTGCGGTAACCGTGCTTCACGGAAGTCGGGGGGTGCCTAACACCTTCCCCTCGCTTAAGCAAGCCCCCGAACTCTATGAATCTCGATTCGCAGACCAATTAATTCGGAGTCACATATGAGCCAGCGATTTATAAAAAACGAAAACTCGGATGAGTTGGTACATCCATTTCAAATATACCAACTGGCGACTCTGGTTAATTGGCTCATCATAAAAACGATCTTTCAAAACCCCGTCGACATCAATGCCGACCTTTTCCCAAAATCATCTAATAAAAAGGCTAAAAAACGAAAAAACGAGAAACCGGCATCGATAGCTGGCGACTCTGCTGGGGAGATTAGAGGGCTTAAGCCGCGTTCAAATCTTGATGCTATCCTATCCTTTAAAAATTCATAAAATGTGTGTTTGTGCGATATTTTGATTTTTTTCTTTTTGTTGTGTGAATGTGTGTTTTGCCGAATAAATGAATGTTTGAATGGATTTGCTTTACTTTAAGAGTAATCATTTGCATACGGTGAGGACGATGAATGTGAATGTATGTTGAGAGAGTACCTCCTCCTGAGGCAAACCTGTCGGTTGCTTATTACTGGACTCGAAGGGGCTGCTCCCCGGAGATGGCTCAGGAAACGCACCACCCAAATCCGCTCCAATCGAAAGGATTTAGACGAGTAGATTGCGAAGATTTGGGGACCTTCATGCCGAAAAAGCCCGTGAGAGTAACCCTAGGATAGGTCAGCCTCAGATTAACCCAGCGCAGGAAAAGTCTCTTCATGCCCTTTTACGTTCACGCGTATAAAATGTCATAATACATGCTCTCCCTGTTCTCAAAAAAGGATTACTAACCTCTATGTTTTACAGGGAACAGCTGGGGGGGCATAATAAGTCATGCCTATTAAGTATTATTGCAATAAGGGACTACTAACATGCTGTTTTGCAGAAAAAGATTTAAAAAACCCAAAACACAAAAGTTACAGCTTTTGCATACATCCATACCCTTTCATTGCCCCGGACTAAGCTTCGAACCGTTGTTTTTGTAGGATTGCTCCTCAAACCCGTTCGCAGTCTAAGAAAGCCCAGGTCTCTACCTCTGAAATGGCTGATCTTCCCAATCATAGTTCCATATCTCGGGAAGAGTTTGATGATTTTAAAAAGCAGATGATGGAAATGGCCACAATGTTACAGGAACAGTTCCTAATCAGACAGGATCCGCCAAACCAGGGACCGCACAATATTCCACCGCCAGGGGGTGACCAGAATCCTCCTAAAAATGGTGCAAACCTGCTTAAAGATGACCAACCCCGACTCAAGGACGAGCCAGTCATCCCAAAGGCCGTTCCCATATCTAACAGGACAGTGATTACTATCCCAGAGGAAAGGGACACGGACGACCTTCGGAAAAAATTGAAACACATGGAGGAGACCATCCAATCTCTAAGAGGCATAGGTTCCTTGGGTAGGGTTAATTACTCAGATCTATGTGTTTTCCCCGGAACCAGATACCCAGAAAAGTTCAAAGTCCCCGAGTTTGAAAAATACAATGGAAAGGGAGACCCCTACACACACTTGAAAATATACATTGGAGAACTCGGGTCTTATGCCGAAGACGAGGGGTTGAGGATGCAGCTATTCCAGAAAAGCTTAACAGGGGAGGCAAGGATCTGGTATGCCCGCCTTGACAATGCCCGAATCCACAACTGGGAGGAATTGGCCCATACCTTCTTAACCCAATACAGCTTTCAGGCCCAGATGGCCCCTGACAGGTACCAAATGACAAAAGTTAAGACGCAACCCAGGGAATCCTTCAGGGATTATGCACAACGATGGAGGGGTATGGCCGCACAGGTGAATCCCCCGATGAGCGAATCAGAGATGGTGATGACTTTTGTAGACATTCAAGAGGCCCCGTATTATGAGCGGGTTATTTCAGGGATTGGAAGACCCTTTGCTGAAATGATTAAACATGGAGAGATGGTGGATATGGGGTTGAAATCTGGCAAAATCCAGGATTTTACGGCCTTGGAAACAGCTGCCGAGCAAATACAGAGTGGAAATTATGGCAGCACTTCCCGTAGGGTGCAAAAGAAAAAGGAGGAGGATGTTTCCCTCATCCTGCAGGGGTCATCCAGGAAGGCAGAAAACCATCTCCCAGTACAGGTGCATAGAGTGGGGCCATCCCGACAGCCTAACTTCGCTGATCAGAGGGCGGAGGGGCGAAGGAGATTTGAGGCATCACAAAATCGAGTATTCACCCCACTCGGGGAGCCTCTCGAGCGGATTTTAGCGGTATTGATGGCTCAAAAGAAGATAATCAATTTGGCGCCCCCAAGTGACCCGAAGGGAAGAAGTTTTGACCCAAGCAAGCGATGCGCATACCACTCGGGTTCCCCGGGTCATGATACACAGGATTGTTGGACGTTGAAACATATAATTCAGAACATGATCGACAATGGGGAAATTGTGGTAGAACAGCCAGACTCCCCGAATGTTAAGGCAAATCCCCTGCCAAGACATGATGGGGGGGGGGGGTCAATGCGACGGCGGCGAGTGAAGCTGGGGGGCCGCCAAGGTTGAACTATGTGCAGAAAATTGAGGAAATGATCAACGTGATACATGATCACGGGAGTGCACGGGGAATGCCCATCAGGTTGATAGGAGTAAGTACGAATAGCACGGAGGGACCTGTCAAGTTGACGGCTCCGAGGCCCCTCAACCTTGCGGCAAGGCCGCAAATCCCTATCAGTAGTCTAAAGACGGTACCCTGGAATTATGGGGGAACGCCAGAGGAAGCGGCCAGTTGTGCTTCTGTGACGACAAAGGGGAACCCCTTGTATCTTCCCAGGCGAGTCCTTGAGGGCCAAAAGAAGAAAAATGAAGAGATTTCCGAGGAAAGGGCCATAGAATTCTTGAAAAGGATGGATCACCCGGAAACAAGAGGGATCTAGATTTTAAATGAGGAGTCAACCCTAACATCAGTCATGGACTTGGTGTTGTCATCCAATGAGCATTGCAAAACCCTGGCGAAGGTTCTGGAGGAGGCATATGTGCCCAAAGAAATTAGTGAGGAAGGTTTCGGCCAGCTGGTGGGCCACCTATTGGAGAACGATGTAATATCCTTTACGGATGAGGACATACCCAAGGAGGGAAGGGGACACCGGAAACCGCTGCATATTGCGGTAATCTCCTCGGGTTATATAATGAATGGGGTGCTGATTGATGGAGGATCGGCGTTGAATATCTGTCCCCTCAGTACATTGCAGAAGATGAACATCAATCCTAAGCGCTTACGGGCCAGTCATGTGGTGGTGCGAGCCTTCGATGGCTCCCGAAGGGACACAATTGGTGAAATAGAATTACCAGTGGAAATAGGACCCTGTACTTTTGATATCTCTTTCCAGGTCCTAGATATTGCGGCCAGTTATAACTTGTTGTTGGGGAGGCCATGGATACACATGGCCGGGGCAGTTCCTTCCACACTCCACCAACAAATCAAACTAATCGTCGACGGAAGCCTGGTAACGATCTCGGCAGAATGTGATGACCCTTCTCCTCCCAGAGATGGCCTACCAATGATCAATGTGGATGAGTCGGCGGCACCGCCAGCTTTCAGGCACTGGAAATTAGCACTCCCCACTGCAGATGCCTGGGTGCCCCAGCCGTGAAAACTAAGATCTCTCCAGAACTTACCTTCGTGGCAAAAGAAATGATAAAAATGAACTTCCAGCCCGGACAGGGGTTAGGAAAGAGCAGTCAGGGAATCACCGAGCCCATCCAACTACCACAGCAGATAGGCAAAGCAGGTTTAGGATATCGTGAAAGCGTAGCACGGAGACACCGTCAGGGTGCGGCCCCGATTCGATTGGCTGGCAGCCCGGTGACCAATATCAACAATGAAAAGGGGACCAACAAGCCTGCGATTGGAGCAGGGAATGAAGAATTGACCCCCGAAATTGATGAATCGGCCAGGAGGGAAAGTTTCCTGCAGGAGGTCGCGAAAGAGTTTGAAACCAAGTGCTATATCCCCGGACAATCAGCAAGCAGTAGAGAGGGGACGAATATTATCACACCACCGAGAGCCCAACAAGTTGTGCCTGTCATCGATTGGGCAGGGCTAATTATTCCCGAAGGAGGTAAGAGGAGGGACTCAGGCGATGTAGCTGTAATCATCGGGGAAGTGTCCTATGTGAAGCCACCTTTCATCCAGCGCATTTCATCCGACCTGACAGTCGACAACTGGACCATGAAACCAGTGATATCCAAACAAGGGTAAAACCCGACATCAGGGTGGTAGACCCCAGAGGATGGGAGAATGAAGAAGTTTATTTTTGTTGTTGTTTTATTTTTGCATAAATTATGTCGTTTCTTCGTGTTATTTGAAAATGCGATCGTCGTGGAAAGCAACTTATATATGACAAGTATTTTGTTTTATGTCAGGTGTACCAATTTGAGTAATCCTTGCCTAACAAGCGGTCTTTCAAATTTGAATGATGATTATGATTTTGACATTGAGCTCGATTTCGATTTGATGGGCATTGAGCAAGACGAGACAGATTATGACGACGCGCCTGACGAGATCAAAGGATGGGTCGAGGATAAACCCAAACCCAACTTGGACCAAACCATCACCATAGATATTGGAACCCTTGACAAGCCAAAAGAACTCAAGATAGGGACGGACCTTACCCCTAACCAAAAAGCAGAAATAACTGAGTTGTTAAGCCAATATGAGGATGTCTTTGCCTGGTCTCATAAGGACATGATCGGGTTGTCCACTGACATTGTGGTGCACCGGTTGCCCATCAAGGAGGGTTTCAGGCCTGTCAAGCAGAAGCTAAGAAAGTTGAAACCAGAGTGGAGCTTAAAAGTAAAGGAAGAGATCATCAAGGAAGCAGGTCAGGGCGGGAATCATTATGGTGTCCACTTACCCAGAATGGCTGTCCAATGTAGTCCCAGTGGCTAAGCCTGGAGGGAAGGTGAGGGTATGTGTAGATTATAGAGATCTAAACAAGGCCAGTCTCAAAGATAACTTTTCGGTGCATTTCATACACATCCTGGTGGATAACAGAGCCCAGTACGAAATGTATTCTTTTGTCGATTGCTTTGCGGGGTATCATCAGATAATGGTGGCGGAAGAAGATCGGGAAAAGACCGCATTCATCACCCCCTGGGGCACTTTCTGCTATAGACGATTGGCTTTTGGTCTCACGAATGCGGGGGCTACTTATCAGAGAGCCATGATGGCCCTGTTCCACGATATGATGCATAAGGAGATAGAGGTCTACGTGGATGACATTATTGTGAAATCGAGGGTAGAATCTGACCATATAACCCATCTTAAAAAGCTATTCGATCGGCTCAGAAAGTATAATTTAAAGCTCAATCCAGCAAAATGTGCTTTCGGAGTGCAGTCGGGTAAGCTCTTGGGATTCCTGGTTAGTGATCGAGGCATTGAGTTGGATCCAGCCAAGATTAAGGCCATTGTGGATATGCCGGCACCTCACACAAAGAAGGAGGTAAGAGGATTCCTCGGAAGGATAAACTTCATCAGCCGTTTTATATCCCACTTGACGACTACATGTGAGCCAATTTTCAAACTGTTAAGAAAAGGTGCTTCCCAAGAATGGAATGAGCAATGTCAGAAGGCTTTTCAGACCATTAAAAAGTAGCTGACGGAGGCACCAGTGCTGGTACCCCCGAGGGATGGGATCCCTCTGTTTATGTATATATCGGTCAATGCCATCGCGATGGGATGTATGCTGGGGCAGAAGAATGAGGTAGGTCAAGAGCAGGCCATCTATTACCTCAGCAAGAGATTTAGCCAATGTGAACAGAATTACACTCTCATCAAGAAGACCTGTTGCGCTCTGGCCTGGGCTGCGGGAAGATTACAGCATTACCTCCATGGGCATACTACGTACCTGATATCGAGAATGGATCCCCTGAAATATATTTTTGAAAGGCCCATGCTAAACTGTCGGTTGTCCAGGTGGCAGTTAATCTTACAACAGTTCGACATGGTGTACGTAACTCAGAAAGCCATGAAAGGGCAGGGAATTGCAGATTAGTTGGCGGAAACCCCGTCCGGAGGGATGGAGCCGTTAGAAACTCCTTTACCAGGCGAAGATATATTTTGGGTATCACACGCGAAATGTGATGACGAGGGACAATTCTGGAAGCTATATTTTGATGGTGCCATGAACGCTGAAGGGGCAGGGGCTGGAGCCGTCCTGGTCTCTATCACCGGAGAGCAATACCCTGTGGCCACTAAACTGAAATTCAGCAATTCGAACAACACCGCTGAATACGAGGGATGTATCTTGGGACTCCGCCTTGCCCGCGACATGGGAGTGAAGAGATTAGCGGTGTTCGGAGATTCAGAATTGGTAATCAGACAGGCAATCGGGATGTACAACACTAAAGAGCTTCGGTTACTTCCATACCATCGTTATGTTACCCAGTTGATGCAAGAGTTCGAAGATATCGCTTTCCGCCATATTCTCCGGGGACGGAATGACTTTGCCGATGCATTGGCAACTCTAGCTTCCTTAATCCACGTAATCAATAACAGGGACGTTCCACAGATTGAGATAGCAGTACGGAATTCCCCAGCATATGAGGAGCATGTGGCCGTATTATCAGACGAGGTGGTGTTGCCAAAGCAGCCCTGGTATCACGACATAAGGGAATATCTGAGAGATAGATCCATTCCCAACCAGGCGAGTCGAACTGAGAGGATGAGAATTCAGAGGATGGCGATGAAATTTTACCTGAGTGGGGATTCACTCTACAAAAGGGATGCTGGGTTAGGACTGTTGCAATGCGTAGATGAAACACAGGCCCAAAGGATTATGAATGAAATACATGGGGAAGTGTGTGGGCTACATATGAGTGGACCGATGCTAGCCAAAAAGATCTTGAGAACGGGGCATTATTGGTTAACGCTGAAAGCCGACTGCGATGATCATGTCAAATGGTGTTACCAATGCCAGGCGCATGGTAATGTGATCCATACGCCTCCCAATGAACTGCACTGTATGACCTCCCCGTGGCCATTTTCAATGTGGGGAATGGACGTAATCGGACCAATAGAGCCCAAAGCAAGCAACGGACACCGATTCATTTTCGTCATGATCTATTACTTCACCAAGTGGGTAGAAGCAGCTTCTTTCCCCAAAGTAACTCAGGAGGTCATCGTCGGTTTCATCAGGAATAATGTCATTTGTCGATACGGGCAGCCTGAGGTCTTGGTCTCCGACAATGCCAAGAATTTGAACAACGCCCTCATGAAGGATTTGTGCGACCAGTTTAAGATCAAGCACCTCAATTCTGTCATTTACCGTCCTAAGATGAATGGGGCAGTGGAGGCTGCAAACAAAAACATCAAGAGGATCATGGCAAAAATGTCTGCTAATCATCGGGGATGGCCGGATCTGTTACCCCTCACCCTGCTAGCCTATCGAACATTAACGCGTACTTCTACAGGGGCAACCCTTACGCTTTGGTGTATGGAATGGAGGCCGTTCTGCCAGTGGAGGTTGAAATGGCGTCCCTCAGAATAGTGATCGATGCTCAGATAAGCGAGGAGGATTGGATGCAAAGTCGATACGACCAATTGGCCCTAATTGACGAAAGAAGGGTGGCTGCTGTTTGGCACGGTCAGTTATATCAACAAAGGATCTCTAGATCATACGACAAAAGGATAAGACCTCGAAAGTTCAAGGAAAATGATGTGGTGCTAAAAAGAGTCATGCCTTATCAAGACGAAGCCAGGGGGAAGTTTGCCCCGAACTGGGAAGGGCCATTTGTGATTAAGAAAGTGCTGTCCGGAGGAGCCCTCATATTGCAAGAAATGGATGGTGAGGTATTTCCATAACCCCTCAATTCTGACTCGGTTAAGCGGTTCTACGTTTGAATCATCAGTTCCTTTTTTTGTTCCTTTGAGAGCGAACTACGTAGGACCTGATCTCCCAACTTGTGGGGGTACGTAGGCAGCCATCATGGCGCGGTCCGACCCTCTTAAAAATAATCCATTTCCCTAACCAAAACCAATTTTCGATAGCCAGATAAAACCTTCCTACACCCTCAAAACCGCCCCGAAACCAGCTGCCTAACTAGCTCATCCCAAAGGACATAACCCTGATCCAACCAAACAGTTATCCAAAATCTGAGATTCAATCCAATGAAATCAAAAGGTGTGCGGCAATATCTGTCAAATCTCCATCAAGACTTGAGAAGAGAAAGAAGGCGAAATGTCAAAATCATGGTCAACTGGATAAAATGAGGATCCAATGAAAGGCAATGATACGACAAAAGGGGAAAATGACTAAATTTAAATGCATGTCTATATATATAAGTCATTTTATTACAAGATTGCTCTTTCGATAACCGATGAAACTAACATAGTCTATGCAGGAAATAAAATAATCTATAAATCTGAAACTAGCTGAAGCAGGATGGACAAGGTGGTGGATAGATCTGAGGCATCAGCATCTCCTGCAATCTGCTGCCCCACCGTATCAATAAGAGCCAGTAAAGCAGTGGCTCGGCTGACAGTCCCGAAATGAGCATCTACAACTACCCTGGTCTGAAATACAATGGCCTCTCTGTCAGCAATGGCAGCGTCTCTAGCCCGAATGGCATCATCTCTCTCGACAAGAGCGGCATCCCTCTCGGCCTCAGCAGTAATCAAGGCCAGGCGAAGTCGGGTATCTTCAGTAGCCTGACTTGGGGCAGAATCAGCTGAGATGGAGTGGTCTGTGGTATCCTCTGGGAAAATCATTCCAGAGTCATCTAAGGCCCCAGTCTGACTCAAACCAGCCGGATCCAAGTCTCCGCGCAATCACTGCACATAAGCAAATGTCTGGAGGTGGCAGCCCTCACTATATTCGGCGGAGATCCGGCGAGACCAAAGATCGTATACCTGCAGTAGATCCATCTCTGTCCGGGATGATATAGGGAATCGGTAGGCGGCTGCACCCGCGAAAGGGTGAAAATCCTGTGTCTGATCAAACTGCCCCATAACCGCCAGGGGGTGATAAGTCGTCACGCCGCTCAAGCAGGCAATAGGGATGAAATCCAGGGTGGGCACGTGAGTCAAGAAGCTCATAAAGGAGCAGTAGCCCGAATAGACCAGGAGATGAAAGGGATCCTCGATGACCGACAAAAATGATGTCCAGGAGGCCACATCAATACAGCTTACGGGTCGAAACGAGAACTGCGTGGCTATGTCATGGCTGAAGCAAAACCCATGACGACGGAAATGGCCGATGGGGCTGAGATGACTCATGAACCACACGTACAACAAAGTCGAGCTCCCTCTGAATACTCTACCTCGGAAAGACTGGCAATAGGAGGCAGACATGTAGGTATCCGCCAATATCATGGGAAGAATGGCGTGATCCTCCTGAAGGGCTCGAACGACCGCGACAATCCGCATGTCCAACTGATCGGGTCCTGCGGGCAAGTACAAAACTGATATGACACAGGCCATCAGAACGTCCACTCTCAGGGCATCCCAGCGCTCCTCGGACACGGAAAAATCACCGAGAAAAAGACGAAAACTGTCAGGTGAGCCAAATCGGTCAATCAAGAACTGAAGAGGAACCATATGGTCTGATGTGATCACCGGTAACAAGACAGCCCTCCGCAACCCGGTGAAAGTCAAGAATTGACGGCGCATGGAACCAACTGTGACCCTGGCACAAGGTCTAGCCAAAGGCAATCTGGTGAAACGAGCATACTCCTCGAGGGTGGGGGTTAGCTCTACCGTCCCTAACCTGAACACCTGACGGGCAGGCGCCCAATAGCTCAGAATACCATCCACAAAGCCTACTGGCACCTGAAGGGTTAGTAAAGACCAAGAATGACCCAAAAGACCATCTGCGATGACCCTGTCGGCCGGCAATAAGCTGTCCAACCAGCGGAGGAGACTGCCAACCAACCCTATGGAAGGAATGAAATCCAAACGTACCACGGTATCTGAGGACGACATCTGTGGAAAAATAGTATCAAAAAGACTGTACAGGGGTCATTTTCTATCCACAAATAAAAAGCATGCATCGTACAAATAATAATAAGACAAATGAATTTCATAGAAATAAAAGAAAGAAGCTGTGCATAAATAAATAAATGAGTTCAGTACATAGTGCATAAAATGAAAACAGTAAAAAATAAAACTAAACAGATGCAGGTACAAAGGCCCTATCCTATCCTGATCTAAATAAAATCAATCTCATCTATGAAGGCGGGATCCTCGAACTGATCTCCTGGGTCGTCGAAGTCGGAGGCCCAAAGTTCATGTCAGGGATATATGGCTGCGCTGTGGCATCAGATGAGCTCGGGCCCGCATCATAACCCGCACCGTCAGGATCGTAAGCATAAGCATCCTCTGGAGTCCGGCCCAACACCCGAAGATACAGCGACAGCTGCTCCACCTGGCGGGTCAAAGTGGCAATCTGCTCGGCATGGGTGGGAGTCCGAACGCAGGATGCCCAATCAGTCATCATCACCGAGCCGGGAACCATGTCCCCGAGGAAGAATGTAGCCCGGGTCTGAGGACCGATGGTGCGGGGCACCCACCAAGTACGGAAAGCATCACTCGTACTGGGACCCGTAGAGAGCATCCGACCGTCCTCCCCAGCGAGCATGATCTCCAAAGGCTGAGAGTCCAGCGGCCAGGAGATAGTGAAAGGAAGAGAATGCGGGATGCGGATCTCTCCAGTAATGCATCTGAATGCGCGCTCCCCCAGGTACATCACCCATCCTCCAACACTCTGCAAAGTGAGGCGACGAGTGGAAAGCTCGAACTCTGGGCCAGAAGGATGCCCATCATCAAATCCCACAGCCAGATGCTCGGAGAGGTAGGGAACCCAGACGACATCAGCAGCCGTGATCAGCTCCAGCTGGATGCGGCAGTGTGCAAAGCTGCCTGATACCGGGACCTCCTCCAGGGTGCTATGATGCCATCGCCGGCCTCGGGGATAAGTGTCCAGGCCGAGGGTAGTGACGGGCCTCAGGCAGGGAAGACGCTCGTAGGCCCAGAACTATTGAACAGAACCAGGCAGAGCATGAGTAACCAACAAAAGCAGAAAAGAGAAATAAAATGACGGGAAATACAGTAAGAAAAAGGAAGGAAAGCCTCACCAGCAAGAAATGATAGAATCCGAGCCAGGCGTCTGTCTGACCCTCCGAACGCAGACGCAGACCGTGGAGGAAGTAGGCAAAAGTGAATGACCCCCAATCATGGTCGCCGATCCGGTCTACGTCTCTAACAGCTCCGACGACGCTGAAATGAATGGTAGAGGAGTTGTTCCCTAGGAAACAACCCCTCATGATGGTCAGGAATAGGCGCCGGAGCAGAACGTCTCGGGTAGCTCGATCTGCGGGAATAGGCAATGCATAGATACCTCCGACAGCATCAACAGCTAGGGCTCCAGACCGAATGCTGCGGGCCTTGAAAACCCTATCATCCGCAGCAAAGCCTAATAGAGCCCGGACCTCCGCGGGAGTGATGTCAAGATCCAGAGGGACGCGGGATCCAGTGAACTCGATGCCCGTAATGTACCTCCAGTCCCAGGGAGTCAACACGACCTCACAGTCCAGAAGGTGAAGGGACTGGGTCTGGTGGAACCATCTCTCGGACAAAGCCCTCATGTAACCCCAGGGGCACTGGCGGGGAATGATGGTGAAGAAGTGACGAAAGCCCCAGGAGTCCACCACCGCCCGGTACTCACTGTGCAGAGTTGTATAGAGGGAATATATATTGAACCAATTACCCCTCGGCTGAGTAAACTCCGGCACCTGCGCCAATCATCAATGGGTCAGTCCAGATAAAAGGAGAATTGAGAAATTTAAAATGAAATCAAAATAGAACTGAATATACCTCCTTAGCCACGAGAGATGCTGAGGGGTGACGGCTGAGATCCCGACCCAATAGATCGGGGATCTGCACAGATGCCCCAGACGGGGCACTATGAGGAGAAGGAGCCGGTATGCTGGAGGATGGCCCCTCTACTGCAACCTCCGGAGGAACAGCCTCCTCAATGTCCGGGTGATCAGGACGGATGACAGCCTCCGCCAAGCGACGAGCCTGACGGGTCCGAGGAGGAACGGGGGCAGGTGCAGCCCTACGACGGTGAACACCCGAGGTCCGGGACGCGGAGGAGCTACTAGAAGTGTCGGGATCCATAGCTGGAATAGAACAAGCGAAGAGGAAGGTAAGTTCCCTTTTGAATTATGTCACGAATATTCTAAATTCCTACCCTCATCATATAATTAATGCAGCATGATGCATGTTTACTATAAAAAAAAAAAATCGGCAGAGTTCCGTTTGTAAAATGGACATCCCAGGCATAAGCCAAACATATTTTCCATTAATCCAAGCCACAACAGATCAAAGTTGCATTCATATGTGTAATTACAGCATGTAAAGTACCATAACGCATGATTTTCTTTCAGAAAAGGAATAACAGTATGTGGGACCGCATCATGAGCATAAAATAGGATTCACACAGTTGATACATAGCATGTATATATGATAATACATAGCATAGCATTGTAAAGCATACATTTCTATCTATAGCATGTAAATAGCCAAATGTATAGCAAAACATTGACGAAATTGAAAAGTGAACGGTCAAAGTGTTACCTGTAGCGCGTAGAACGATCCTACCGGAGCAGTTTTTGCAGAAAGGTTGGAAAACTCGACAAAAGGCCCTTGCAAACAAGCAAAATCGCAGGAATCTATGTGGGGTAGGAGGTTGAAAGTGACAGATCTGGAAGCGGCGAGCCGCTTATGAATCCCGATCTTAGCCGCAGATCTATCTGCGGCTGGCCGCAGATCCATCTGCGGCTGGCCCTGGTGGGTCCCACTGGTTCCCTTGCAGCCGTTTAATATGTCTAGTGAAAATGAATTACGAGATGGGTGACCGGCGACGATACCCGGCCCCGACGAGACAATCGACCGGCGACGATAACCGGCGATTACGAGATGGATGTCCGGCGACGAAAACCGGCTCCGACAAGATAACCAACCGGCGACGATAACCGGGGGTTACGAGATGGGTTACCGGCGACGATACCCGGCCCCGACAAGACAATCGTCCGGCGACGAAAATCGGCGATTACGAGATGGATGTCCGGCGACGAAAACCGGCTACGACAAGATACCAACCGGCGACGATAACCGGGGGTTACGAGATGGGTGACCGGCGACGATACCCGGCCCCGACAAGACAATCGTCCGGCGACGAAAACCGGCGACTACGAGATGGATGTCCGGTGACGAAAACAGGCTCCGACAAGATAACCAACCGGCGACGATAACCGGGGGTTACGAGATGGGTGACCGGCGACGATACCCGGCCCCGACAAGATAATCGTCCGGCGACGAAAAGCGGCGATTACGAGATGGATGTCCGGTGACGAAAACCGGCTCCTACAAGATAACCAACCGGCGACGATAACCGGGGGTTACGAGATGGGTGACCGGCGACGATACCCGGCCCCGACAAGACAATCGTCCGGCGACGAAAACCGGCGACTACGAGATGGATGTCCGGTGACGAAAACCGGCTCCGACAAGATAACCAACCGGCGACGATAACCGGGGGTTACGAGATGGGTGACCGGCGAGGATACCCAGCCCCGACAAGACAATCGTCCGACGACGAAAACCGGCGATTACGAGATGGATGTCCGGCGACGAAAACCGGCTCCGACAAGATAACCAACCGGCGACGATAACCGGGGGTTACGAGATGGGTGACCGGCGACTATACCCGGCCCCGACAAGACAATCGTTCGGCGATGAAAACCGGCGATTACGAGATGGATGTCCGGCGACGAAAACCGGCTCCGACAAGATAACCAACCGGCGACGATAACCGGGGGTTACGAGATGGGTGACCGGCGACGATACCCGGCCCCGACAAGACAATCGTCCGGCGACGAAAACTGGCGATTACGAGATGGATGTCCGGCGACGAAAACTGGCTCCGACAAGATAACCAACCGGCGACGATAACCGGGGGTTACGAGATGGGTGACCGGCGACGATATCCGGCCCCGACAAGACAATCGTTCGGCGATGAAAACCGGCGATTACGAGATGGATGTCCGGCGATGAAAACTGGCTCCAACAAGATAACCAACCGGCGACGATAACCGGGGGTTACGAGATGGGTGACCGGCGACGATACCCGGCCCCGACAAGACAATCGTCCGGCGACGAAAACCGGCGATTACGAGATGGATGTCCGGCGACGAAAATCGGCTCCGACAAGATAACCAACCGGCGACGATAACCGGGGGTTACGAGATGGGTGACCGGCGACGATACCCGGCCCCGACAAGACAATCGTTCGGCGATGAAAACCGGCGATTACGAGATAGATGTCCGGCGACAAAAACCGGCTCCAACAAGATAACCAACCGGCGACGATACCCGGGGGTTACGAGATGGGTGACCGGCGACGATACCCGGCCCTAACGAGACAATAGACCGGCGACGATAACCGGCAATTACGAGAGGAATGGCCGGCGACGAAAATCGGCTCCGACAAAATAACCAACCGGCGACGATATCCGGGGGTTACGAGATGGGTGATCGGCGACGATACCCGGCCCCGACAAGACGATCATCCGCATCGACACCCTTTTCTGAATGTTTTGCATCCATTGCATCTTGCGTTGCATCATAAATCATATGTTTTGCATCACGTATGTATTGTCATCCTTGTGCACTGTCATTTATGCATCGAGTGTCTATTCTTTATCTTGTTCATTTCATTAAACATTGCATAAACATGATAAAGAGGGGCAGCTGTAGACACACAAATTTTGCGTTCCCTTTACTAACCATGACAGGAGGGCAAAATCGTCAATTGAGCCGGATTGCGGGAGCGAAGGAATGGTCACAAATGAGAACGTCCAACACCACCGCAATGATTGGCGACCGAAGCTGACGTGACAATAAGGCCATCCGAAACGGGCATCCCCGAATGAGGTGGCACGTCTCCCGGGAATTCCCGGACTGCAGAATACGAGCCTGTCAACGAAAACCGACGTTACGGCACGAAAATTGAGATGTGGCACGAAAATCAAGAAAGTCAAACCGTCCAGCCGTGGATTGATCTGCGGCCAAATAGTGCGCCTTTTGAAAACACGGAACTCGAAACACGGAACTCGAAATCAGGCGAGTGGAAGGCAGGCGGCCAGCCAGCCTATTTCAACTCAGTTTCGTGCAGCATACAGAGAAAAAAAAAGGTTGAAAGAATTGGGAGGAAGAAGGAGATTTCAGCAGCAAAAGAGCACGGAAATAGAGAGGAAAAAGAGCAAAAATTTGCAACCAAATAGGAAGAAAAGAGAGAAAAAAAGAGAGGATTTATATTCTGTTAATTTTTGTTGTATCAAACATACTCCTCATCCTATTCAAATACACAAGTTCACATCCATTTGAGATAATTTGCAAGGTGAAAATCCTATTTGTTCTAGCAATTTATATCATATTGTTTGGTTAAATTAGATAATTTTCATGTATCTTGTTGAACAATCATGGATTAGGGATTATTAGTGAGGGTTCCATCGGAACAAAATTCTTCCTAATAACCCGAGGATATCCGATTGGTGAAATTTCTAGCTTGTCGATGGTGATTCATTGTGTGTAATTTATTTAGATTATCATTTTCGGATATCATGGTGTATTAGATAAATCCGGGTTGGTTAGTTATGTAGTATTCATTTTGTGAGCGTGTAGTAATCCCGTGTGAGCCTAGGAATGCGACCCCCGGGTCCAAATCCGATGATGGAGGTTTTGGTGTATGTAATAGATTCAAGATGCTCGTTTTGTAATATGTAATCGTCGGGCCTTAAAACGACGCTAAGGCGAGAATCGGGTTTAAGGCCCCGTAATAGTGGAATATGTGATTGTTGGCGTTCGGAGGGTGTCTTGATGGCTTACATGCCCATGGATGGCCCCGACGCGTATCTATGCTTTAGTTGGATTTCGTGATACCAAAATGATTTCAAAGGATTAAACGATAAAGATTTTTCTAAAATCAATCAAAGTAGGATATTAGCATCACGAGGCTAAAAATTGGAAATGCTAACGAAAGTCGATTCCTATTCTACGAAAAAGCTAAAAAGAAGTTGTTTTCAAATGTCACAAAAAATGGTTTTTTTTTATATAAAAAGAACTAAATGTTTTATTGAAACTTGATGCATAGGGCGAAAGAGATCCTAGAAATTGCCCATCATTTATGAAAGCAACGTATAAATCTCGATTCCTATTTTTGCTAAGGCTTAATAAACTCCTATTTTTGCCAAAACGACACCTAATGAAAATCTCCTAGTTTTGATAATTAAAATCAAACCTTTTTCATAAAGCTTTCTCGTGTATGCCGAAAAGACATTCTAAAGCATTCCCAAAATAAAACACGTCTTTTTCATAAAACACCAAAAAGAATTCATTTTTTACAAAACTCACCACAACATTCATTAGGCACACACACACACGCACACACATATACACATTCTATGAATCAAAGGATAGGAAAGAATCAAGATTGCGGTAACCGTGCTTCACGGAAGTCGGGGGGTGCCTAACACCTTCCCCTCGCTTAAGCAAGCCCCCGAACTCTATGAATCTCGATTCGCAGACCAATTAATTCGGAGTCACATATGAGCCAGCGATTTATAAAAAACGAAAACTCGGATGAGTTGGTACATCCATTTCAAATATACCAACTGGCGACTCTGGTTAATTGGCTCATCATAAAAATGATCTTTCAAAACCCCGTCGACATCAATGCCGACCTTTTCCCAAAATCATCTAATAAAAAGGCTAAAAAGCGGAAAAACGAGAAACCGGCGTCGACAACTGCAAAGAAAGTTGTATGCCAGAATGAGCTACAAATGCTCAGCAAGTTTATTTGAAAATATAAACACAATGTGTTTGAGTTGAAAGATGTCAAAGATGTATAACTGAGGGTTCTGTACGTGAACCATGTGTTTCAATCATTTCTATCAGTCTTCAATGACTTAGAAAAGCTTGATATTGGATATCTGGTAGGGGATCAGCCTAATCAATATCCTAGGAGTATGCATATCATCCTACGATTTTGCGTCGATATATAATCAACATTTACCACCTTATATCAAGGTGTTTCAGTTCACCTTACATCAAGGTGTTCCATTTCTCAGTATAGGATGTCGTACCAAAACAATTTAGTTCTATGACACCCCCAAATTTGAGTACCTCAATTCCACAGATTTGGTGTTCACTATTCCATACATTTAAGACTAACTACCCATGATAAAAGACAATGTAATTAAACTGAATAAATCATCTTCCCAGAATAGGGTTTACAACTTAAATCTCTTAAGTAAATAAATCCCAAATCATCTAACCTTTAATACATTACTGCGGAATTTAAAACAAAATATTAAATAAGTCTTATTACAAAACTCCATAACAAATAACAGTTCACGAGCTACTTTTGCATCTTGCCCTTACCCTTACTAGTGGACAGCTCATCTGTCTTCTCAATTTTAGTTGCCATATTTTGTGCAAGGGTGAGCAAACAATTGCCCACAAGTATAACAACAATTGAATAATCAATGGAGTAGATTTTTAATTGAGGTATAACAGCTTTTCTGAAAATAATCAATAATAATCAAATGTCTGAAAGCTCAACAAATAGCTTGCTCAAGAATTGAATATAGATTTCAAGATTAAAATGTATCTAAGGGTCATAAGACCTCGAACTATGTCCTAGGTTAACAAGTATTTCTACTGTAACCTTTAATAGTCTTATAGACTATGGGCCATTTGTCTCGTACTTCGGGGGATCAGACCTTTGTACAATGTATTGTGCACAAATATTTTAACGTTATTGCGTAGTTTAATCCCCTATAGTAGGGTTGTTCATCTCAGTTTGTCGTCAAAATCCATACCAAAAGAAACTTGGTTTGGAATCACTTCAAGAAATTCTAAGTCTTTAGAACGCACATTAACTATGGACTAGCTGAATCAATAAGCGTTTGCTAGTCGCTTAAGCATTTGATTCAACAATAAAATTGTACAATGAGATTTATATTCGAAGTTTGAATAACGATTCATGATCGATTAACAAATGACTGGAATAAATCATAAGAATTTGACATTATAACAATCTTGCTTGAACAATAATAAGCTAAGGTTGATAAACTTACTCAAGGAAAGTAAAGTAAGAAACTTGCTTGAGTAAAAGTTATGTTTTAGGGAACTTGTTTTCAACGAAATAAAGAGATTAAGAGTAGAAAACTTGCCTTGATAGCTTGCTACAAATAATGTTAACTATTTGCTCTTTGAGGGACCTATACATACAAGTCACATTAAACAATTAATATTCATTGTTCAATTAACTTCTCTCCTTTTTATAAATGATTGTTCACTTATATACTTCTAATCTACACATTAAATTCTCGCTAAAACGCCACATACTTATCATGCAATTTCTTATAGGAGAAATTATTAAATCCTAATTTTTGGGAAAATTTCATTTTCTGGATAACCCGACCAGTCAGAACCGACCCGACTCGGAAACCGGAGCCGGCGCTGCGGCGCCAAGGTTTAGCTTTGAGCCGGCGCTGCGGCGCTGACTCGACCCAACACCAACGGACCTGGAGCCCACGCTGCGGCGTGGGACTCGAGCTTCAAGCCGGCGCTGTGGCGAGCCTTCGTCCGTAGCTCACGTTGCGGCATGAGCTTCGTGTTATACGCTCGGCGCTGCGGCGCCAATATGCATATTTCGTTTCTGCAGTTCGCAAACAGTGAAATTCCAGACCAAATTTCCCAAATTCTACCATCCGACTCACAAATTAAACATACCCAGACATTTAACATGTTGTAAAACAAATACCCAACAAGTTTCTAACAATTCTAACCATTATAATACATATAATCAACTATTTAAAGACCAAAAATTCACTGTTTATACAAAATATTCATATTTTAGCCACTTTAATGAAATCGAACACTGTGAATTCATCTCTGAACCATTTTCATCTATACCACTTGCATTCTTTTCGTTATTCATCATGTTATCATAATCAAAAGTCAATTTACCGATTAATAATCAAATTGAACATCAATTTTATACATATAAGCCATATATGAAAGTAAAACACTGTAAAAAACCAAAACTCTATTTTAAAGCATGCTTTCATGGATTAATTCCTTCAAATTGGTTTGTAAATATCATATAATCACTAATACATGCATATTATCAATTATAACCAAGTAATTCATGCATTAAGTAAATAAATTCACATACAGGGGAGTAAAAACCATATACAGTGAAGAATTTCTAACCAAATTTAAAAAGAATTATACCTTTAAGCTTCACAAAGATGATTCCTTAGCTTTAGTAATCCTCTTCCTCTTGATTCTCTCAATTCTTCTCTCTCTAAATTACAGAGAACTAATCCTCTCAATTTTTCTTCTCTCTCAAAAGCTTTGTTCCTTCTTCCTTAGGCTTAGAAAACAACTGATAATTTGTTTTTTTTAAACGTAACTTGATTTTTATTAGTCAGTTGCAAAAACAAAGGGTTAGACCATGTTTGGCAAACCCAAATAAAAAAAAAATAGAACTTCAAAAGCCACAAAGCCTTGTTTGGTTGAACCAAAACAAAATAAACCATTTTTACCAAGCAAGGGTCACAAGGCCTTGTTTGGTTTAGCTAAAATTAAAACCCTTTTTCCATTTAATTTAATAACCTATTATACGATATAGTTTCATTGTCACACTTCCAATTTAATAAAAACCCATTATTAAATAAATTCAACTAAACCCTACTAATTTAATTATAACTTTTATTTGACAATATTACAAAATAAATTATTTTATTCAAATAAATCTTTTATTCAAATAAATTATTTATTCATCTAATATAATTATTAAATTAAATTAGAATGAACACATCAAATCACATTCAAATAACAATTCACATAATTACACTTAAAATAAATTACTCCACAATAACTTTATAAATTATTTATTTTACTCAATAAATAAATTAACAAAAATATTTATTTTACTCAATAAATAAATTAACAAAAATATTTATTTAACTCAATAAATATTTTATTAATTCACAAAAATTACATTCGTTACATTCTTCCCTCCTTAAAAGGATTCTGTCCCCAGAATTACAACGCAATTAATTCGTCCGTTATATTCTCCCCTCCTTATAAGGATTCTGTCCCCAGAATCGCGATACAAGAATTAAACAAATAATTGAGGATAACTTTGCATCATTTTTTCTTCGAGTTCCCACGTAGATTCTTCAGCGTTGTGGTTTCTCCAGATTACCTTAACAGAAGGTATAGCTTTATTTCTGAGAACCTGCTCTTTCCTGAGTTTTGGAATATACCAGAATGTCGTCTATGAACACTACTACGAATTTGTCCAAAAATGGTTTAAACATTCTATTCATTAAATCTATAAACGTTGCAGGTGCATTTGTTAAACCAAATGACATAACCAAAAACTCATAATGGCCATATCTAGTTCGGAATGTTGTCTTTGGTATGTCTTCCTTTCTCACCTTCAACTGATGATACCTACTTCGCAAATATATCTTTGAAAAATATCTCGCTCCCTTCAACTAATCAAACAGATCATCGATCCTTGGCAACAGATACTTATTTTTAATCGTGACCTTGTTCAACTCTCTATAATCAATGTAAAGACGCATTGATCCGTCTTTCTTCTTGACAAATAACATCGGCGCTCCCCACGGCGAAATGCTCGGTTGGATATACTTCTTATCTAATAGCTCTTGCAATTGCACCATCAACTCCTTCATCTCTATCGGAGCCATTTGATACGGGGCTTTTGATATAGGGGTTGTACCTAGTGCTAGATCAATTACAAATTCAATTTCCCTATCTGGTGGTAGTCCCGACAAGTCATCTAGAAACACGTCCGCAATCCCTAACTACCAGTATCTCCTCCAGTTTTGCACCCACCTTTCGTGTATCGACTATGTAGGCTAGATATCCTACACATCCTTGTCTCAACATCTTCCTGGTCTGCATCATCGTCAGATAACTCATTTGTCTAGACGACTTGCTTCCATAAAACACTACCTTTGACGGAGTCATAAGGTGCACACTCTTCTTTTGGAAATCAATAACTGCCCCTTGGTTAAACAACCAATTGATTCCCAAAATAACATCAAACTCCCCAAGTTGAATTAGGATTAAGTCTACCGTCATCACATGACCCTTAATATCTACCCGACAGTTCTTGTGTACAAACTTAATAGGAATCACTTCCCTATTCACGATTTCTATGTTCATAGGGTAATCTAACTCTTCTTGAGGTAACTCTAACTTCCTAGCAAAATCTTCGGATATAAATGAACAAGTAGCACCCGATTCAAATAATACGTAAGCATTTACACTATTTACCGGAATGATACCTGACACCACATCCCTTGACTGCACAGCATCCTGCACCATCATGTTGAATGTTCGGGCGGTAGGTCGATTGGACGGTGTCGGTCTAGTGATTGTCAAATTGCTACCACTGTTGTTTCCCTTTCCTCCGCTTGCTCCTCCTGTAGCTTTCTTAGGGCAATCTCGAGCAAGGTGATCCTTCGATCCGCAAGTGAAACATGCACCCTTCTTTGGACTAGGGCAATTTGGTGAAATGTGACCTTCTTGACCACAATTAAAGCATACTCTCTTATCCTTCAAGCAAACACCCACGTGATTCTTTCCACAGTTGCTGCATGCTACCAGCTTCTTCTCAAGCACTGCCGCAAACGAATTCAGTTGAAACATCAAAACTACACTATACAGCCAGGGCTTTAGTCCCTACTCAAACCTTCTGGCCTTTCTCTCATCAGTATTAACTTGATACGGTGCAAACCTTGCCAATTCATTAAATCTTGTAGCATACTCAGGCACCGTCATCGTTCCTTATTTTAACTCCAGAAATTGCATTTCTATCTGATTCTGCGCGCTTGTCAGAAAATAAGTTTCGAAAAACATCTCTTTGAATCGTTCCCATGGAATTACCCCTTGACCGCCTCGAGTTCTGTTAGCTTGCCACCAGTAACTAGCTTCTGATTTGAGCATAAATGTCACGAATGCAGTCTTCTAGTCCTCGCTGACCCTAGTGATGTCAAAAACCTTTTCCATCTCCATGACCCATGTTTGATCTTCAATTGGGTTCATAGATCCTTGAAATTCTGGGGGTCCAACAGCCTTAAAATCTTTGAAAGTTGTGGCCTGAACTCGAGGTTGATTCGCAAATGCTCGTGTTAACAAATCCACCAACTGCTGCATTGGATTAGTGTTGGTTTCACCGTTGTTATTTGTGGATTCTTTAGGGGTCTGTTGAAGTGTTGGTCTTCTTCTTGGCAGCATCTTACTGTTAAGAATTCGTGCTATTAGATTATTGCTCAATTACTTAAACATTTAAGTCCTAACTTAAATATTTTATAAAAAACATTTAGCGCATAACACATTTGATAAACTTCCGTATTTTATTCATTTACTGCCTCAAAACATAACATAGATAACATTATAGTTATTTACATCATATATCCTAAATTCATAATATTCCAGGATTACATCATCATATTCTAATATTTATCTCATTTGAGATTTACGTCATATTAACTCTCTTAGAAAATAACTTATTATTGCTGCTATTCGTGACCTATAACGACATTCCACGTCGCACGGCTTCTTCGCGCTCTTACTTCATGATACGAATCATCGTCCTACGATCCATCACGTACCATGGTAAATCCTCGAACTGAGTTGGGTAATGAAAAACTCGATCATGTGCCCTATCCATCGCTTTGTGGAAAACATGCTCCATCTCATCCATCTTGGCTTTCTTTGACTCCATCTCATCCTTAATATGGTCTGCATGATTAGCAACTTTCATGCACGCGTCCTCGGCTCTAGCACACTTTGTAGACTCTTCTCTCAACTCACTCTTCAGTTTCTCCACTTCAGCTGATAACTCTTCCTTTTGGCTCTCTACCTGAACCAGCTTCCACTCCACGTCCCCAAGACATATATCAAGCTCCTTAATTTCGCCATTTTTCTGCTCTAGAACAGCCTGACGCGCTGCCACTTGCTCCTCTAACTCCTCCACCCTATCCTGTAACTCTATGTTGCGATCATACACCTGCTCATACATCTGAACACCTAAGGAAGATAATGGTATCTCCTCAAGGTCTTCCTCCTCCTCCTCAACCTCTTCAGGATCCTCCTCAGGATCTGACTCAGGTTCATACTCAGGTTCTACAATAGTGGTCAGTGGGGTTGGTTCTCTCTACACTAGCTGCTCCCGGACTATATGAATATCTCGGGGCTCCTCCTCCCTAACTTGGCTGGATCCTCCTATATCAGTCATCCTGCCACCAAAATTTTAAGTTTAATTACTACTCGATAGTACTCACGAACACATAAGGTATAGCACATAAAGTTTTTTTTAACTGTAATGAATTCCTTAATTCATTCCTTAGAACTCGATAAGAGTTTTAACACCACTATGTTTTCATTTTTTACAAGGCTAACTCCTAATGTTCCCCTCCTAAGGTTCTTAACCTACAGCTCTGATACCAACCTGTGACACCCCCAAATCCGAGTACCTCAATTCCACAGATTTGATGTTCATTATTCCATACATTTAAGACTAACTACCCATGATAAAAGACAATGTAATTAAACTGAATAAATCATCTTCCCACAATAGGGGTTACAACTTAAATCTCTTAAGTAAATAAATTCCAGGTCATCTAACCTTTAATACATCACTTCAGAATTTAAAACATAATATTAAATAAGTCTTATTACAAAACTCCATAACAAATAACAGTTCACAAGCTACTTTTGCATCTTGCCCTTGCCCTTACTAGTAGACGGCTCATCTGTCTTCTCAGTTTTAGCTGCCATATTTTGTGCAAGTGTGAGCAAACAATTGCCCATAAGTATAACAACAATTGAATAATCAATGGAGTATATTTTTAATTGAGGTATAATAGCTTTTCTGAAAATAATCAATAATAATCAAAGGTCTAAAAGCTCAATAAATAGCTTGCTCAAGAATTGAATATAGATTTGAAGATTAAAATGTATCTGAGGGTCATAAGACCTCGAACTATGTCCTAGGTTAATAAGTATTTCTCCTATAACCTTTAACAGTCTTATAGACTATGGACCATTCGTCTCGTACTTCGGGGGATCAACCCTTTGTACAATGTATTGTGCACAAATATTTTAACGCTATTGCGTTGTTTAATCCCCTATAGTAGGGTTGTTCATCTCAGTTTGTCGTCAGAATCCATACCAAAAGAAACTTGGTTTGGAATCACTTCAAGAAATTCTAAGTCTTTAGAATGCACATCAACTATGGACTAGCTGAATCAATATGGGTTTGCTAGTTGCTTAAGCATTTGATTCAACAATAAAATTGTACAATGAGATTTATATTCGAAGTTTGAATAACGATTCATGATCGATTAACAAATGACTGGAATAAATCATAAGCATTTGACATTATAACAACCTTACTTGAACAATAATAAGCTAAGATTGATAAACTTGCTCAAGGAAAGTAAAGTAAGAAACTTGCTTGAGTAAAAGTTAAGTTTTAGGGAACTTGTTTTCAACGAAATAAAGAGATTAAGAGTAGAAAACTTGCCTTGATAGCTTGCTACAAATAATGTTAACTATTTGCTCTTTGAATGACCCATACATACAAGTAATATTAAACAATTAATATTCATTGTTCAATTAACTTCTCTCCTTTTTATAAATGATTGTTCACTTATATACTTCTAATCTACACATTAAATTCTCGCTAAAACACCACATACTTATCATGTAATTTCTTATAGGAGAAATTACTAAATCCTAATTTTTGGGAAATTTTCATTTTCTGGCCAACCCGACCCGTCAGAACCGACCCGCCCCGAAAACTGAAGCCAGCACTGTGACGTTGACTCGACCCAAGACTAACGGACCCGGAGCCCACGTTGCGGCGTGGGACTCGAGCTTCAAGCCGGCGCTGCGGCGAGCCTTCATCCATAGCTCGCGCTGCGGCGTGAGCTTCGTGTTATACGCTCGGTGCTGCGGCGCCAATATATAGATTTCGTTTCTACAGTTCGCAAACAGTGAAATTCCAGACCAAATTTCCCAAATTCTACCATCGGACTCACAAATTAAACATACCCAGACATTAAACATGTTGTAAAATAAATACCCAACATGTTTCTAACAGCTCCAACCATTATAATACACATAATCAACTATTTAAAGACCAAAAATTCACTGTTTATACAAAATATTCATATTTTATCCACTTTAATGAAATCGAACACTGTGAATTCATCTCTAAACCATTTTTATCTATACCACTTGCATTCTTTTCGTTATTCATCATTTTATCATAATCAAAAGTCAATTTACCGATTAATAATCAAATTGTGAAAGTAGTATGCACACAAGCCAATCATATTTGATATGATGTAGCATATACTTTGTAATCTTATGCTTTGTAAACTAAAATCGTTCCTAATCATTGGATTACTAAAAAGGGGATTAGTAAATCCGGATATATTAGTACATATGTTACTTTCTCTTAGGAAGAGGATGATTGTTCTCATAATCATTTATGTGAAGACACTAAAGCAAATATGTAGGTGCTAATTGGAGAATAAGTACACTTAATGTGGCTCGCTAAGGAATACCTAATGGAGTTTTACTCACCTGTCAATAGGAATTCCTCTAGTGATAGTAGTACAAGTGATCCTTGGACTTGAGATCATCATAGTATCTTGTGTATGATGAGTTATACTTTGACATGTCCCTTAAGACCTTTAGGGTATATCAAAGGGTATGATTGGGTATAATGAGTTGTACATGGAGATAGGTGAATGATCAACAAAGAATCTACCACGTCTAGTAAAAGATGTCAATGTCCTATGTGATTCGATAAATGACAACTCACTAGTCCTTGGCCAAGGCAGAATGAATTTAGAAAGGAGTTTCTAATTTGCATTAATTAGAGTTGTGCATTTGGGAATCGAAATACATATAATTAAATAAAATAAGACTTGACAGTAAATCCATGTCTTATATTTAATTGGGACATTGTATGGTAGAAGGATTGAATTGTACGGTAACAATGCACTAAAAGGTTCATTTGAGATTAATGTTGAAATCTATATTATCTGGAAAGTCGTTGATCGCTAAGGGGGCTTACCCTTATTGTAGAATAAATATTATTTATTTAAATGAATTAAATAATTTAATTTATTTATTTAAATAAGATTAGAATTGTTCTAATTGATTTATTCACAACCGGTTTAATATGGAGAACCTACAGGGTCACACCCCAAAAGAAAAATATTTATTTAAGAAGTAAATGACATAATTGTAATAATAAGTTAAGTGTATTTAATTTAGTCTATGGAGATAGAATAAATTAAATAGCTTAATATTTATTATTTAATATTTTGAAAATATTAAATATAAATTAATAAGAGGAGTCTTATTATTATTATTACTATTACTATTATTTAATTCCTAATAGGGATTGAGAATTAATTAATAGAAGTACTCTCACATGAATTCCTAATTAGATTAGGAGCATAATTAATTAAAGGAGTTTAATTATAATAGAAACCCTAATCCTAAATAGTTTAGGGAAGGGTTATTCCTACATCGATAAATAAGAGGAGTCTTATCATAGATTAGGGTTACACACTCTTGCATAAGAATTGTGGAGAGTACTTATAATTTCTATAGAGATAGAAACTAGGGTTTTGCCAACATCCATCTTCTTGAACAAGTATTATTCCTTGATGGATCACCTCTAGAGGCCAAACACTTGGGTGGCTAACGTTGATTAAAGGAAGGAATTTAATCGGTGAAATTCAAGGAGAACGCGAAGGAATTGGAGGTGAACTTGTACCTGAGGAAGCTAGAATTCTACAAGGGTATAATTCTTATTCTCCATCTCTTTCGTTTAATTAATAATTGTGCATAAAGAAAGATCATGGTGATGGTTTGTATAAAATTTTAAAATCTGATTTTATCACGCTTCCGCTTTATTTATGTAATTTGATTGCATGTTCGCGTTATACAAACCTAACAGTGGTATCAAGAGCCAAACTTTATGCGAATTATTAATTGTTTTGATTCTGTATATACATTGATATGTGTTTAGAACAATTTAATTGGGCATAATTGTTTGTGTAAAATTATTTTATTTTTTTTATTAAATTTTTTTTGTAAAAAAAAAAAATCGTTAGTCAAAGTCAACGGTCAAACGTTGACTGGTCAAACGTTGACTAGTCAACTGTTGACTGGTTAACTGATGACGTGGCACTGGCTGCTGATGTGGCACTGATTGCTGACGTGGCGCTGACTAGTCAACTGTTGACTACTGACATGGCGTTGACTGGTCAACCTTTAAAAATGAAATAATTAATTTAAAGCTAGAAGGTTTTGAACCCTTGACCTATTGGTTATAAGTTAGAAGCCTTACCACTACACCAGAATCACTTTTGATTATGAATCAGAATGTTTAATATTAAAACTATATAATTCTGGGTTTGAAGTTTGACTTAAATGCTTGTTTGATTATTTCTTTTAAAGGTTTATGATCAAGGGTTGACCTCATTTTTTTTATTTTTTTATTTTTGTAAATTAAAATAAAGGAGTTTATTTTGATTTGGAATTTGATTAAAAATAAAGGAGTTTATTTTTATTCAAAAAATTGGATAAATTAAAATAAAGAAGTTTATTTTGATTTGGAATTTGATTAAAAAATAAAGGAGTTTATTTTATTCAAAATTGGATAAATTAAAATAAAAGAGTTTATTCTGATTTGGAATATGATTAAAATAAAGAAGTGTATTTTAATCGAAATTGGATTTCATGATAACTAATTAGAGTTGGAATTGGATTCCATGATAACTAATTAGAGTTGAAATTGGATTTATACTAACTAATATTGCCCATTAAATGATATCAATGCATATATGGAGTGGTTTTATTATTCATGAGATGAATGTTATTTATTGATGCATATAGAGATATGTATGTTTTTCTTAATGTAAATTATATCTCCCTCCTATGTACTTCCCCTTGACTGCTGATCAAGGTTTCTATTTATTGTAAATATTTTTTGTAATAGGACTATTTAGAATTATTTTGAAGAATTGGAGACAAAGGAGCAAGGAGCGCTTGAAGACTCGTTTATATTGGAGCCCGGGTTTAAATGTAATAGTTATATTTAAATTTTATTTTTGCACCCTAGGTTTGACTTTTTGGTTCACTTGGTGGCTCTAATGAACTAAACTAGAATAAAAGTCCATAATCAATCCGGGTAGAATATAGTATTCTATATGTGCATGCTTACTATATATATATTATATATTATCCAACATGCTTTGCATGTAAAATAATATGATGCGTATTTTATATATATATGTGCATGCGCGCTAAACAAGATGAGACAAATAATAATTACAAACCCCTCAAAGAAATTATATTAAGTCTTAAGCGTTCAAAGATATTTGGAATATCGAACGTCGCCTTCTAGCATGGTAAAACAATAGAGTATTAAATATTTAATATGAGTTTGTTGTGCACACACAAGGCGAGTATTAAATATTTAAGATGTTGTTTTATCACATTTGATGCTTATTAAGGAATTGAACATTACTGCTTTGTTGTGCACACACAAGGGCGGTCTTTTTCTCTTCACATATATGGAAGTGCTAGGTTGGACTTAACTTATATTATCTTAGTTCGGATGTGCACACACTTGACCATTATAATCTAAGAGGCAAAATACAAGGAGTTACATAGTGATGTAATTGACAATAGTTGTCTACCTATTTATTTATACATAGTTTGTTGTGCACACACAAGGTTATATACATTTGAAATGGGGTCCTTAATCTCACTAGCAAATCTTTAATTAGATTTGCCGAACTATATAATGAGGGCAATATAGTTTGATGAAAAAAT
Organism: Aralia elata; assembly: GCA_034770075.1. NCBI lineage: Eukaryota > Viridiplantae > Streptophyta > Magnoliopsida > Apiales > Araliaceae > Aralia > Aralia elata. The sequence continues at coordinate 28,014,670 of CM068387.1, forward strand.
TGGGAGATACCAAATTAAATAAAGACCTAATTTATTTTCGTAATTAATTAATTGAATGAATGCTAAAATGTTGTCTATTTTCACATTCAGAATTTAAAAAATGTCAAACTCACTATCACTGCGTAGCATACTTGATGCTAATAAACTGACTGGACCGAATTACACGGACTAGTTAAGGAATTTGAGAATAGTTCTCAAGGCTGAAAAGCTATCTTATGTCCTTAATACGCCTATCCCTGCAATAGTTGCAGACAATGTCTCTAAGGAAGAGATTGCTACTTTTAGAAAGTGACAAGATGATGCACAGTTGGCTCAATGCTTCATGCTCGCATCCATGAATAACGAGCTTCAGCGTCAGCATGAAACTATGGATGCTCCTACTATACTCCTGCACCTTTAAGGAGTTGAATGGCGAGGAAAGTATGACTATTAGATATCAGATATCTAAGGAGTTATTCCGATCTAGAATGGCCGATGGCACTACAGTATAGACAAATGTCCTTAAAATGATCAATCTGATTGAACAATTAGGAAAACAAGGTTTTGTCATGGATGGAGAATTGATCCAAGATTTGATCTTGCAATCACTTCTAGACTCTTTCTCACAATTTGTTGTGAATTTCCATGTGAACAAGTTATATGTCAGCCTGTCTGAGTTGCTTAAACACGTTGAAAACTGTAAAGAGTCACTTTTCAACCAAGAAAGACCAAGTCTTACTGGTAGATGATTCTTCCAGGAAGCGGAAGAGGGACAAAGGATCTTCTTAAATTAAGAACAATTCAAAAAAGGTATAAGGAAAGGCAATAACTAAGGACACTAAAAACAAAACTGATAGAGATAGCAAAGGAGTTTGCTTCCACTGCAATAAGCCTGAACACTGGAAAGGAAACTGTAAGGAGCATCTTGCAGAGGCTAACCAGAAGAAGCTTAGTGAAGCTTCGGTTACAGATATAGGTTTGTTCATCATTGAAATAAATCTTTCTGTAAGTCAAGGTTCTACTTGGGTATTGGATACCGGCTATAGTTCTCATGTATGCAATCCAATACAGAGACTAAGCAGGAATAGAAAGCTAAACAAAGAGTAAGTAATCTTATGTGCGGAGAATGGAGTAATGGTTGCTACATTAGCCGTAGGAACGCATAGTTTAGCGTTACCTACGGGCAAGTCTATTAAGTTAATAAGTTGTTATTATGTTTCAGTTCTCTTAAGAAACATTATTACTTATGTTGTTAGATAAGGAAGGTTCTGGTATTATATTTAAGAACAATTGTTGTTCTATTTATAATGATAATGTTTTGTTTGAAACTGGAAGATCACTTGATAGACTTTGTAAACTTGACTTACGTAAAAAATAATTTTGCAAATTGAACAAACTAGTAAAAGAAAAGGAGATGATTATTCAAAGAGTTGAATATGTGTATTTGATGAAATACAAGTCTGAATCATTTGAAAGGTTCAAAGAATTCAGAAGTGAAACAAATTGACAAAGTATTAAGATTCTTTAATCAGACCGAGGAAGGAATACTTGTGCAATAAGTTTCTAGATCATCTTAAAATGGTATTTTCTCATAATGGACACCTCCTGATACGCAATAATTGATTGGTGTATCTTAAAGGAGAAATTGTACCTTATTGGACATGATACGGTCCATAATGATTTTTACCGACATTCTAGTATCCATCTGGGGGTTATACCCTAGAAACGGCTGCATATCTACAAAATAAGGTAACCTCAAAATTCAGCCCCAAGACTCCATAAAAGTTATGGATAGGGAGGATTCCTAGTCTTAAGTATGTTAAGATAAGGGGTTGTCCAACTTATGTGAAAAGGTTTCAAAAGATAAGTTTGGGACAAAATCTGATAAGTGCATGTTTGTGGGATATCCTAAAGAAAGTTTAGGGTATTATTAATATAATCCTACACGTTGCCTTCTTGGATAAAAGTGTTTATCATTGAAGGAGCTAGTGGGAGGGTAATAGATCTTGAAGGAGTTCAAGAACCATAAAGAACTTTCAGTTAAAACGAGGAGCCTAGAGATAAACCTATTGTACCATAACCGAATTGTAAATTTGGAAGAGTATCGAAGATACCTAGGAGGTATGGATTCATCATGGAGGATGATGATGAGGTACACATCATAGAGGATGATGATCTAGTTATAAACGATGGGGCTATGAGTAGAAGACACTCAGAGAAATGGTAGATGGCTATGAAATCCGAAATGGACTCCATGTATGAGAACCAAATATAGACTCTGGTTACTCCACCGAAAGGCATAGTGCCTAAAGGGTGTATATGGGTCTTTAAGAAAAAGACTAGGGCAAATGGCAAGGTGGAGACCTATAAGACTAGACCTGTTTAAAAGGTTTCAAATAAAGTCAAGGAGTTGACTGTGACAAAACCTTATTATCGGGTAATACTCAAGTCCATTTGGATTTTGCTTGTGATTGCAGCTTATTATGAAATCTGGCAAAATGGATGTGGAGACGTCCTTCCTCAATGAAGACTTGAGGAGAATGTATGCATGATACAGCCAGAGGAATTTGTTTCAAAGGTTGACGCAAATCGTACTTTAAGCTACAATGATCCATTTATAGATTGAAGCAAGCTTCTCAAAGATGGAACATTCATTTTATTGAGACAATCAAAAGAGTTTGATTTTATCAAAAACTGAAATGAACCTAGTGTGTACAAAAGGGTCAGTGGGAGCACTTTAACATTCCTAGTATTATATGTTGATATACTACTGACAAGGAATGACACACCAATGCTACAATCAGTAAAGATAAAATTGTCTAAACATTTCTCCATTAATAACTTGGAAGGAGCATCCTATAAATTGGGGATATAAATCTATATAGATAGATTTAAAAGGATGTTCGGCTTGACAATGAACGTATAATCATTCGATGCTAAAGACATTTAGCATGGCAAACTCCAAGAGAGGTCTCATGATGATGAGCCATGGAGTGTATCTCTTTAAAATTATCTCCAATAAAAGAGAGATCGCAGGAGTTACTATCATATATGCAATGAATATACAAGGTCTGATGTTGATCAGTCATATTCTGGAGAAGATCACTGAAAGACAGTGATAAACATCTTTAAGTACTTAACCGGTACTGAAGATATGATCATGATTCATGGTAGGTCTGAATTAAAACTAGAGGGCTAAACAGACTCAAGTTTTTTAGACTGACCAAGACGATAACAAATCCTTGTTACCTTGAATGGTGGTGCAGTGAATTGGAAAGGTTCCAAAATAGCAAAGAGTTTCTAGTTTAGTGACAAAGACAAAGTATATAGCTATAAATGAAGCTGCAAGTTCATTGTTTGGATGAAAAGTTCATTACAGAACTAGGAATAGTTCCTAAGTCTCATCTTGGATTCAAACATGTGTTGCGGCACTTTTAATTGATTAGTGGAATCATTGAAAGAAGAAAAGTCACTATAGAGATAGTGGACTCTCAAGAACAACATTGGATATCCATTTACTGAAGCTTTATCCAAACGGCAGGATGATCGTCACTTAGAGAATAAGGGTATTAGATACTATGACGATTGGCTTTAGTGCAAGTGGGAGATTGAAAGTAGTATACACACAAGCCAATCATATTTAATATAATGTAGCATATACTTTGTAATCTTATTCGATTATTAAAGGCATTTTACATTATCTACATAGTGTTGTTATATTAAATGTGATAAACCCATAGTTTTGAGCAATGGTTCTAGAATCATGATAGTGATCATGCTAATGAGATCTAAATTCTAGATAGCTCACAAACTAAATTCGGTCCTAATCATTGGATTACTAAAAAGGGGATTAGTGATGAGTGTGTTTTATACACACAAATTGAGTACTTTTAGCCTTGATAATTTGTAAGTCTTTAGCTATTTTGTTTGATTTTATGTATTTTCATCTTATTGTTGTCTAATATAATTTTGTATTACTTTTATATGTTTTTGTGTAATTTTATGTGTTTTTACTTTGTTTTGTAGGAATTGAAATAAAAGCCCTTGGGATCAATGCGTTTTCGGCGTGAATTTGGCATTTCAGCTGCTTGTTTCTCAATTTCACCCATGTTCCAATCCGAATCTCTCAAAACTCAAAGAATGAAAGTTGTAGATTTTGATCTTATCTTTCCAGAACATCTTCAATCATCCAATTTGAAGTTCGTATGAGAGAGTTATGGTCATTTTACCGTCGAATTTGACATGGATTTTACACAGCAGTTGCTTCGGGCTCAATTTCAGCCTTGCTACGGCCTGTATCTCGTCAAGCTCCAGTTATAAAAGTTGTAGAGCTACTTCTCAGCGTTCTGCAACCTCTTAAATCGCCTTAATCTGAGTTTGGACGAAGAAGTTATGGCCATTTTACCTGAGCTCACCGGGGCGGGAATTTCCTACACAAATTCCTCGCCGCGGCGAGTTTGCACCGGGGCGAGAAAACGTAGGCCAAAATCCTCGCCGGGGAGAGCTCGCCTGTAGCAGAAAGCTAAAATGTGCGAGATTTTGGTCTATTTTGGTGTGCTAAGCTAGGTTAGGCATCCAGGGACTTATATTAGCTCTTAGAGGCACGAAATAGGCATCAATGGTAGATAGAAATCAACAACTCTAGGGAGAGGAGGCTACACAATACATCAAATTAGAGGGCCAAAGTGCGAAAATCAAGCTAAATCAAGCAAGGCCAAGGAGCTAAAGCATCAAGGATTGTAAAACCATGGAGGAGAAGCTAGGGTTCATCATTAATCCATCAAACATCATATGAAAATCTATAAAAGTGGTTTTATCTCTAGTTTTCCCTTCTATTTTGTAATCCAACTTGATGTATAAATTGAATATGATGTTATTTGTAGTTACCATGACCTAGAACTTATTTTCTAAGATTTCAATGGAACCCAATACATAGTTTGAATTGAATGCTCTCTCTTTGACGTTGGTTAATTATTTATCATAATTTGTGCTTTATATATTAATTACCTAGCTAGTAATTACCTTGGGAACTTATATATAATTGAGAGAGGATGTATAGGTTGAGACCTTATTATGATATCATGTGAAAATTAGATATTCCTATGGGTAATTTATGAAATTAAGTGACGTGTGTTTTATTTATTACCATCATGAATGGATAATTTAATTGTATTTAGGATAGACATATACCTAAATGCCACATGTATCCATTGGAGAATCCATGCTTAATGACTTCTATTGCGAAAGTTGGTAATTGATGGAGTAGTTAATGAGGTTTTGTGACATACACCTTACTAATTGTTCTTGATATGAGAATCTTGCTAGTGTGTAGAATAGAGATATATCTATACACCGTAATGGGGAATACGTATTTGACCATCGAGAGAGGCTTAGACATACTTGTGATTTCTCGGGTAACAATCCTTGTGATTTAACTAGTTGAAAAGAGAGAGTTAGGATATTCAAGTGAAGTATTGGGGGAAATTGTGATCTTAGACCTGTTAATATTTGATCTCATTATCTTAATAATTTCCATAGTTCTTTGATTATTTGTTATCTTCATTATTGCAAAACAACAAAAACAATTATCGTTTGTTTAAATAAGATTGAGATGATAAAAGATTAGTATTTGGAAAAGATTAGTAATAATTCCTCGTGGGATCGATACTTTACTTACTCTTTATTACTTGTTGACCGCGTATACTTGCGCGTATTTGTCATTATATTAATCGGACAACAAGTTTTTGGCGCCGTTGCCGGGGAATTATTTTTCTAGTGTTTTTCTAATATTAATTATAATCAAATTGATCTTAATTTAAACTTGTATATAAATTTATTTTTACTTTATTTTAACATTTTTCTGTTTTGATGCTTCACGGGGTACACCATGGATGATTTTGCTTATCAATGGTCGTACATGAGTATGACTCGACCAAGGGAAACTAGGATTGATGGACTCAATGCACTTTCTACATTGTCAGCACAATTTGAAACACTATCGAGGAAGTTGGATGCCTTAGTAGCAGAGAGCACTCAAGGTATAACAGTTACTTGTGATTATTGTGCTGACCCGAGTCATCAATGCACCGTTAGTTTTGGATCGGTACATTACGGTGGTGTTTACTTCAATAACTATGCTTATCTACATGGAGCTACAATTATGATGATCAATGTTATGCTCCAAGCCCATCATACACTCTTGAGTCTCAGAATCAAGCTCCTACTCAAGAAGAAAGAATGTCAAAATTTGAGGAACTTGTGTCCAAGATCATGGCTTCGAATGAGGAGATATTGAAAAGTCAGGAAATGTCGATTCGAAATCTTGAGAACCAGGTGGGACAACTTGTCATTGCCTTCAATAATAACTATCAAGAAGAATGGCCCAATGACATGGTTCCTGAGATTGATGGGCGACCCACGCCAAATCTGTAACTAGATGAGCCACAAGATGTCGAAAGTGGGGAGACAAGTGGGGAGCGGGAAAAGGAGGCCAAGGATCCAACCTTGAGTTCCAACAAAGATGAGCTGATTGTATTAATACCCCAAGTGCCTTCTCCACCAAAGTTCAAGATTCCAGTCAGTTTTACAAAACCATGCCCGTTTGGTAGTCATGTCACCGGTAAAGCTCTATGTAACTTTAGAGCTAGCTTAAAGTTGAAACCATGGTGTGAGGACGTAGAGGTCCATGAGAAAAAAGCTGAAAATTCTTTTGTGTTTGAAGAGCTTCAATTCAACATTCCTTTCACAGACACAATGGAGCAAATGCCTAGTTATGTGAATCTCTTAAATGAGATTGTTCCTAAAAGTAACAAGTTAGGTGAACTCGAAACAATGACCCTTACTTAGGAGACACCCTCAAATATTACATGGCTATCAATGGATGGTGGGTTCCTCAATTATCGAAGGGGAATTGGAAAAAACAGGAAGTTAGTCAAGCCGAGGACTATAAACCAAGCGCTTGATGGGAGGCAACCCATTATCTTTATTCATATCCTTTATGTTTAGTTGTTATATTTCAATTTCGCAAGTTTCAAATTTTCAAGTTTCTAAATTTCAATGCATGTGTTTTTGTTAGTTTAGCTTGTGACTTTGATTTGCTATTTAGCACCATTCTTCGCTCAAATTGTCTAATGTATGCTTGGTATGTTGCATTGTATTAGGTTGGGTGTATTGAGGATGACCATTGCTTTGAGTTGTGAAAAATCAAGTTTTGGGATACAGGGGGTTGGCGCCGCGGCGAGCTCCTGAAGAACAAAATTCCCGCCCCGGCGACGATCTCGCCCAGGCGGCAAAACGTAGTACAAAATTCTCGCCCCGGCGCGAGCCCGCCCCGACGAGCTAATAAGGCAGGCTTTTCTTGCCCCGGCGAGCCAAAAAAAATAATTTATTTCTTCCCAAGCCAGACGGTATTGTCATTCACACTTCAAAACTCATTCTTCCCCTCTCCCACATGGATTCATCTTAACCCACTGAGCATTCAAAAGGTTTCATCTCCAAATTGAAGGTACTAAACAAACAACTTTTTTTGCCAACACAAAGCAAGGTACTCACTCCAATTTTTGCATACAAGTAAAATAAATTTGTCCATTGTGATGGGTATTCTTGGTTAGTTAAACTATTGTACTTGGGTTTGTATTGGGTAATCATGCACTATCAAATTTGGATAAATTTAGATTGGTTGCGCAATTGAGTTTGTGTTGGCTCAATTGGAGGATTTTGGGTTATTCATTGCTATGATTTGATTGAATATTACAATAACTTAGTAATTTTTGTTGCAACTGAGTTTGGGGGAAGTATTTAATGAAGAATTTCAGTCAGCGCACATCACGTAGTTAACGAATTGTCTAAAAGAATGTTGGCTTGATTTAGCATTATTTGGTAAGGAATTGCTTGGTTATTATCCGAATGCCGCCCCAATGCATGTTCTTGAGCTACAATCGTTTCCAGTTTATCCACCATCAGACTCAAATGTTTAGAAGGCTATGGTCGAGCATAATGCTTGGCCAATCAAGGAAGTTCTCAGTTTTCATTTCTTTATCTTATAAACAATGAGGACATTGTTCACTTTGAGTTTGGGGGTGAATCATATAGCATTGGCATCATAGTTACATAGCATGTGGTAGTTATTTGTGCATTTTTAATGTTTATTTGCTTTTAAAAAAAATTACTTTTAGGATGTGTCTCTTGAGCATTGTTTTAATTTGATTTGAACTACAATTTATGGTCTATGATAAGAACTTGATTGAATGGTTTCTGACTCATAGAAAATGGATAAATGTTGCTTAGTATTTGTGCTTAATCGTTATTGTGGTAATTGTTTTGCTTATGCGTCCTTTCACTCTTTTACACCTACCCATGAGTATTGAGCTAGTTGTATGCTTAGTGAAGACTTTTATAACCGAATGCTTGTGGGAAATATCTATAAACTCTAGAACTCGTTTAAACATCACTCGAAGCAAGGTGTCCAAATTTGTTGTGTTTGAATTAATGGTCATGTGGTGAGTTGAGATGGAGCGTAAAATGCACTCACTCATGGACACATGCTTAGGGGAGATAGAGCGTAAAACGCACTCTCCTATAATTTGATGACAAAAGAAAGAAAGTTTTTTATATCAAACCTTGTGTTGAGTTGAGATGGAGCGTAAAACGCACTCACCCACAAAAGTAGACTTAGAGTAAGATGGAGCATAAAATGCACTTACCTAAAGTCTTTTGATTTCTAATTTTTGAAAATTGCGATTCGTATACCTTTGTATTGAGTGATATGTTAAGCATGTTGTTTCGGGGTTTATTTTGATTATTTCATAAGGTAATGTGGTTGCATAGCTTCATCCGAGCTTGATTGGTTTAGTGCTATTGGGTACACACACACACACGAAAGGGACCTAGAGCAAGCTATTACTAGCTAATTGTAAATCTAAACTTGCAACGTTTTGAAAGTTTCCTTGTGTTTTCAGGTGTTTATGCTTTGAGACCATTGTTCAAGCTTATTAACTCATTGCTCAAGATATGTTTTTATTAGAAGTGTTTAATTTTTATAGTTTGTGTGTTTTGCTTGAGGACAAGCAAATGTTTAAGCTTGGGGGTATTTGATGAGTGTGTTTTATACACACAAATTGAGTACTTTTAGCCTTGATAATTTGCAAGTCTTTAGCTATTTCGTTTGATTTTATGTATTTTCATCTTATTGTTGTGTAATGTAGTTTTGTATTACTTTTATATGTTTTTGTGTGCTTTTATGTGTGTCGACGTCGGTTTTTCGTCTTTTCCGATTTTAGCCTTTTGATTGAATGATTTTTGGAAAAGGTCGGCATTAATGTCGATGGGGTTTTGAAATATCGTTTTTCTTTGATGAGCCAATTATCCAGAGTCGCCAGTTGGTATATTTGAAATGGATGTACCAACTCATCCGAGTTTTCATTTTTATATAAATCGATGGCTCATATGTGACTCCGAATTAATTGGTCTGCAAACCGAGATTCATAGAGTTCGGGGGCTTGCTTAAGCGAGGGGAAGGTGTTAGGCACCCCCCGACTTCCGTGAAACACGGTTACCGCAACCTTAATACTTTCCTATCCTATAATTCATGAAATGTGTATGTGTGCGTGTGTGTGAATGCCTAATGAATGTTGTGGTGAGTTTTGTATAAAAAAGGAATTCTTTTTGGTGTTTTATGAAAGAGACGTGTTTTATTTTGAGAGTGCTTTAGAATGTCTTTTGGCCTATACGAGAAAGCTTTATTTCTTTATGAGAAAGGTTTGATTTTAATTGGCAAAAGCTATGAGATTTTTTCATTAAGTGTTGTTTTGGCAAAACAGGAATTTGTTAAACCTTAGCCAAAATAGGAATCGAGATTTATACGTTGCTTTCATAAATGATGGGCAATTTCTAGGATCTCTTTCACCCTATGTATCAAGGTTTAGTAAAATGTTTATTTCTTTTTATAAAACCATTTTTCGTGACATTTGGAAACAACTTCTCTTTAGCTTTCTCGTAAAATAGGAATCGACTTTCATTAGCATTTCCAATTCTTAGCCTCGTGATGCTAATATCCTACTTTGATTGATTTTAGAAAAATCTTTATTGTTTTGGCTTTGAAATATTTTGTTTGGTGTTACAAATCAAGTTAAACATCAAAACGCGTAGGGGGCTATTCACGGGCATGTAAGCCATCAAAATACCCCCGAACGCCAACAATCACATATTTTACTACTACGGGGCTTTAAACCCGATTCTCGCCTTGGCGTCGTTTTAAGGCCCGACGATTACATGTTACAAAAAAACGAGCACCTTGAATCTATTACACACATCAAAAGCGTCCATCATCGGATTTGGACCACGGGGTCGCGTTCCTAGGCTCACACCCGAGATTGCTACATGCCCACAAAATGAATACTACAAAACTAACCAACACGGATTTGCCTAATACACCATGATATCCGAAAATGATAATCTAAATAAATTACGCCCAATAAATCACCATAAACTAGCTAGAAATTTCACCAATTGGATATCCTCGGGTTATTAGGAAGAATTTTGTTCCGATGGAACCCTCACTAATAATCCCTAATCCATGATTGTTCAACAATATACATGAAAATTACATTTAATTTAACCAAATGATATGATGGAAACTACAAACATAAGGAGATTTTCACCTTGCAAATGAGATCAAAGTGGATGTAAACTTGTGTATTTGAATAGAGAAGAAGTGTATGTAATATAATTAAATCAAAAGAAATTATTCCTCTCTTTTTTTCTCCCTTTTTCTCCTATTTTGTTGCAAATCTATGCTATTTTTCCCTCAATTCCCGAGCGTTGCTGCTATTGTTTTTCTCCTCTCTCCGATCTGCCAACTCTCCCTGCCTCTGTCTGTCTGAATGAATGAAGGAAATGGCTAAAGTAGGCTGGCTAAGCCCAGCCGCAGATTGATCTGCGGCTGGCCGCAAATCAATCTGCGGCTGGCTTTAGCCCGCCATCCACTCAGCACGCCATGCACTTTAATTATTTAATTCTCCTCGGTTTCCGCACCGCACCTCGATTCTCGCGTCGTGCTGTCGATTTTCGCCGAAAGGCTGGTATTTTGCAGTCCGGGAATTACTGTGAGACATGACACATTATTCGGGAATGCTCATTTCGGATGGCCTTGTTGTCACGTCGGTTTTGATTGCAAATTGTCGTGGTGGCGTCGAGTGTTCGAACTTGTGCCCATTCTTCACTCCCGCAGGCCGGTTCAATTGACGATTTTGCCCTCCTGTCACGGTTAGCATAGGAACGCAAAATTTGGGTGTCTACAGCTGCCCCTCTTTATCATGTTTATGCAATGTTAAATGAAATGAACAGGATAAAGAATAGACACTCGATGCATGAATCACAGTGCACAAGAATGACAATACATATGTGATGCAACACATATGACTTATGATGCAACGTAAGATGTAAGACATGCAAAAATACTTGATGCGGATGATAGTCTCGTTGGGGCCGGGTCTCGTCGCCGGTCACCCATCTCGTAATCGCCGGTTATCGTCACCGGTCGATCGTCTTGTCGGGGCAGGGTTTCATCGCCGGTCACCCATCTCGTAATCGCCGGTTATCGTCGCCGGTCGATCGTCTCGTCGGGGCCGGGTTTCGTCGCCGGTCATTCATCTCGTAATCGCCGGTTATCGTCGCCGGTCAATCGTCTCGTCGGGGCCGGGTTTCGTCGCCGGTCACCCATCTCATAATCGCTGGTTATCGTCACCGGTCAATCGTCCCGTCGGGGCCAGGTTTCATCGCCGGTCACCCATCTCGTAATCGCCGGTTATCGTCGCCGGTCAATTGTCTCGTCGAGGCCAGGTTTCGTCGCCGGTCACCCATCTCGTAATCGCCGGTTATCGTCGCCGGTCGATCGTCTCGTCGGGGCCGGGTTTCGTCGCCGGTCACCCATCTCGTAATCGCCGGTTATCGTTGCCGGTCGATCGTCTCGTCGGGGCCGGGTTTCGTCGCCGGTCACCCATCTCGTAATCGCCGGTTATCGTTGCCGGTCGATCGTCTCATCGGGGTCGGGTTTCGTCACCGGTCACCTATCTCGTAATCGCCGGTTATCGTTGCCGGTCGATCTTCTCGTCGGGGCCGAGTTTCGTCGCCGGTCACCCATCTCGTAATCGCCGGTTATCGTTGCCGGTCGATCGTCTCGTCGGGGTCGGGTTTCGTCGCCGGTCACCCATCTCGTAATCGCCGGTTATCGTTGCCGGTCGATCGTCTCGTCGGGGCCGGGTTTCGTCGTCGGTCACCCATTTCGTAATCACCGGTTATCGTTGCCGGTCGATCGTCTCGTCGGGGCCGGGTTTCGTCGCCGGTCACCCATCTCGTAATCGCCGGTTATCGTTGCCGGTCGATCGTCTCGTCGGGGCCGTGTTTCGTCGCCGGTCACCCATCTCGTAATCGCCGGTTATCGTCACCGGTCGATCGTTCTGCGAGTGTCGGGTCTCGTATCCGGTCACTCGGTCGAATTGAGAAGTCGTGTTTGACATCCGATTCATCAAAATCTCGTATTTTATTACCAAATTATGAGTCAAATGGGCTTTAGGATCGATTAAGCTTGCAATGGACCAATGGGAGCACTGGGCCCAGCCGCAGATGGATCTGCGGCCAGCCGTAGATTGATCTGCAGCTAAGATTGGGCATATAGGCGGCCTGCGGCCTCCCAGATCTGTCACTTTCATTCGTACCCCACGCGATTTTCAAACCTTTGCACGCCCTTTTGCTGAGTTTTCCAACCTTTTTTGCAAAAACCGCTCCGGTTAGATCGATCTACGCGTTATGGGTAACACTTTGACCGGTCATTTTTCAATTTCGTCAATGTTTTGCTATACATTTGGCTATTTGCATGCTTAGAGATAGAAATGTATGCTTTATAATGCTATGCTATGTATTATTGTATATACATGCTATGTATCAACTGTGTGAGTCCTATTTTATGCCCATGATGCGGTCACACATATCTGTTGTTTCTTTTTGAGGGAAAATCATGCATTATGGTTGTGACGCCCCCAAATCCGGGTCACCCGAACCGCGGACCTGGTTCGTCACTATCTCCTACCTGCATCAAACTATTGATAACTTACAGTGGAAATAAAGGAATATTCATATTGATATAACACAAATAATCATGTCCCAAGTCTCGAAACCAAAACTTCTACAACGTAACTTAATACATAAGGGTAATTAAGTCTTAATACATCACGAAAGTCAACGAGTCTTAATACATAATCAAAATGGTGATCTTAATGGTACAAAGCTAATCCGTAGCTTTGCCTTTGCCTTTATCCTTCCCAGAACTTTCACCACGAGCTCCACTAACTGAAATATTTTAAGGAAAGCAAGGGTGAGCAACAAATTTGCTCAGCAAGTATAATAACAATAATCGTGAATCATCAAATGAATATTTTATAGCTTACAAGAATCAAGAGAATAAAAGATAGCTCAAGAATCTGCATAATCTCAACGAATGACCTCATTAACACAATTGTAGGGCCTCTAAGGACCGAATGATTTCAATGTTTCCAAATGGAGGAAATATTCTATACTGAGTGGTCATCTTGACACCGAACTTTTACTAGGATCACCAGAAAATTCATCCGATAATCCAACATACTAATACAGTAGGTGATCAGCCTAATGTACCCGGTGTTATGCATAACCCCTTTAACATACTGTTCGCGCGCGTGTCGGTCTCCCGACATACATACTGTTTCCCCTGCTAAGAGGGTTGTTCATCTCAGCTTTACATAGGAATCCAAACCAAACAATTTGATTGGATAACTTTACTTAACAACAATGATGATTAAACATACGTCTAGCCAAAACAAGTGGCGTAAACTATTTCCTTAAACAGTTCATAAATGAAAAACTAAACGTCTCACAGTCCAACAACAGATAATGAATTCAAATATACAAGCGGTGAATATCAATAATTTATCTTTGATGTGGAGTAATTGACAAAAATTAGTCCACCAAAATAATTGAAGGTAATAACTCGATTTGAGTCATGAAACTTGCAACAATGTACCTGTTTGCACGAAATAAAAGTAGTGCATAAGGTTTATAAACTTGCCCAACACAAGGGTTAGACAAGGGTTAAAGAAGAACTTGCCTGAAGCGCTGCTACAATATTACAACACACGCTCCTTAATATCCTACACATGTAAATATATATTCACATAACAATTAGTCACATAAAGACTAGGTTCAAAACAGACGTTGCATCATTAAAACACGTTGATTGCCCTACGACTACCCAAGCCTAAATTGCAATTAGATTATTCAATTTCCGCCTTAAAACAATACCAATCTGGTTAACATTTGAGAAATAATTAAGCATTTAGGGTTTAACAGAATATGCTTAGTTAACCTGTCTAATCATTTAATCCAAGGAAAAATATAAGTGTTGGACCCATTGAAAAGGTTTCATTAGGTCAGACCCGACTTGACCCGCCTGACCGACCCAACCTGGCCCAAACACGGAGCTGGCGCTGTGGCGCCGAGCCCAAGCACTGGACCTCACGCTGCGGCGTGAGTCCCGTGTCTTCTCCATGACCGGGCTTCACGCTGCGGCGTGAGCCTTAAAGCTTGGGCCTCACGCTGCGGCGCGAGTCCTGGTTTTTACCCACTTGCCCCTCGCTGCAGCGTGAGCTGCAGGGCATATGGGTGGCACTGCGGTGCCATTCTGCAGTAGCCGGATTCTGGGTTTGTTTCCAGAACGCGACTCCGACCTCCGGCCACTCCAACCTCCATAACTCCTTCAATACACAAGCAAATTGGTCCATTCCGGACTCTATGGACTCCTGACTCATGGGGCTACAACATATCAAAAATGCAGAGCTACCCATTAACATTAACATGGTCAAATCTAAAGCCAAAGTGTAAAGTTCATACTCTGTTCTTCGAGTTCTTGACAAGTTTTACGAAAATCATTCCTACGAACTCGTTTTAACTCCTTTTTACTCCATTCCAATTGAGTTAGCTTCGTAACCCATGGAACTACAACACCATAGCAACAAATAAAATTAACAAACACGAAATCTAGCATTTATAGTCCTCTAAAAAGTCCAAATGTCCAAAAGTTCATTGTTCTTCATGTTCTTCATCCTCCTTAAGCATAGGTACGGATTTCTCCTATTTTTGTTCCACTTTGATGTTATTAATGGCTTCTATAGTCTCTTAACAACATATATAAACATCTAGAACAAGCAAAAACATCCAGAATCGCTAGAAAATCAATCCACAAGCTCAAGAGCTCAAAAACTAAGAAAACTTGAAATTCTTTACAAGAAATCGAATGGAATGGATTTTGTTGGTGTTTACCTCTGTAAATCCTTCCTAGATGATTTAGAAGCTTGCTAGGCTTGCTTGGCTCAAGTTCTTCTTGCTTGGACTCTCTTCTTCTTCCACCCGTGCCTTCTTCTTCCTCCTTCCTCTTTCCGGCGAGTCTTCTTCTTTTCCGGCGACTTTTTCGGCGACCTTCTCCTTCTTTCTTCTTCCCCTTTGCAGCTCTCTCTCACTCTCTATTTCTCTCTCTCTCTCTCTCTATCAGCTGATGGTTTAGGGAAGGAATGAGAGTTTGAATGATTTGGGAGAGTGGAGGAGTGAATTAGGGAGAAGTGGGTTTGGTGCTCAAGGTTGGCCAAATTTTCCAAGCTTGCCGGCAATACACCCCTCATGCTCTCCTTTGATTGGTCTAATGTGGTTGGGTGGTTCCCACTTGGAGCAACAAGTCAAAATAAATACCCGAAAACACCAAAAATATATCCGAAAACTCCCCCTTTTGTACCAAAACTGGTAAATAACTCTACCCAAAATTAAAATGGGTACTCCCATAATTATTGGGACATATAAAAATAATTATTATGGGATTTGTCCAAATATTCGGAACAGCCTTATCATATGTTTCGGATACCGAATAAAACACGAACGGGCTCAAAACGAAAATCCGACACTTGGAAAAATTATTCGTACGCATACACATATTTATGAAATTTATTAAAGTCGAAAAAGACGCAAAAATATTATGGCGTGAATAGTGCCTCGATAAGCGTGCCCCGTGAATAGTGAATTTGCGATTTTTCGCAAAGTCAAAGTATTCACCCTAACGGCACTACAACACATAAAATTTAATACAAGCACACATATTAGGTTATCACACAACCTTTAAGCACAAAACACATAATAATATACATAAAAATAAAAATTCATTTCATTCATACATAAACTCGGGTTACAAGGGAATTAAAATTCTCGATCGTTACATTCTCCCCTCCTTATAAGGATTCTGTCCCCAGAATCATAATACAAGGTTAAGCAAAAAGTTGAGGGTAACTCTCCTTCATCTTAGCTTCTAATTCCCACGTAGCCTCCTCGGCATTGTGGTTTCGCCAAACTACTTTCACAGAAGGTATAACCTTATTTCTTAATACTTGCTCTTTCTTATCGATTATCTAAATAGGAATTTCCTCATATGTAAGGTCTTTCTCTATTTGGACGGGCTCATAGGATATCACGTGTTTATAATCGGGCTTATATGGTCGTAACACTGAAACGTGGAACACATTGTGGATATGCTCCAGTTCAGGAGGTAATGCTACCTCGTACGCCACTTCGCCCACTCTTCTCAATACTTCAAACGGTCCGACGAACCTCGGGCTTAACTTTCCTTTCTTCCCAAAGCGTATCTTCCCTTTCCAGGGAGATACTTTCAGAAACACGTAACTGCCGACGTCGAAGTCTCTCGTCTGGCGATGTTGATCTGCATACTTCTTTTGTCGGTCTTGGGCTGCAACTAATCTTGCCCTGATCACTGCGACCACTTCTGCTGTCTGCTGCACCAATTCTGGTCTCAACAGTCGCCGTTCGCCAACCTCATCCCTGCTTAATGGTGTCCTGCACTTCCTCCCGTAGAGGGCTTCATATGGCGGCATACCGATACTTGCATGATAGCTGTTATTGTAGGCGAATTCCACCAGTGGTAAGTGATCATCCCAATTTCCCTTGAAATCCATCACACAAGCTCTCAACATGTCCTCTAGTGTTTGAATTGTTCGTTCGCTTTGTCCGTCAGTTTGAGGATGGTAAGCAGTACTTAGTCGCAACTGTGTTCCCATTCTCTCTTGCAAGCTCTTCCAAAAATTTGATGTGAAGCGCGGATCTCGATCTGAGACAATTGACACTGGCACTCCATGTCGTGAAACAATTTCCTTAATGTACAACTTGGCTAATTGGTTCAAATTAAATCAGATCTTTATCGGTAGAAAGTGTGCTGATTTTGTCAATCGATCCACGATAACCCAAATGGCATCATAGCCCTTCTGTGTGATTGGAAGTCCTACCACGAAGTCCATAGTGATATGCTCCCACTTCCATTCCGGTATAGTCAGTGGTTGAAGCAACCCACTCGGTCTCTGATGTTCTGCTTTGACTTGTTGATAGGTGAGACACCTGCTGACGTACTCTGCAACGTCCCGCTTCATGTTGGGCCACCAAAAATATTAACAAAGATCACGGTACATTTTCGTGCTTCCTGGGTGAACAGAATATGCTGAATTATGTGCCTCGTGTAAGATTTCATCTCTTAATTCAGTCACGGCTGGCACCCACACTCGCTCCTCATATCTCAAGATACCATTCTTATCCATTCAGAACTTCTCTTCCTCATTTTCTACGATCCTTTTCTGTATCCTTTCACATTCCTCATCCTTTTCCTGTTCTTCTTTCACTTTGTCGAGTAACGTCGGACGAGCTTCAATTACGAATAACTTCTCTGCTGCCTCTGCCGGACTTTTTACTTCGATTTCCAATCTTGCCATTTCCAGTATTAACTCATCGTGAGTTGTCAACATAAACAATTTCTCGTTCCCCTTCCTACTCAATGCAGCTGCTACCACGTTTGCTTTTCCCGGGTGATAAAGAATTTCGCAGTCGTAATCCTTGATTAATTCCAACCACCTTCTCTGTCGCATGTTCAACTCCTTCTGTGTGAAGATATATTTCAAACTCTTATGATCTGTGTATATCTCACATTTCTCCCCATAAAGGTAATGTCTCCAAATCTTCAATGCAAAGACGACAGTTGCCAATTCCAAGTCATGGGTAGGGTATCGCTTCTCGTAATCCTTCAACTGCCGTGACGCATACGCAATGACCTTGTCGTGTTGCATCAACACATAGCCAAGACCCTTGTGTGATGCATCACTATACACTACAAAACCTCCCGTATCATCTGGTAAGGACAATACAGGCGCCTCGCTTAACCTCTTTTTCAACTCCTGAAAACTATCTTCGCACTTCTCAGACCATACAAACTTCACCGTCTTCCTCGTCAGATTGGTCAACGGGGTTGCTATCTTCGAAAAATCCTGGATAAATCTTCGATAGTACCCGGCTAACCCTAAGAAACTTCGCACTTCTGTCGGCGTCTTCGGTTGTTCCCAGTTACTAACTGCTTCCACCTTTGCAGGGTCCACTGAGATACCGTCTTTGTCGATCATATGCCCTAAAAAATGCACCTTTTCCATCCAGAATTCGCACTTGGATAATTTCCCGTATAACTTCTCTCTTCTTAGTGTCTCCAGTACTTTGTTCAGATGATCAGCATGCTCTTCTTCGGTCTTTGAATAAATCAAAATGTCATCGATGAAAACTACTACGAACTTGTCTAAGTACGGCTTCAGAACTCGGTTCATCAAGTCCATGAATGCTGTCGGCGCGTTAGTCAAACCGAAAGACATCACCAAAAACTCGTAGTGGCCATATCTCGTCCGAAACGCCGTTTTAGGTACATCTTCCTTCCTTACTTTTAGCTGATGATATCCGGTCCTCAAATATATCTTTGAGAAGTGTCTGGCTCCTTTTAGTTGATCGAACAAGTCGTCGATCCTTGGCAATGGATACTTATTCTTGATCGTTGATTTGTTCAATTCTCGGTAGTCGATGTAGAGCCTCATCGATCCGTCCTTCTTCTTGACAAACAAAACTGGGGCTCCCCATGGGGACACACTTGGCTGAATATACCCATTGTCCAGCAATTCCTGAAGTTGTATCAACAATTCTTTCATCTCCACTGGCGCCATACGATACGGGGCCTTTGAAATTGGTGCAGTCCCTGGCACTAAGTCTATTGCAAATTCAATTTCCCTGTATGGCGGAAGGCCAGGTAATTCGCTTGGAAACACATCTGGAAACTCTCTTACTATCGGTATATCCTTAATTTCTACACCTTCTCTCTTTGTATCTACAATATAGGCTAAATAGTCTTCACATCCTTTCTTTAACAATTTCCTGGCTTGCATCATCGTAAGACAACAAGAACGTCTCAGTGATGTGCTACCATTAAACACTACCCTCGACTGGTTAGGGGTCCGAAGGTTCACACTTTTCTTCTGACAGTCAATCACTGCCGCATGATCGTACAACCAGTCCATTCCCAATATTACATCGAACTCTCCCAACCTTATTGGGATCAAATCCACGCAAAAATTATATGCCCTAATCTCAGCGCAACAATTACGAAGAATAAACTCTACTGGAATTACCTCGTTATTCGCAATTTCTATACCCAAAGGATTTTCTAACCGTTCTTGGGGTAAATTTAACCGTTTAGCAAAATCTTCAGACACAAATGAACGGGTAGCACCCGAATCAAATAATACGCAGGCATTTATATTATTGATTGGGATAATACCTGACACCACATCCTTAGCAATCACTGCATCCTGGACGGTCATGTTGAATGTTCGGGCAGGGGTTCGATTTGGCGGAGTCGGTCCTCCAATTGCCAGTTTGCTGCCTCCTCCTCTGTTGCCATTTTCACCAGTACTTCCTTTCTTCGGACAGTCTTTGATCTGATGCTCCACTGATCCACAAGAGTAACATCCACGGTTCTTGTTCGGGTTTGTGCAGTTTGGTGCCATGTGCCCCTCCTGACCACAATTGTAACAGATATTGCGCCCCTTCCAGCACTCTCCCTTGTGATTCTTCCCACATTTGGAACACGCTTCAACCCTCTTCTTAAATCCCCCTTGATTATGCCCCATCTGATTAGTGTTGGTGTTGTTGTTGTTACCACCATCCCATTTCCTCTTTCCCGAATTGCTTCCACCGCTACTGCCACTGCCACGGTAGTCTCCTCCACTTTTCTTATTCTTCTTGTGTTGATTCAGGGCCTCAATCCCTCCTTCAGCGATGATGGCTTTCTCCAGCAGTGCACTAAAGGTTTCGATCTGAAGAACGACTACCTTGTTATATATCCACGGTTTCAGCCCTTGTTCAAACCTTTGCGCCTTCAGCTCTTCAGTACTTACTTGAAGCGGTGCAAAACGTGCAAGTTCATTGAATTTGGCGGTGTACTGAGCCACCGTCATGTCTCCTTGCTTCAGTTCCAAGAATTTCACTACCATTTATCTTTCCATGCTCTTTGGGAAATAATTCCCGAAAAATAATTCCTTGAACTTGTCCCACGGTATCACTCCTTCGCCTGCTCGTTGTTGGTTAGCTTCCCACCAATAATTTGCTTCCCCTTTCATCATATAGGTGGTGAATGCTGTCTTCTGGTCATCCCCCACGCGTGCAATAATGAAAGCCTTCTCCATTTCCTTCACCCAAGACTGGGCTTCAATCGGATCAGTCGTTCCCCTGAACTCCGGAGGTCCTACGCTTTTGAAGTCCTTGAAACTTGTTGTGGGTGCTACCGGTGGGATAGGATTCACAATTCCCGCACTTCTTCTTTCCATCCTCTCTAATATGTCTGCTAACCGCTGCATGGGGTCCGTCGGACCTCCTCCATTGTTAACCGATCCCTCAGGTGTCGCTGGGGGTGGTACGTTGCGTCTGGGCGGCATTCTCTGCTAAACGTAAGAAAGCTTAATGTCATCATCTTATCATACTACGGGAATATCTATCATGAGTACTACAAGCAAACCACAAAGCAACACACTCTATTAGCAGCTTGTAATGAAATATAGCTTCATCGTAAGGAATGTAAATACCTTTCACAACTATCTAGGATGCGTCTATCTAAGATCGCCCCAAAACTCTACATGAGTTTTATCTACTCTTATCCTCTATACACTTCCTAAGGTTATAGCCTAGAGACCTCTCTCTAAAGGTTTATAACCTAAGGCTCTGATACCAACCTGTGACGCCCGCAAATCCGGGTCACCCGAACCGCGGACCTGGTTCGTCACTATCTCCTACCTGCATCAAACTATTGATAACTTACAGCAGAAATAAAGGAATATTCATATTGATATAACACAAATAATCCTGTCCCAAGTCTCGAAACCAAAACTTCTACAACGTAACTTAATACATAAGGGTAATTAAGTCTTAATACATCACGAAAGTCAACGAGTCTTAATATATAATCAAAATGGTGATCTTAATGGTACAAAGCTAATCCGTAGCTTTGCCTTTGCCTTTATCCTTCCCAGAACTTTCACCACGAGCTCCACTAACTGAAATATTTTAAGGAAAGCAAGGGTGAGCAACAAATTTGCTCAGCAAGTATAATAACAATAATCGTGAATCATCAAATGAATATTTTATAGCTTACAAGAATCAAGAGAATAAAAGATAGCTCAAGAATCTGCATAATCTCAACGAATGACCTCATTAACACAATTGTAGGGCCTCTAAGGACCGAATGATTTCAATGTTTCCAAATGGAGGAAATATTCTATACTGAGTGGTCATCTTGACACCGAACTTTTACTAGGATCACCAGAAAATTCATCCGATAATCCAACATACTAATACAGTAGGTGATCAGCCTAATGTACCCGGTGTTATGCATAACCCCTTTAACATACTGTTCGCGTGCGTGTCGGTCTCCCGACATACATACTGTTTCCCCTGCTAAGAGGGTTGTTCATCTCAGCTTTACATAGGAATCCAAACCAAACAATTTGATTGGATAGCTTTACTTAACAACAATGATGATTAAACATACGTCTAGCCGAAACAAGTGGCGTAAACTATTTCCTTAAACAGTTCATAAATGAAAAACTAAACGTCTCACAGTCCAACAACAGATAATGAATTCAAATATACAAGCGGTGAATATCAATAATTTATCTTTGATGTGGAGTAATTGACAAAAATTAGTCCACCAAAATAATTGAAGGTAATAACTCGATTTGAGTCATGAAACTTGCAACAATGTACCTGTTTGCACGAAATAAAAGTAGTGCATAAGGTTTATAAACTTGCCCAACACAAGGGTTAGACAAGGGTTAAAGAAGAACTTGCCTGAAGCGCTGCTACAATATTACAACACACGCTCCTTAATATCCTACACATGTAAATATATATTCACATAACAATTAGTCACATAAAGACTAGGTTCAAAACAGACGTTGCATCATTAAAACACGTTGATTAGCCTACGACTACCCAAGCCTAAATTACAATTAGATTATTCAATTTCCGCCTTAAAACAATACCAATCTGGTTGACATTTGAGAAATAATTAAGCATTTAGGGTTTAACAGAATATGCTTAGTTAACCTGTCTAATCATTTAATCCAAGGAAAAATATAAGTGTTGGACCCATTAAAAAGGTTTCATTAGGTCAGACCCGACTTGACCCGCCTGACCGACCCAACCTGGCCCAAACATGGAGCTGACGCTGCGGCGCCGAGCCCAAGCACTGGACCTCACGCTGTGGCGTGAGTCCCGTGTCTTCTCCGTGACCGGGCTTCACGCTGCGGCGTAAGCCTTAAAGCTTGGGCCTCACGTTGCGGCGCGAGTCCCGGTTTTTCCCCACTTGCCCCTCGCTGCAGCGTGAGCTGCAGGGCATATGGGTGGCGCTGCGGCGCCATTCTGCAGTAGCCGGATTCTGGGTTTGTTTCCAGAACGCGACTCCGACCTCCGGCCACTCCAACCTCCATAACTCCTTCAATACACAAGCAAATTGGTCCATTCCGGACTCTATGGACTCCTGACTCATGGGGCTACAACATATCAAAAATGCAGAGCTACCCATTAACATTAACATGGTCAAATCTAAAGCCAAAGTGTAAAGTTCATACTCTGTTCTTCGAGTTCTTGACAAGTTTTACGAAAATCATTCCTACGAACTCGTTTTAACTCCTTTTTACTCCATTCCAATTGGGTTAGCTTCGTAACCCATGGAACTACAACACCATAGCAACAAATAAAATTAACAAACACGAAATCTAGCATTTATAGTCCTCTAAAAAGTCCAAATGTTCAAAAGTCCATTGTTCTTCATGTTCTTCATCCTCCTTAAGCATAGGTACGAATTTCTTCTATTTTTATTCCACTTTGATGTTATTAATGGCTTCTATAGTCTCTTAACAACATATATAAACATCTAGAACAAGAAAAAACATCCAGAATTGCTAGAAAATCAATCCACAAGCTCAAGAGCTCAAAAACTAAGAAAACTTGAAATTCTTTACAAGAAATCGAATGGAATGGATTTTGTTGGTGTTTACCTCTGTAAATCCTTCCTAGATGATTTAGAAGCTTGCTAGGCTTGCTTGGCTCAAGTTCTTCTTGCTTGGACTCTCTTCTTCTTCCACCCGTGCCTTCTTCTTCCTCCTTCCTCTTTCCGGCGAGTCTTCTTCTTTTCCGGCGACTTTTCCGGCGGCCTTCTCCTTCTTTCTTCTTCCCATTTGCAGCTCTCTCTCACTCTCTATTTCTCTCTCTCTCTCTCTATCAGCTGATGGTTTAGGGAAGGAATGAGAGTTTGAATGATTTGGGAGAGTGGAGGAGTGAATTAGGGAGAAGTGGGTTTGGTGCTCAAGGTTGGCCAAATTTTCCAAGCTTGCCGGCAATACACCCCCCATGCTCTCCTTTGATTGGTCTAATGTGGTTGGGTGGTTCCCACTTGGAGCAACAAGTCAAAATAAATACCCGAAAATACCAAAAATATATCCGAAAACTCCCCCTTTTGTACCAAAACTGGTAAATAACTCTACCCAAAATTAAAATGGGTACTCCCATAATTATTGGGACATATAAAAATAATTATTATGGGATTTGTCCAAATATTCGGAACAACCTTATCATATGTTTCGGATACCGAATAAAACACGAACGGGCTCAAAACGAAAATCCGACACTTGGAAAAATTATTCGTACGCATACACATATTTATGAAATTTATTAAAGTCGAAAAAGACGCAAAAATATTATGGCGTGAATAGCGCCTCGATAAGCGTGCCCCGTGAATAGTGAATTTGCGATTTTTTGCAAAGTCAAAGTATTCACCCTAACGGCACTACAACACATAAAATTTAATACAAGCACACATATTAGGTTATCACACAACCTTTAAGCACAAAACACATAATAATATACATAAAAATAAAAATTCATTTCATTCATACATAAACTCGGGTTACAAGGGAATTAAAATTCTCGATCGTTACATTCTCCCCTCCTTATAAGGATTCTGTCCCCAGAATCATAATACAAGGTTAAGCAAAAAGTTGAGGGTAACTCTCCTTCATCTTAGCTTCTAATTCCCACGTAGCCTCCTCGGCATTGTGGTTTCGCCAAACTACTTTCACAGAAGGTATAACCTTATTTCTTAATACTTGCTCTTTCTTATCGATTATCTAAATAGGAATTTCCTCATATGTAAGGTCTTTCTCTATTTGGACGGGCTCATAGGATATCACGTGTTTATAATCGGGCTTATATGGTCGTAACACTGAAACGTGGAACACATTGTGGATATGCTCCAGTTCAGGAGGTAATGCTACCTCGTACGCCACTTCGCCCACTCTTCTCAATACTTCAAACGGTCCGACGAACCTCGGGCTTAACTTTCCTTTCTTCCCAAAGCGTATCTTCCCTTTCCAGGGAGATACTTTCAGAAACACGTAACTGCCGACGTCGAAGTCTCTCGTCTGGCGATGTTGATCTGCATACTTCTTTTGTCGGTCTTGGGCTGCAACTAATCTTGCCCTGATCACTGCGACCACTTCTGCTGTCTGCTGCACCAATTCTGGTCCCAACAGTCGCCGTTCGCCAACCTCATCCCAGCTTAATGGTGTCCTGCACTTCCTCCCGTAGAGGGCTTCATATGGCGGCATACCGATACTTGCATGATAGCTGTTATTGTAGGCGAATTCCACCAGTGGTAAGTGGTCATCCCAATTTCCCTTGAAATCCATCACACAAGCTCTCAACATGTCCTCTAGTGTTTGAATTGTTCATTCGCTTTGTCCGTCAGTTTGAGGATGGTAAGCAGTACTTAGTCGCAACTGTGTTCCCATTCTCTCTTGCAAGCTCTTCCAAAAATTTGATGTGAAGCGCGGATCTCGATCTGAGACAATTGACACTGGCACTCCATGTCGTGAAACAATTTCCTTAATGTACAACTTGGCTAATTGGTTCAAATTAAATCGGATCTTTATCGGTAGAAAGTGTGCTGATTTTGTCAATCGATCCACGATAACCCAAATGGCATCATAGCCCTTCTGTGTGATTGGAAGTCCTACCACGAAGTCCATAGTGATATGCTCCCACTTCCATTCCAGTATAGTCAGTGGTTGAAGCAACCCACTCGGTCTCTGATGTTCTGCTTTGACTTGTTGATAGGTGAGACACCTGCTGACGTACTCTGCAACGTCCCGCTTCATGTTGGGCCACCAAAAATATTGACGAAGATCACGGTACATTTTCGTGCTTCCTGGGTGAACAGAATATGCTGAATTATGTGCCTCGTGTAAGATTTCATCTCTTAATTCAGTCACGGCTGGCACCCACACTCGCTCCTCGTATCTCAAGATACCATTCTTATCCATTCAGAACTTCTCTTCCTCATTTTCTACGATCCTTTTCTGTATCCTTTCACATTCCTCATCCTTTTCCTGTTCTTCTTTCACTTTGTCGAGTAACGTCGGACGAGCTTCAATTACGAATAACTTCTCTGCTGCCTCTGCCGGACTTTTTACTTCGATTTCCAATCTTGCCATTTCCAGTATTAACTCATCGTGAGTTGTCAACATAAACAATTTCTCGTTCCCCTTCCTACTCAATGCAGCTGCTACCACGTTTGCTTTTCCCGGGTGATAAAGAATTTCGCAGTCGTAATCCTTGATTAATTCCAACCACCTTCTCTGTCGCATGTTCAACTCCTTCTGTGTGAAGATATATTTCAAACTCTTATGATCTGTGTATATCTCACATTTCTCCCCATAAAGGTAATGTCTCCAAATCTTCAATGCAAAGACGACAGTTGCCAATTCCAAGTCATGGGTAGGGTATCGCTTCTCGTAATCCTTCAACTGTCGTGACGCATACGCAATGACCTTGTCGTGTTGCATCAACACATAGCCAAGACCCTTGTGTGATGCATCACTATACACTACAAAACCTCCCGTATCATCTGGTAAGGACAATACAGGCGCCTCGCTTAACCTCTTTTTCAACTCCTGAAAACTATCTTCGCACTTCTCAGACCATACAAACTTCACCGTCTTCCTCGTCAGATTGGTCAACGGGGTTGCTATCTTCGAAAAATCCTGGATAAATCTTCGATAGTACCCGGCTAACCCTAAGAAACTTCGCACTTCTGTCGGCGTCTTCGGTTGTTCCCAGTTACTAACTGCTTCCACCTTTGCAGGGTCCACTGAGATACCGTCTTTGTCGATCATATGCCCTAAAAAATGCACCTTTTCCATCCAGAATTCGCACTTGGATAATTTCCCGTATAACTTCTCTCTTCTTAGTGTCTCCAGTACTTTGTTCAGATGATCAGCATGCTCTTCTTCGGTCTTTGAATAAATCAAAATGTCATCGATGAAAACTACTACGAACTTGTCTAAGTACGGCTTCAGAACTCGGTTCATCAAGTCCATGAATGCTGTCGGCGCGTTAGTCAAACCGAAAGACATCACCAAAAACTCGTAGTGGCCATATCTCGTCCGAAACGCCGTTTTAGGTACATCTTCCTTCCTTACTTTTAGCTGATGATATCCGGTCCTCAAATATATCTTTGAGAAGTGTCTGGCTCCTTTTAGTTGATCGAACAAGTCGTCGATCCTTGGCAATGGATACTTATTCTTGATCGTTGATTTGTTCAATTCTCGGTAGTCGATGTAGAGCCTCATCGATCCGTCCTTCTTCTTGACAAACAAAACTGGGGCTCCCCATGGGGACACACTTGGCTGAATATACCCATTGTCCAGCAATTCCTGAAGTTGTATCAACAATTCTTTCATCTCCACTGGCGCCATACGATACGGGGCCTTTGAAATTGGTGCAGTCCCTGGCACTAAGTCTATTGCAAATTCAATTTCCCTGTATGGCGGAAGGCCAGGTAATTCGCTTGGAAACACATCTGGAAACTCTCTTACTATCGGTATATCCTTAATTTCTACACCTTCTCTCTTTGTATCTACAATATAGGCTAAATAGTCTTCACATCCTTTCTTTAACAATTTCATGGCTTGCATCATCGTAAGACAACAAGAACGTCTCAGCGATGTGCTACCATTAAACACTACCCTCGACCGGTTAGGGGTCCGAAGGTTCACACTTTTCTTCTGACAGTCAATCACTGCCGCATGATCGTACAACCAGTCCATTCCCAATATTACATCGAACTCTCCCAACCTTATTGGGATCAAATCCACGCAAAAATTATATGCCCTAATCTCAGCGCAACAATTACGAAGAATAAACTCTACTGGAATTACCTCGTTATTCGCAATTTCTATACCCAAAGGATTTTCTAACCGTTCTTGGGGTAAATTTAACCGTTTAGCAAAATCTTCAGACACAAATGAACGGGTAGCACCCGAATCAAATAATACGCAGGCATTTATATTATTGATTGGGATAATACCTGACACCACATCCTTAGCAATCACTGCATCCTGGATGGTCATGTTGAATGTTCGGGCAGGGGTTCGATTTGGCGGAGTCGGTCCTCCAATTGCCAGTTTGCTGCCTCCTCCTCTGTTGCCTTTTTCACCAGTACTTCCTTTCTTCGGACAGTCTTTGATCTGATGCTCCACTGATCCACAAGAGTAACATCCACGGTTCTTGTTCGGGTTTGTGCAGTTTGGTGCCATGTGCCCCTCCTGACCACAATTGTAACAGATATTGCGCCCCTTCCAGCACTCTCCCTTGTGATTCTTCCCACATTTGGAACACGCTTCAACCCTCTTCTTAAATCCCCCTTGATTATGCCCCATCTGATTAGTGTTGGTGCTGTTGTTGTTGCCACCATCCCATTTCCTCTTTCCCGAATTGCTTCCACCGCTACTGCCACTGCCACGGTAGTCTCCTCCACTGTTCTTATTCTTCTTGTGTTGATTCAGGGCCTCAATCCCTCCTTCAGCGATGATGGCTTTCTCCAGCAGTGCACTAAAGGTTTCGATCTGAAGAACGGCTACCTTGTTATATATCCACGGTTTCAGCCCTTGTTCAAACCTTTGCGCCTTCAGCTCTTCAGTACTTACTTGAAGCGGTGCAAAACGTGCAAGTTCATTGAATTTGGCGGTGTACTGAGCCACCGTCATGTCTCCTTGCTTCAGTTCCAAGAATTTCACTACCATTTATCTTTCCATGCTCTTTGGGAAATAATTCCCGAAAAATAATTCCTTGAACTTGTCCCACGGTATCACTCCTTCGCCTGCTCGTTGTTGGTTAGCTTCCCACCAATAATTCGCTTCCCCTTTCATCATATAGGTGGTGAATGCTGTCTTCTGGTCATCCCCCACGCGTGCAATAATGAAAGCCTTCTCCATTTCCTTCACCCAAGACTGGGCTTCAATCGGATCAGTCGTTCCCCTGAACTCCGGAGGTCCTACGCTTTTGAAGTCCTTGAAACTTGTTGTGGGTGCTACCGGTGGGATAGGATTCACAATTCCCGCACTACTTCTTTCCATCCTCTCTAATATGTCTGCTAACCGCTGCATGGGGTCCGTCGGACCTCCTCCATTGTTAACCGATCCCTCAGGTGTCGCTGGGGGTGGTACGTTGCGTCTGGGCGGCATTCTCTGCTAAACGTAAGAAAGCTTAATGTCATCATCTTATCATACTACGGGAATATCTATCATGAGTACTACAAGCAAACCACAAAGCAACACACTCTATTAGCAGCTTGTAATGAAATATAGCTTCATCGTAAGGAATGTAAATACCTTTCACAACTATCTAGGATGCGTCTATCTAAGATCGCCCCAAAACTCTACATGAGTTTTATCTACTCTTATCCTCTATACACTTCCTAAGGTTATAGCCTAGAGACCTCTCTCTAAAGGTTTATAACCTAAGGCTCTGATACCAACCTGTGACGCCCCCAAATCCGGGTCACCCGAACCGCGGACCTGGTTCGTCACTATCTCCTACCTGCATCAAACTATTGATAACTTACAGCAGAAATAAAGGAATATTCATATTGATATAACACAAATAATCCTGTCCCAAGTCTCGAAACCAAAACTTCTACAACGTAACTTAATACATAAGGGTAATTAAGTCTTAATACATCACGAAAGTCAACGAGTCTTAATATATAATCAAAATGGTGATCTTAATGGTACAAAGCTAATCCGTAGCTTTGCCTTTGCCTTTATCCTTCCCAGAACTTTCACCACGAGCTCCACTAACTGAAATATTTTAAGGAAAGCAAGGGTGAGCAACAAATTTGCTCAGCAAGTATAATAACAATAATCGTGAATCATCAAATGAATATTTTATAGCTTACAAGAATCAAGAGAATAAAAGATAGCTCAAGAATCTGCTAATCTCAACGAATGACCTCATTAACACAATTGTAGGGCCTCTAAGGACCGAATGATTTCAATGTTTCCAAATGGAGGAAATATTCTATACTGAGTGGTCATCTTGACACCGAACTTTTACTAGGATCACCAGAAAATTCATCCGATAATCCAACATACTAATACAGTAGGTGATCAGCCTAATGTACCCGGTGTTATGCATAACCCCTTTAACATACTGTTCGCGTGCGTGTCGGTCTCCCGACATACATACTGTTTCCCCTGCTAAGAGGGTTGTTCATCTCAGCTTTACATAGGAATCCAAACCAAACAATTTGATTTGATAGCTTTACTTAACAACAATGATGATTAAACATACGTCTAGCCGAAACAAGTGGCGTAAACTATTTCCTTAAACAGTTCATAAATGAAAAACTAAACGTCTCACAGTCCAACAACAGATAATGAATTCAAATATACAAGCGGTGAATATCAATAATTTATCTTTGCTGTGGAGTAATTGACAAAAATTAGTCCACCAAAATAATTGAAGGTAATAACTCGATTTGAGTCATGAAACTTGCAACAATGTACCTGTTTGCACGAAATAAAAGTAGTGCATAAGGTTTATAAACTTGCCCAACACAAGGGTTAGACAAGGGTTAAAGAAGAACTTGCCTGAAGCGCTGCTACAATATTACAACACACGCTCCTTAATATCCTACACATGTAAATATATATTCACATAACAATTAGTCACATAAAGACTAGGTTCAAAACAGACGTTGCATCATTAAAACACGTTGATTGCCCTACGACTACCCAAGCCTAAATTGCAATTAGATTATTCAATTTCCGCCTTAAAACAATACCAATCTGGTTGATATTTGAGAAATAATTAAGCATTTAGGGTTTAACAGAATATGCTTAGTTAACCTGTCTAATCATTTAATCCAAGGAAAAATATAAGTGTTGGACCCATTAAAAAGGTTTCATTAGGTCAGACCCGACTTGACCCGCCTGACCGACCCAACCTGGCCCAAACATGGAGCTAACGCTGCGGCGCCGAGCCCAAGCACTGGACCTCACGCTGTGGCGTGAGTCCCGTGTCTTCTCCGTGACCGGGCTTCACGCTGCGGCGTAAGCCTTAAAGCTTGGGCCTCACGTTGCGGCGCGAGTCCCGGTTTTTCCCCACTTGCCCCTCGCTGCAGCGTGAGCTGCAGGGCATATGGGTGGCGCTGCGGCGCCATTCTGCAGTAGCCGGATTCTGGGTTTGTTTCCAGAACGCGACTCCGACCTCCGGCCACTCCAACCTCCATAACTCCTTCAATACACAAGCAAATTGGTCCATTCCGGACTCTATGGACTCCTGACTCATGGGGCTACAACATATCAAAAATGCAGAGCTACCCATTAACATTAACATGGTCAAATCTAAAGCCAAAGTGTAAAGTTCATACTCTGTTCTTCGAGTTCTTGACAAGTTTTACGAAAATCATTCCTACGAACTCGTTTTAACTCCTTTTTACTCCATTCCAATTGGGTTAGCTTCGTAACCCATGGAACTACAACACCATAGCAACAAATAAAATTAACAAACACGAAATCTAGCATTTATAGTCCTCTAAAAAGTCCAAATGTTCAAAAGTCCATTGTTCTTCATGTTCTTCATCCTCCTTAAGCATAGGTACGAATTTCTTCTATTTTTATTCCACTTTGATGTTATTAATGGCTTCTATAGTCTCTTAACAACATATATAAACATCTAGAACAAGCAAAAACATCCAGAATCGCTAGAAAATCAATCCACAAGCTCAAGAGCTCAAAAACTAAGAAAACTTGAAATTCTTTTCAAGAAATCGAATGGAATGGATTTTGTTGGTGTTTACCTCTGTAAATCCTTCCTAGATGATTTAGAAGCTTGCTAGTCTTGCTTGGCTCAAGTTCTTCTTGCTTGGACTCTCTTCTTCTTCCACCCGTGCCTTCTTCTTCCTCCTTCCTCTTTCCGGCGAGTCTTCTTCTTTTCCGGCGACTTTTCCGGCGACCTTCTCCTTCTTTCTTCTTCCCCTTTGCAGCTCTCTCTCACTCTCTATTTCTCTCTCTCTCTCTATCAGCTGATGGTTTAGGGAAGGAATGGGAGTTTGAATGATTTGGGAGAGTGGAGGAGTGAATTAGGGAGAAGTGGGTTTGGTGCTCAAGGTTGGCCAAATTTTCCAAGCTTGCCGGCAATACACCCCCCATGCTCTCCTTTGATTGGTCTAATGTGGTTGGGTGGTTCCCACTTGGAGCAACAAGTCAAAATAAATACCCGAAAACACCAAAAATATATCCGAAAACTCCCCCTTTTGTACCAAAACTGGTAAATAACTCTACCCAAAATTAAAATGGGTACTCCCATAATTATTGGGACATATAAAAATAATTATTATGGGATTTGTCCAAATATTCGGAACAGCCTTATCATATGTTTCGGATACCGAATAAAACACGAACGGGCTCAAAACGAAAATCCGACACTTGGAAAAATTATTCGTACGCATACACATATTTATGAAATTTATTAAAGTCGAAAAAGACGCAAAAATATTATGGCGTGAATAGCACCTCGATAAGTGTGCCCCGTGAATAGTGAATTTGTGATTTTTCGCGAAGTCAAAGTATTCACCCTAACGGCACTACAACACATAAAATTCAATACAAGCACACATATTAGGTTATCAAACAACCTTTAAGCACATAACACATAATAATATACATAAAAATAACAATTCATTTCATTCATACATAAACTCGGGTTACAAGGGAATTAAAATTCTCGATCGTTACAATGGTCCTTTTACATGCTGCAATTATCCATATAAATGCAATTTTGA
Organism: Aralia elata; assembly: GCA_034770075.1. Taxonomy (NCBI): domain Eukaryota; kingdom Viridiplantae; phylum Streptophyta; class Magnoliopsida; order Apiales; family Araliaceae; genus Aralia; species Aralia elata. The sequence continues at coordinate 28,047,266 of CM068387.1, forward strand.
TCTGTTGTGGCTTGGATTAATTGAAAACATGCTTGGTTATGCATGGGATGCCCATTTTACAGACGGAACTCTGCCGATTTTTTTTTTTTTTTTTTTTTTAGACATGCATCATCCTGCATTAATTCTACGATGATGATAGGAAATTTGTGGCATAATTCAAAAAAGGAACTTACCTTCCTCCTTGCCTGTTCTATTCCAGCTATGGATCCCGACGCTCCTAGTAGCTCCTCTGCGTCTCGGACCTCGGGCGTTCGCCGCCGTAGGGTTGCACCTGCCCCTGCCTTGCCCCGGACCCGTCAGGCTCGCCGACTGGCGGAGGCTGTCATCCGTCCCGATCACCCGGACGTTGAGGAGGCTGTTCTCCCGGATGTTACGGTAGAGGGGCCATCCTCCAACACTAGTAGCTCTTCTGCGTCTCGGACCTCGGGCGTTCGCCGCCGTAGGGCTGCACCTGCCCCTGCCTTGCCCCGGACCCGTCAGGCTCGCCGACTGGCGGAGGCTGTCATCCGTCCCGATCACCCGGACGTTGGGGAGGCTGTTCTCGCGGATGTTACGGTAGAGGGGCCATCCTCCAACACAGCAGCTCCGTCTCCTCATTGCGCCTTGTCTGGCGCCTCTGTGCAGATACCCGATCTATTGGGTCGGGATCTCAGTCGTCACCCCTCAGCATCTCTCGTGGCTAATGAGGTATATTCAATTCTACTCTGATTTTATTCTCAATTTCTCAATTCCCGTTCTATCTGGACTGACCCATTGGTGATTGCCACAGGTGCCCGAGTTTACTCAGCCGAGGGGTAACTGGTTCAACATTTACTCCCTCTACACCGCTTTGCATAGTGATTACCGAGCGGTGGTGGATTCCTGGGGCTTTCGTCACTTCTTCACCATCATTCCCCGCCAGTGTCCCTGGGGTTATATGCAGGCTCTGTCCGAGAGATGGTTTCACCAGACTGAGTCCCTTCACCTTTTGGACTGTGAGGTCGTGCTGACTCCTTGGGACTGGAGGTACATCACGGGTATAGAGTTCACCGGGTCCCGTGTCCCTCTGGATCTTGATATCACTCCAGCGGAGGTTCGGGCTTTGCTGGGTTTTGCCGCCGATGACCTGGTCTTCAAGGCCCGCAGCATTCAGTCTGGAGCTTTGGCCGTGGACGCTGTTTGAGGCATATATGCGGCGCCATTCCCAGCAGATCGGGCCACTCGTGATATTTTTCTTCGACGCTTGTTTCTGACCATCATGAGGGGTTGTTTCCTAGGGAACAACTCCTCCACCATTCACTTCAGCGTCGTCGGAGCTGTCAGGGACGTAGACCGGATCGGCAATCATGACTGGGGGTCCTTCACATTTGCTTATTTCCTCCACGGTCTTCGTCTACGTTCGGAGGGACAGACAGATTCCTGGCTCGGATTCTACCACTTTCTGCTGGTGAGCCCTCTCTTCCTCTTTACTTATTGTACTTCCCTTCATTTCATTTCTCTTTTCTGCATTTGATAGTTACTCATGCCCTGCCTTGTTTCCGTTCACAGTTCTGGGCCTACGAGCGTCTTCCATGTCTGAGGCCTGTCACTACTCTTGGCCTGGACACTTATCCCCGGGGTCGGCGATGGCATCATAGCACTTTGGAGGAGGTCCTGGTATCTGGCAGCTTTGCACACTGCCGCATTCAGCTAGAGCTGATCACCGCTGCAGATGTCGTCTGAACTCCTTATTTTCAGAGCATCTAGCTGTGGGGCTTACAGATGGGTATCCTTCCGGCCCAGAGTTCACGCTTTCCACCCGTCGTCTCACTTTGCAGAGTGTCGGAGGATGGGTGATGTATTTGGGAGAGCGCGCATTCAGATGCGTGACTGGAGAGATCCGCATCCCGCATTCCCTTCCTTTCACTACCTCCTGGCCGCTGGATTCTCAGCCTTTGGAGATCATGCTCGCGGGGGAGGATGGCCAGATGCTCTCTTCGGGTCCCAGCACGAGCGAGACCTTTCGTACCTGGTGGGTGCCCCGCACCATCGGTCCTCAGACCCGGGCCACATTCTTCCTCGGGGATATGGTCCCCGGCTCGGTGATGATGACTGACTGGGCCGCCTGCGTTCGGAGTCCCACCCATGCTGAGCAGATTGACACGCTAACCCGCCAGGTGGAGCAGTTATCCCTGTACCTTCAGGTGTTGGGTCGGACCCCAGAGGATGCTTACGCATATGATCCTGACAGTGCGGATTTTGCCATAGGCCCGAGCTCATTTGATGCCCCAGTGCCGCCTTATATCCCGGATATGAACTTCGGTCCTTCGACTTCGACCACTCCAGGGGATCAGTTCGGGGATCCGGATTTTACAGACGACATTACTTTTGACTAGATCAGGCTAGGATAGGGCTTTTTGTACCTGGACCTGTTAGATGCTTATTATCTTTTTTTCATTTCATGCACTATGTACTGAACTCATTTATTTATTTATGCACAGTTTTTTTTATCTTTATGAAATTCACTTGTTTTATTATTATCTGTACGATACATGCTTTTTATTTATGGATAGAGAATGACCCTGTACAGTCTTTTTGATACTATTTTTCCATAGATGTCGTCCTCAGATGTCGTGGTACGTTTGGATCCCATTCCTCCCACAGGGTTGGTTGGCAGTCTCCTCCGCTAGTTGGACAGTTTATCGCCGGCCGACAGGGTTATCGCAGATGGACTTTTGGGATATTCTTGGTCCTTATTATCCTTTCAGGTGCCAGCGGGCTTTGTGGAGGGTATTCTGAGCTATTGGGCCCCTGACCGTCAGGTGTTCAGATTAGGGACAGTAGAGCTGACCCCCACTCTCGAGGAGTATGCTCGCTTTACTGGCCTGTCTTTGGATAAACCTTGTGCCAGGGTCACAGCTGGTTCTATGCGCCGTCAGTTCTTGACTTTCACCGGTTTACGGAGGGCTGTCTTGTTATCGGTGATCACATCAGACCATCTGGTTCCCCTTAATTTCTTGATTGACCGATTTGGCTCACCCGACAGTTTTCACCTATTTTCTGGTGATTTTTCCGTGTCTGAGGAGCGCTGGGGTGCTTTGAGAGTAGCCGTTTTGATGGCCTGTGTCATTTCAGTTTTGTACTTGCCAGCCGGACCCGATCAGTTGGATATGCGAATTGTCGCGACCGTTAGAGCCCTTCAGGAGGATCACACTGTTCTTCCCACGATATTGGCAGATTCCTACATGTCAGCTTCATATTGTCAGTCTTTCCGAGGCATGGTATTCAGAGGGAGCTCTACCTTGCTGTACGTGTGGTTTATGAGCCATCTCAGCCCCATTGGCCATTTTCGTCGCCAAGGGTTTTGTTTCAGCCATGACATAGCCACGCAGTTTTCATTTCGTCCCGTGAGCTGTACTGATGCGGCCTCCTGGGTATCATTTTTGTCGGTTATTAAGGATCCTTTTCATCTCTTGGTCTACTCGGGTTATTGCTCCTTTATGAGCTTCTTGACTCACGTGCCCAACCTGGATTTCATCCCTATTGCTGGCCTGAGGGGCGTGGTGACTTATCATCCTCTGGCGGTTATGGGGCAGTTTGATCAGACACAGGACTTTCACCTCTTCACGGGCGGGGTCGACTACCGATTCCTTATATCATCCCAGACAGAGAGAGATCTGGTGCGGGTATATGATCTTTGGTCCTGCAGGATCCTTGCCGAGTATAGTGACAGTTGCCCCATCCAGACATTCGCTTATGTGCAATGGTTGCGCGGAGACTCGGATATGGTTGGTTTGAGTCGGACTGGGACCTTTGATGACTCTTGAGTGATTTTCCCGGATGATACCACAGATCATTCCATCTCAGCGGATTCTGCCCCTAGTCGGGTCACTGAAGATAGCCGGATCTGACTGGCCTTGATTGCTATTAAATCTGAGAGGGATGTTGTCATTGCCGAGAGAGATGCCGCTATTCTGGCCAGAGATGCTGCTCTTGCTGACAGAGACGCCATTATATTTTAGACCGGGGCGGTTATAGATGCTCATTCTGGGACTGTCAGCCGAGCCACTGCTTTATTGGACCACATCAACATGATGGGGCAGTAGATTGCAGGGGATGCTGATGCTTCAGATCTATCCACCACTTTATCCATCCTACTTCAGCTAGTTTCAGATTTGTAGATTATTTTATTTCCTGCATAGACTATGTTAGTTTCATCGGTTATCGAAAGAGAAATCTTGTAATAAAATGACTTATATATACAGACATGCATTTAAATTTAGTCATTTTCCCTTTTTGTCGTATTGTTGCCTTTCATTGGATCCTCATTTTATCCAGTTGACCACGATTTTGACATTTTGCTTTCTTTCTCTTCTCAAGTCTTGATGGAGATCTGACAGATATTGTCGTACCCCTGTCGATTTCATTGGATTGGGTCTTAGATTTTGGGATAACTGTCTGGTTGGATCAGGGTTATGTCATTTGGGATGAAGCTGGTTAGGCGGCTGGTTTCGGGAAGGTTTTGAGGGTGTAGGAAGGTTTATCTGGCTGTCGGGAAATGGTTCTGTTTAAGGAAAGGATTATTTTTAATGGATCGGACCGTGCCGTGACGGCTGCCTACGTACCCCCACAAGTTAGGAGATCAGGTCCTACGTAGTTCGCTTCTCAAAGAAAAAGGGGAACTGATGATTCAAGCATAGAACCGCTTCACCGAGTCGGAATTGAGAGGCTGTGGAAATATCTCACCATCCATTTCTTGCAATATGAGGGCTACTCCGGATAGCACTTTCTTAATCACAAATGGTCCTTCCCAGTTCAGGGCAAACTTCCCCTTGGCTTCGTCTTGACAAGGCATGACTCTTTTTAGCACCAAATCATTTTCCTTGAACTTCCGAGGTCTTATCCTTTTGTCGTATGATCGAGAGATCCTTTGTTGATATAACTGACCGTGCCAAACAGCAGCCACCCTCCTTTCATCAATTAGGGCCAATTGGTCGTATCGACTTTGCATCCAATCCTCCTCGCTTATCTGAGCATCGATCACTATTCTGAGGGACGCCATCTCAACCTCAATTGGCAGAACGGCCTCCATTCCATACACCAAAGCGTAAGGGGTTGCCCCTGTAGAAGTACGCGTTGACGTTCGATATGCTAGCAGGGTGAGGGGTAACAGATCCGGCCATCCCCGATGATTAGCAGACATTTTCGCCATGATCTTCTTGATATTCTTATTTGCAACCTCCACTGCCCCATTCATCTTAGGACGGTAAATGACGGAATTGAGGTGTTTGATCTTAAATTGGTCGCACAATCCCTTCATGAGGGCGTTGTTCAAATTCTTGGCATTGTCGGAGACCAAAACCTCAGGTTGCCCGTATCGACAAATGACATTATTCCTGATGAAACCGACGATGACCTCCTGAGTTACTTTGGGGAAAGAAGCTGCTTCTACCCATTTGGTGAAGTAATCTATCATGACGAAAATGAATCGGTGCCCGTTGCTTGCTTTGGGCTCTATTGGTCCGATTACATCCATTCCCCACATTGAAAATGGCCACGGGGAAGTTATACAGTGCAGTTCATTGGGAGGCATATGGATCACATTACTGTGCGCCTGGCATTGGTAACACCGTTTGACATGATCGTCGCAGTCGGCTTTTAGTGTTAACCAATAATGCCCCGTTCTCAGGATCTTTTTGGCCAGCATCGGTCCACTCATGTGTGGCCCACACATTCCACCATGTATTTTGTTCATAATCCTTTGGGCCTGTGCCTCATCTATGCATTGTAACAGTCCCAACCAAGCATCCCTCTTGTAGAGTGAATCCCCACTCAGGTAAAACTTCACTGCCATCTTTTGAATTCTCATCCTCTCAGCTCGGCTCGCCTGGTCGGGAATGGATCTATCCCTCAGGTACTCCCTTATATCGTGATACCAAGGGTGCTTTGGCAGAACCACCTCGTCTGATAATACTACAACATGTTCCTCGTATGTCGGGGTATATTGCACTGCTATCTCAATCTGTGGAACGTCCCTGCTCTTGATTACGTGGATTAAGGAAGCCAGAGTTGCCAATGCATCGGCAAAATCATTCCGTCCACGGGGGATATGTCGGAAAACGATATCTTCGAATTCTTGCATCAATTGGATAACACAACGATGGTATGGAAGTAACCGGAGCTCTTTGGTGTTATACACCCCGATCGCCTGTCTGATTACCAGTTCTGAATCCCCAAACACCGCTAATCTCTTCACTCCCATATCGCGGGCAAAACGGAGTCCCAATATACACCCCTCGTAGTCAGCTGTATTGTTTGAATTACTGAACTGCAATTTAGTAGCCACGGGGCATTGCTCTCCGGTGATAGAGACCAGTACTGCTCCGGCTCCTGCCCCCTCAGCATTCATGGCACCATCAAAATACAGCTTCCAGAACTGCCCCTCATCATCACATTTCGTTTGTGATACCCAAAATATATCTTCGCCCGGCAGAGGAGTTTCTAACGGCTCCATCCCTCCTGACGGGGTTTCCGCCAACTGATCTGCAATTCCCTGCCCTTTCATGGCTTTCTGAGTTACGTACACCATGTCGAACTGTTGTAAGATTAACTGCCATCTTGACAGTCGATAGTTCAGCATGGGCCTTTCAAAGATATATTTCAAGGGATCCATCCTCGATATCAGGTACGTGGTATGCCCATGGAGGTAGTGCTGTAATCTCCCTGCAGCCCAGGCCAGAGCACAACAGGTCTTCTCGATGGGAGTGTAATTCTGTTCACATTGGCTAAATCTCTTGCTAAGGTAATAGATGGTCTGCTCTTTACCTGTTTCATTTTTCTGTCCCAGTATACATCCCATCGTGATGGCATTGACCGATATATACATAAACAGAGGGATCCCATCCTTCGGGGGTACCAGCACTGGTGCCTCTGTCAGTTACTTTTTAATGGTCTGAAAAGCCTTCTGACATTGCTCATTCCATTCTTGGGAAGTACCTTTCCTTAATAATTTGAAAATTGGCTCGCATTTAGTCGTCAAGTGGGATATAAAACGGCTGATGAAGTTTTTTCTTCCGAGGAATCCTCTTATCTCCTTCTCTGTGTGAGGTGCTGGCATGTCCACAATGGCCTTAATCTTTGTTAGATCCAACTCAATGCCTCGATCACTAACCAGGAATCCCAAGAGCTTACCCGACTGCACTCCGAAAGCACACTTTGCTGGATTGAGCTTCAAATTATACTTTCTGAGCCGATCGAATAGCTTTTTAAGATGAGTTATATGGTCAGATTCTACCCTTGACTTCACGATAATGTCATCCACGTAGACCTCTATCTCCTTATGCATCATGTCGTGGAACAGGGCCATCATGGCTCTTTGATAAGTAGCCCCCGCGTTTGTGAGACTAAAAGCCAATCGTCTATAGCAGAAGGTGCCCCAAGGGGTGATGAACGCGGTCTTTTCCCGATCTTCCTCCGCCACCATTATCTGATGATACCCCGCAAAGCAATCCACAAAAGAGTACATCTCGTACTGGGCTGTGTTATCCACCAGGATGTGTATGAAAGGCACCGGGAAGTTATCCTTGAGACTGGCCTTGTTTAGATCTCTGTAGTCTACACATATCCTCACCTTCCCTCCAGGCTTAGCTACTGGGACTACATTGGACAACCATGTTTGGATATCACTGGTTTCATGGTCCAATTGTCGACGACAAGGTCAGATGAAATGCGTTGGATAAAAGGTGGCTTCACATCGGACACTTCCCCGATGATTACTGCTACGTCGCCTGAGTCCCTCTTCCTATCTTCTCCATGAATAATTAGCCCTGCCCAATCGATGATAGGCACACCTTGTTGGGCTCCCGGTGGCGTGACAACATCCGTCCCCTCTCCATTGCTTGTTAATTGTCCGGGGATATAGCACCTGGTTTCAAACTTTTGCGCGACCTCCTGTAGGAAACTTTCCCTCTTGGTCAACTCATCACTTGCGGGGGTTAATTCTTCATCCCCTGACTCAATCATAGGCTCGCTAGTCCCCTGCTCATTATTGACCTTGGTCACCGAACTGCCAGCCAGTCGAATCGGGGCCACGCCCTGCCGGTGTCTCCGTGTTATGCCTTCATGATATCCCAACCCTGCTTTACCTATCTGATGGGGTAGTTGAATGGGCTCGGTGATTCCTTGGCTACTCTTTCCTAACCCCTGTCCAGGATGGAATTTCATTTTCATCATTTCTTTTGCAACGAAGGTAAGTTCTAGAGAGACCTTAGGTTTCACGGTTGGGGCTCCCAGGCATCTATAGTGGGGAGTGCTGATTTCCAGCGCCTGAAAACTGGCAGGTGCCGCCGACTCGTCCACATTAATCACTGGTAGGCCATTCCTGGGAGGAGAAGGGTCATCACATTCTGCCGAGATCGTTACCAAATTCCCGTCGATGATTAGTTTGATTTGTTAGTGTAGCGTGGAAGGAACTGCCCCGGCCATGTGTATCCACGGCCTTCCCAATAACAGGTTATAACTGGCTGCAATGTCTAGGACTTGGAAAGAGATATCAAAAGTACAAGGTCCTATTTCCACCGGCAATTCTATCTCTCCAATTGTATCCCTCCGGGAACCATCGAAGGCTCGCACCACTACATGACTGGCCCGTAGGCGCTTGGGATTGATGTTCATCTTCTGCAATGTGCTGAGGGGACATATATTCAACGCCAATCCCCCATCAATCAGCACCCCATTCATGATATAACCTGAGGAGATTACCGCAATATGTAGCAGTTTTCGATGCCCTCTTCCTCTTTGGGGATATCGTCATCTGTAAATGAGATCACATCACTCTCTAACAGGTGGTCCACGAGATGGCCGAAACCTTCCTTGCTAATTTCTTTGGGAACGTATGCCTCCTCCAGGACTTTCGCCAGGGTTTTGCAGTGATCATTGGACGATAACACTAAGTCCATGATTGATGTCAGGGTCGACTCCTCATTTAAAATTTGGACCCCTCTTGCTTCCGGATGATCCATCTTCCTCAAGAATTTCATGGCTCTCTCCTCGGATATCTCTTCATTTTTCTTCTTTTGGCTTTCAAGGACTCGCCCGGGAAGATATAAGGGATTCCCTTTTGTTGTCGCAGAAGCACAACTGGCCGCTTCCTCTGACACCCCCCCATAATTCCATGGTACCGTCTTTAGACAGCTGACAGGGATTTGCGGTCTCGCTGCAAGGATGAGGTGTTTCGGAGCTGCCAACTTGACAGGTCCCTCCGTGGTATTTCTACTTACACCCATCAACCTAATGGGCGCTCCTCGTGCACTTCCGTGATCACTTATCATGTTGATCATTTCCTCAATTTTCTTCACATAGTTCAGCCTTGACGGCCCCTCGGCTTTACTGGCCTCCGCCACATTGACCCCCCCTCCATCATGCCTTGTCAGGGGATTGACCTTAACATTTGGGGAGTCTAGCTGTTCCACCACAATTTCCCCACTATCAATCAAGTTCTGAATTCTGTGCTTTAGCGTCCAACAGTCCTGGGTATCATGACCAGGGGATCGTGAGTGGTATGCGCATCGCTTGCTTGGGTCAAACCATCTTCCCTTCGGGTCACTTGGGGGTGCCAAATCGACTATCTTCTTTTGAGCTATCAATACCGCTAAAATCCGCTCAAGAGGATCCCCGAGTGGGGTGAATACTCGATTTTGCGAGGCCTCGAATCTCCTTCGCCCTTCCGCCCTCTGATCAGTGAAGTTAAGCTGTCGGGATAGCCCACTCTCTGCACCTGTACTGGAAGATTGTTTTCTGCCTTTCTAGGTGACCCCTGAAGGATGAGGGAAACATCCTCCTCCTTTTTCTTTTGCACCCTACGGGAAGTGCTGCCATAATTTCCACTCTGTATTTGTTCTGCAGCCGTTTCCAAAACCGTGAAATCCCGAATCTTACCAGACTTCAAACCCATATCCACCATTTCTCCGTGTTTAATCATCTCGGCAAAAGGCCTACCAATCCCTGATATAACCCGCTCATAATAAGGGGCCTCTTGAATATCTACGAAGGTCATCACCATCTCCGACTCGCTCATCGGGGGATTCACCTGTGCGGCCATACCCCTCCATCGTTGTGCATAATCCTTGAAGGATTCCCTGGGTTGCTTCTTAACTTTTGTCATTTGGTATCTATCAGGGACCATTTGTGCTTGGAAGCTATACTGTGTTAAGAAGGTGTGGGCCAATTCCTCCCAATTGTGGATCCGGGCATTGTCAAGACGGGCATACCAGATTCTCGCTTCTCCCGTCAAACTCTTTTGAAAAAGTTGCATCCTTAGACCCTCGTCTTCTGCATAAGATCCCAGCTCCCCAATGTAGATTTTCAGATGGGTATAAGGATCCCCCTTACCATTGTATTTCTCAAATTCGGGAATTTTAAATTTCTCCGGGTATCTGGTTCCGGGGAAAACACATAGATCCGAATAATTAACCCTGCCTAGGGACCCTATGCCTTTCATAGATTGGATAGTTTCCTCCATTTGTTTCATTTTCTTTCGCAGGTCATCCGTATCTCCCTCTTCCGGGATAGTAATCATTGTTTTGTTAGGTACGGGAATGGCCTTTGGGACGACTGGCTCGCCCTTAGGTTGGGGTGGGTCCTCTTTAGGTGGATCTTGTCGAGGTATCAATTATTCCTTCAGCATTATGGCCATCTCCAACATCTGTTTTTTAAAGTCATCAAATTCCTCCCTAGATATGGAACCAGGATTAGTAGGTGGGAGATTAGCCATTTCAGATGTAGAGTCTTAGGCCCTTTTAGACTGCGAACGGGTTTGAGGAGCAATCCTACAGAAACAACGGTTCGAAGTTTAGTCCTGGGCAATGAGAGGATATGGATGCATGCTAAAGCTGTAATTTTTTGTGTTTTGGGTTTTTTAATCTTTCTCTGCAAAACAACACGTTAGCGATCCCTTATTGCAATAATAAATGCTAGATTCGACTTTATTATGCTTCCCCAGCTGTTCCCTGCAAAACATAGAGGTTAGTAATCTCTTTTGACAACAGGGGGGCATATATGAACATTGAATGTGATCATGACATTTATACGCGCGAATGTAAAAGGGCATGAAGAGACTTTTCCTGCGTTGGGTTAATCTGAGGCTGACCTATCCTAGGGTTACTCTCACGGGCTTTTCGGCATGAAGGTCCCCAAATCTTCGCAATCTACTCGTCTGAGTCCTTTCGATTGGAGCGGATTTGGGTGGTGCGTTTCCTGAGCCATCTCCGGGGAGCAGCCCCTTCGAGTCCAGTAATAAGCAACCGACAGGTTCGCCTCAGGAGGAGGTACATTCTCAACATACATTCACATTCATCGTCCTCACCGTATGCAAATGATTACTTTAAAGTAAAGCCATTCCATTCAATCCATCATTTATTTGGGAAAAACATACATTCACACAACAAAAGCACAAAAGATCGAAATATCGCACGCACACACATATTCATGAATTTTTAAAGGATAGGATAGCATCAAGGTTTTAACACGGCTTAAGCCCTCTAATAGCTCCCCAGCAAAGTCGCCAGCTGTCGACGCCGGTTTTTCGTCTTTTCCGATTTTAGCCTTTTGATTGAATGATTTTTGGAAAAGGTCGGCATTAATGTCGACGGGGTTTTGAAATATCGTTTTTTTTTTGATGAGCCAATTAACCAGAGTCGCCAGTTGGTATATTTGAAATGGATGTACCAACTCATCCGAGTTTTCATTTTTATATAAATCGATGGCTCATACGTGACTCCGAATTAATTGGTCTGCAAACCGAGATTCATAGAGTTCGGGGGCTTGCTTAAGCGAGGGGAAGGTGTTAGGCACCCCCCGACTACCGTGAAACACGGTTACCGTAACCTTGATACTTTCCTATCCTATAATTCATGAAATGTGTATGTGTGCGTGTGTGTGTGTGCCTAATGAATGTTGTGGTGAGTTTTGTATAAAAAAGGAATTCTTTTTGGTGTTTTATGAAAGAGACGTGTTTTATTTTGAGAGTGCTTTAGAATGTCTTTTGGCCTATACGAGAAAGCTTTATTTCTTTATGAGAAAGGTTTGATTTTAATTGGCAAAAGCTATGAGATTTTTTCATTAAGTGTTGTTTTGGCAAAACAGGAATTTGTTAAACCTTAGCCAAAATAGGAATCGAGATTTATACGTTCCTTTCATAAATGATGGGTAATTTCTAGGATCTCTTTCACCCTATGTATTAAGGTTTAGTAAAACGTTTATTTCTTTTTATAAAACCATTTTTCGTGACATTTGGAAACAACTTCTCTTTAGCTTTCTCGTAAAATAGGAATCGACTTTCATTAGCATTTCCAATTCTTAGCCTCGTGATGCTAATATCCTACTTTGATTGATTTTAGAAAAATCTTTATTGTTTTGGCTTTGAAATATTTTGTTTGGTGTTACAAATCAAGTTAAACATCAAAACGCGTAGGGGGCTATTCACAGGCATGTAAGCCATCAAAATACCCCCGAACGCCAACAATCACATATTTTACTACTATGGGGCCTTAAACCTGATTCTCGCCTTGGCGTCGTTTTAAGGCCCGACGATTACATGTTACAAAAAAATGAGCACCTTGAATCTATTACACACATCAAAAACGTCCATCATCGGATTTGGAACACGGGGTCGCGTTCCTAGGCTCACACCCGAGATTGTTACATGCCCACAAAATGAATACTACAAAACTAACCAACACGGATTTGCCTAATACACCATGATATCCGAAAATGATAATCTAAATAAATTACGCCCAATAAATCACCATAAACAAGCTAGAAATTTCACCAATTGGATATCCTCGGGTTATTAGGAAGAATTTTGTTCCGATGGAACCCTCACTAATAATCCCTAATCCATGATTGTTCAACAATATACATGAAAATTACATTTAATTTAACCAAATGATATGATGGAAACTACAAACATAAGGAGATTTTCACCGTGCAAATGAGATCAAAGTGGATGTAAACTTGTGTATTTGAATAGAGAAGAAGTGTATGTAATACAATTAAATCAAAAGAAATTATTCCTCTATTTTTTTCTCCCTTTTTCTCCTATTTTGTTGCAAATCTATGCTATTTTTCCCTCAATTCCCGAGCTTTGCTGCTATTGTTTCTCTCCTCTCTCCGATCTGCCAACTCTCCCTGCCTCCGTCTGTCTGAATGAATGAAGGAAATGGCTGAAGTAGGCTGGCTAAGCCCAGCCGCAGATTGATCTGCGGCTGGCCGCAGATCAATCTGCGGCTGGCTTTAGCCCGCCATCCACTCAGCACGCCATGCACTTTAATTATTTAATTCTCCTCGGTTTCCGCACCGCACCTCGATTCTAGCGTCGTGCTGTCGATTTTCGCCGAAAGGCTGGTATTTTGCAGTCCGGGAATTACTGTGAGACGTGACACATTATTCGGGAATGCTCATTTCGGATGGCCCTGTTGTCACGTCGGTTTTGACTGCAAATTGTCGTGGTGGCGTCGAGTGTTTGAACTTGTGCCCATTCTTCGCTCCCGCAGGCCGGTTCAATTGACGATTTTGCCCTCCTGTCACGGTTAGCATAGGAACGCAAAATTTGGGTGTCTACAATGTGTTTTTACTTTGTTTTGTAGGAATTGAAATAAAAGTCCTTGGGATCAATGCGTTTTCGGCGTGAATTTGACATTTCAGCTGCTTGTTTCTCAATTTCACCCATGTTTCAATCCGAATCTCTCAAACCTCAAAGAACGAAAGTTGTAGATTTTGATTTTAGCTTTCCAGAACATCTTGAATCATCCAATTTGAAGTTCGTATGAGAGAGTTATGGTCATTTTACCGTCGGATTTGACATGGATTTTACGCAGCAGTTGCTTCGGGCTCAATTTGAGCCTTGCTACGGCCTGTATCTCGTCAAGATCCAGGTATGAAAGTTGTATCTCAGCGTTCCGTAGCCTCTTGAATCGTCTAAATCCGAGTTTAGACAAAGAAGTTATGGCCATTTTACCTGAGCTCGCCGGGGCGGGAATTTCCTACATAAATTCCTCGCCAGGGCGAGAAAACGTAGGCCAAAATCCTCGCCGGGGCAAGCTCGCCTGTAGCAAAAAGCTAAAATGTCCGGGATTTTGGTCTATTTTGGTGTGCTAAGCTAGGTTAGGCATCCAGGGACTTATATCAGCTCATAGAGGCACGAAATAGGCATCAATGGTAGATAGAAATCAACAACTGTAGGGAGAGGAGGCTACACAATTCATCAAATTAGAGGGCCAAAGTGATAAAATCAAGGTAAATCAAGCAAGGCCAAGGAGCTAAAGCATCAAGGATTGCAAAACCATGGACGAGAAGCTAGGGTTCATCATCAATCCATCAAACATCATATGAAAATCTGCAAAAGTGGTTTTATCTCTAATTTTCCCTTCTATTTTGTAATCCAACATGATGTATAAATTGAATATGATGTTATTTGTAGTTACCATGACCTAGAACTTATTTTCTAAGATTTCAATGGAACCCAATACATAGTTTGAATTGAATGCTCTCTCTTTGATGTTGGTTAATTATTTGTGATTGGATATCATAATTTGTGCTTTATATATTAATTACCTAGCTAGTAATTACCTTGGAAACTTATATGGAATTGAGAGAGGAAGTATAGGTTGAGACCTTGTTATGATATCATGTGAAAATTAGATATTCCTATGGGTAATTTATGAAATGAAGTGACGTGTGTTTTATTTATTACCCTCATGAATGGATAATTTGATTGTATTTAGGATAGACATATACCTAAATACCACATGTATCCATTGGAGAGTCCATGCTTAATGACTTCTATTGCGAAAGTTGGTAATTGATGGAGTAGTTAATGAGGTTTCGTGACATACACCTTACTAATTGTTCTTGATATGAGAATCTTGCTAGTGTGTAGAATAGAGATATATCTATACACCATAATGGGGAATACGTATTTGACCATCGAGAGAGGCTTAGACATACTTGTGATTTCTCGGGTAACAATCCTTGTGATTTAACTAGTTGAAAAGAGAGAGTTAGGATATTCAAGTGAAGTGTTGTGGGAAATTGTGTTCTTAGACTTGTTAATATTTGATCTCATTATCTTAATGCTTTCCATAGTTCTTTGATTATTTGTTATCTTCGTTATTGCAAAACAACAAAAACAATTATCGTTTGTTTAAATAAGATTGAGATGATAAAAGATTAGTATTTGGAAAAGATTAGTAATAATTCCGCATGGGATCGATACTTTACTTACTCTTTATTACTTGTTGACCGCGTATACTTGCGCGTATTTGTCATTATATTAATCGGACAACAAGTTTTTGGCGTCGTTGCCAGGGAATTATTTTTTTAGTATTTTTCTAATCTTAATTATAATCAAATTGATCTTAATTTAAACTTGTATATAAATTTATTTTTACTTAATTTTAACATTTTTCTGTTTTGATGCTTCACGGGGTACACCATGGATGATTTTGCTCATCAATGGTCGTACATGAGTATGACTCGACCAAGGGAAACTGGGATTGATGGACTCAATGCACTTTCTACATTGTCAGCACAATTTGAAACACTATCGAGGAAGTTGGATGCCTTAGTAGCTGAGAGCACTCAAGGTATAACAGTTACTTGTGATTATTGTGCTAACAATCACCCGAGTCATCAATGCACCGTTAGTTTTGGACCGGTATATTACGGTGGTGTTTACTTCAATAACTATGCTTATCCCGATTATCACCAAAATTGGGGGTATCACTCGGATACTACATGGAGCTACAATTATGATGATCAATGTTATGCTCCAAGCCCATCATACACTCTTGAATCTCAGAATCAAGCTCCTACTCAAGAAGAAAGAATGTCAAAATTTGAGGAACTTGTGTCCAAGATCATGGCTTCGAATGAGGAGATATTGAAAAGTCAGAAAATGTCGATTCAAAATCTTGAGAACCAAGTGGGACAGCTTGTCATTGCCTTCAATAATAACTATCAAGAAGAATGGCCCAATGACATGGTTCCTCGTGGGATCGATACTTTACTTACTCTTTATTACTTGTTGACCGTGTATACTTACGCGTATTTGTCATTATATTAATCGGACAACAATTAGTAAATCCGGATAGATTAGTACATATGTTTCTTGCTCTTAGGAAGAGGATGATTGATCTCATAATCATTTGTGTGGAGACACTAAAGCAAGTATGTAGGTGCTTATTGGAGAATAAGTACACTGAACATGGCTCGCTAAGGAATACCTAATGGAGTTTTACTCACCTATCAATAGGAATTCCTCTAGTGATAGTACTACAAGTGATCCTTGGACTTGAGATCATCATAGTATCTTGTGTATGATGAGTTATACTTTGACATGTCCCTTAAGACCTTTAGGGTATATCAAAGGGTATGATTGGGTATAATGAGTTGTACATGGAGATAGGTGAATGATCGACAAAGAATCTACCACGTCTAGTAAAAGATGTCAATGTCCTATGTGATTCGATAAATGACAACTCAGTAGTCCTTGGCCAAGGCAGAATGAATTTAGAAAGGAGTTTCTAATTTGCATTAATTAGAGTTGTGCATTTATGAATCGAAATACATATAATTAAATAAAATAAGCTTTGACAGTAAATCCATGTCTTATATTTAATTGGGACATTGTATGGTAGAAGGATTGAATTGTACAGTAACTATGCACGGAAAGGTTCTTTTGAGATTAATGTCGAAATCTATATTATTTGGAAAGTCGTTGATCGCTAAGGGGGCTTACCCTTATTGTAGAATAAATATTATTTATTTAAATGAATTAAATAATTTAATTTATTTATTTAAATAAGATTAGAATTATTCTAATTGATTTATTCACAACCGGTTTAATATGGAGAACCTAAAGGGTCACACCGCAAAAGGAAAATATTTATTTAAGAAGTAAATGACATGATTGTAATAATAAGCTAAGTGTATTTAATTTAGTCTATGGAGATAGAATAAATTAAATAGCTTAATATTTATTATTTAATATTTTGGAAATATTAAATATAAATTAATAAGAGGAGTCTTATTATTATTATTATTATTACTATTACTATTATTTAATTCCTAATAGGGATTGAGAATTAATTAATAGAAGTACTCTCACATGAATTCCTAATTAGATTAGGAGCATAATTAATTAAAGGAGTTTAATTATAATAGAAACTTAATCCTAAATAGTTTAGGGAAGGGTTATTCCTACATCTATAAATAAGAGGGGTCTTATCATAGATTAGGGTTACAAACTCTTGCATAAGAATTATGGAGAGTACTTACAATTTCTATAGAGATAGAAACTAGGGTTTTGCCAACACCCATCTTCTTGAACAAGTATTATTCCTTGGTGGATTACCTCTAGAGGCCAAACACTTGGGTGGTTAACGTTGATCAAAGGAAGGAATTTAATTGGTGGAATTCAAGGAGAACGCGAAGGAATTGGAGGTGAACTTGTACCTGAGGTAGCTACAATTCTACAAGGGTATAATTCTTATTCTCCATCTCTTTCGTTTAATTAATAATTGTGCATAAAGAAAGATCATGGTGATGGTTTGTATAAAATTTTAAAATCTGATTTTATTGCGCTTCCGCTTTATTTGTGTAATTTGATTACATGTTCGCGTTATACAAACCTAACAAATTGAACATCAATTTTATACCTATAAGCCATATATGAAAGTAAAACACTGTAAAAACCAAAACTCTATTTTAAAGCATGCTTTCATGGATTAATTCCTTCAAATTGGTTTGTAAATATCATATAATCACTAATACATGCATATTATCAATTACAACCAAGTAATTCATGCATTAAGTAAATAAATTCACATACAGGGGAGTAAAAACCATATACAGTGAAGAATTTCTAACCAAATTTAAAAAGAATTATACCTTTAAGCTACACAAAGATGATTCCTTAGCTTTAGTAATCGTCTTCCTCTTGATTCTCTCAATACTTCTCTCTCTAAATTACAGAGAACTAATCCTCTCAATTTTTATTCTCTCGCAAAAGCTTTGTTCCTTCATCCTTAGACTTAGAAAATAACTGATAATTTGTTTTTTTTAACGTAACTTGATTTTAATTAGTCAGTTGTAAAAACAAAGGGTTAAACCATGTTTGGCAAACCCAAATAAAAAAAAATAGAACTTCAAAAGCCACAAAGCCTTGTTTGGTTGAACCAAAACAAAATAAACCATTTTTACCAACCAAGGGTCACAAGGCCTTATTTGGTTTAGCTAAAATAAAAATCCTTTTTCCATTTATTTTAATAGCCTATTATACCATATAGTTTCATTGTCACACTTCCAATTTTTAAAAAACCCATTATTAAATGAATTCAACTAAACCCTACTAATTTAATTATAACTTTTATTTGACAATATTACCAAATAAATTATTTTATTCAAATAAATCCTTTATTCAAATAAATTATTTATTCATCTAATTTAATTATTAAATTAAATTAGAATAAACACATCAAATCACATTCAAATAACAATTCACATAATTACACTTAAAATAAATTACTCCACAATAACTTTATCAATTATTTATTTTACTCAATAAATAAATTAACAAAAATATTTATTTAACTTAATAAATATTTTATTTATTCACAAAAATTACATTCGTTACAGGTTTGTCACAACATTTTACGCTCGAATAAACAATATATGAATAATGATTCATTTCTTAAGTTATGCTGAATAAGAAGCAATTAATAACTTCACAATAACTGATAGCAAGATGTAATAGACTTGCTTAAATGTAACAAGGTTAGAAGACTTGCACGTGCGTAGCACGTTAAGTTCAAGCTGTTTATCTGTGACGCCCCCAAATTCGGGTCTCCGAATACCCGGATCTGGTCATCACGATCCAATACAATCATTCACCTCTAACAACATATGATATCTAAAAGTGCGGAATATATAAACATACGTTGTTCTTTTAAGGTGTTACTAGTCCCAGAATACAAATAACCTAAATCAAGTACATCAACCCATACCCTAAATAACTATTAGGGTTTAAATTACATGAACAGTAATTAAATTACACATGATTATAAAGTCTGCTACAAGGAATCTATTGTTTCATCTTTTCTTTTCCTTTGTTCTTCCCTGAAGTCTCGGGTTTTGCTGCAATAAAGTCATGATATAGCAAGAATGAGCAACGAGTTTGCCCAGCAAGTTTAAAGTACAACAATAAAGATATATCATGATGAAGGGGTATTAAAGGGATTGCAACAATAGAATAATCAGAAGCAAGAACATTAAATGCTTTTAGAACAAATGATAGTCAAATAGACTTTGAACGATAACTTCCAGAGGAGTCAATAGCTGGTTGACCCTCTGGTTACTGGCTACAGAATAACGTACTTGAGGGGATCAGCTCGCGTTACCCTATGTATATGCATAACATTTTAATTCTGCTATTTGTACCTTATATACGGTTACGTGGGGTACTCCCCTATAAATAAAGGGGTGTTCATACAGTCTAAGAATCCTTACCATTGATTGGTTCGGATAGCTTTTATAAAACTTCACATAATTGTCTGACCGAACAAGGGTTCAGACTCAACCATGAATGGTTTGCAGATTTCTGAATTTAATATACGAATTCAAAATGCACGAATGTCAACAATATATAGATGTGGAATAACTTTGAAAGTAATTAGACCACTTAAAGCATGCTTGGAAATAAAATTCAAGCTTAAGAAATAATTTGCAATAATATATACCTTTTTGCACGAATAGAACAATGCATAAGGTTTAAAAGCTTGCTCAATGTAAAGATTGAGTAAAAGAGCTTGCAGAAATGTAAGAAGTTTAGGGTTAGGAATTTGCAGAAATCAAAGTTCGGGATAGAGGACTTGCCTGTTCGCTCAGCTACAGATAAATTCTAGCTTTAATTACTCGACCGTGAATAACCTATCAGTTGGTAGAATTGGTTTATCCATTAGCATTGCGTAATTATACCCACTTATGCTATCCATTTAGCAGATAAGTAATTCACCGAACTCAATTACTACCTAGCCATCAGCTAACAAAATTTAATGACCTCTATTTCTTATTTAAACAGATAATAATCAATCAGGGTCACTTATCATTTGAATACTCCAATTATTACCTTTAATAGTATCTAGGTACGATTTAACAAACTTTATTAATTAACTATAAATTTATTTTGGTTTAGAGATGACAGAAACCATTGATCATTTTATTCAGTTTTACTCTTAATTACCATTACCTTAGGGGTAATTTAGTAATTATTATACTTGTTCTTTATTCATTAATTAAGGTATAACTTTACACCCACTTAATTATTATTAACTATTAATATCTCTGCTAAGTGTTTATTTATCTTTATTTATTAAGGTCCAAAAATAATTAACTTATTAATTTCCCTCATACTTAATCATCATTTCATTGATGATTAAGTACTTACCATCCTTATTATTTAGTAACTTATTCATATTCAATTATTATTATTATTATTAAACATTTATTACCTTTATTTATTATTTAATAATAAATAATTATTCTATTAACTTTATTCATATTTAATTATTATTATTATTAAATAATAATTAAAATATTATTATCTTTATTTATTATTTAATAATAAATAATAAATAATTATTCTATTAAACTTTATTCATATTTAATTATTATTATTATTAAATAATAATTAAATATTTATTATCTTTATTTATTATTTAATAATAAATAATAAATAATTATTCTATTAACTTTATTTCATATTTTAATTATTATTAATAAATAATAATTAAATATTTATTATCTTTATTTATTATTTAATAATAAATAATAAATAATTATTCTATTAACTTTATTCATATTTAATTATTATTATTATTAAATAATAATTAAATATTTATTATCTTTATTTATTATTTAATAATAAATAATAAATAATTATTCTATTAACTTTATTCATAATTTAATTATTATTATTTATTAAATAATAATTAAATATTTATTATCTTTATTTATTATTTAATAATAAATAATAAATAATTATTCTATTAACTTTATTCATATTTAATTATTATTATTATTAAATAATAATTAAATATTTATTATCTTTATTTATTATTTAATAATAAATAATAAATAATTATTCTATTAACTTTATTCATATTTAATTATTATTATTATTATTAAATAATAATTAAATATTTATTATCTTTATTGAAAATAATTAAACACTTTATTAATCTTATTTATTAACGTAATACCAATTAATTTGCATTATTGACTTAACTTAATTACCCATTTTAAGTAAGCCAATACTTGCACAGTTGATTAACAATGTGACAACCATTTGACTCCATAAAACAAATGAATTACAAAACCAATTTCCCAAAATAAAGTCAAGACAGTTAAATGGTTTACAGGAATAAACATCCCAATATAGAGAACAACCTAATCCAATAACAGTTTCTTAGTTGAAGGAGCCAACACAATATAATTCTACTATCTGTGTAAACCTCACCATAGTACAGTCCCAAAATCAGGGAAACAGCACAATCCCAGGTTTCTTAATCCAACGAACCAACAAAACACAAGCAACTAATATTTGATTTCGTAATATATGTTGCTAGCAAGACAAACCATACAAAAGAGATACCAAAACCTAGGTTAGGCATAAAACCGAAACACATACCAGGCATTCTAAGCCACAACATTAGCATAACTGTTATACACCATCACGTTACCGAACCAATTTGGTTCTTCAATTACAGATTCCCAGCACAGAAAGAAAAGAAAATTACAAACAACATCAACCCAAAGGTGTTATACAAGCCAGCACAAGTTATTATACAATCAACCCAACACATTGCATATTACCCAACACAAACTGGAAAATTTTAACCACCCAACACAGTCGCTATTTATACCTTGGTGTAGATTGAATTGCCTGTCTCCTTCTTCTCCCAAAATAATTAACGAAGCCGGTGGACATTTCACGGCTAGTTTCCCCTGCTCCCTTTTCTTCTCTGCAATTCCTCTCTCTCTAATTTGAAACCCTAAATTTTCTAATTTAGCACTCACAAGCAGAGGAATCGGCAGCTTCGGCTTAGGGTTTGGGGCTCAATTTATAGAAATTGGTTTACCCCAATTTGCTGGGTATTACCTCAATTGCACGAGCCGTTAACCTTCGGGTAGAGGGAGGTAGCGACTGATGGTCCTTATCAGTCCCCAGCTGGGTTCAGCCGCCCCTCGAGCCTTGCGTTCCCACAAGTCACTTCGCCCGGTCACCTTGTTGTCCTTTGGTCCCTTCGACCGCCCGCTTGGTCCTTGCCCGTTTCCAGCCGTGCCGCCGGTCCTCTCACGCCACCGAGCTGTCAATCGCCCCCTTTTTCCCGCTCCCGTTAGCTCCGTTTGATTGAGAGGCTGGGACTGATGTGAGGGGGTTAGGCGTGGGTAGACCCGGCACCCCTATTCCCCCTCCCACCTATTGCCGGCGATTGACACCTTCTCTCCCTCTCGTTGCGTCTGGTTTTGGTTTTCCCCCAAATTGATATGTCTATCTGAACCCTCCCAAACAAATTTACCGGCTGCTCAAAAGGACCCAAGCCGTTGCAATGGTTTGATTTGGCTAAAAGAGGAGATGGGTTTGGGTTGGCTGGAAAACTTTGGGCTCAACCCAATAGGGTTGGGCCGGTTGATTTTTAGTAGAGAAATGGCCCAAAAAGGAAATAAAAAGGAAGATGGTTTCAGCCCATTTGATATTAGGTTAACTTAATTAAAAAGAAATATGACCCACTTAAAATAACATTATGCTTCTAATATTAAATCACTAATTTAATCTAAATAATTAATTATAATATTTATTTCCACAATAATTCCTCATGGCAAATTATTTAAACCCGATAATCGTAAGAATGAATTATTTATTCAAATTCTTTCCAATTTTCTTGCCAACAAAATGTTAAGGTCAACCCATTAATTTATTTCAAACTATTAGTGAGTCCCTTTAAGTCAAAGAAAATTATTGAACCACGTATTTATAAATTTAAATACTACTACCTACATGGATCCAATTAAGTTCGTAAAATTAAATATGATGAATTTATTTATTAAAATAAATTTGATACACTGTTTAAAATTCCTGGACATTACATTATCAACGTTGGGTAGTCTATTTATGTCTATTCATATCAATATTAAACATTAGAATCTATAATAATACTTATCTAATTAAACCAGACAAGTTTCACGAAAGTTCGACGTCGATTCGGTATCTCGGTCCCGACTTTAGACAGCTAAACACATAGGTTGTTCAATAAAACTTCATTTAGAAGCTTAAATATTAGTCTAAATAATTTATTTATTATTTATAACAC
The DNA here is from genome assembly GCA_034770075.1 of Aralia elata. NCBI lineage: Eukaryota > Viridiplantae > Streptophyta > Magnoliopsida > Apiales > Araliaceae > Aralia > Aralia elata. The sequence continues at coordinate 28,070,650 of CM068387.1, forward strand.
TTTTAGAAGCCTAATATTATTTTTAAATAATTCTTATAAGCTTAGAAATATTTTTAAATAATTTTACAAGCTTAGGAATATTTTTAAATGATTTAATTATCATTTAGAATATTTTTAAAACATTAATATATTATTTAAATAATTTATTTATCATTTAGAATAGTTTTACATACTAAAAATATTATTTAAATAATTTATTTATCACTTATAATATTTTTAGAAAGATAGAATATTATTTAAATGATTTATTTTATAATTAATAATATTTTTAGAATTTATTTTATCATTTAAACGAGGTAATTATTATTTATAATAATTTTTAAAACTTAATTTAATATTTAAATGATTTAATTATCATTAATAATATTTTCAAATACTTAGTATATTATTTAAAATAATTTATTTATTATTTATAATAATTTTGAAAAGTCAGTAATATTTTTAAATGATTTAATTATCATTTAAACTAATTTACATACATTAATATCCTTTTTTAAATCATTTATTTAATATATTTATTAAATAATTTAATATTAAATTAAATTAAATAATTATTAAAAATTATATCAGGATATTAAAATTTATTATTTATAATTAAAAAGGAATTTTAATATTTATTTATTAATTATTATGAATTATTTAATATTTATTTATAATTTATTTAATTATTTTTATTAATTTTTATTTAAAACCGTCGCAAAAAGGCTTTAGCGACGGACTGCATAGGACTTTAGGTTTCTGGGAATGAGAAAGGAGAGTGTCGTTAAATGTGTTCTTCATGAAGAATAGTCGGTCATGGTCCAATTGGGACTTTTGACCTCAAATTAAATCCAGCTGGTTAATGTTTTGGTTTTGATTTTTGTTTCTTGTTGTAGCCAACATGGCAGAGTATAACGACATGTATTAGCTTAGGTCATACAACATCATATGATGCTAGATAAATCATGGTTAAACTAGCCTGTTCATGCTGTTCTTGATGTTTCTGGTTGCCCAGAAACAACCTGGTCATGGTCGGTCAACCATGTTTGACCGTTAATAACTTACATGGCCGTTATTGTTTATATGATTTAATGATTCAAAGTTGTAGTATACACGGCATAGAACATGTTCAATCCAAGAAATAACGTTTACAAATATCATATAAGCAAGATTAAAGCCGGTCAAATCTTGTCAGATGTACTTAGAATTTTCTAGGTTGCCTAGAATTCAGCATCCGTGAACGGTCAACGGGTTTTGACCGCTTATATCTTTCATCCTATATATGTGTTTACTATCCTACAAATTGGACATTATTAACAACATAGCATACTACACATACAAACTTTAAAATAGATCAAACGACCAATTTAAGCCGATCAAAATGTCTGACAAAATAGCCTGTTAGACCATTCTGGGTTGCTAAAGTCAGTTCATATTTTTCATCAATTTTGACCATTTAAATGTTATGAATCCTTGTTTGACCAACCCAGATCACTAAATAACATGTTATTACATATCCTTAAATATTTAAACATAACATCTAACAAAGCTTTAAAGATCTAATATAAAATTAGGATTTTTGCACCTTTTTGAGCTACTTTTGATCTGATCTCTTTGATTCTGTTCTTGCAGCTATTGAGGCTTATTATGGCTGGTAATATAAGTGTTTAGGTTTCAAAATTTCGTGGCTTTCAACATCAGAAGGTGGTTATATTTATAGCATTTGCAATTTAGGGTTTCTTTGGTCATTTCTCAAAATTTGCCTCCAAAAATATCTTGCCCATGAACTTGTGCTACTTAATATCTGATCCTAGCCTTATGCTTGTGCTGGAGTGTGTCAAAGTGTGTTGAACACATGCTAGCACACTCCTAGCTCAATTTCTATTGGTTTAAATTTTATTTTTGATTTATTTTCTTACTAATTAAAATTAGATTTTTGCTAATCATGTTTAGGATGTTTAATTAGGTTTAGTAATACCTTAATTAAGGTTATATCATAATTAAAATTTAACATTCCATAATTTAAAGTTTAGATAACCTAATTAGAATTAGGGTTTCATAATTAGGGTTTCATAATTAGGGTTTAGGGTTTCCTAATTCATAAATTAGGGTTTAAATCTTCAATTAGGGTTTTAATATAAGTTCAATGATTCATAATTAATATTATGATTCATTACTTAGAATCTAATTATATCAATTAAGATTCTTGTGTAGTAATTAGGGTTTTGATTTATCAATTCGGACAACTTTTACCAATTAGGGTTTTCAAATTAGGGTTTCTAATTCCGTTTATCATTTTAAACCCTATTTAACTTATTTTAAATTTTTATCAGTTAATATAATAATATATTAACTCCGAAGCACGACAAATCACTTCGTCATTTCCAAGCACGACACAACAACTTACAAAAATAATTTGCCGAGATGCTTCTTGGTGAAATCGTCGGAAGCATGACAAATCATTTTGTCCGTGTAAGCACGACTAAGCAGCTTCGAAAATATTTTTATTTGACCTAATTCTTTAATAAAATATACAATCACATAACACAAAGTCAGAACATGAAATTTCATTTAGTAAGCACATAATTTACATATACAAATCTTATTAGGGTTCGGAATATTACAAGCGCCGCATGAAAGGCTAATTTGGGCGCGGCAGCGCCGGCATGCAGATAACCCAGGGCTGAACTGCTGTGTTATTGGGCGTTGAGCGTTTGCATAGACGTACTAGAGATATGTTATGTACATGTTAAAACGTGTTACTAAGTCTATTAGATGTTGTTGAGCTAAATCTACTAGCAATTTACGTGCAAGTATGCACGGCCAATCAAGTAATAAAGTGATAAGAGAGTTGTCGATCCCACGAGGAGCGAATAATAACCTAATTAATTCTAAACACTAATTATGCATCAATTAATTTAATCAAGATAATTTTGATAACAAATGAATGAATTAACTAAATAATCAACTACTGAAATATTAAATCAGTGAATACAAAGGTTAAGGAGTCAATTTCCCCCAATGAATGCAAATAATACTATCATTCTTTTATGAAATTGGCTAATTAGAATTGTCAACGGAAAATCACTAATAATTAATATAATCATATTTCGAATAATTATATAGCATACCTATTATTATCAATTTCCCTATATTCCTATGAGAAACAATAATAATAAATTCATTAAAATTCATTTTCCACCCGTTTCTTGCGGTATTCAGGTATATTCCTATCTCTTTCACAAAATTAGCATTCAATTAGCAATTAGTATTACTCAAAAGAATTACTAATCAAAAGTTATTATACCTAGATCTTAACTTAGAATCTATCGTCAGATTTCATCTAAATCCATCTAGTAATTGTTGATCAGGCAATTATGACAAAATAAAACAAGATATAATAAAACAGTTCAATTCATAATCAATTTAAATATAAGAATTAATAAATATTAACTAAATAATATCATCGAGTTCCATTGAATCCTTAACTAAGAAATTTAGTTCATAATGAAAGTGAAAAACATTAATGATTTATCAAAAGCCATTCTAGATTACAAAATGAAGAAATAAGAGAGAAAAAATAAACTCTGTTGAATCAAGTCTTCGCTCCTAAGCTCAAATTCTCCTCTAGAATAAAGCTCTGATGAAACCCTTATTTTTTACGTACTAAATGATAATGAATACTGAAAATCCTCTTAATGAAAAAAATAAATCTAAATATATTTGCCTATCCCTGACTACTGATAAGTTCCAACCCATACACGATAAATATAAAATAAATCAAATCTTAGCCAAAACAGTTCAAATCCACCGGGCGCGTGGCTGCACGCGCGTGCCAGTTTTCGCGTTCAAGCGCCGCGGCTCTTGAATCTGTGCGTCGCAGCTCTCGCCCTTTATATTTCCTGTGTCGCGGCTTGTGGTCCTGAGCGTCACGACCCTTGATCCCTGGCCATTCTTCAATTCCTCTTTTATGCTCCTGCTTTGTCCAATCTTCCACATGAATCCTAGCTACATATATCTGTTCAATGTTTAACTCTCGCCAAACAATCATTTTTACCTGTAGCAACAAATTAAGGCTAAACTTACAATAATTTCCTCTATTTACACCAACATAGGTTGAAATCAATTATTCACAAAAACTATTAAAATGGACTAAAATAATACTAAAAATACTTAAAATAAACAAAATAGTTAGGCTAAGAATATCAAATTAGTAGATATAAAATCTACTCATCAAATACCCCCAAACTTAACTCTTTGTTTGCCCTCAAGCAAAACTAAAAATAAACTAAAATCTAAATGCAATTTACAAAAGAAATAAGTATAAATCAGAATATAACCTCCAAGATCATACAACCATCACTCTACAATAGATAAACCCTGTATAAGCTCATCAATCCCTTAGTCATCAATTCTCAATAATTACAATCTCATAGTGTGTGTGTGTGTGTGTGCAATCTCCACCAAGTCAATAAGACCTTAAAAGAACTATATCACGAATATATGGTATGAAGATGTCATCCACCCCTAGGAGATATCAAAACAATAATCTCAGCCAGGGTAATCATCACTCAAGTCAAGAGAATACAGTTCTTTATAATGTTCTTTATTCCTCCTAGATGCATTTTCATTATTATTCCTCAAGGTGACTGCATTTTACGCTCCTTCTCATATGCATAACAGGTGCGTTTTATGCTCCATCTCGTCTTATGTTATTTCCAAGGAGTGCTCTTTTAAGCTCAATCCACTCCACCATATAACTCAGCTCTAGGAAGCGTAACATTTTTTTTTCTTTTCTCTTTCTTTTCAAATGAACTATAATCATCCCCCAAACTTAAACAATTCACTACCCCTACTTCAATTAAGGTCCGCAATATAATCCTAACTCGTGACAATATCTCATACCAAGGTTTCGAACTATAATCGCCTTAAAATACAATTACCCTCGGTGGGATATAAGTACTCAGATTATTGATGAGTGTGTTTTATATACACAAATTAGGTACTTTTAACCTTAATAATTTGTAAGTCTTTAGTTATTTCGTTTGGTTTTATGTGTTTTCATCTTATTATTGTGTAATGTAGTTTTGTAGTACTTTTATATGTATTTGTGTGCTTTTATGTGTTTTTACGTTGTTTTGTAGGTATTGAAATAAAGGCCCCTTGGATCGATGCGTTTTTGGCTTTAATCTAGCATTTCCGCTGCTTGTTTCTCAATTTGACCCATGATGCAATCCGAATCTCTCAAAACTCAAAGAACGAAAGTTGTCGATTTTGATCTTAGCTTTCCAGAACATCCGGAATCATCCAATTTGAAGTTCGTATGAGAGAGTTATGGTCATTTTACCATGGGCTTTTGCATGAATTTTACATAACAGCTACTTCCAGGCCAATTTGATCCTTTCTCCCTCCATTATCGCGTCGAGCTCCAGTTATTGAAGTTGTAGAGCTACTTCTTATCTTTCCATAGCCTCCTTAATCGCCTTAATCCGAGTTCGGACGAAGAAGTTATGACCATTTTACCAACAGACGTCGAAACTGTCTCGCGGTACAGAACACTGCCGGGGCGAGAGCGTCGCCGGGGCGACGAAATTCAGGCCAAAATCCTCGCCGGGGCGAGAAACACTTCTGATTCAGCGATTTTTTTGGTCCAAAACTCGGGAAATGCTAGGGTTTGGGAGACCCAACTGATATAACACCAAAGTGGCGGCTGGAACTTGATTCTAACACATACCCACTCATTCTAACACATACCCACTCATTCTAACTCATCCTAACACCTTCTAACAGAAAATCTAGAGAGAGGAAGCTACCAAATACATCAAATTAGAGGGTCAAAGTGCTAAAATCAAGCTACATCAAGCAAGGCCAAGGAGCAAAAACATCAAGGATTGCAAAATCAAGGAGGAGAAGCTAGTGTTCATCATCAACCCATCGAACATCATATGAAAATCTACAAAAGTGGTTCTATCTCTAGTTTTCTCTTCTATTTTGTAATCCAACATGATGTATAATTTGAATATGATGTTATTTATAGTTACCATGAACTAGAACTAATTTTCTAAGATTTCAGTGGAACCCAATATGTAGTTTGAATTGAATGCTCTCTCTTGGATATTGGTTATTCATTTGTGAATTGGGTATCATAATTTATGCTTTATGGATTAATTGCCTAGCTAGTAATTACCTTGGGAACTTATATGGAATTGAGAGAGGAAGTATAGGTTGAGACCTTGTTATGATATCATGTGAAAATTAGATATTCCTATGGGTAATTTATGAAATTAAGTGACGTGTGTTTTATTTATTACCCTCATGAATGGATAATTTGATTGTATTTAGGATAGACATATACCTAAATACCACATGTATCCATTTGAGAATCATGCTTAATGATTTCCATTGCGAAAGTTGGTAATTGATAGGGTGATTAATGAGATTTGGTGACACGTGTCTTGTTGATTATTCTTGATATTGGATTCTTGCTAGTGTGTAGAATAGAGATATTTATACACCCCATTGGGAAATACGTATTTGATCATCGAGAGAGGCTTGTATATACTTGTAAATTCTCGGATAACAATCCTTGTGATTTAACTAGTTGAAAAGAGAGAGTTAGGATATTCAAGTGAAGTGTTGGGGGAAATTGTGATCTTAGACTTGTTAATATTTGATTTCATTATCTTAAAGCTTTCCATAGTTCTTTGATTATTTGTTATCTTCATTAATGCAAAACAACAAAAACAATTATCGTTTGTTTAAATAAGATTGAGATGATAAAAGGTTAATACTTGGAAAAGACTAGTAACAATTCCTTGTGGGATCGATACTCTACTTACTCTTTATTACTTGTTGACCGCGTATACTTGCGCGTAATTGTCGTTATATTAATCGGACATCAATTATTAGGGATCATAACTACGCAAAATCGACTTCTAATATGATATAGAAGCTTAACACAAGGCATAAAAGTTTTCTAACTTACTAACACATTTAATCATATCTTATCATCGGCTATTCTAAAGATTCACTACTTATTTTTTTATTTTTTATTTTTTTTAGATATGCAAAAATTAACAACTAAAAACAAATATAATAATTAAATCGTAATTAACAAAAATTAACCAAATCTACTTATGCAAATACTTAAATAAGCATATAATTAAATAAGTCTTTAGCAAACCAACAAAACTAGTAAATTAAAGCTTAAAGTATCATCAAACCATCCCCCCCAAACTTAAATATTACATTGCCCTTAATGTAATACCAAAAACTTCCCTGGAAAAATTCATTCATCACCAGCAGTAGCACCATCATCAACATCGTCATCCTCATCAGCAAGGCTATCAGACTCTTCCTCCGTCTTAAATGCAGTATCGGAAAACACCGGTGACGGCGAAAAACGGATGGGATCCGGATTGTTTATGTTGAAGCGAGTTACAAATGTTTGTATGATGTTGTTCATGTAATTGACATCGTTGTCAACTCGGTCCGCTATCTGATCCACACGGCTTGTTTGCTGGCGATTCAAACTCAACAGATTGTCCTGGCCTCGTTCCAAGTTTGTTTGAGTCCTCCGTATAGCCCAAACCTCGACAAGTATCAGGGCCATAGTAGCATCAGACGAAGCACCACGTCCTATCCGCCTCGTACCATGAGATGAACTGGTCCCATGTGATGGACCCGCACCTTCCGTCTGACCAGCAACAGCAATATTAGCATCTACATTATATCCACCCCGCATATCGGAACCGCTGCCAATTGGTTCCTTGAACTTGTTAATGGTGCTGCTGTCCAACACCAAGTTTGGTTGCTCAAATATCTCATCAGCTTGCCAAATAATTCCAGCGTTCTTACACAACCCACATATGAGAGATGGGTGTGGAAGTTCGCCAGATGTACCGCACTGTAATGCATAAAGAATTGAGCTATAGATGACCTTGCCCACATCAATACTTTTTCCTGTGGCAATTGCATATAGAAGTGTTGCTCTGGCCTTAGTTACTTCTGAAACATGAGATGAAGGCATTAATTTAACACAAAGGAAATAAAACCAAGCCTTATCATATCTGCTTAGTGCATTCCGGGGGAAGGAAACTGCTAAAGTTACTCGAATCGTCCATTGCGTCCCGAGCTTGCATAAGCCTTGAAGTACTTCATCCTAGTTAGGTCCATCCCGAACATACTGTGTATAAGCATCATTCTCCATAGATGGTAGGCCATAATATGCATTGATGGCTTTGCTGTCAAACGGTACCGCATTTCCCCGTAACATATCTACCATGTTCACCGCCTCAACCGCATTAGCATAAAATTTGGTCACTATTGCAACTACTGCAGCCTCGGGTTGAGTTGTCAATGTTTCCCATCCACGCTCCCGAATAATTCGCCGGATTTCAAGCTTATTCGCCTCTCGTGGCACCAAGCCACGCTCCGGAATTAAATTTTTGTTAACCAATGAGGCATGAGATCGCTCCGATGCTTCTTCACTAATAAACTTTGAGTGATCATATGTGGAAGAAGAAGCCCATGATGTGCATTGACGCTTGTGCATTATAACTTCTTGTAAAATGCATAATTAGCTATAACTACGAATTGAAATCAAATATTATAACTACTAAGATGATTACCTCTTGATGTTGCAAGCTTTAAATATTTCTTTGCAAGGCTTCAACACTTTAACTCACAAGAACTCTCTCTAAAGATTATAATAACTTCTCAAGCTCTTGAAATACTTGTCAATTGGTAAAAATTTAGAAGAGAATGGCTTGATATTTATAGAAAACCATGAGTTGGGGCATTTTGGTCATTTTCCATCTCAACCATGGCTTATTACTATTTTGTCATAGCATATTCTTGGAATATTCTTGGCATATTCCCTCAAAAATATCTTCCAAGCTCGTCAATGAAAATATCTACCAAGCTCGACAATGCAGCTTGCAATTGAAAATATCTTCTCAGCACGACAATGCAGCTTATAACCATAAGCACGACAAAGAAGCTTGTCACCGTAAGCACGACAAAGCAGCTTGTCACCGTAAGCACGACAATGCAGCTTGTTATTACAGATATATCCCCAAGCTCGTCGATGAAAAATTTCTAAGCACGACTTTTTCTGTGTTTTCCTCGAAAAATATTTTCAGATATAATTCATCATTATACCATGAAATCACATAATACATACTTTTGGGTCACTAAATTAACCTCTAACCATATGCGATCGTATTTATAAGCCTCATAAATATTCGGGGTATTACAAACTGCTCACTTACCACATGAATATCCCTAACTTCTTCTTCGCTTGACATCCTACAATTAAATTTAAAAACTTAATTAGTATTTTAAAATAAACATTTTTATTATAGTAATAAATAAATAAATTATACACATCACTTAAAACTCTATATGAGTTTATCTCCTTCTTATCTCCATTAATTTCTCTAAGGTTATACCTTAAGGTACTCCCGCCTAAGTTTTATAACCTACAACTTTGATACTAACCTGTGACGCCCTCACATTCGTCATCCATCAAACACAAGATGTGGTGCTCACGGTACAACATAAACCATCATCTATCTAAATAAATACCATAAATTAATAATAATTACAATAACTTTCATCTAATCACAGGTTCACGAAACCTTAACAAACTCGCACATAGCGTTCATCGCTTATTACATCAATGCGGAAATTAAAACTATTACATAATAAACTTAATCATTCATCTTCGCTTTCCATTTGTCCTTGCCCGAACCTTCTGCTTTCTCACGCTTAGCTGAAAATGTTTCATTAAGCAAGAATGAGCACAAATTGCCCAGCAAGTAAATAAAGTAGTTTGACAATGGACATCAAGAATAGTTTCATCTGTTTTAGCATCCTTCAACAATTGAATGAATAATTGTGAAGCAATTTCGAATGCCAAAGATAAGAGTTAAACAAATGTTTCATCAGCATACTAAGCGATAATAAATACCCTGAACAGTGTTTTTATTTCATTGAAAACCATCAAAACATTTGTCAATTATTAAGACTGAAAAATATTCTCCGCAAGTACTCTAGGGAATCAACCTATCGTAGCCTACATTGTGCATAACGTATAAAGTTTGAACGCATAAGCGTAAAATGGGACTATATGCCCGACATCAGTTACCCCGTTATTCGGGTTGTTCATCTTAGTTTTCATGCGAGTCCGCACCAAAGCAATTTAGATTGGTAGACTTTAAAGTCTTGAATCATAACATACTACACACATAACATGTTGCATCATATATGTAAAATTATTCAATTTTAGAATCTGGAAAAAAATTATTTTATGGGTTTTTGACCCGACCCAACCCGGTTGACCCATCCCTACCCGGTTAAACCGGACCGACGCTGCGATGCCCAGTTTTGTACTGGGAGTGGCGCTGTGACGCTGGCCTTGGGTCAACCCGGTCTCGGACCGTACCGACGCTGCGACGCTAGCCTACCCTGACTCCCTGTATCCCTGGCACTGCGGCGCCCGAAATGAACTGTATGAATGGCGCCGCGGCGCCATTCTTCGTTTCTGAATTTTTTTTTTATTCTTTTCTTCCCGCCCGCTTTACTATTTTATATCTACTTTGTTACAGATCGTATGACCACCAGTTTTGGATATGTTAGACTTCATACATCGAAGTGTTTTACAAAAATATAACATACATGATACTAAAACAACAAGGCATCAAACCAGTTGCCTCAACAAGCGTGCACAGAGCAGTTTAACACTTAGAGAATTTCCAGATTTCCAGATATTTTTTTATTTTCATGGCAGTTCCCAAAATTCAAATCTTCTTCATTCTAGCTTTGATTATGGTCAAATTTGGATAACATACACATCATACTGCATATTATTTTAGAAAATTATAACATAAGCATAACGACTACTTGAAGGCATAAATCCAGAGGCTCGAATTACCCGAAAATTTATAGTTTTCTTACAAAACTTAATTTGGTAAAAATTCGCAATTTCGTTCTGGTCATCTTATACAACATATACGCACATAACACAACTTTAAACTTTATTAAATTTCCATTTTTAAAATAATTATACTTCTTTGTGGCATTTTAACAAACATAACACATGCATAGCATTAATCTTCGGAATTCAGTGCATAAAAGGCATGTTTAACCCAGAACTTTTGTTCATAAAACTCCTATAATTATCAGATAACACAAACCAATCAACACACAACCCAAGTAATTCAATTTCCTCAATATACATGCATATTATACCAATTTTCTTATAAACAAAATAAATTCAAGACTAACCTCTTGAAAGTGTTTTCTATTAAGTTAATCCGAGTAATGTTCCTCCCTTTCCTTGCGTAATCCTTTAGTAATCCTCTAGCAAATCCTTCCCGAATTCCCTCTTCTCTCACTCTCAATTTTCTATGAAATGGAGTTTTAGAAAAATGGGGGAAGTACTTTAGGTAGGGGTTTAGAAATTGAAGAGTTTTGGTGTAAAAGAAAAAAAAACTCCCATCCTATTTACTCCCTCCTTTTTAATTTTCTAAATAACCTTCTCTCTCTCTTCATTTGGCTTACTTGAATAGCCCCTTGTGGGCCACACACTTCAGCAGATTTTCCTTTCCTTTTTAATTAGTCAATAAATCATTTAATTAACCATTTGACCAAATTGACATCCAGAAATCAACTTTTTCGTGGTTACAGTCGATTTCTACTAAGGTCGACATTTTGAACGCCGTGAGAATATTCGTTTCATCAAATTCGCCTCCGAAATTCGAGTTTAACTTTTTTACCCGAAAAAGTCAACCAGTTGACTTTGACCAAAAAGTCAACCAGTTGACTTTGACCAAAAAGTCAACCCCGACACATTTTATAATTATAGTCTATCCTTACTAATTTCGATGTTCCGCACTCAAATATCCAGTCTGCGTCTCCAAATTTCACTCCGAACTCTAATTCGAGTTTTAACTTCATTTCTTACATTTAATATAAATATTAGCTCCCATAGTCAGTTCAAACACTTAAATTAGACCAAACCAACTATTAATATACATCTCATCACATCACTCATATACATTTATTTATTTAATCATAATAATTTCACATAATAATTCATTCAAATAATATACATCAATTACAAGCCATTCTCGGTTATTATAGACTGTTATGCCATGTAGCTTGAACCCTTGTCCATTGATCCCTACATTGCAACCTTATATTGTCGCGTGATGAATTGTAATCTCTTGGACATGGCTGGGCATCCACAACGTCATGTGCTCGCTAATCCCTCCATGAATCGAAACATAGCTTTATCGCGGATTAGACAATATAGATGAACACGGGTTTGATGACTCAGCAAGCATTGATCCTCTTTTCGCGATTCTCCTAAATTGAGCTCCAATGTAAGCATTCTTGAGTAGATTTCAGCCCAATTACTCGAAACCATTTGTTGAACCCCTTGAACTTAAGTTGAGTCATTGTCGCTTGATGCAAGCCTGATCAGGATCTCATCATTCCCCTCCTCTTGAAAAGGATTTGTCATCAAATCTGACAGCCCCTCCTCTTGAAAAGGATTTGCCCACAAATCTAATCTTACAATAAAAACAAACTAAGTTAGTAGCATCAAACAAATCATAATCCTAAATCTCAACTTGCTAATGAAATATATAAGCAATATCAACAAGGTAAGTAAAGTTATGAAAAGAATCATCAAAAATTTCAACTCCCGTAAAGAACATCACAACATCTGGCATTTTTCACGTAGCGACATGAAAAGCTAGTAAATGTTTCCCTCCAAGCGACACTCGAGGTGGCATAACACACTGCAAACTTGTCATGCCACAACCTTGAAACTTAAACTTTTGGTCTCCTTTAAACAAGAACATGTCCACACTATCACGATACTCTTTCACGCATAGACCAAACACTTCCAAAACACTAACTACATCAAAACAAACTAAATTAGCAACTAAAGCAAAAATGTAATCAAAATTACTATCAAACAAAATAAACACGTATATAATAAGATAAATGAAAATAAAACAATGAAAAATTCTATCTCCTCCTAAATCAAAATTCAATATGTAGAACTCTTCACGATGTATATTCATCCATTTATGAATCCCTAGATCAAAGATCAACGTAATGATCTCGTCCATTCGCAAATATATCCACTTCAATGATCTTGGGTCAAATATCAACTTTTGAAACTTCTCACACTACATATGCAAACACACTTGAATTCCTGGATTAAACACAAAATAAAACCAAGTAACATGTATCTTTTGTATAATCACTAAGAACTCAAGGAACTCAAATTTATATGTATAGTCTACTAGATCAAAAATCAAAACACTTTCCTGTAGACTCTCAATGCATTGTCCGAAACGGTTTGCACAACGATTCACGTCACTCTCAACGTCGAATATAATGATATCTAGAATCAGCAACACATAACTAACCTTTCCCTTCCCATGAACATTAACACATTTAAAATCAAGTAATTATATTAATGGAATTGAAAGGTCACAGTCAACTTCACAAGATGAAAACTCAATTGCATAATTACAATGATCACAAACAAACTCAATAAATGTTAAAGAATTTTCTCAAGTATTGATAAAAATTAGAATATCATCAAAACAGATAATAACAAATTGCTTCATGAATGAATGCAAAATACGATTTAATATGAAAACATTTAATGCATTAGCTAATCCAAACGATTGAACTAAACACACATGTAAATCATACCTCACTCTAATCTGATGATAAACACTTTTCAATTTAATATCAAATGATAGCAAGTCATGTAATGATGATTGCTCGCATGAAAAGACATGATCACTACCACTATCAATTAACGACACGTCATGTACAGATTGATCAACAGGAAAATAAGAATACGAACAAGAAACACTAGAATGAATTCTATGAAAATAAGAACAATGAAAACGAGAATAAATATCATGATCATAAACCAACTCAACATAAATCAAATATCCTCCATAGTTTATGATAAATATGATTCTATTATCAAAATAGCTAAACACAAATTTATCAATGGAAGCATGCAAAACATGTTTTAATAAACTCATGAAAATACTAGATGCATTAGTTAATCTAACCGAAATAACTATCCACCTATACAAATCACATGTTAACACCACTTTCCATCCATCACATTTTCTCATGCTAATTTAATTAGGCATTGTCATCACATGGTCATCATCAAATGTAGATAAAACACAAGTACTATGCAATTTATCAAGCATATTATCTAAGTAAAGAAAAAAATAACGATACTTGTTTACCAATTACAAATCAACGCACAAGCTCGACATCCTTTCCTTCTTAGGTAGTACGATCTCTTGAAGGACACATAAACTCATGTCTTCTTTTACGATACCATTCTCTAACAACTCTCCAACCTGCCTTGGTGAGTCTATTATTTCTCGGGAAAGCTGTTGGCTGATCGATACATAATGATAACACTGCGTATGTAATCCCGCACCTGTATAAGAGACATAATAGAACTAGATAAAACAGAGTTAACCTGGTTAGTATTCAAAAGCTCCTTCTTGTATGAACGTACAGTTATTGGCTGTTTAAAATACAATTCCTCATCCAACTCACTCTCTTTTTCATAGTTACTTATTTCTTTCTTTTATTTTTGGTCATTCTCTCTCTCAACTGTTTCATTCCCTCTCTTGTTTTCACACTCACTTTCTTCTTTGTCTCTCTCAATCTTTTGATCAATTTCTTTTTCTTTTTCTTTCTTATTTTCCTTCTCATTATTTTTCTTTTCTTCTTTCTCACTCACTATCTCTTGAACTTGCAAACTTGTAGCTTTTTCTGACACCAATGGCTCATCGAAAACTTCACGATCCTTGTCAATTTCTATCTCCCTCGGCTGATCTTGATCACTATATGCCTCAGAAGTGTTTTGTATCTGCAAACATTAATCTTCCATTCCCTTTTGAAACGGCTCCAACATCTTACAAAATGGTTTCATGATGTCCTCTTTTATCTCCTTTGAAAATACTTGTTCTCTATACACCTTAGGAGTTTTCCGTAATTGCCTTCGATGCGACTCCAACCTGCCACCCGCGTATGATCATACAAGTTATCATCCCATGTTGAATGCCTTGAAGGTTGCTCTACACTTCTTGGAGTTGCATATTCCTTCCTCCTATTAAGCTTTACTGGAACAAACCGCTTTCTCATTATGGTTTTCAACTCTTCCCATGTCTCGATCGGATGCTCTCCATATCTTCTCCTGCTAATCACAAATTGATCCCGCCATGTAATTGCATTTCAAGAAAAATCTTGAACCGAAAGTTTGAACTTCTTCCGCTCGGAATAGTCATAATAGATAAACTCTTGTTCCTTCCTTTTCTCCCATCTTAAATATGCATCAGGATTATTCCTACCTTGAAAAGTATTTCTTTGACATTCAAATTCGTAATTAAACATGTTTGCTGCAAAACAAAAGTTAGTAGATAAAAATTTTCCTCACACTCTCCCTTACGTGTTTCGCTCAAACAATGAATCACTCCATTTTACGCTTGTGTATCACTCAATAGGCTTTTACCCTCTATTAAACTCACCACTCTTGCCTTTTTCCATTCAATATTCCCTTTTATAGGTTATTTTTGAATTCACCAAATAAGATTACAGTTTTACTATTCAATTCAACAAGAACTTATCAAGAACAAAATATAGAAGGTATGAATATGAATACCAACAATGACGAATTGTATGCCTCAAAATTTTCTTGTGTATATTTTTCCCAAAAATTTTATTGTGTCGCTTCACGAAATTGATGATTTGATAATGTGCTACAATTTTGGTTAGCACAATTGAAATAAACAAAAAAACATATTTCTTCTATACTTTTTTTTTTCCTATCCAATAAGAAAATAAAGGATAAGTAACCTGCTAGGAACTCAGCTTTGATACTAAATGATAGACTTCACGGCACGCTTGCGTGAGGTGGTGATGAGTGTGTTTTATATACACAAATTAGGTGCTTTTGAGCTTGATAATTTGTAAATCCTAAGTCATTTCGGTTGGTTTTATGTGTTTTTATCTTATTATTATGTAATGTAGTTTTGTATTGGTTTTATATGTTTTTGTATGCTTTTATGTGTTTTTATGTTGTTTTGTATGAATTGAAATAAAAGCTCCTTGGAATCAATACCCATAACTTGCTTTTCGGTACTGTAACTGCTTGTTTCCCAATTTCACCCATGATCTAATCCGAATCTCTCAAATCTTAAAGAACGAAAATTGTAAATATTTGTCTTAACTTTCTAGAACATCGTGAATCATCCAATTTGAAGTTCGTATGAGAGAGTTATGGCTATTTTACCATTGGATTTGGCATGAATTTTACATAGCAGTTGCTTCGGGCTCAATTTGAGCCTTTCTACGGACATTATCTCATCAAGCTCCAGTTACGAAAGTTGTATAGCTCCTTCTTAGCTTTCCATAGCCTACTTAATCGCCTTAATCCAAATTCGGACGACAAAGTTATGGCCATTTTACTAACAGAGGTCAAAGCTGAGTTGGGCTACAGGTCTTGGGCGCGGGCGCGCGAAATGGGTGCGGGCGCGGCGACTGGCACCAGGTAGCCAACGCGCGCGTGCACGCGGCGTGGGCGAGCTGTGGGCGTGCGGCATGGCCAGGGGCTGGGCGCGGTGGGCGGCGTGCAGGCGCGCCCGAGCGTGCTGAGTGCGATCTTTTGAGCTCCTAGTACGATTCCAGCTCACTTTTTGACCCAAAATCTGATGTTTGGCTAGGGTTTTTCATGGAGACACTATATAATATCTCTTTGGGGCTTCATATTTCACAGCTAGGGATTGGGAGGCTACACAAAAACATCAAAATAGAGGCCAAAAGTGTTGCAATACAAGAAAAACTCAGCAAAAGCCAAGGAACCAAGAATGAAAGGATTGTTAAAGGGATATCTAGACCTTGGGAGGCTGCACATACATCATCAAGAAGAGCTTGAGGGCTGCAATTCAAGGAAATTTCCAGCAACAAGCTAAGGAGCAAAAAGAGAAACGAATGCCAAATGAAGAGGAAAAGCTAGAGATTGACATCAACCAAGCAAGCAACACATGATTATCTTCTAAATGGGTTTTATCATCTCTTGATTTCCTTTGAATTTATATTTCTATTTCATGATGTACACCATGTGTTTGATGTTTTGCTTAGCTACCATGAACTAGAATTTGTATTCTAAGATTTCAATGGAATCCAACACATAGTTTGAATTGATTTCTCTCTCTTTGTTATTAATTACTCATTTATAGATTGAATATCATAATTTATGCCTCATATCTTAATTGCCTAGCTAGTAATTACCGTGGGAACCTATATGAACTTGACGAACGGATTATAGTGTTTAGACCTTGTTATGATATCATGCGAAAGTTAAAGATTATTGTGGGTTATTAATTGAGATTAAGTGACGTGTGTCTTGTTGATTATCCTCAATGATAGGTAACTTGATAGTATTTAGGATAGACATATACCTAGATACCGTGTGCAACCAATGGAGAATCTATTCTTAATGACTTCCTATGTGAAAGTTGGTAATTGAAGGGATGGTAAATGAGATTTAGTGACACGTGTCTTGTTATTGTTCTTGAAATTAGTCTCTTGATAGTGTGTAGGATAGACATATACCTACATGCCGCATTAAAAAGATTCGAATTTGACCATCGACAGAGGCTTATAAGTAGCTTTGATTTCTCGGTTGACAATTATATGTTGTTAATTAATTCAAATGAGAGAGTTAGGATATTCAAATGAATTGTTGGAGGAAATTTCAATCTTAGACTTGTTAATATTAGATTTCATTATCTTTTACTTAATTATTAGGATATTCAAATGAAGTGTTGCCTCAAAAAACGTGCCTAGAGTTTTGCCGCCTTGGCGCGGGGCGTGGGGCGCGGGGCGCGCCACATCTAGCACAAAAACGACACGGAACGTGCCGGTCTGGCAGAATTGACCATCTTGCGTTTTTAAGTCCTAAACGCGATTCTTTGCTCCTCTATTGCTTCCTCTATCAAACTTGTAGCAAATTAATGAGCTTAGAATCATATCCCATATTGAATGTCTTGCCATGTAGCTTGAACCCTTCTCCATTATTCTGTACATTGCAACCTTATGTTGTCGCGTGATGAATTGTAATCTCTTGGACATGGTTGGGCATCCACAACGTCGTGTGCTTGCTAATCCCTCCATGAATCGAAACATAGCTTTGCCACGGATTAGACAACATAGATGAACATGGGTTTGATGACTCAGCAAGCATTGATCCTCTCTTCATGATTCATTTAAATTAGGCTCCAATGTAAGCATCCTTGAGTAGATTTCAGCCCAAATTACTCGAAACCATTTGTCGAACCCCTTGAACTTGAGTTGAGTCATTGTCGCTTGATGCGAGCTTGATCAGGATCTCATCACTGCTGTTGTTATCGATGTAATGTGTAATATCCCGGATAGTTATGAGACTTATAAATAAGGTCTCAAATATTAAATAAAGGTTAAAGTCAAAACCTAGATTGTTAACAGAGAAATGTGTAGAGAAATGAGTCAATATTTTCTTTGGGTTTGAAAGAACCTATATGAATTGAGGACATATTCAATAAGATTATGTGATGAAATAAATATCGTAAGAGTTTAGAAGTTAACTGAACTTGAGCATTTCGGTAGTAGTGTTCCGATGATGGAATCCTTATAAGGGTTGAGTTTAAATAATACATAAGATGTCAAGGTTTGTCTTTCAAGTGAAGGAAAATGAAGTTTAGTTTGTATTCTGTCATTGAGAGCGATTTTGAGTTAACTTCCGATTGGAATCTTGATTTTAAATCTAAAGAAAAGTTGTAGAAGGGGAAATTTTGATGAGAATGGACACAAGAATCACCCAAAAAGGTTAAGAAACGAAGAAGTTATGGTCGTTTAACCGATCAGGGGTCCAACAGTCTACACACTGCGGGAACCCACGGGTTTGACCTCTTAAATCGGACTTTTTGAGTTCGAGAATTTTGTTGTTTATAACACCTATAGGGGTAGTTAGACCATGTTATGGGTAGTTCATTATCCAAAGATGAACCAATTCTGAGTTGGTACGAGTGAGATATGAAATAGCTAAGCTATCGTAAAAGTTAAGAAAATTGAAATTAGAAGTCATACTTAAGACTTGTAATGCATATTGTGACTAATGTGAATATGTTAACTATATTACGATTGTAGGTTGTTCGAGGAACATAATAATGTTAGCATGTGCTGGATAATGTGCATTGTTATGTTACAATGTGATATTAACTTGTTGTTATGAATCTATATTGATGTTATTGATCTTATGTGAATCAATGAGTGTGATTATTTGTCAAGTATGTGAAAAGCATGAAACATGATTACATGTTAAATATGTACAAATTGTGAAGCATGATTTGATATAAGTTACGAAGCATGTTTTAAGTGCGATGTATAATAATTGAGAAGCATGTATACAATGTCATACATGAATATATTGCCAAGCATGCATGATGCATGATTTCTGTGTTATGTGAAACTGTTGAACTTGTTGAGCCGTCGTGCTCACTCTTGCTTCAAACAAACACTTTCAGTAAAGTATGGGGTGTAGACACCCAAATTTTGCGTTCCCTGTACTAACCTTGACAGGAAGGCAAAATCGTCAATTGAACCGGCTTGCGGGAGTGAAGAAGTGGACCCAAGGGCGAGCGCCCGACACCACCGCAGGGATTGGCAATCAAAGCTGATGTGACAATAAGGCTATCCGAGACAGACATCCCCGAACGAGGTGGCGCGTCTCCCGGAGATTCCCGGACTGCAAAATACGAGCCCTTCGACGGAAATCAACGGTATGGCACGGAAATCGAGACAAGGTGCGGAAAATGAGAAAATCAGCACAGTCAGCCGCAGATCAATCCGCGGCCAAGGACGGAACTCGAGACGACACGGGACTCGAGCGCACGGGACTCGAGCGCGGCTGGGGGGAGAACCAAGGGCCAGCCGCAGATCAATCTGCGGCCAGCCGCAGATCAATCTGCGGCTGCCCTTGGCAGTCCCTTATCAGGCCAGTTCGCATACAGAAACAAAGGAGATAGGAGAGGAAGAAGAAAAATCCAGCAGCAGCAGCTCGGAAATAGGGAGAAAACAGAAACAAAATAAGGGCAATTAAGAGAGAAAAAGAGTGAAAAGAGTGAGGAATTGTACCAATTTTGTGAGATTATATCTCATATTTTCTACTCTACTCAATACACAAATTCCTACATATTGTGGGGATCATTTTGCAAGGTGAAAATCTTTTGTTTTTGACATTTGCTCGTACCATTTTGATAGGCTCTTATTATCCGAATCCTCTTAAATGTATCCTTTTTTTTTGCGTTGTATTGTGAAATCATGGATTAGGGATTATTAGTGAGGGTTCCATCGGAACAAAATTCTTCCTAATAACCCGAGGATATCCAATTGGTGGAATTTCTAGCTTACTTATGGTGATTGCTTGGATGTAATTTAGTTAGACTATCATTTTCGGATATCATGGTGTATTAGGCAATCCGTGTTGTTTTAGTTTCGTAGAATTCATTTTGCGGGTATGTAGTAATCTTGGGTGTGAGCCTAGGAATGCGACCCCGTGGTCCAAATCCGATGATGGACGTTTTGATACATGTAATGGATGCAAGGTACTCGTGTTGTTGTAACATGTAATCGTTGGGCCTTAAAACGACGCTAGAGCGAGAATCGGGTTTAAGGCCCCGTAATAGTAAAATATGTGATTGTTGGCGTTAGGGGATATTTTGATGGCTTACATGCCCATGAATAGCCCCCTACGCGTTTGATATTTAGTTCGATTTGTAAACACCCAACAAAAGGATTTCAAAGCCAAAACGATAAAGATTTTGCTAAAATTAATCAAAGTAGGATATTAGCATCACAAGGCTAAAATTTGGAAGTGCTAATGAAAGTCGATTCCTATTTTACGAGAAAGCCGAAAGGAAGTTGTTTCCAAATGTCACAAAAAATGGTTTTATAGAGAGAAATAAACGTTTACTAAACCTTGATACATAGGGCGAAAGAGATTCTAGAAATTGCCTATCATTTATGAAAGCGACGTATAAATCTCGATTCCTATTTTGGCTAAGGTTTAACAAACTCACGTTTTACCCAAAACAAACGCTTAATCTCATAGCTTTTGTCAATTTAAAATCAAATCTTTCTCAATAAGAAAATAAGGCTTTCTCGTAAATACCGAAAAGACATTTTTAAGCATTCTCAAAACTAAAGCACGATTTTCCCTAAAAAGAAATCCAAATGATTCTTTCATACAAACCCACCACAACTTTCATTTAGGCACACACACACACACACACACGCACGCATATACGTTTCATGAATTAAAGGATAGGAAAAGCATCAAGATTGCGGTAACCGTATTTCACGGAAGTCGGGGGGTGCCTAACACCTTCCCCTCGCTTAAGCAAGCCCCCGAACTCTATGAATCTCGATTCGCAGACCATTTAATTCGGAGTCACACATGAGCCAGCGAATTATAAAAAACGAAAATTCGGATGAGTTGGTACATCCATTTCAAATATACCAACTGGCGACTCTGGTTAATTGGCTCATCATAAAAAGCGATCTTTCAAAACCCCGTCGACATCAAGGCCGACCTTTTTCCCAAAACACCTAAAACCGAAAAGGCTAAAAAAGGGAAAAGAAATTAGAGACGAGAAAAACCCGGCGTCGACAGCTGGCGACTCTGCTGGGGACATTAGAGGGCTTAAGCCGCGTTTAAATCTTGATGCTATCCTATCCTTCAAAATTCATAAAATGTGTGTGCGTGCGATATTTTGATTTTTTACTTTTGTTGTGTGAATGCGTGTTTTGTCGAATAAATGAATGGAATTGCTTTACTTTTGAGTAATCATTTGCATACGGTGAGGACGATGAATGTGAATGTATGTTGAGAGAGTACCTCCTCCTGAGGCGAACCTGTCGGTTGCTTATTACTGGACTCGAAGGGGCTGCTCCCCGGAGATGGCTCAGGAAACGCACCACCCAAATCCGCTCCAATCGAAAGGGCTCAAACGAGTAGATTGCGAAGATTTGGGGACCTTCATGCCGAAAAGCCCGTGAGAGTAACCCTAGGATAGGTCATCCTCAGATTAACCCAACGCAGGAAAAGTCTCTTCATGCCTTTTTACGTTTATATGTCTAAATGTCATGATCCCATTCAATATTCATATATCCCTTTCCTGTGTCAAAAGAGATTACTAACCTCTGTGAATTGCAGGGAATAGTTGGGGAAGCATAATAAAGCATGTTTAGCATTGGTTATTGCATTAAAGGACTACTAACTTTCTGTTTTACAGGGAAAGATTAAAAAACCCAAAGCACAAAAAGTTACAGCTTTTGCATGCATCCATATCCTTTCATTTCCCCGAACTAAACTTCGAACCGTTGTTTTGTAGGATTGCTCCTCAAACCCGTTCGCAGTCTAAGAAAGCCCAAAATTCTACATCTGAAATGGCCGATCTTCCTAATCATGGTTCCATATCTCGGGAAGAGTTTGATGACTTCAAGAAACAGATGATGGAAATGGCCACGATGCTAAAAGAGCAGTTCTCACTCAGACAGGATCCGCCAAGCCAAGGACCACATAATATTCCACCACCAGGGGGTGACCAGAATCCTCCTAAAAATATTGTAAACCTGGGTAAGGATGACCAACCCCAACTCAAGGACGAGCCAGTCATTACAAGGGCCGTTCCCATACCTAACAAGACAGTGATTACTATCCCAGAGGAAGGGGACACCGACGACCTTCGGAAAAAAATGAGACACATGGAGGAGACCATCCAATCTCTGCGAGGCATAGGCTCCCTGGGTAGGGTCAATTACTCGGATCTGTGTGTTTTCCCCGGAACCAGATATCCAGAGAAGTTCAAAGTCCCCGAGTTTGAAAAATACAATGGAAAGGGAGACCCCTACACGCATTTGAAAATATACATTGGAGAACTCGGGTCTTATGCCGAGGACGAGGGGTTGAGGATGCAGCTATTCCAGAAAAGCTTAACGGGTGAGGCGAGGATCTGGTATGCCCGCCTTGACAACGCCCGAATCCACAACTGGGAGGAATTGGCCCATACTTTCTTAACCCAATACAGCTTTCAGGCCCAGATGGCCCCTGACAGGTACCAAATGACAAAAGTTAAGAAGCAGCCTAGGGAATCCTTCAGGGAATATGCCCAACGATGGAGGGGCATGGCCGCGCAAGTGAACCCTCCGATGAGCGAATCGGAGATGGTGATGACTTTTGTAGACATTCAAGAGGCTCCGTATTATGAACGAGTCATATCAGGGATTGGTAGACCTTTCGCCGAAATGTTAAAACACGGAGAAATGGTGGACATGGGTTTGAAATCCGGCAAAATTCGGGATCTCACGGCTTTGGAAACGGCTGCAGAACAGATCCAAAGCGGTAATTACGGCAGCACTTCCCGAAGGGTGCAAAAGAAGAAAGAGGAGGACGTTTCCCTCATCCTTCAGGGCTCGTCCAAAAAGGCAGAAAGCCATCTTCCCGTACAGGTGCAGAGGGTAGGGCCATCCCGGCAGCCCAACTTCACAGATCAAAGAGCAGAGGGACGAAGGAGATATGAGGCCTCGCAAAATCGAGTATTCACCCCGCTCGGGGAGCCACTTGAACGAGTATTGGCGGTATTAGTAGCCCAAAAGAAAATAGTTGGTCTGGCACCACCGAGTGACCCAAAGGGTAGAAGGTTTGACCCGAGCAAGCGATGTGCATACCACTCCAGTTCCCCTGGCCATGATACACAAGACTGTTGGACGTTGAAGCATCGAATCCAAAACCTGATTGACAGTGGGGAAATTGTGGTGGAACAGCCAGACTCCCCGAATGTTAAAGCAAATCCCCTGCCAAGACATGATGGAGGGGGGGTCAATATGACGGATGACAGTGAAGTCGAGGGGCCGTCAAGGCTGAACTATGTGCAGAAAATGGATGAAATGACCAACGTGATAAGCAGTCATGGGAATGCACGGGGAGCGCCCATTCGATTGATGGGTGTAAGTGGAAATACCCCGGAGGGACCCGTCAAATTGGCGGCACCGAAACCCATCATTCTGGCAGCAAGACCGCAAATCCCTATCAGTAGTCTAAAGACGGTACCCTGGAATTATGGGGGAACGCCAGAGGAAGCGGCCAGTTGTGCTTCTGTGACGACAAAGGGGAACCCCTTATACCTTCCCGGGCGAGTCCTTGAGAGCCAAAGGGAAAAAAATGAAGAGATTTCCGAAGAAAGGGCCATAGAGTTCTTAAAAAGGATGGATCACCCGGAAACGAGGGGGATTCAGATTTTAAATGAGGAGTCAACCTTAACATCAGTCATGGACCTGGTGTTGTCATCCAATAAGCATTGCAAAACATTGACGAAGGTTTTGGAGGAGGCATACGTGCCCAAGGAAATTAGTGAGGAAGGTTTCAGCCAGCTGGTGGGCCATTTGATGGAAAGCGACGTGATATCCTTTGCAGATGAGGACATACCCAAGGAAGGAAGGGGACATCGAAAACCGCTGCATATTGCGGTAATCTCCTCGGGATATATCATGAATGGGGTGTTGATTGATGGGGGATCGGCATTGAATATTTGTCCCCTCAGCACATTGCAGAAGATGAACATTAATCCCAAGCGCCTACGGGCCAGTCACGTGGTGGTGCGAGCTTTCGATGGTTCCCGAAGGGATACAATTGGGGAAATAGAATTACCAGTGGAAATAGGTCCCTGTACTTTTGATATATCTTTCCAGGTCCTAGACATCACCGCCAGTTATAACCTGCTACTGGGGAGGCCGTGGATACATATGGCCGGGGCAGTGCCTTCTACGCTCCATCAACAAATCAAGCTAATCATCAATGGGAACCTGGTAACAATCTCGGCCGAATGTGATGACCATTCTCCTCCCAGGGGTGGCCTACCAGTGATCAATGTGGATGAGTCGGCGGCACCAGCCAGTTTTCAGGCACTAGAGATTAGCGCTCCCCAATACAGATGCTTGGGGGCTCCAGCCATGAAGCCAAGGGTCTCTCCAGAACTCACTTTTGTTGCAAGGGAAATGATAAGGATGAAGTTCCAGCCTGGACAAGGGTTAGGAAGAAGTAGTCAAGGAATCACCAAGCCCATTCAACTGCCCCATCAGGTAGGCAAGGCAGGTTTGGGATATCATGGAGGTATAACATGGAGAAGCCGTCAGGGCATGGACCCGATTCGATTGACTGGCAGCCCGGTGACCCCGGTCAACAATAAGCAGGGGACTAGCGAGCCTGTGACTAGAGCAGGGGGTGAAGATTTGGCCCCCACAAATGATGAATTAGCCAAAAGGGAAAGTTTCCTACAAGAGATCGCGGAAGAGTTCGAAACCCAATGCTATATCCCCGGACAATTAATAAGCAATGAAGAGGGGACGAATGTTGCCACATCAGGAGCCCAACAAAGTGTGCCTATCATCGATTGGGCAGGGTTGATTATTCCTAAGGGGTGTATGAAGGGAGACTCGGGCGATGTGGCCATGGTCATCGGGGAAGTGTCCGGTATAAAGCCACCTCTCATCAAGCACATATCGTCTGACCTGACCATCGACAATTGGACAGTGAGGCCAATAATATCCAAACAAGGGTAAAACCCGACGTCAGGGTGGTAGACCCCAGAGGATGGGGGAGGGAAGAAGTTCTATTTTTGTTGTTGTTTTATTTCTGCATAATTATGTCGTTCCTTCGTGTTATTTGAAAAATGCGATCATCGTGGAAAATGATTTATATATGACAAGTATTTTGTTTCATGTCAGGTGTACCAAATTGAGTAATCCTTGCCTAACAAACGATCTTTCAAATTTAAATGATGATTATGATTTTGACATTGAGCTGGATTTCGATTTGATGGGCATTGAGCAAGACGAGACAGATTACGATGATGCGCCTGACGAGATCAAAGGATGGGTCGAGGATAAACCCAAACCCAATTTGGACCAAACCATCACCATTGATATTGGAACCCCAGACAAGCCAAAAGAACTCAAGATAGGGATAGACCTCACCACCAGCCAAAAAATAGAAATAGCTGAGTTGCTAAGCCAATATGAGGATGTCTTTGCCTGGTCGCACGAGGATATGATCGGATTGTCCACCGACATCGTGGTACACCGGTTGCCCATCAGGGAGGGTTTCAGGCCTGTCAAGCAGAAGCTAAGGAAGTTGAAACCTGAGTGGAGCTTAAAAGTAAAAGAGGAGATCATTAAACAATTCCGGGCCGGAATCATTATGGTGTCCACTTACCCGGAATGGCTATCCAATGTAGTCCTAGTGGCTAAACCTGGAGGAAAGGTGAGGGTATGCGTAGACTACAGAGATCTAAACAAGGCCAGCCTCAAGGACAACTTCCCGGTGCCTTTCATACACATCCTGGTGGATAACACAGCCCAGTACGAAATGTACTCTTTTGTGGATTGCTTCGCGGGATATCATCAGATAATGGTGGCGGAGGAAGATCGGGAAAAGACCGCATTCATCACCCCTTGGGGCACGTTTTGCTATAGACGATTGGCTTTTGGTCTCACAAACGCAGGGGCTACCTATCAGAGAGCTATGATGGCCCTGTTCCATGACATGATGCATAAGGAGATAGAGGTCTACATGGATGACATTATTGTGAAATCGAAGGTAGAGTTTGATCATATAACCCACCTCAAAAAGCTGTTCGATCGGCTCAGAAAGTATAATTTGAAACTCAATCCAGCCAAGTGTGCTTTCGGAGTACAATCGGGTAAGCTCTTGGGATTCCTGGTTAGTGATCGGGGCATTGAGTTGGATCCGGCAAAGATTAAGGCCATTGTGGATATGCCGGCACCTCACACAGAGAAAGAGATAAGAGGATTCCTGGGAAGAATAAACTTCATCAGCCGTTTCATATCCCACTTGACAACTACGTGCGAGCCAATTTTCAAGTTGTTGAGGAAGGGTGCTTCCCAAGAATGGAATGAGCAATGTCAGAGGGCCTTTCAGACCATTAAAAAGCAGCTGACTGAGGCACCGGTGCTGGTACCCCCAAAGGATGGGATCCCCCTGTTTATGTACATATCGGTCAATGCCATCGCGATGGGATGCATGCTGGGACAAAAGAATGAGGCAGGTAAAGAGCAGGCCATCTATTACCTCAGCAAAAGATTTAGCCAATGTGAACAGAATTACACTCCCATCGAGAAGACCTGTTGTGCTCTGGCCTGGGCTGCAGGGAAATTACAGCATTACCTCCATGGGCATACTACGTACCTGATATCGAGAATGGATCCCCTGAAATATATTTTTGAAAGGCCCATGTTGAATTGTCGACTATCAAGATGGCAGTTAATCTTACAGCAGTTCGACATGGTATACGTAACTCAGAAAGCCATGAAGGGGCAAGGAATTGCAGATCAGTTGGCCGAGACGCCATCGGGAGGGGTGGAACCGTTAGAAACTCCTCTACCCCGGGCGAAGATATATTTTGGGTGTCAGATACGAAATGCAATGATGAGGGACAATTCTGGAAGCTGTATTTCGATGGTGCCATGAATGCTGAAGGGGCAGGAGCCGGAGCAGTCCTGGTCTCTATCACCGGAGAACAATACCCCGTGGCCACTAAATTGCAGTTCAGTAATTCGAATAATACAGCTGAGTACGAGGGATGCATTTTGGGACTCTCCGTTTTGCACGCGATATGGGAGTGAAGAGACTGGCGGTGTTTGGGGACTCAGAACTGGTAATCAGACAGGCGATCGGGGTGTACAACACGAAAGAGCTCCGGTTGCTCCCATACCACCGATGTGTTGTCCAATTAATGCAAGAATTTGAAGATATCGCTTTCCGACATATTCCCCGTGGACGGAATGATTTTGCCGATGCATTGGCAACTTTGGCTTCCTTGATCCATATCATCAAAAGAAGGGACGCTCCACAGATTGAGATAGCAGTACAGAATGCCCCGGCATACGAAGAACATGTTGCAGTATTATCAGGCGAGGTGGTTCTGCCAAAGCAGCCTTGGTATCACAACATAAGGGAATATCTAAGGGATAGATCCATTCCCGACCAGGCGAGTCGAACTGAGAGGATGAGAATTCAAAAAAATGGCGATGAAGTTCTACTTGAGTGGGGATTCACTCTACAAGAGGGATGCTGGTTTGGGACTGTTGCAGTGCGTGGATGAGACGCAGGCCCAAAGGATTATGAACGAAATACATGGTGGAGTGTGTGGGCCACACATGAGTGGACCGATGCTGGCCAAAAAGATTTTGAGAACAGGGCATTATTGGTTGACCTTAAAACCTGACTGTGATGATCATGTCAAACGGTGTTACCAATGTCAGGCGCACGGTAATGTGATCCATACGCCCCCCCAATGAACTGCACTGTATGACCTCCCCGTGGCCATTCTCAATGTGGGGAATGGACGTGATCGGACCAATAGAGCCCAAAGCAAGCAATGGGCACCGATTCATCTTCGTCATGATCGATTATTTCACCAAATGGGTAGAAGCAGCCTCTTTCCCCAAGGTCACTCAGGAGGTTATCGTTGGGTTCATCAGGAATAATGTCATTTGTCGATACGGGCAACCTGAGGTTTTGGTCTCCGACAATGCTAAGAATTTGAACAACACCCTCATGAAGGGATTGTGCGACCAGTTTAAGATCAAACACCTCAACTCTGTCATTTACCGTCCCAAAATGAATGGGGCAGTGGAGGCTGCCAATAAGAACATCAAGAAGGTCATGGCAAAAATGTCTGCTAATCATCGGGGATGGCCAGATCTGCCACCCCTCACCCTGCTGGCATATCGAACATCAACGCGTACTTCTACAGGGGCAACCCCTTACGCTTTGGTGTATGGAATGGAGGCCGTCCTGCCAATTGAGGTTGAGATGACATCCCTCAGAATAATGATCGATGCTCAGATAAGCGAGGAGGATTGGATGCAAGATCGATACGACCAGTTGGCCCTAATTGATGAAAGGAGGGTGGCTGCTGTTTGGCACGGTCAGTTATATCAACAAAGGATCTCCCGATCATATGACAAAAGGATAAGACCTCGGAAATTCAAGGAGAATGACCTGGTGCTAAAGAGAGTCATGCCTTGCCAAGACGAAGCCAAGGGGAAGTTTGCCCCAAACTGGGAGGGACCTTTTGTAATTAAGAAGGTGCTATCCGGAGGAGCCCTCATATTGCAAGAAATGGATGGTGAGACATTTCCACAACCCCTAAATTCTGACTCAGTGAAGCGATTCTACGCTTAAATCATCAATTTCCTTTTTCCTTTGAGGAGCGAACTACGTAGGACCTGATCTCCCAACTTGTGGGGGTACGTAGGCAGCCATTATGGCGCGGTCCGATCCATAAAAAAAAATAATAATCCTTCCCCTAAAACAAAGTCGATTCCCAACAGCCAGATAAACCTGCCTAAACCCTCAAAACTTTCCCGAAACCAGCCAACCAATCCTTTCCATACCAAATTGACATAACCCCGATCAAACCAAACAGTTAGCCAAAGTCTGAAACTCAATCCAATGAAATCGACAGGGGTACGGCCATATCTGTCAAATCTCCATCAAGACTTGAGAAGAGAAAGAAAGCGAAATGTCAAAATCATGATCAACCGGATAAAATGATGATCCAATGAAGGGCAACGATACAACAAAGAGGGAAAATGACTAAATTTAAATACCTGTTTACATATATAAGTCTTTTGTTACAAGATTTCCTTCTCAATAACCGATGAAATCAACATAGTCTATGCAGGAAATAAAACAATCTACAAATCTGCAACTAACTGAAGCAGGATGGATAGGGTGGTGGATAGATCTGGGGCATCAGCATCCCCTGAAATCTGCTGTCCCATCATGTCGATGCGGTCCAACAAGGCAGCGGCCCGGCTGATAGTCCCAGAGTGGGCATCTATGACTGTCCTAGCCTGAAAAGCAATGACATCTCTATCAGCTATGGCAGCATCTCTGGCTAGAATAGCAGCATCCCTCTCAGCAATGGCGGCATCCCTCTCAGACTCAATAGCCATCAAAGACAGTCGGATCCGGCTATGTTCAGTGTCATGACTAGGGAGAGAGTCGGCTGAGATCGAGTGATGTATGGTATCGTCTGGGAAAGTCACTCCAGAGTCATCAAAAGTCCCAGTCTGACTCACACCAACCGCATCCGAATCTCCGCGCAACCATTGCACATAAGCGAATGTCTGGATGGGGCAACTATCATTATACTCGGCCAGGATCCTACGAGGCCAAAGATCATATACCCGCAGTAGGTCTCTCTCTGTCTGGGATGATATAGGGAATCAGTAGTCGGCCGCGCCCGTGAAGAGGTGGAAATCCTGTGTCTGATCAAACTGCCCCATCACCGCCATGGGATGATAAGTCGTCACACCCCTCAAGCCAGCAATGAGAATGAAGTCCAGGTCGGGCACATGAGTCAAGAAGCTCATAAAGGAGCAATAACCCGAATAAACCAGGAGATGAAAGGGATCCTCGATGACCGACAGAAATGCTGTCCAGGAGGCCGCATCAGTACAGCTCACAGGACGAAATGAAAACTGCGTGGTTATGTCATGACTGAAGCAAAACCCTTGGCGACGGAGATGGCCGATGGGACTAAGATGACTCATGAACCACACATACAACAAAGTCGAGCTCCCTCGGAATACTCTGCCTCGGAAGGACTGACAGTATGAGGCTGACATGTAAGTATCCGCCAATATCATGGGAAGAATGGTGTGATCCTCCTGAAGAGCCCTGACGGCCGCGACCACCCGCATGTCCAAATGATCAGGTCCCGCGGGCAAGTACAGAACTGAGATGATACAGGCCATCAGAACGTCTAGCCTCAGAACGCCCCAGCGCTCCTCCGATACAGAAAAATCCCCAGGAAAGTGGCGAAAACTGTTGGGAGAGCCGAATCGGTCAATCAAAAAATGAAGAGGAACCAGGTGATCTGATGTGATCGCCGATAGCAGAACCGCCCTCCGCAACCCAGTAAAAGTCAAGAACTGACGGCGCATGGGACCAGACGTGACCCGGACACAGAGTCTATCCAAAGGCAGGCCG
This sequence comes from Aralia elata, assembly GCA_034770075.1. NCBI lineage: Eukaryota > Viridiplantae > Streptophyta > Magnoliopsida > Apiales > Araliaceae > Aralia > Aralia elata. The sequence continues at coordinate 28,101,815 of CM068387.1, forward strand.
GTGAAACGAGCATACTCCTCAAGGGTGGGGGTCAGCTCTACTGTCCCTAGCCTGAACACTTGACGAACAGGGACCCAATATCTCAAAATACCATCCACAAAGCCCGCTGGCACCTGAAAGGTTAATAAGGACCGAGAATGTCCCAAAAGACCATCTGCGATGACCCTGTCGGCCGGCGATAAACCGTCCAACCAACGGAGGAGGCTGCCAAGCAACCCTGTAGGAGGAATGGAATCCAAGCATACCACGACATCTGAGGACGTCATCTGTGAAAATAGTATCAAAAGGACCATACAGGGGTCATTTTCTATCCATGAATAAAAAGCATGCATCGTACGGTCAATAATAAAGCATATGAATTTCATGAGGATAAAAGATAAAGAACTGTGCATAAATAAATAAATGAGTTCAGTACATAGTGCATGAAATGAAAAATAAATCTAAACAGGTACAGGTACGAAAAGCCCTATCCTATCCTGATCTAGATAAAGTCAATCTCATCTATGAAGGCGGGATCCTCAAACTGATCCCCCGGGGTCGCCGAAGTCGAGGGCCCAAAGTTCATGTCGGGGATGTATGGCCGCGCGGTGGTGGCATCAGATGAGCTCGGCCCCGCATCATAACCCGTACCATCAGGATCATAGGTGTAAGCATCCTCTGGAGTCCGGCCCAGCACCCGAAGATATAGGGACAACTGGTCTACCTGACGGGTCAGAGCGGCAATCTGCTCGGCATGGGTAGGGCTCCGAACGCAGGCTGCCCAGTCAGTCATCATCACCGAGCCAGGGACCATATCCCCGAGGAAGAATGTGGCCCGGGTCTGAGGACCGATAGTGCGGGGCACCCACCAAGTACGGAAAGCATCACTCGTACTGGGACCCGTAGAAAGCATCCGGCCGTCCTCCCCTACAAGCATGATCCCTGAGGGCTGAGAGTCCAGCGGCCAGGAGGTAGTGAAAGGAAGGGAATGCGGGATCCGGATCTCTCCTGTGACGCACCTGAATGCGCGCTCCCCCAGATACATCACCCATCCTCCAATACTCTGCAAAGTGAGGCGACGGGTGGAAAGCTCGAACTCCGGACCAGAGGGGTTCCCAGCATCAAACCCCTCAGCTAAATGCTCGGAGAGGTAGGGAATCCAGATGACATCTACCGCAGTGATCAGCTCCAGCTGGATGCGGCAGTGTGCAAAGCTGCCTGATATCGGGACCTCCTCCAGAGTGCTGTGATGCCACCGTCGGCCCCGGGGATAAGTATCAAGGCCGAGAGTAGTGACAGGCCTCAGGCATGGAAGACGCTCGTAGGCCCAGAACTGCGAACAGGAACAGTGAAAGGCATGAGTAACCGACAGACGCATAAAGAAAAGAAATGAATTGACGGGAAATACATTAAGAAAAAAAAGAAAGAAGTCTCACCAGCAGAAAATGATAGAATCCGAGCCAAGCGTCTGTCTGGCCCTCCGAGCGTAGACGCATGCCATGGAGGAAATAGGCAAAGGTGAATGACCCCCAGTCATAGTCACCGATACGGTCCACGTCTCTGACCGCTCCTACGACGCTGAAATGAATGGTGGAGGAGTTGTTCCCCAGAAAACAACCCATCATGATGGTCAGGAACAGGCGTCGTAGCAGAATGTCCCTGGTGCCCTGATCCGCTGGAATGGGCAGTGCGTACAGACCCCCAACAGCATCGACAGCCAAAGCACCGGATCGAATGCTACGGGCCTTAAAGACCCGATCCTCAGCACCGAAGCCCAATAAAGCCCGGACCTCCACAGGAGTGATGTCGAGATCTAGAGGAACGCGGGACCCGGCAAACTCTATGCCCGTAATGTATCTCCAATCCCAGGGGGTCAGCACAACCTCGCAGTCCAGAAGGTGAAGAGACTGCGTCTGGTGGAACCAGCGATCTGATAAGGCCCTCATGTAACCCCAGGGGCACTGCCGGGGAATGATGGTAAAGAAGTGACGAAAGCCCCAAGAATCCACCACCGCCCGGTAGTCACTGTGCAAAGCCGTGTAAAGGGAGTAGATGTTGAACCAGTTGCCCCTCGGCTGAGTAAACTCGGGTACCTGGGGCAATCACCAATGGGTCAGTCCGGATAAAAGGAGAATTGGGAAATTGAGAATAAAATCAGAATAGAACCGAATATACCTCGTTAGCCACGAGAGATGCCGAGGGGATGACGACTGAGATCCCGACCCAATAGATCGGGGATCTGCACAGATGCGCCAGACGGGGCACTATGAGGAGCTGGAGCCGGTGTGCTGGAGGATGGTCCCTCTGCCGCGACCTCTGGAGGAGCAGCCTCCTCAACGTCCGGATGAGCAGGACGAATGACAGCCTCCGCCAAGCGGCGAGCCTGACGGGTCCGGGGAGGAACAGGAGCAGGTGCAGCCCTACGGCGGCGAACACCCGAGGTCCGGGACACGGAGGAGCTACTATGAGCATCGGGATCCATAGCTGGAACAGAATAGGCAAGGAGGAAGGTAAGTTCCCTTTTGAATTATGTCACGAATATTCTAAATTCCTACCCACATCATATAATTAAGGCAACATGATGCATGTTTATAAAAAAAAAAAAAAAAAAAAAAAAAAAAAAAAAAAAAAAAAAAATCGGCAGAGTTCCGTTTGTAAAATGGACATCCCAGGCATAAGCCAAACGTGTTTTCAATCAATCCAAGTATCGAACAGATCAAAATTGCATTCATACGTGTAGTTACAGCATGTAAAGTACATTAATGCATGATTTTCTTGCAGAAAAGGAATAACAGTATGTGGGACCATATCATGAGCATAAAATAGGACTCACACAAGCGCTACATAGCATGTATATATGATAATACATAGCATAGCATTGTAAAGCATACATTTCTATCTCTAAACATGCAAATAGCCAAATGTATAGCAAAACGTTGACGAAATTGAAAAGTGAACGGTCAAAGTGTTACCTGTAGTGCGTAGAGCGATCCTACCGGAGCGGTTTTTGCAGAAAAGTTGGAGAAATCGACAAAAGGCCTTTGCAAACGAGCAAAATCGCAGGAATCTATGTGGGGTACGAAGTTGAAAGTGACAGATCTGGAAGTGGCGAGCCGCCTAAGAACCCGATCTTGGCCGCAGATCTATCTGTGGTTGGCCGCAGATCTATCTGCGGCTGGCCGCAGATCCATCTGCGGCTGGCCCTGGTGGGTCCCCTTGGCTCCCTTGCAACCGTTTGATGCGTCTAGTGAAAATGAATTACGAAATGGGTGACCGGCGACGATACCCGGTCCCGACGAGACAATCGACCGGCGACGATAACCGGCGATTACGATGTGGATGTCCGGCGACGAAAACCGGCTCCGACAAGATAACCAACCGGCGACGATAACCGGGGGTTACGAGATGGGTGACCGGCGACGATAACCGGCCCCGACAAGAGGATCGACCGGCGACGATAACCGGCGATTACGATGTGGATGTCCGGCGACGAAAACCGGCTCCGACAAGATAACCAACCGGCGACGATAACCGGGGGTTACGAGATGGGTGACCGGCGACGATAACCGGCCCCGACGAGAGGATCGACCGGCGACGATAACCGGCGATTACGATGTGGATGTCCGGCGACGAAAACCGGCTCCGACAAGATAACCAACCGGCGACGATAACCGGGGGTTACGAGATGGGTGGGTGACCGGCGACGATAACCGGCCCCGACGAGAGGATCGACCGGCGACGATAACCGGCGATTACGATGTGGATGTCCGGCGACGAAAACCGGCTCCGACAAGATAACCAACCGGCGACGATAACCGGGGCTTACGAGATGGGTTACCGGCGACGATAACCGGCCCCGACGAGAGGATCGACCAGCGACGATAACCGGCGATTACGATGTGGATGTCCGGCGACGAAAACCGGCTCTGGCAAGATAACCAACCGGCGACGATAACCGGAGGTTACGAAATGGGTGACCGGCGACGATACCCGGCCCCGACGAGACAATCGACCGGCGACGATAACCGGCGATTACGATGTGGATGTCCGGCGACGAAAACCGGCTCCGACAAGATAACCAACCGGCGACGATAACCGGGGGTTACGAGATGGGTGACCGGCAACGATAACCGGCCCCGACGAGAGGATCGACCGGCGACGATAACCGGCGATTACGAGGTGGATGTCCGGCGACGAAAACCGGCTCCGACAAGATAACCAACCGGCGACGATAACCGGGGGTTACGAGATGGGTGACCGGCGACGATAACCGGCCCCGACGAGAGGATCGACCGGCGACGATAACCGGCGATTACGAGGTGGATGTCCGGCGACGAAAACCGGCTCCGACAAGATAATCAACCGGCGACGATAACCGGGGGTTACGAGATGGGTGACCGGCGACGATAACCGGCCCCGACGAGAGGATCGACCGGCGACGATAACCGGCGATTACGAGATGGATGTCCGGCGACGAAAACCGGCTTCGACAAGATAACCAACCGGCGACGATAACCGGAGGTTACGAGACGATCATCCGCATGGCATTGATACCCTTTTACGAATAGGATTACATCCATTGCATCATACGGCATATGTGTGAGTATCACGTATGTATTGTCATCCATGTGCATTGTCATTCATGCATCGAGTGTCTATTCTTTATCTTGTTCATTTCATTCATCATTTCATAAACATGATAAAGAGGGGCAGCTGTAGACACCCAAATTTTGCGTTCCCTGTACTAACCTTGACAGGAAGGCAAAATCGTCAATTGAACCGGCTTGCGGGAGTGAAGAAGTGGACCCAAGGGCGAGCGCCCGACACCACCGCAGGGATTGGCAATCAAAGCTGATGTGACAATAAGGCCATCCGAGACAGACATCCCCGAACGAGGTGGCGCGTCTCCCGGAGATTCCCGGACTGCAAAATACGAGCCCTTCGACGGAAATCAACGGTATGGCACGGAAATCGAGACAAGGTGCGGAAAATGAGAAAATCAGCACAGTCAGCCGCAGATCAATCCGCGGCCAAGGACGAAACTCGAGACGGCACGGGACTCGAGCGCACGGGACTCGAGCGCGGCTGGGGGGAGAACCAAGGGCCAGCCGCAGATCAATCTGCGGCTGCCCTTGGCAGTCCCTTATCAGGCCAGTTCGCATACAGAAACAAAGGAGATAGGAGAGGAAGAAGAAAAATCCAGCAGCAGCAGCTCGGAAATAGGGAGAAAACAGCAACAAAATAAGGGCAATTAGGAGAGAAAAAGAGTGAAAAGAGTGAGGAATTGTACCAATTTTGTGAGATTATATCTCATATTTTCTACTCTACTCAATACACAAATTCCTACATATTGTGGGGATCATTTTGCAAGGTGAAAATCTTTTGTTTTTGACATTTGCTCGTACCATTTTGATAGGCTCTTATTATCCGAATCCTCTTAAATGTATCCTTTTTTTTGCGTTGTATTGTGAAATCATGGATTAGGGATTATTAGTGAGGGTTCCATCGGAACAAAATTCTTCCTAATAACCCGAGGATATCCAATTGGTGGAATTTCTAGCTTACTTATGGTGATTGCTTGGATGTAATTTAGTTAGACTATCATTTTCGGATATCATGGTGTATTAGGCAATCCGTGTTGTTTTAGTTTCGTAGAATTCGTTTTGCGGGTATGTAGTAATCTTGGGTGTGAGCCTAGGAATGCGACCCCGTGGTCCAAATCCGATGATGGACGTTTTGATACATGTAATGGATGCAAGGTACTCGTGTTGTTGTAACATGTAATCGTTGGGCCTTAAAACGACGCTAGAGCGAGAATCGGGTTTAAGGCCCCGTAATAGTAAAATATGTGATTGTTGGCGTTAGGGGATATTTTGATGGCTTACATGCCCATGAATAGCCCCCTACGCGTTTGATATTTAGTTCGATTTGTAAACACCCAACAAAAGGATTTCAAAGCCAAAACGATAAAGATTTTGCTAAAATTAATCAAAGTAGGATATTAGCATCACAAGGCTAAAATTTGGAAGTGCTAATGAAAGTCGATTCCTATTTTACGAGAAAGCCGAAAGGAAGTTGTTTTCAAATGTCACAAAAAATGGATTTATAGAGAGAAATAAACGTTTACTAAACCTTGATACATAGGGCGAAAGAGATTCTAGAAATTGCCTATCATTTATGAAAGCGACGTATAAATCTCGATTCCTATTTTGGCTAAGGTTTAACAAACTCACGTTTTACCCAAAACAAACGCTTAATCTCATAGCTTTTGTCAATTTAAAATCAAATCTTTCTCAATAAGAAAATAAGGCTTTCTCGTAAATACCGAAAAGACATTTTTAAGCATTCTCAAAACTAAAGCACGATTTTCCCTAAAAAGAAATCCAAATGATTCTTTCATACAAACCCACCACAACTTTCATTTAGGCACACACACACACACACACGCACGCATATACGTTTCATGAATTAAAGGATAGGAAAAGCATCAAGATTGCGGTAACCGTATTTCACGGAAGTCGGGGGGTGCCTAACACCTTCCCCTCGCTTAAGCAAGCCCCCGAACTCTATGAATCTCGATTCGCAGACCATTTAATTCGGAGTCACACATGAGCCAGCGAATTATAAAAAACGAAAATTCGGATGAGTTGGTACATCCATTTCAAATATACCAACTGGTGACTCTGGTTAATTGGCTCATCATAAAAAGCGATCTTTCAAAACCCCGTCGACATCAAGGCCGACCTTTTTCCCAAAACACCTAAAACCGAAAAGGCTAAAAAAGGGAAAAGAAATTAGAGACGAGAAAAACCCGGCGTCGACATGGGGTATTTGGAGATCCCGGTAAAGAGGAAGTAAAAACATGGGATTAAAGAGGAGTTTAACAACAAAAACTCTATAGCTAGAAGAAATAAATCTTTGTATTGTAACTCTGTTATGTTATATCTGTTTGAGATGGTATAAGTTAGAAAACTTGTAGTATGGTATTGTTTGTACTTATGCTAGACAACATTTATCGTTAGCAGACTTGCTTGAGTAAAGAAGTTATTGTCTAAAATAGAAAGACTTATTATTGTTGTGTGAGTTTTATATTTACTCACCGATAATGTATTAAATCAGATCATTTGGTATATGATCTTGAGTTGTATTAAGGAACTGTAAAGATTTCAATTCTCAGGCAAAGTTATAAGGAACATTATAAAAGTTTTAAATTTATTGAGTTTTTAACAACAAATTATTATAAAATATTGTGAATAATAAGGTAAGGTTGTACATTAACGCACGAGGTCGCCTGTAGCGAGTACGGGGATTCTCGGGGCATTACAGTTGGTATCAAAGCTGATAGGTTATAAACCTTAGGTAAGAGTACTTTAGGCTATAACCGTAGAAGAGATGATGGAAATAGTAGCGAAATAAACTCGAAAAAAGTTTATGTGATAAAAGACGAATATAGAAAATTCAAAGTAAAGAAATGAATGAGTAGGTCCAACGAAGGATCTTGAGAAGAAATAAAGAGTTTAATCCTAAGTCTCCTGACTCAAGGAAGTGAAAAGAAGGGAAAAAAAGAAGTCTCGAATAAGATTCCTGCAAAGTCCCGCAGAGGCTGTTAGACCGTGAAATAGTTTAACTGAAGTGGTTAAAATTACACTCTTAATGAGTAAAAATTGCTAGATTATGGATATGGTAATCCAAAGTAAACTCTGAAGAAGTTAAGAATTGTGGATTTCTACTGAGGACTCAGTTTAGTGGCTAAGTTAAACGTATTCCTTGTATGGGCAGGGAAGTAGTGCTTGGTCTAACGACCACTTAGCTTCCAATTTTGATAATTAGTGAAATTTTTGGTCGCGCTATTTTATCTATATGATGGTAAGGTGATTCTTCCTCATATGCATAACTGATAGGCAGAGAATGTCAAGGTTAAGCACTATTAGTTATCTATATGGTGGGAAGGTGATTCTTTCCTCATATGCATATCTGATAGGTAGAGAAGGTTAAGGCTAAGTGCGAGTTCTTAAAAACTCATGCGTATGGTAAGTTCATGACTCATAATCATATGGTATGTTTTTGAACCCCTCAGCGAGTGGATGTCTTTGGTCTGACTAGGATAAGTTCCTAAACTCATACGATTATGGTAAGTTCCTAAACTCATATTATGTGTAAGTTTGATGAACTAGGTATAGTTAAGAGATGCTAAGGAAGAGAAGGAAATTTAGAGATATTTGAGGTTTTAGGATATTCTAAATCATCTAGCTATGCTAGATCTCAGAATTCTTAAAATCATGCGATTATGCGCATACGTGTTTTTATTTTAAAGATTATATCGGTTTTTTTTTAAACCGATAAGTTTTTAAAAGTGCTATTGTTCAAATATCTATGCTAATTGTGTCGGCTAGACAAAGTGATTTAAAATCATCAAAATGTGTTTATAAATTATCAAAATGTATTTATGAGATCGTTACTGCACCATGGAACCTGATGCGGATATGATCAAATGACGAAATCCTCAACGCACGATAACAGAATGTGGATATGGTCATAAAACCATCAACACATCGTTATACGCTGCGGTATCATGAAGTCATAAAATAGTTTTCAATTTTATGGAAGGTATTTAAAATTTCTAGGTTCATGATTCATGAACAAAATTATAATGATAGTCTATGCCAATTGTTTTGATTAGATTGAGGTGACACATATACGATTAACTTCGTATAACTCATTTTAATGTGTTTCCAATCTAATTGTTCTAGTGCAGAAGAAGATGATTTTTAAGGCTGAGGAGAACGACCCTACAAAAGGGGATTGATGAAGTGAGGATTGGTTAACGTGGTTGAATCCAGAGGAAAGGCAGTAAGGGTTGGTTAACGTGGTTCAACCTATGAAAGTCGTTGTGCACAAAGCAATAGTACGATAGGCTGATCACCTAGAGTACACTGGAGTTAGTTTATTTTCTACGTGATTATAAACAGACCTGGCAAAGGATGCTTACAGTCTTAAGTGACTTGAACATTCTAGATATGAATTGACAGAAATCAAGCAAATGTTCATGGTCTTTATGACCCCTCAGTCAGATCTGTAAAAGTTTTAAAGGAACCTTTTAATTCCTAGTTATTCTATACCACTTCACGATTATTGAATGGTCGTTGAAGACTCCTGAAAGATGTTCCAATATTTTGGAAATCTAGTGATAAGAAGGTGAGATCTTCTTAGAGAAAGATGAGAATATAAAGGTTAGTATGAAAACCTAGATATGAGGAATAGAATGAGTAGAGATGAGTATGATGTAATTTCGAGGACGAAATTCTTAGAAGGAGTGAATGTAATATCCCGGATAGTTATGAGACTGGTAAATAAGGCCTCAAATATTAAATAAAGGTTAAAGTCAAAACCTAGATTATTAATAGAGAAATATGTAGAGAAATGACTCAATATTTTCTTTGGGTTTGAAAGAACCTATATGAATTGAGGACGTATTCAACAAGATTATGCAATGAAATAAATGTCGTAAGAGTTTAGAAGTTAACCGAACTTGAGCAATTCGGTAGTAGTGGTTCCAATGATGGAATCCTTGTAAGGGTTGAGTTTAAAACCTAGTTTTGAAGAAGAAGATTATGTAGAGATGATTAAACACTTTAACCTAATCTATGTGTTAGAAATTAAATGTGTGAAACGATATATAAGGGATTGAAACCCTAGAATTGATAAGGTGGTATGCAGAGATATATGGGTATACAAGTATGTATAAACTATATGGGGTTAAAGAAGCTATCCCAGAAACTTTCCATAAGTAGAAAGTTTAGGAGAAGCAATGGTATATTTGTGTATTATGATTTTAAGTGATTAATGAAGATGGATTTTTGCGATCTAATCAATGTGTTATGTGATACGATATAAGGATTAATTAATCGTAGAGGAAAAATATTTTCTTAGAAAATAACGCGGGAAACACTATTCACGCGAGAAACACTTCTTCGTTCTTTTTGAATTTTCACATTCCCGAATAGCGTTTATATGGAGTATAAGAGCGTATTTACTATTCAAAAATACGAGAGGCGAAACTTTCCATAAATGGAAAGTTTGGGAATTCTCTATAAAAGGAAAGTTGTGGCGTATAGATGTCCACCGATAAGAAGAGGTTAGAGACCTTCCATAAATAAAAAGTGTAGGATGAAGGGTAGGATGGTAATGATCCAACCCTAGATGAGTAATTAACTAGGTTAATTAATGAGAAATAAGATAAAACTATGTTATGAATTAACATAGTTTGAATATTGGCCTTGATTGACAAACGAGAAGGGTGATCATCATTAGGTAATTCACTAGTGTGATTAATGTAGGGAATTTCAATAAGAGTATTAATTATGGTAGCCCAATATGGGATTGCCTAAATGTGAAGTGGGTAATTTAAATATAAGCCCAAATGTATAATAATTGATAGTCCAAGAGGGATTTATTATAAGCCCAAGCTATGAGTAAGGATTTAATGTGTTAGGGTTTTATGAGTAACCCAACAAATTAGCCAAAGAATGAGTAAACTAGGTTGACCATATTTTAACCAACCTTAAGTTAAAGAAGCCCAAAGAAATGGAAGGGTAGAAACTTTCCATAAATGGAAAGTTTCGAAACTTTCTATAAATGAAAGGTTTAGATAATGAAGAGAGAAAAGAGTATGTGTTGGTGTATTTATATATATGCATTAGTATATTTATACATATATATAATTGTGCAAGTATTCTTATTAAAAGAAAAGGAAATTTTTTTTTAAAAACAAGTGGGTAGACTTTTGCTTTTGTTTTATCCAAAGTTGTATTGGTAGGAGCAAAAAGGGGATGGAAGTGACAAGTTGGTGATGTGTGTAAGTAGTGTAAGAGAGCTATGATGGGCTAGGTTGGTAGCTTGTGTTGGAGAAATGAAAGGTTGTAGATAATTAACCAATGTAAGGTTAATTGAATAATCCTAGTTGGTAAATAAGAGAAGGGATTAACCAAACATTGGTTAAATGCTAGATGAATGCATGTGATGATGAGAATTAACCATAGATGGTTTAATTGAGTATCCCTAGGTGGTAACTAAGTTAAAGCTTTAACCATGCATTGGCTAGTTGCTAGCAAAATGTGTATAAATATATACTTGTATGTATACATGATAGATGAGACTTAACTAAGGTGGAGTTAGTAAATTCACTCCAGGTTAATTCTTTTAAGGGAATAATTGACCAACATGGAATTAGTAAGTAACCATGGGATTACATGTTTGTAGAGAATTAACCATACCTTGGTTAATTATTGGGAGAAGGAGAATAAGTTGATAACTAACTAAGGTTGATTGAATTTTGACCTTGAGGTAAATGTTAGAAAGTTAACTACAACTAAGTTAAATGGTGGAGGGATTAGATAGATACACATATGTGTATGTAATATTATTCCAAGTATACTCATATATAAATTAAATGAAAAATAAAAACAAAAGTGTGGGGAAATGGAGCATGGGGAAACCACCCATCTTGGGCCAAGAGAGGGCTAGAGCTAGCCTCTCACATCTCTTACAAAGTAGCCCCCAGATATTTTGTCCTATTTACTTTAATTAATGCCTTGTCCCCTAGTTTATTTAGCCACCTTTAGTTACCTAGCTTTGGTTAAGTGGTGGGAGAAAAGAATAGATATACATTATGTATGTAATGTTATTGCAAGCATAATTGCAAGAGGAGAGAGAAGCTTGGTTGATTAACCAAGGCTTGACAATTTCATTTCATTCATTTTCACTTCTTTTCCTTAAGCTAAATAGCTAGAACAATAGAGAGAGAATGAAAGAGAAATTCATGGATGGCCATGAGAAGGAGGTAAATGAGCTCTAGCTATGTTCTATCAAAGCCATGGAAAAAAGAAGAGGATGCTCAAGCTAGACATCCTTTCATCTAGAAGAAGAAGAAGAAACCTTAAAGGTTTAAAAGTATTTCTAAAACCTAGAACTTTATGTTTTTGGTTAATATTATTAAATCTAGGTTTGTGTTGGGAGATCTATGATCTATATGATGGAACATTGTGGTTCCAATGGTATAAGGTGGATCTATGATGGTAAAAATGTAGATAGATCACATTTTTGTCCATGTATGTTTAATAAACCTAGATATGGTTGTTTAATGTTAAGCCCTAACTTTGTTGGTTGTGATTTTCAAAAGAAAACCTCATATTTTTATGAGTATTTTTAAAGATCCATAAGTTTATTTTATAGATCTACAAGTGGTGATTGTCACGCCCCAAAATCCACCTGCTTGCTTGGTCGAACTTCATGCTGACTTGTACAACCTTTACATACTACTATAGAAATATTGACTTCTAATAATCATATTATAATACAAAAATGTGATAATATTTACAATATCATTCGTTCATTGTTACATCATTCCCAGGTTACTTGTTCTTATTACACAGAAGTCCTAAAAGACTTAAAAACAAATCTCCATTTATCTATCCGAGACTTGCAGTATTTATTAAGTTTGTATAACGCGAACATGCAATCAAATTACATAAATAAAGTGGAAGTGCGATAAAATCAGATTTTAAAATTTTATATAAACCATCACCATGATCTTTCTTTATGCACAATTATTAATTAAACAAAAGAGATGGAGAATAAGAATTATACCCTTGTAGAATTCTAGCTTCCACAAGTACAAGTTCACCTCCAATTCCTTCGCGTTCTCCTTGAATTCCAGCGATTTAATTCCTTCCTTTTATCAACGTTAGCCACCTAAGTGTTTGGCCTCTAGAGGTGATCCACCAAGGAATAATACTTGTTCAAGAAGATGGGTGTTGGCAAAACTCTAGTTTCTATCTCTATAGAAATTGTAAGTACTCTCCACAATTGTTATGCAAGAGTGTGTAACCCCCCTAATCTATGATAAGACTTCTCTTATTTATAGATGTAGGAAAACCCTTCCCTAAACTATTTAGGATTAGAGTTTCTATTCTAATTAAACTCCTTTAATAAAATTAAACTCCTAATCTAATTAGAAATTCATGAGAGAGTACTTCTATTAATTAATTCTCAATCCCTATTAGGAATTAAATAATAGTAATAGTAATAATAATAATAATAAGACTCCTCGTATTAATTTATATTTAATATTTTCAAAATATTAAATAATAAATATTAAGCTATTTAATTTATTCTATCTCCATAGATTAAATTAAATACACTTAACTTATTATTACAATTATGCCATTTACTTCTTAAATAAATATTTTTCTTTTGCGGTGTGACCTTTTAGGTTCTCCATATTAAACCGGTTGTGAATAAATCAATTAGAACAATTCTAATCTTATTTAAATAAATAAATTAAACTATTTAATTCATTTAAATAAAAAATATTTATTCTATAATAAGGGTAAGCCCCCTTAGCGATCAACGACTTTCTAGATAATATAGATTTCAACATTAATCACAAAAGAACCTTTTAGTGAATAGTTACCGTACAATTCAATCCTTTTACCATACAATGTCCCAATTAAATATAAGACATGGAATTACCGTCAAGTCTTATTTTATTTAATTATATGTATTTCGATTCCCAAATGCACAACTCTAAATAATGCAAATTAGAAACTCCTTTCTAATTTTATTCTGCTTTGGCCAAGGACTACTGAGTTGTCATTTATCAAATCAGATAGGACATTCACATCTTTTACTAGATGTGGTAGATTCTTTGTTGATCATTTACCTATCTCCATGTATAACTTATTATACCCAATCATACCTTTTAATATATCTTAAAGGTCTTAAAGGACATGTCAAAGTATAACTCATCATACACAAGATACTATGATGATCTCAAGTCTAAGGATCACTTGTACTAAGGAATTCCTATTGGCAGAGGAATTCCTATTGACAGGCGAGTAAAACTCCATTAGGTATTCCTTAGCGAGCCACGTTTAGTGAACTTATTCTCCAATAAGCACCTACATACTTGCTTTAGTGTCTCCACATAAATGATTATGAGATCAATCATCCTCTTCTTAAAAGCAAGCAACATATGTACTAATCTATTTGGGTTCATTAATCCCCTTTTTAGTAATCCAATGATTAGGAACAATTTTAGTTTGTGAGCTATCTAGAATTTAGATCTCATTAGCATGATAACCATCATGATTCTAAAAGCATTGCTCAAAACTAAGGGTTTATCACATTTAACATAACAACACAATGTAAATAAAGTAAAATGCCTTTAATAAACGAATAAGATTACAAAGTATATGCTACATCATATCAGATATGATTGGCTTGTGTGCATACTACTTTCAATCTCCCACTTGCACCAAAGCCAATCGCCATGGTATCTAATACCCTTCTTCTCTAAGTGACGATCATCCTGCTGTTGGATAAAGCTTCAGTAAATGGATATGCAATGTTGTTCTTGAGAGTCCACTATCTCTATAGTGACCTTTTCTTCTTTCAATGATTCCTCTAATCAAATGAAAGTGCCGCAACACATGTTTGAATCCAAGATGAGACTTAGGAACTATTCCTAGTTCTGTAATAAACTTTTCATCCAAACAATCAACTTGCAGCTTCATTTACAGCTATATACTTTGTCTTTGTCACTAAACCAGCAACTCTTTGCTGTTTGGAACCATTCCAATTCACTGCACCACCATTTAAGGTAACGATTTACCCTAAAGTGGATTTGTTATTGTCTTGGTCAGTCTAAAAAACTTGAGTCTGTTTAACCCTCTAGTTTTAATTCAGACCTACCATGAATCATGATCACATCTTTAGTACCAGTTAAGTACTTAAAGATGTTTATCACTGTCTTACAGTGATCTTCTCCCAAATATGACCGATCCACATCAGGCCTTGTATATTCATTGCATACATGATAGTAACTTATGTTATCTCTTTTTTATTGAGGACAATTTAAAGAGATACATTCCATGGCTCATCATCATGAGACCTCTCTTGGAGTTTGCCATGCTAAACGCCTTTAGCATCGAATGAATATACATTCATTGGGTTAAGCCGAACATCCTTTTAAATCTATCTACATAGATTTATATCCCCAATTTATAGGATACTCCTTCCAAGTTATTCATGGAGAAATGTTTAGACAATTTTATCTTTACTGATTGTAGCATTGGTGTGTCATTCCTTGTCAGTAGTATATCAACATATAATACTAGGAATGTTATAGTGCTCCCACTGACCCTTTTGTACACACTAGGTTCATTCTCGTTTTTGATAAAATCAAACTCTTTTGATTGTCTCATCGAAATGAATGTTCCATCTTTGAGAAGCTTGCTTCAATCCATAAATGGATCATTGTAGCTTATATACACGATTTTCTTCAACCTTTGAAACAAATTCCTCTGGCTGTATCATACATACATTCTCCTTAAGTCTTCATTGAGGAAGGGCGTCTTCATGTCCATTTGCCAGATTTAGTAATAATAAGTTGCAATCGCAAGTAAAATCCAAATAGGTCTGGTCACAGTCAACTCCTTGACTTGATTTTAAACCTTTTAAACAGGTCTGGTCTTATAGGTCTCCACCTTGTCATTTTCCCCAGTCTTTCTCTTAAAGACCCATATACACCCTCTAGGCACTATGCCTTTCGATGGAGTAACCAAAGTCTATACTTGGTTCTCATACATAGAGTCCATTTCGGATTTCATGGCCATCTGCCATTTCTCTTAGTGTCTACTACTCATAGCCTCATCGTATATAACTGGATAATCATCATCTATGATGCGTACCTCATCATCATCCTCTATGATAAATCCATACCTTCTAGGTATCTTCGGTACTCTTCTAGATTTATGATTCGGTTATAGTACAATAGGTCTATCTATAGGTTCCTCGATTTGACTCAAAATGCTTTGTGGTTCTTGAACTCCTTCAAAATATATTATCCTCCCACTAGCTTCTTCAATGATAAACACCTTTATCCAAGAAGGCAGCGTGTAGGATTATAGTAATAATATCCTAAACCCTTTTTACGATATACCACAAATCTGCACTTGTCAGATTTTGTCCCAAACTTATCTTTTGAAACCTTTTCACATAAGTTGGACAACCCCTTATCTTAACACACTTAAGATTAGGAATTCTCCCTATCCATAACTTTTATGGAGTCTTGGGGCCGGATTTTGAGGTTACCTTATTTTGTAGATATGCAGCCGTTTCTGGGGCATAACCCCAGATGGATACTTGAATGTCGGTAAAAAATCATTATGGACCGCACCATGTCCAATAAGGTATAATTTCTCCTTTTAGATACACTAATAAATTATTGCGTATCATGAAGCGTCGTCCATTATGAGAAAATACCATTTTAAGATGATCTAGAAACTCATTGTACAAGTATTCCTTCTTCGATCTGATAAAAGAATCTTAGTACTTTGTCATTTGTTTCACTTCTGAATTCTTTGAACCTTTCAAATGATTCAGACTTGTATTTCATCAAATACACATATTCAACTCTTTGAATGATCATCTCCTTTTTCTTTTTACTAGTTTGTTCAATTTGCAAAATTATTTTCATATAAGTCAAGTATACAAAGTCCATTAAGAAATCTTCTAGCTTCAAACAAAACATTATCATTATAAATAGAACAACAATTGTTCTTCAATATATTACCAGAACCTTCCTTGTCCAACAACGAAAGTAATAATATTTCTAAAGAGAACTGGAACATAATAACAACTTATTAACTTAATAGACTTTCCCACAGGCAACACTAAACTATAAGTTCCTACGACTAATGTAGCAACCATTGCTCTATTCCCACACGTAAGATTACTTCCTCTTTGTTTAGCTTTCTACTTTTGCTTGTTCTCTGCATTGGATTGCATACGAGAGAACTATAGCCGGTATCCAATATCTAAGTAGAACCTTGACTTATAGAAAGATTTATTTCAATTATGAACAAACCTATATCTATAACCGAAGCTTCACTAAGCTTCTTCTGGTTAGCCTCTGCAAGATGCTCCTTACAATTTCCTTTCCAGTGTCCAGGCTTATTGCAGTGGAAGCAAACTCCCTTGCTATTCGCATCAATTTTGTTCTTATTATCCTTTGTTTTTGCCTTTCTTTATACCTTCTTTGAATTATTCTTCTTTTCTTAATTAAGGAACTGGCAAGAATGGAACTTGAGGTAAAGTGTCCGAAGGAGTTAGTGGAGAAATTGTTCGCAATGAAGGCTCATCCAACTTTATTGGATAAAATAAAAAAAAAACACAAGGTGGAGATGAGGAATGTGAAAAGATAAAAAAGAGAACTTTAGATGAGGAAGAGCTTAAATTCAGAGTGGGTGGTGATGGACTGTTGAGATTTGAGAGTAGAATTTGGGTGCCAGCGGTATCTGAATTACGAGAAGAAATCTTACATAAAGCTCATACTTCAAGTTACTCAATTCATTCGGGAAGCACAAAAATGTATCAAGATCTGCGCCAGCATTATTGTTGCCCCAATATGAAGAGAGAGGTCGCGGAATGCGTCAGCAGGTGTTGACTTGCCAGAGAGTTAAGGCAGAACATCAAAAACCGAGCGGGTTACTTCAACCTTTCGAAATACCAAAATGGTAGTGGGAGCATATCACGATGGACTTCGTGGTAGGGCTTCTAACTACGCAGAAGGGTTATGATGCAGTATGTGTGACACTCCCAAATCCGGGTACTTCGTTTCCTTAGGATTTGGTGTTCACTATCCATATACATCACATCACATCTAACTACCCATTCAATCATAATGGAAATTCTTAATTTAAAATAGAAATCTCCCATTAAAGGGTTACAACATCATTAATAAATAAATCCCAGGTCATCTAACCTTAATAAAACATCAAATACGGAAACATAATCAAGTCTAATACATAAACATCATTAAAGCAAATACAACAAGCCTTCATCACTTGTTTGCTTTTCCTTTGCCCTTACTAGTGGACGGCTCGTCAACTCTTTCAACTTTAGCTGCAATGTTATTATGCAAGAGTGAGCAATGATTTCCCAGCAAGTACAACAATAACAATAATAATAACATGCGAAATAATCAACGGATATTGAATAATCGAAGATTCAGCTTTTGAGTCAAGAATATAAGACAAGATTCAAAAGAACATCTGAGGGTTTTAAGACCACGAACTATGTCCCAGGTTATCAAGTATTTCTACTTTAAACCTTTAATAGTCGTAAGACTATATGGACCTTACTTCTCGTACTTAGGGGGATCAGCCCTTTGTACCATGTATGTGCACAACATCTTAACGCCTTGTTTGGAAAGACGTCTACAAAGTCCCTTACGACAGGTATCGCTTCTATTTTCGGACTCTACTTTCGAGTAGCAACTATGTAGGCTAAGTATCCTACATAGCCTTGTTTTAACAACTTCCTGGCCTGCATCATCGTCAGACAACTCACTTGCCTAGTCGACTTGCTGCCGTAGAATACTACCTTTGACGGAGTCATAAGGTTATACGTTTCTTTTGGCAATTAATTATCGCTCCATAATTGATTAGCCAATCCATACCCAAAATAACGTCAAATTACCCAAGTTTGATTGGGATAAGATCTACAATCATTACGTTTCACTTAATATCCACTCTACAATTTTTGTGTACGTACCTAATAGGAACTACCTCCCTATTCGTAATTTATATGTTCAAAGGGTAATCTAATTCCTCCTTAGGCAAATCTAAATTCTTAGCAAAGTCATCGGATATAAATGAACAAGTAGCACCCGAATCAAACAATATATAAGCATCTATATTATTGATCAGAACGATACCTGACACCACGTCGCGAGACTGCACGACATCTTGCACGGTCATGTTGAAAGTCCTGGCAGTAGGTCAGTATGTTGGTGCTGATTCGGTTATAGTTAACGTACTACCACCACTGTTTCCCTTATTTCCTCCTGATCCTGCTCCTTGTGCTGCTTTCTTAGGGCAATCCCTAGCCAGATGATCCTTTGATCCGCATGTGAAACAAGTGCCCTTCTTTGGATTCGGACAATTTGGTGCTATGTGGCCTTCCTGACCACAATTGTAGCAAACCATCTTCCCCTTCAGGCATATCCCTATATGATTCTTCCCGCAGGTAACACACGCCTCCACTTTCTTCTTCTGACCTCCCTGTTGATTCCCAGTAGATCCATTGTCATTCCACTTCCTCTTCTGGTTGTGACCACCACTATTACTACCACTCGCTTTGTTATTCTCACTTTCACCCTTCTTCTTTTGCTCCTGGTTATACTTAGTCAAAGCATCACTCCCTCCTTCTGCAATAATCGCCTTCTCCAAAACTCCGACAAAACTGTTCAATTGAAACATTGACACCTTGCTGTATAACCACGGCTTCAATCCTTGTACAAATCTCCTCGTCTTCCTCTCATCTGTATTCACTTGGTAAGTTGCGAACCTAGCCAACTCATTAAACTTTGCCGCGTACTCCGGTACAGTCATGGTACCCTGTTTCAGCTTTAGAAATTGAGTCTCCATCTAGTTACGCGAGCTCGTCGGAAAGTACATCTCAAAGAACATCTCCTTAAATCTATCCCATGCGATTACACCCCGACCTCCTCGCACCTTATTCGCTTGCCACCAATAGTTGGCCTCTGACTTAAGCATGAACGTTGTAAAGGCAGTTTTTTGGTCATCACTAACCCTAGCAACGTCAAATATTTTCTCCATCTCCATCACCCAAGTTTGGGCTTCGATTAGGTTCAGGGAACCCCTAAATTCTGGCGGTCCTACCGCTTTGAAATCCTTAAATAACGTCACTGGTGGAGCTTGCAGCTGATTCGTAAGTGCTCCAGCCAAAAGGTTCACCAACTGCTGAACAGGATTAGCATTGGCGTCGTTGTTGTTATTGGTAGAGTTCTCCTGAGATTGTTGATGTGGTTGGCGTCTCGACGGCATTTTCTATTCAAGAATATGTGCTTATTAGATCATCACTGAATTTCGTAAGTGTTCAACATTTAACTCAAATAATTCATGTTAAATATTTAACACCTAAAATCTTTAAATAAAATTGATATTTCATTCATTCAATAAGTGTTAAACACGGAAAGATAACATCACTACTATTTACATCAACTATCCCAAGATCAAATAATCTATAGGATTAAATAGTCATATTCCATTGTGTATAATCACGGTGGAATTTACATCATTAACTACCATAAATATTTACACATATACTTCAATACATCTCCTATCACGGCCTACAAAGGCGTCTAACCGCCTTCCTGCGTTCTTCCTCCATGATACGGCACATCGTTCTGCGATCTAGCATATACCATGGCAAGCCCTCGAACTGAACTTGATAGTGGAGAACTCGATCCTGGGCCCTATCAATCGCCGTCTGAAAAGTGTAGTTTGTCTCCTCAATCTTAGCCCTCTTTGCCCGTTCGCCTTCTTCAGAAATCTCTGCGCGTTGAGCGATGTTCATCCAAGCATCCTCTGCTCTAGCACGTTCCGCTGAGTCCTCACTCAAATCGTCCTTCAGTTTCTGAATCTCAAGTTTCATCTTCTCGTTCTCAGCTAAAAGGTCTTCTTTTTGGCTTTCTGCCTGAACTAACTTCCACTCCACGTCTCTAAGACGTATATCAAGATCCTCAATTTTCTTGTTCTTCTGGTCTATAAGAGTCTAGCGTCTATTTGCAAGTCCCTTCAATTCTCTGACTCTATCCTGCAACTCAATAGTACGATCGTACAATGCATCGTATATCTCAGCATCGATAGAGGTAAAGGGTACCTCCTCGGAATTCTCATCATCCTTCTCCGCCTCTACCTCCTCAGGATCTTCCTCTAGATCAGTCTCAGGCTCATACTCCTGACCCACAACCGTGATCAATGGAGATGGCTCTCTGTGTATCAACTGCTCCCGGATAACATAGATATCACGGGGCTCCTCCTCTCCAGCCACTCGGGGCTCAATCTCCCTAGGCTAACCGAATCCTCCAATATCTGACATCCTGACAACAAAGTTTAAGTTTTAATTAATACTCAGTACTAGTCGCAACACATAGGTTATTAACATATAAGCACATAGCACATAAAGTCTTTTATTATCTTTGATGAATTTTCTTAATTCATTCCTTAGAACTCGATGAGAGTTTATCACCACTATATTTTCTAACTCTTAAAAGGCTAATATCCTAAGGTTTCCCCACCTAAGGTTCATAACCTACAGCTCTAATACCAACCTCTGACACCCCCAAATCCGGGTACTTCGTTTTCTCAGGATTTGGTATTCACTATCCATATACATCACATCACATCTAACTTGTGACAACCCGGATTTTCGAGAATAATTATAATAAAAATTTAATATAGAATAATTCTTATTATGAGTCGCGTTTGAATATATATATGTGTTATATATATTTATGTGATTAAATTGATGAGCTTAATATGTATATATATAAATGTGAAATATATACATAGATTCAGAATGAATGAGTTAATAGTTAATTATTGCAACGATCGCGAGTCATGGATAGCTTAATAATTCGAGCTTATGAATATTATTGAATAAAATAGACTTTTATTGATAATATTATGTGGTAAGTGTTTAAAGGTTATGTTATAACCTAGATTATGTGTAGACGATGATTAGTAAGTATCAAAGTGTTCGTATTAGCTAATTTGGCGGATTCGAGAAATATCGCTAGAGTACTATTTATTGAATTAAATAAATAGTTAAAGGATAATATTATTGGACGAGTTATTTATTGTAAAGACGCTAACCCAAAATATGGGTGAGATATATGTACGTTGATGTATATGATTATGGAGAGTTAATCGGAAAGAGTAGCGATCGCGAATCGTGAATACCCTTGTAATTTGGGTTTATTAATAGTATTAACGGATTAAATATTATTTTTATGCGACGTGTTTTAAGGTTATTTTGTAACCTGGATGAGGTCAATGTATGAATTTTTATGCGTTGTTGAACCGTATGAGCGAATAATTGATTTTTGCGAAAGATCGCAAAATCACTATTCACGGGGCACGTTTCCCGAGACACTATTCACGCCCGAATATTTTTACGTCTTTTTCGGTTTCTATAAATTTCATTAAGACGTGTATGCGAAGGAATAATTTTTTCAAGCGTCAGAAAATTTATTCGAACAGATACGTGATTTTATCCGTATCCGAAATGTATAATAAGACTGTTCCGAATAAATGGAAAAACCCCGTAATAATTATTTTTATGTATCCCAATATTTATGGTAATGCCCATTTTAATTTTGGGTAGAGTTATTTACCAATTTTGGTACAAAAGTGGGAGTTTTCGGATATATTTTTTGTGCTTTCGGGTATTTATTTTGGCTTGTTACTCCAAGTGGGAACCACCCAACCACATTAGACCAATCAAATGAGAGCAAAGAGGGAGAGATTGCTGGCAAGCATTTGAATTTGTTAGCCAACCTTGAGCACCTAACCCACTCTTCCAAAAATCACTCCTCCACTTCTCCCAAATCATTCATTCTTTCTTCTTGCATTCCTTCTCTCCCATACCATCAGCTCAATTAGAGAGAGAGAGAGGGAAAATCTGCAGCCAAGAGGAGTGTAGACACCCGATTTTTGCATTTCCTATACTAACCCTGACAGGAGGGCAAAATCGTCAATTGACCCGGCACACGAGAATAAAGGGTGGACATAAAGACGAACCCTCAAAACCACCACGACGGGATGATATTGAAGCCGACACGACAACAAGCGAATGTCGAGAGTCAGTTACTGATCACTGGCACGTTTCCCGACGGGTTCCGGACTGCCGAGCGCAAACCCGTCAGCGGAAACCAACGGTACGACACGAAAATCGAGACGAGGCACGGAAAACGAGAAAATCAGCACAGTTAGCCGCAGATCAATTCGCGGCCAAGGACGGAACTCGAGGCAGCACAGGACTCGAAGCGCACGGGACTCGAGCGCGGCTGGGGGGAGAACCAAGGGCCAGCCGCAGATCTATCTGCGGCCAGCCGCAGATAGATCTGCGGCTGCCCTTGGCAGTGCTATATTAGGCCAGTTCGCATACAGGAAGAAAAGAGGAGGAATTCAGCAGCAGCAGCAGCTCGGAAATAAGGAGAAAACAGCAGCAAAACAAGAGCCATTAGGAGAGAAAAAGAGTGAAAAGAGTGAGGAATTGTACTAATTTTGTGAGATTATATCTCATATTTTCTACTCTACTCAATACACAAATTCATACATTATTGTGGGGATTAATTGCAAGGTGAAAACCCTTTGTTCTTAGCATTTTGTTATACCATTTTGTTGATCTTTTGGTCATCCGAATCACCTTAAATGTAGTTTTTTCTTATATGTTATTGTGAAGCCATGGGTGAGGGACTATTAGTGAGGGTCTCATCGGAATGAAATTCCCCCTAATAGCCCGATGATATCCGTTTGGTGCAAATCTTAGCTATTATGGTATGGTATCATTCATAGTGTATTTCGATCGTCATTGTAAGATATCCTAGAGTGTTAGGCATCCCGTTGTTGTTTATTTTCGTTATATCCATTTGGTGGTTGTGCAATAAGTTCGGATGTGAGCCTAGGAATGCGACCCCGTGGTCCAAATCCGATGACGGACATCTTTGAATATATGTAATCGGGTGTATGTATACGTTATTGTAAATATGTAATCGTCGGGCCTTAAAACGACGCCAAGGCGATAATCGTGTTTAAGGCCCCGGAATAGTGAAACTTGTGATTGTGGGCGTTTGGGGTTATTTTGATGGCTTACATGCCCATGAATAGCCCCGACGCGTGTTTATGCTTGATTGGATTTTGTGATACGAAAAAATGATTTCAAAGATTAAACGATGAAGGTTTTTCCTTAAAATCAAGCAAACTAGGAGGTTAGCATCACGTAGCTAAAAATTTGGAGGTGTTAATGAATGTCGATTTCTATTAAACGAGAAGGCTAAAGAAAGTCGTTTTCAAATGGTTTTATAAAAATAAAACAACGTTTTATTAAATCTTGGTGCGTAGGGTGAAAGATATCCTAGAAGTTGCTCATCATTTTATGAAAGCAATGTATAGATTTCGATTCCTATTTTTACGAAGGTTTAAAACTCTTTTTTGCCAAAACGACACTTAAGGAAAATCTCATAGTTTTGCCAACTAAAATCAACCCTTTCTCGCAAAGCTTTCTCGTTTAAGCCGATGGACATTCTAAGGCATTCTCAAAAGAAAAACACAATTTTCCCTAATAATCCAAATGATGCTTTAATGCAAACTCATCACAACATTTACATAGGCACACACACACACACGCGCACACACACATTTCATGAATTAAAGGATAGGAAAGCATCAAGATTGCGGTAACCGTGCTTCACGGAAGTCGAGGGGTGCCTAACACCTTCCCCTCACTTAAGCAAGCCCCCGAACTCTATGAATCTCGATTCGCAGACCAATTAATTCGGAGTCACATATGAGCCAGCGATTTATAAAAAACGAAAACTCGGATGAGTTGGTACATCCATTTCAAATATACCAACTGGCGACTCTGGTTAAATTGGCTCATCATAAAAACAATCTTTAAAAACCCCGTCGACATTAATGCCGACCCTTTTCCAAAAAAATCATCTAATAAAAAGGCTAAAATTGGAAAGGGTTACAACCCCCGCGTTAAGCGATTCCTACCGGCGTCGACAGCTGGCGACTCTGCTGGGGACATTAGAGGGCTTAAGCCGCATTCGAATCTTGATGCTATCCTATCCTTTAAAATTTATAATTGTGTATGTGCGTATGACATTTTGACGTCTTTTATTTATTGTTGTGTAAATGTGTGTTGTTGTCCAATGAATGAATGATTGAATGGGTTTTTCTTTACTTCAAAGTAATCATTTGCATGCGGTGAGGACGATGAATGTGAATGTATGTTGAGAGAGTACCTCCTCCTGAGGCGAACCCGTCGGTTGCTTATTACTGGACTCGATGGGGCTGCTCCCCGGAGATGGCTCAGGAAACGCACCACTCAAATCCGCTCCAATCGAAAGGGCTCAAACGAGTAGATTGCGAAGATTTGGGAACCTTCATGCCGAAAAGCCCGTGAGAGTAACCCTAGGTTAGGTCAGCCTCTGATAAACCCAACGCAGGAAAAGTCTCTTCATGCCCTTTTTACGTTCAAGCGTATAAAATGTCATGATCCCATTTCATATATACCTCCCCTGTTGTCAAAAGAGAATACTAACCTCCATGTTTTGCAGGAAACAGCTGGGGAAGCATAATAAAGTCATGTTTAGCATTTGTTATTGCATTAAAAGACTACTAACTTTCTCTTTTGCAGGGAAAGATTAAAAAACCCAAAACACAAAAAATTTACAGCTTTAGCATGCATCCGCATCCTTTCATTGCCCAAGACTGAACTTCGAACCGTTTGCCTGCAGGATTGCTCCTCAAACCCGTTCGCAGTCTAAGAAAGCCCAGGTCTCTAACTCTGAAATGGCTGATCTGCCCAATCATAGTTCCATCTCTCGGGAAGAGTTTGATGATTTTAAAAAGCAGATGATGGAAATGGCCACAATGCTAAAAGAACAGTTCTTAATCAGACAGGATCCGTCAAACCAGGGACCGCACAATGTACCACCGCCAGGGGGTGACCAGAATCCTCCTAAGGATGATGCAATCCTATTTAAAAATAACCAACATCAGCTTAAGGACGGGCCGATCCTCCCAAAGGTCATTCCTGCCCTCAACAAGACAGTAATCACAATTCCAGAGGAGGGAGATACTGATGACCTTCGCAGGAAAATGAAGCAGATGGAGGAGACCATCCAATCTCTAAGGGGCATAGGCTCCTTGGGTAGGGTTAATTATGCAGATTTGTGTGTCTTCCCCGGAACCAAATATCCAGAGAAATTCAAGATCCCCGAATTCGAGAAATACAATGGGAAGGGGGATCCTTACACTCACCTGAAAATATATATTGGAGTACTGGGGTCCTATGCGGATGACGAAGGATTAAGGATGCAATTATTCCAGAAAAGCTTGACGGGGGAAGGCGAGGATCTGGTATGCCCGTCTCGATAATGCCGGATTCATAATTGGGAGGAGCTGGCCCATACCTTTCTGACACAGTATAGCTTTCAGGCACAGATGGCCCCTGATAGATATCAAATGACAAAAATCAAGAAGCAAACCAAGGGAAACCTTCAGGGACTATGCCCAACGATGGAGGGGTATGGCCGCGCAAGTGAATCCTCCAATGAGTGAGTCAGAGATGGTGATGACCTTTGTGGATATACAGGAAGCACCTTATTATGAGCGGGTCATATCAGGGATTGGAAGACCTTTCGCCGAGATGATAAAACACGGAGAAATGGTGGATATGGGGTTGAAATCGGGTAAAATCCGGGACTTCACAGCTCTTGAAACGGCTGCGGAACAAATCCAAAGTGGGAATTATGGCAGTACTTCCCGCAGGCCCCAAAAGCGAAAAGAGGAAGATGTCTCTCTCGAGCTGCAGGGACCATCCAGGAAAGTGGAGAATAGCCCCTCCTGTACAAATACAGAGATTTGGGCCGCCCCGGCAACCCAATTTTGATAATTCCAGAACGGACGGACGAAGGAGGTTTGAGACCACACAGAGGCGGGTATTCACCCCGCTTGGGGATCCTCTTGAGCAGATTTTGGCAATATTGATATCACAGAGGAAGATTGTCGATTTGGCACCTCCATGTGACCCGAAGGGAAGAAAATTTGACCCCAGTAAAAAGTGTGCATATCATTCGGGTTCCCCGGGTCATGACACTCAGGAATGTTGGACGCTGAAACACATAATTCAAAACCTG
The DNA here is from genome assembly GCA_034770075.1 of Aralia elata. Classification (NCBI taxonomy): domain Eukaryota; kingdom Viridiplantae; phylum Streptophyta; class Magnoliopsida; order Apiales; family Araliaceae; genus Aralia; species Aralia elata. The sequence goes on from CM068387.1 coordinate 28,128,594, forward strand.
ATTGATAGCGGGGAGATCGTGGTGGAACAGCCCGAGCCGCCAAATGTTAAAAATCAATCCCCTGCCGAAGCATGATGGGGGAGGGGTCAATATGGTGGAAGCCATCGAAACCGAAGGACCGCCAAGGCGAAATTATATGACAGGGATTCATGGGATGGTTGGCATGACGGGTAGTCAGGAGAATATGCAAGGGGCACCGATTAGGTTGACGGGTGCAAGCCGGAGTGTCACAGGGGGGCCTATCAAGTTAGCAGCTCCAAAACCTCTCATCATCGCAGCAAGACCACAGATCCCTATTTGCAATCTAAAAACAGTACCGTGGAACTACGGGGGTGTATTAGAGGAGGCGGCCAGTTGTGCTTCCGTAACATCAAAGGGGAATCCCTTGTACCTTCCAGGAAGAGTCCTCAAGAGTAAGAGAAAAGAGAACGAGAGGATATCCGAGGAAAAAGCCGCGGAGTTCTTGGAAAAGATGGATCATCCTGAAGTAAGGGGGATCAAGGCAGTGAGCGAGGAATCAACTCTAACGTCGATCATGGATTTGGTGTTATCATCCAGCGACCACTGCAGAATTTTGGCCAAAGTCCTAGGGGAGGCTCACATCCCCAAGACAATTAGCCAAGAAAGTTTCGGCCGCCTAGTGGATCATCTGCTAGAGAAACAATGTGCTATCATTCACAGATGATGATATCCCGAAAGAGGGAAGGGGGCATCGGAGACCGCTGCACATCGCAGTGATCTCATCAGGGTATGTCATGAATGGGGTATTGATTGATGGGGGATCAGCACTGAATATTTGTCCCCTCAGTACACTGAGAAAAATGAACATTAATCCCAAGCGCTTGCGGGCCAGTCACGTGGTGGTGCGAGCCTTCGATGGATCCCGGAAGGATACATTGGGGGAAATAGAGTTGCCCGTTGAGATAGGGCCGTGTACTTTTGATATTTCCTTTCAGGTCCTGGATATCTCCGCCAGCTATAACATGTTATTGGGAAGACCATGGATACATATGGCTGGGGCAGTTCCCTCTACACTACACCAACAAATCAAGTTCATCGTCAGCGGGAATCTGGTAACAATCTACGCAGAGCGTAATGACCCTTTTCCCTCAAAGAGTGGTCTGCCAGTAATCAATGTGGACGAATCCGCGGCGCCTGCCAGTTTTCAAGCACTGGAAATCAGCTCCCCCCATTATAGAGGTCTGGGAGCCCCAGCCATAAAATCCAAAGCCTCCCCTGAGCTCACCTTCGTTGCTAGAGAAATGATGAAGATGAAGTTTCAACCTGGGCAGGGTTTGGGAAAAGACAACCAAGGAATTTCCACGCCTATTCAACTGCCCAACCAGACAGGCAGGGCAGGGTTGGGATATCAGGGAGGCATAGAGCGGAACCACTCTCAAAGGGAAGCCCCATTTCGATCGACTGGAATCCTAATGCCGAGGGACCATAATGAACAAGGAACGGACAAGCCCGTGTCCGAATTAGAAGGTAAAGATTTGACTCCCGCGGATGATGAGGCAGTCAAAAGGAAGAGTTTCCTGCGGGAGATCATGCAGCAGTTCGAAACCAAGTGCTATATCTCTGGACCATCAATAAACATTGGAGAGGGGAAGGATACGGCCACAACGTCGGGAGCCCAACAGAGTATGCCTGTCATCGATTGGGCAGGGTTAGTTATCCCTAACAAGGCTATGAGGGAGGACCGATACGATGTGGCGGTAGTCGTCAAGGAAGTCTCTGGTGCGCAGCCGCCTGTCATATGTCGCATCATCCGGCTGATCTGACCACCGATAACTGGACGGTGGAGCCAATAATATCCAGACAAGGGTAAAACACGGAATCGGGGTGGTAGAACCCGGAGAGTGGGGGATGAATGTCTACCAGTTTTGGTTCTTTATTTTATATTTTGCATAACTATGTTAGTTTGTCATGTTATTTTAAGAGCGACCATTGTGGAAAGATGAATTATATATATGACAGTATTTTGTTTCAATGTCAGGTGTACCAATTTGAGTATTCCTTGCTTAACAAGCGATCCCTCAAATTTGAATGATGACTATGATTTTGATATCGAGCTGGATTTCGATTTAATGGGTATTGAGCAGGACGAGACAGATTACGACGACGCGCCTGACGAGATCAAAGGATGGGTCGAGGATAAACCCAAACCCAACTTAGACCAAACCGTCACCATAAATATCAGAACCCCTGACCAACCCAAAGAGCTCAAGATAGGGGCAGACCTGACCCCTAACCAGAAAGTAGAAATGACCAAGTTACTACGCCAGTATGAGGATGTGTTCGCCTGGTCTCATGAGGACATGATCGGATTATCCACCGACATTGTGGTACACCAGCTACCCATCAAAGAGGGTTTCAGGCCTGTCAAGCAAAAACTAAGAAAGCTAAAACCAGAATGGAGCTTGAAGGTAAAGGAGGAGATCATCAAACAGTTCAGGGCTGGAATCATCATGGTGTCCACCTACCCAGAATGGTTGTCCAATGTGGTCCCAGTGGCTAAACCTGGAGGAAAGGTGAGGGTATGTGTTGACTATAGAGATCTGAACAAGGCCAGTCTCAAGGATAATTTCCCAGTACCGTTTATACACATATTGGTGGATAACACACAGCCCAATACGAGATGTACTCTTTCGTTGATTGCTTTGCGGGGTATCATCAGATAATGGTGGCAGAGGAGGACCGGGAGAAAACAGCCTTCATCACCCCTTGGGGCACTTTCTGCTATAGACGGTTGGCTTTCGGTCTCACAAATGCAGGGGCTACTTATCAAAGAGCTATGATGGCCCTGTTCCACGATATGATGCACAAGGAGATAGAGGTCTACGTGGATGACATTATCGTGAAGTCAAAGATAGAATCTGATCATGTGACCCATCTCCAAAAGCTATTTGACCGGCTCAGAAAATACAATTTAAGGCTCAATCCGGCAAAGTGTGCTTTCGGAGTGCAATCGGGCAAACTCTTGGGATTCCTGGTTAGTGATCGTGGCATCGAGTTGGATCCGGCCAAGATTAAGGCCATTGTGGATATGCCGGCACCCCGCACTGAAAAGGAAATAAGAGGATTTCTGGGAAGAATAAATTTCATCAGCCGCTTCATATCCCATTTGACAACCACGTGCGAGCCAATTTTCAAGCTGTTAAGAAAAGATGTCTCCCAAGAATGGAATGAGCAATGCCAGGAAGCCTTTCAGATCATTAAGAAGCAGCTGACGGAATCACCCGTGCTGTAACCCACGCCCCGAAGGATGAGATCCCTCTATTCATGTATATATCAGTCAATGACATTGCGATGGGCTGTATGCTGGGGCAGAAGAATGAATCAGGCAAAGAGCAGGCCATTTATTACCTCAGCAAGAGATTTAGCCGATGTGAACAGAATTACACCCCTATCGAAAGGACCTGTTGTGCTTTGGCTTGGGCTGCAATGAGATTACAGCATTATCTCCACGGGCACACCACGTACCTGATATCAAGGATGGATCCCCTGAAATATATCTTTGAACGGCCCATGCTGAACTGTCGACTTTCAAGATGGCAGTTAATCTTACAGCAGTTCGACATTGTATACGTAACTCAGAAAGCCATGAAGGGGCAGGGAATTGCAGATCAATTGGCAGAAGCGCCATCAGGGGGAATGGAGCCTTTAGACACTCCTTTGCCGGGCGAAGACGTATTCTGGATCTTGCGCGCGAGAGAGGATGACGAGGGGCAGTTCTGGAAATTGTATTTTGATGGTGCCATGAATGCGGAGGGGGCAGGAGCCGGAGCAGTCTTGGTCTCCATCACAGGAGAGCAATACCCCGTAGCCACTAAATTACAGTTCAGTAACTCAAACAACACAGCTGAATATGAGGGATGTATATTGGGACTCCGTTTGGCTCGCGATATGGGGGTGAAAAGGTTAGCAGTGTTCGGGGATTCGGAGCTGGTAATCAGACAAGCGATCGGGGTGTACAACACTAAAGAGCTCCGGTTGCTTCCATACCACCGTTGTGTTATCCAACTGATGCAAGAGTTCGAAGATATCGCTTTCCGACACATCCCCCGGGGACGGAATGATTTCGCCGATGCATTGGCGACTTTAGCTTCTCTAGTCCACACAATCAAGAGCAGGAACGTTCCACAGATTGAGATAGCAGTGCAGAACGCCCCGGCATACGAGGAGCACGTGGCAGTACTATCGGACGAGGGGGTTCTGCCAAAGCAGCCTTGGTATCACGACATAAGGGAATATCTGAGGGATAGATCCATTCCCGACCAAGCCAGCCGAGCGGAGAGATTGAGAATTCAAAAGATGGCAATGAAATTTTATCTGAGCGGGAGATTCACTGTACAAGAGGGATGCCAATTTGGGATTGCTACGATGTGTAAATGAAATGCAGGCCCAAAAAGATTATGGACGAAATACATGGTGGAGTGTGTGGGCCACACATGAGTGGGCCGATGCTGGCCAAGAAGATCTTGAGAACGGGGCATTACTGGTTGACGCTGAAAGCCGACTGTGATGATCACGTCAAGCGGTGTTACCAATGCCAGGCGCACGGTAATGTTATCCATGCGCCTCCCAATGAACTGCACTGTATGACCTCCCCTTGGCCATTCTCAATGTGGGGTATGGATGTGATCGGACCAATAGAGCCCAAAGCAAGCAACGGCCACCGATTTATATTCGTCATGATCGATTACTTCACTAAATGGGTAGAAGCAGCTTCTTTCCCCAAAGTAACTCAGGAGATCATCGTCGGTTTCATCAGGAATAATGTCATCTGCCGATACGGGCAACCTGAGGTTTTAGTCTCCGACAATGCCAAGAATTTGAACAATATCCTCATGAAGGGATTATGCGACCAGTTTAAGATCAAACACCTCAATTCTGTCATTTACCGTCCTAAGATGAATGGGGCAGTGGAAGCTGCAAATAAGAATATCAAGAAGATCATGGCGAAAATGTCCGCTAATCATCGGGGATGGCCGGATCTGCTACCTCTCACCTTGCTGGCGTACAGAACGTCGGTACGTACTTCTACAGGGGCAACCCCGTACGCTCTGGTATACGGAATGGAAGCAGTTCTGCCAGTTGAGGTTGAGATGGCGTCCCTCAGAATCTTGATTGATGCTCAGATAAACGAGGAGGATTGGATGCAAAGTCGGTACGACCAATTGGCCCTAATTGATGAAAGGAGGGTGGCCGCTGTGTTGCAACGGTCAGTTATATCAGCAAAGGATCTCTCGATCATATGACAAGAAGATAAGACCTCGAAAATTCAAAGAAAATGACCTAGTGTTAAAGAGAGTAATGCCTTGTCAAGACGAAGCCAAAGGGAAATTTGCCCCGAACTGGGAGGGGCCTTTTGTGATTAAGAAAGTGCTGTCCGGAGGAGCCCTCATACTACAGGAGATGGATGGGGAGGTGTTTCCACAACCCCTCAATTCCGACTCGGTGAAGCGGTTCTATGCATAAAAAAAAAAAAAAAAAAAAAAAAAAAAAAAAAAAATATCCCTCATCATTTTTCCCCTCGTTCTTTGAAAGAACGAACTACGTAGGACCTGATCTCCCGACTTGTGGGGGTACGTAGGCAGCCATTGTGGCACGGTCCCATTCCTTACAAATAACCCTTTCTTCTATTAAAACCGATTCTCAACAGCCAGAAAACCTTCCTACACCCTCGAAACTCTCCCGAAACCAGCCACCTGATCAGTTTCATCTCAAATAACCTAACCCTAACCCAACCAAGCAGTTAGCCCGAATCTAAGACTCAGCCGATGAAATCAACAGGATATGCGGCAATATCTGACAAGTCCCCATCAAGACTTGAGAAGAGAAAGAAGGCGAAATATCAAAATCATGGTTAGCTGGATAAAATGAGGGTCCAAGGAAAGGCAACGATACGACAAAAGGGGAAAACGACTAAATCTAAATACTTGTCTATATAAATAGGTCATTTTGTTACAAGGTTTCTCTTTTTGATAACCGATGAAACTGACATAGTCTATGCAGGAAATAAAATGATCTACCAATCTGAAACTAATCAAAGCAGGATGGATTAAGTGGTGGATAGATCTGAGGCATCGGCATTCCCTACAATCTGTTGCCCCATCATGTCGACGCGATCCAATAAGCAGTGGCTCGGCTAACGGTCTCAGAGTGAGCATCTATAATTGCCTTAGTCTGCAATACAATGGCGTCTCTATCAGCATGGACAACATCCCTGGCCAGGATAGCAGCATCTCTCAACAAGAGCAGCATACATCTCAGCCTCGGTAGTAATCGAGATGGGTGAGCACCGGACGGACAGGGACCTAATGGCTCGGAATACCCTCCGCAAAGCCCGCCGACACCGGAAAGGATAATAAGGATCAGGAACGCTCCGGAAGATCATCTGTCATATCTCTGTCACTAGCGACAAACCGTCCAATCAGCGGAGAAGCCACCGACCAATCCTGTGGGAGGATCAAGATCCAAGCATACCACGGCATCTGGCGACGACACCTGTGGAAAATAGTATCAAAAAGACTGTACAGGGGTCATTCTCTATCCATGAATAAAAAGCTTGCATCATACATGACTCGTTATGTGAAAATAAAATACAAAATTCTGAATAAGTCGGACGTCGAACACGACGAATAAAAGCAAACCGCGACAGAGTGGTGAGCAAACCCTGGGAAGGGCTGAGATCCACGCGAACCACAACAAGATGGTGAGCAACCCTGGGAAGGGCTGATATCCACAAAAAGAAAAAAGACAAAAACAACAAACCCTGGGAAGGGCTGAGATCCAAGCAAACCGCGACAGAGTGGTGAGCAAAAAACCCTGGGAAGGGAAGGGCTGAGATCCACGCGAACCACAACAAGATGGTGAGCAACCCTGGGAAGGGCTGATATCCACAAAAAGAAAAAAGACAAAAACAACAAACCCTGGGAAGGGCTGAGATCCAAGCAAACCGCGACAGAGTGGTGAGCAAACCTGGGAAGGCATCCAAGCAAACCGCGACAGAGTGGTGAGCAAACCCTGGGAAGGGCTGAGATCCACGCGAACCACAACAAGATGGTGAGCAACCCTGGGAAGGGCTGATATCCACAAAAAGAAAAAAGACAAAAACAACAAACCCTGGGAAGGGCTGAGATCCAATCAAACCGCGACAGAGTGGTGAGCAAACCTGGGAAGGCATCCAAGCAAACCGCGACAGAGTGGTGAGCAAACCCTGGGAAGGGCTGAGATCCACGCGAACCACAACAAGATGGTGAGCAACCCTGGGAAGGGCTGATATCCACAAAAAGAAAAAAGACAAAAATAACAAACCCTGGGAAGGGCTGAGATCCAAGCAAACCGCGACAGAGTGGTGAGCAAACCTGGGAAGGCATCCAAGCAAACCGCGACAGAGTGGTGAGCAAACCCTGGGAAGGGCTGAGATCCACGCGAACCACAACAAGATGGTGAGCAACCCTGGGAAGGGCTGATATCCACAAAAAAAGACAAAAACAACAAACCTTGGGAAGGGCTGAGATCCAAGCAAACCGCGACAGAGTGGTGAGCAAACCTGGGAAGGCATCCAAGCAAACCGCGACAGAGTGGTGAGCAAACCCTGGGAAGGGCTGAGATCCACGCGAACCACAACAAGATGGTGAGCAACCCTGGGAAGGGCTGATATCCACAAAAAGAAAAAGACAAAAACAACAAACCCTGGGAAGGGCTGAGATCCAAGCAAACCGCGACAGAGTGGTGAGCAAACCTGGGAAGGCATCCAAGCAAACCGCGACAGAGTGGTGAGCAAGCCCTGGGAAGGGCTGAGATCCACGCGAACCACAACAAGATGGTGAGCAACCCTGGGAAGGGCTGATATCCACAAAAAGAAAAAAGACAAAAATAACAAACCCTGGGAAGGGCTGAGATCCAAGCAAACCGCGACAGAGTGGTGAGCAAACCTGGGAAGGCATCCAAGCAAACCGCGACAGAGTGGTGAGCAAACCCTGGGAAGGGCTGAGATCCACGCGAACCACAACAGGATGGTGAGCAACCCTGGGAAGGGCTGATATCCACAAAAAAAGACAAAAACAACAAACCCTGGGAAGGGCTGAGATCCAAGCAAACCGCGACAGAGTGGTGAGCAAACCTGGGAAGGCATCCAAGCAAACCGCGACAGAGTGGTGAGCAAACCCTGGGAAGGGCTGAGATCCACGCGAACCACAACAAGATGGTGAGCAACCCTGGGAAGGGCTGGTATCCACAAAAAAGAAAAAAAGACAAAAAACAACAAACCCTGGGAAGGGCTGAGATCCAAGCAAACCGCGACAGAGTGGTGAGCAAACCCTGGGAAGGGCTGAGATCCAAGCAAATCACGTATGTATTGTCATTCTTGTGCACTGTCATTCATGCATCGAGTGTCTATTCTTTATCCTGTTCATTTCATTTATCATTTCATAAACATGATAAAGAGGGGCAGCTGTAGACACCCGATTTTTGCATTTCCTATACTAACCCTGACAGGAGGGCAAAATCGTCAATTGACCCGGCACACGAGAATAAAGGGTGGACATAAAGACGAACCCTCAAAACCACCACGACGGGATGATATTGAAGCCGACACGACAACAAGCGAATGTCGAGAGTCAGTTACTGATCACTGGCACGTTTCCCGACGGGTTCCGGACTGCCGAGCGCAAACCCGTCAGCGGAAACCAACGGTACGACACGAAAATCGAGACGAGGCACGGAAAACGAGAAAATCAGCACAGTTAGCCGCAGATCAATTCGCGGCCAAGGACGGAACTCGAGGCAGCACAGGACTCGAAGCGCACGGGACTCGAGCGCGGCTGGGGGGAGAACCAAGGGCCAGCCGCAGATCTATCTGCGGCCAGCCGCAGATAGATCTGCGGCTGCCCTTGGCAGTGCTATATTAGGCCAGTTCGCATACAGGAAGAAAAGAGGAGGAATTCAGCAGCAGCAGCAGCTCGGAAATAAGGAGAAAACAGCAGCAAAACAAGAGCCATTAGGAGAGAAAAAGAGTGAAAAGAGTGAGGAATTGTACTAATTTTGTGAGATTATATCTCATATTTTCTACTCTACTCAATACACAAATTCATACATATTGTGGGGATTAATTGCAAGGTGAAAACCCTTTGTTCTTAGCATTTTGTTATACCATTTTGTTGATCTTTTGGTCATCCGAATCACCTTAAATGTAGTTTTTTCTTATATGTTATTGTGAAGCCATGGGTGAGGGACTATTAGTGAGGGTCTCATCGGAATGAAATTCCCCCTAATAGCCCGATGATATCCGTTTGGTGCAAATCTTAGCTATTATGGTATGGTATCATTCATAGTGTATTTCGATCGTCATTGTAAGATATCCTAGAGTGTTAGGCATCCCGTTGTTGTTTATTTTCGTTATATCCATTTGGTGGTTGTGCAATAAGTTCGGATGTGAGCCTAGGAATGCGACCCCGTGGTCCAAATCCGATGACGGACATCTTTGAATGTATGTAATCGGGTGGATGTATCCGTTATTGTAAATATGTAATCGTCGGGCCTTAAAACGACGCCAAGGCGATAATCGTGTTTAAGGCCCCGGAATAGTGAAACTTGTGATTGTGGGCGTTTGGGGTTATTTTGATGGCTTACATGCCCATGAATAGCCCCGACGCGTGTTTATGCTTGATTGGATTTTGTGATACGAAAAAATGATTTCAAAGATTAAACGATGAAGGTTTTTCCTTAAAATCAAGCAAACTAGGAGGTTAGCATCACGTAGCTAAAAATTTGGAGGTGTTAATGAATGTCGATTTCTATTAAACGAGAAGGCTAAAGAAAGTCGTTTTCAAATGGTTTTATAAAAATAAAACAACGTTTTATTAAATCTTGGTGCGTAGGGTGAAAGATATCCTAGAAGTTGCTCATCATTTTATGAAAGCAATGTATAGATTTCGATTCCTATTTTTACGAAGGTTTAAAACTCTTTTTTGCCAAAACGACACTTAAGGAAAATCTCATAGTTTTGCCAACTAAAATCAACCCTTTCTCGCAAAGCTTTCTCGTTTAAGCCGATGGACATTCTAAGGCATTCTCAAAAGAAAAACACAATTTTCCCTAATAATCCAAATGATGCTTTAATGCAAACTCATCACAACATTTACATAGGCACACACACACACACGCGCACACACACATTTCATGAATTAAAGGATAGGAAAGCATCAAGATTGCGGTAACCGTGCTTCACGGAAGTCGAGGGGTGCCTAACACCTTCCCCTCACTTAAGCAAGCCCCCGAACTCTATGAATCTCGATTCGCAGACCAATTAATTCGGAGTCACATATGAGCCAGCGATTTATAAAAAACGAAAACTCGGATGAGTTGGTACATCCATTTCAAATATACCAACTGGCGACTCTGGTTAAATTGGCTCATCATAAAAACAATCTTTAAAAACCCCGTCGACATTAATGCCGACCCTTTTCCAAAAAAATCATCTAATAAAAAGGCTAAAATTGGAAAGGGTTACAACCCCCGCGTTAAGCGATTCCTACCGGCGTCGACAAGGAGGAAGAAAAGAGAAGGAGAAGTTCGCCGAAAAAGTCGCCGGAAAAGAAGAAGAGTCGCCGGAAAACGAAAGGAGGAAGAAGAAGGCACGGGTGGAGGAAATCCAAGCAAGGAGAACCCCAAGACAAAGCCTAACCGAGTTTCTTAGCACCTAGAAATAGATTTACAGAGGTAAACATCTCATTCAAACCCATTTCATTTAAGTTTGTTAAGATTTTTGGGTTTTGAAGGTTTTTGAGCTCTTAAGCTTGTGGGTTGGATTTGTGATGCGATTCTTGTTGTTTTTGTTTGTGTTGGATGATGGTAAATGTTGTTAAGAGGTTATTTAAGCTATTAATAACATCAAAGTGGAACAAAAATGGAAGAAATTCGTACCTATGCTTAAGGAGGATGAAGAACATGAAGAACAATGGACATTTTGGACAAATCTTGGACCTATGGACTGTTTTGGACAATCTGTAGCTAATATTTCGTGTTGGTTTAATTTATTTGTTGTTATGGTATTGTAGTTCCATGGATTACCAAGTTAACCCAACTAGAATCGAGTAAAAAGGTGTTAAAACAAAGATTTGGTGATGATTTTAGTGAAGAACACTTAGAACATTCAAAACAGAGCATGAGTTGATACTTTGGCCTAAGATTTGGCCATTTTAGTGTTAATGGGTAGCTCTTTATTTTTGTTATGTTGTAGCTCTATGTCTTAGGAGAGTCCATAGAGTCCGGAACGGACCAATTTGAAGGTCTAGAGAAGAAGTTATGAGGTTTGGAGTGAAGGAGGGTCAAAATCGCGATGTCTGACAAGGGCCACCAGGCCAGCAGCGCGCCCGCACCAAGGCCCCGCGCGCCCGCGCGCGCGCGCTGCCGCACGCCGTGCGCCTGGTGCTGCCCGCCCGCGTGTGCGCTGCCCGACTCAGCTTCGACGTCCGTTGGGAAAATGGCCATAACTTTCTCATACGGACTCAGATTTAGGCGATTCAAGATGATCCGGAAAGCTTAGAGATAGACCTACAATATACATTAATTAGAATTGAAATTTATTACCTGGAACAATTTTGAAATTAACCGTTTTTAGGGCTATTGTGCAAATGGTAGGCGTCGGTCATACGTGTGTGCATAGTATAATGCTCCCGACATTGTTAAATGATGTTCTAAGTTCTAAAACATGGTTATTATGATTTATAATCATACTTAACATTAACCTTTGGGTATTAGACAATTTGAATGGGCGTGCTAGGCGTACGCAATTGCGTGTCACTTGGGCGTTCGAGTATACAAGTTTGGCGTAAGGGCGTGCAAGCGTCGTAATGCCGCGACAAGTGTGTATAACTTTGTTTAGTATTGTGTTTCTAATAATAATGAAACATGATAGTTTGTTATAAATCAATGTATGAGCATGCTAATCACATGCAAATGAGGCGAATTAGGTGTGTGACGTGTAAACGTCGAAACGCCGCGTAAAGTGTTAAAAAACTTAAATAGTGTTTCGAGTTAAACAAAACGAATATTATAAGATATGAAGTGGGTTTATAATATAAACCATTATATGAAGCCTTTTTAGTGGCTAATTGGTATTTTATTGTTAAATAAATTATGTAGGATATTTGAAGGACGAGCCATCACGATTTGGCAAGGAACGCTTAAAGGCAAGTTCTTTTAGTAACTTGTTAACTTGTTTAAATGTATTGATGTACATGACTTGATTACTAAATCTTTCACTATGATGTGGATTATATGAGAGCATGATTAAATTGTGCATAATGTGCAATTATGTGACTATATTGTTCTATGTGGAACTTGAATTATTGTAAATATACAGTGTGAGATGCATGAAGTATGCTATGAGATACATGATGCATATATATGGATGAATTGCATAAGATTTATAATGCATGAGTAAGTTGCATAGTATGAGAATCATGATGCATGGATAAAATGCAAACTTATGTGTTACGTGAAGCATGAAATGTGAACACTGTCAGTTCTTGCTGAGCCGTCGTGCTCATTCTTGCAAAAATAAAACTTTTGCAGATTTACGATGCAATGCATTATCTTGATATCGTGATGATAAGGATTAGAGGCGCATGGAAACAGGAAGGTTGCTAAATGTCTCTTTACTGTAATTATTTAGCTATGATGACGGTATATGATGTACGTGAATTTGACTATGTAAACCCTGAGTTAGAAATGAAGGTTATCCATTATAATATTTATGATGTGATTATGTTAGTTACTTGTTATAGTAAACTACAAGGATGTCGATGTTGTATAAAGGACATTTTTATAACGAATGTATTGGTTATTGAATAACCTTGCGAATATTCAGGGATTGGATGAAGTCAGAATATGAACCTTGCGTTCACACATGAGATATTGTAAAGGATCATGGTATTTATTCAACCTTGGTCATAAGTATTTTATTTAAGGTCTTCGTGCCTGGGATTAGATGAGGATATGTTGTTATATTATTGTTATTACATATTTTTAGTAAACCTATGTTGTATGGGTAGTACCGTGACGCGTCGGAATCGGGTTCAAGGTAAGACCCGAGTTTCGGGGGCGTTACAGTTGGTATCAGAGCTGATAGGTTATAAACCTTAGGTAAGAGTACCTTAGGCTATAACTGTAGTGAAGGAAGATAATAATGATGAAGATAGTGAAGGAATAAAACTCAAATAGAGTTTAATTGATAGTAAATGAATTTAGAAAATTCATAGTAAGAGTTGAGATATATATAAGACGATTCAAAGAAGAATCTCGATACATTATAAAAGATGAGAATTAGGAGTTACCTGACTCCAGTGATAAAGATGATAAGTGTTGATAAATATACGAGGTCTATAAGACAAAGATGCAATAAAATCATATATTATGATTAAAGAGAAGGGTAGAGAAGGTCGTAGGATGAAACGATCGTAGGATAAGGAAGATCGTAATGTAAAACGATTGTAGAGTAAGATTACGATATGATTGGATTAAGTCTTAGAATGACAGATGATCAATTGAATGATTGAAAATTTTAGCTGAATGTTATACACAGATGGTACTATGAGATAGTACGAGTAAAACTCGAAAAGAGTTATGGGTGATGAAACACGCATTAAATTCTTCTTAAGCAACGAGTAAGCTAGGATTGGGGGTGATTTCAATTGAGGACTCATGTTAGTGGCTGAGTTGTACAATTCCTTGTATGGGCGGGGGATTCGTGCTTGGTTCGAGAACCACTTAGCTTCCTATATCGGTATAGTGGTTGAGTTGAACAATTCCTTGTATGGGCGGGGAATTTGTGCTTGGTGTAACAACCGCTTAGCTTCCTATATTGATTAGTGGCCGAGTTGACCAATTCCTTGTATGGGCAGGGGATTGTGATAGGTTCGACAATCACTTAGCTTCCTATATTGATAATCATTGGAACCTGGTATCGCGCTATCGCTATACGTATGACGAGAAGGTGATTCTTTTCTCATATTTATATTTGATAGTTAGAGAATATTAAGATTAGGTGCGAGTTCTTTAAACTCACACGTATGGTAAGTTCGTGACTCATAATCATATGGTATGGTGGAACCCCTCAGCGAATGGACGATGTTGGTCTGATTAGGATAAGTTCCTAAACTCATATGATTGTGGTAAGTTCCTGAACTCATAATGTGTGGTACGTTTGATGAACTATATTGGGGTATGGAAAGGTGGTGGATTGAGAACTGTGAATTCTCAAAATGATGAACATTGATGGAGTTAGAAATAGATAGAATTATTAAATAGTGGAGAAATGGGAGAAATTGAAGTTGACGAGGAGACATGGATATTCCAAATCTTCTAGCTATGCTAGACTTCGAAATTTATTGACTTCGTGCTGACATTTGCACTTTTGCTCTTCAAAAAATGTATGGGGCCAGATTTCTGGACCAAGGATTTTAAATGTACTATTATTCATATGTCTATGCTAATAGTTTCGGCTAGACAAAGTTGATTTGAAAATATCAAAATGTATTTTTAAATTTGTCATCAATGAATCATGAAATCTGGTGTAGAATGACAGATGATGGAGTCATCAATGCAGATTAACCTAGTGTTGGATGTGATCATAGTATCGTCAACCCACAATGGTATGATGTAGTATGACAAAATCACGAAATAACGGAATCCTCAACGGACTGTAGAAACAGTGCGGTATCATGACGTCATAAATTGATTTTTATTTTATCTAAAGTATATAAAAAAAAATTGCATGCCAATTGAGTTAGCTATAATGATTCGATTGATGTCCGAATTATTGATATAAGTCTAAGCTATTCGATTCGGCTAGACGGATGTTGAATACATTTGTGAAATTCGAGCATTCTTTGAAAATTTATGTCGAACCAAATTGTTTTGGTACGGATTCTTGAGCTGAGGGAATAACCCGGAATAGGGGAATATAAGTGTCGGTTATCTGGCACGGTCAGGATTTAATGTTATGCATACACATGGTGTACGATAGGTCGATCCCCTCAAGTACAACTGGCGGAGAGCAACCCTTAATATGGATGCTATAAGTGTCAGGTATCCGATGCAGTCAGAGTTAAATGTTATGCATATACATGGGGTATGAGAGGCTGATCCCCTCGAGTACTACTGACGGACTAATTCCTTGACTACGTTCATGGTCTTTATGAGGTAGATTACCTTTTTCATAATTGAAATTGGTAGGGGTAGTAATACCCGTAAACCTCTATGGTCATGGTCTTTATGACCCTCAGCATAATATGAAAAGCTTTTAAGGAATATTTTATTTCCTATTTGTTCAAGTTACTTCACAATTATTAAACAATTGTTGAAGGTTCTTATTATTCGGGAAATTGATTGTGGGAAGGGTGATTATCCCAAGGAGAAGTAGTCGTAGAATGCGACAATTTTAAGTGAATCCTTGAAAGAGGACAGTGTAAAGGTTAGATTGAAAACCTAGTTTTGATGGGTAGAATAAGCAAAGATGAATGCATTGAAATTTTGAGGACGAAATTCTTAGAAGAATGGGTGAATGTAATATCCCGAATGTTTATGAGTTAGCAAATCATGATATTAAATTATTATGATGATTGTGGCATACAATGATCCTTAGAAAAGGAAATTGATGGGTTAAACATAGGATAATACTCAGAGATTAAATAGGTAATATGAAACCTATGTTATAGTAATACGTTAAAATTTATTCAACGATAAATTTCGGAAGAAATTAGACGAAAACCGAGTAAGAGGTTTGATATTTGTGATTACGAGGACGGAATCCTTATAAGGAGGGAAGGATGTGACAACCCGGATTTTCGAGAATAATTATAATAAGAATTTAATATAGAATAATTCTTATTATGAGTCGCGATTGAATATATATATGTGTTATATATATTTATGTGATTAAATTGATGAGCTTAATATGTATATATATAAATGTGAAATATATACATAGATTCAGAATGAATGAGTTAATAGTTAATTATTGCAACGATCGCGAGTCATGGGTAGCTTGATAATTCGAGCTTATGAATATTATTGAATAAAATAGACTTTTATTGATAATATTATGTGGTAAGTGTTTAAAGGTTATGTTATAACCTAGATTATGTGTAGACGATGATTAGTAAGTATCAAAGTGTTCGTATTAGCTAATTTGGCGGATTCGAGAAATATCGCTAGAGTACTATTTATTGGATTAAATAAATAGTTAAAGGATAATATTATTGGATGAGTTATTTATTGTAAAGACGCTAACCCAAAATATGGGTGAGATATATGTACGTTGATGTATATGATTATGGGGAGTTAATCGGAAAGAGTAGCGATCGCGAATCGTGAATACCCTTGTAATTTGGGTTTATTAATAGTATTAACGGATTAAATATTATTTTTATGCGACGTGTTATAAGGTTATTTTATAACCTGGATGAGGTCAATGTATGAATTTTTATGCGTTTTTGAACCGTATGAGCGAATAATTGATTTTTGCGAAAGATCGCAAAATCACTATTCACGGGGCACGTTTCCCGAGACACTATTCACTCCCGAATATTTTTACGTCTTTTTCGGTTTCTATAAATTTCATTAAGACGTGTATGCGAAGGAATAATTTTTCCAAGCGTCAGAAAATTTATTCGAACAGATACGTGATTTTATCCGTATCCAAATGTATAATAAGACTGTTCCGAATAAATGGACAAACCCCGTAATAATTATTTTTATGTATCCCAATATTTATGGTAATGCCCATTTTAATTTTGGGTAGAGTTATTTACCAGTTTTGGGACAAAAGTGGGAGTTTTCGGATATATTTTTGGTGCTTTCGGGTATTTATTTTGGCTTGTTACTCCTAGTGGGAACCACCCAACCACATTAGACCAATCAAATGAGAGCAAAGAGGGAGAGATTGCTGGCAAGCATTTGAATTTGTTAGCCAACCTTGAGCACCTAACCCACTCTTCCAAAAATCACTCCTCCACTTCTCCCAAATCATTCATTCTTTCTTGCATTCCTTCTCTCTCATACCATCAGCTCAATTAGAGAGAGAGAGAGGGAAAATATGCAGCCAAGAGGAGGAAGAAAAGAGAAGGAGAAGTTCGCCGAAAAAGTCGCCGGAAAAGAAGAAGAGTCGCCGGAAAATGAAAGGAGGAAGAAGAAGGCACGGGTGGAGGAAATCCAAGCAAGGAGAACCCCAAGACAAAGCCTAACCGAGTTTCTTAGCACCTAGAAATAGATTTACAGAGGTAAACATCTCATTCAAACCCATTTCATTTAAGTTTGTTAAGATTTTTGGGTTTTGAAGGTTTTTGAGCTCTTAAGCTTGTGGGTTGGATTTGTGATGCGATTCTTGTTGTTTTTGTTTGTGTTGGATGATGGTAAATGTTGTTAAGAGGTTATTTAAGCTATTAATAACATCAAAGTGGAACAAAAATGGAAGAAATTCGTACCTATGCTTAAGGAGGATGAAGAACATGAAGAACATGAAGAACAATGGACATTTTGGACAAATCTTGGACCTATGGACTGTTTTGGACAATCTGTAGCTAATATTTCGTGTTGGTTTAATTTATTTGTTGTTATGGTATTGTAGTTCCATGGATTACCAAGTTAACCCAACTAGAATCGAGTAAAAAGGTGTTAAAACAAAGATTTGGTGATGATTTTAGTGAAGAACACTTAGAACATTCAAAACAGAGCATGAGTTGATACTTTGGCCTAAGATTTGGCCATGTTAATGTTAATGGGTAGCTCTGAATTTTTGATATGTTGTAGCTCTATGTCTTAGGAGTCCATAGAGTCCGGAACGGACCAATTTGAAGGTCTAGAGAAGAAGTTATGAGGTTTGGAGTGAAGGAGGGTCAAAATCGCGATGTCTGACAAGGGCCACCAGGCCAGCCGCGCGCCCGCACCAAGGCCCCGCGCGCCCGCGCGCGCGCGCTGCCGCACGCCGTGCGCCTCTTGCCGCCCGCCCGCGTGTGCGCTGCCCGACTCAGCTTCGACGTCCGTTGGGAAAATGGCCATAACTTTCCCATACGGACTCAGATTTAGGCGATTCAAGATGATCCGGAAAGCTTAGAGATAAACCTAAAATATAAATTAATTAGAATTGAAATTTATTACCTGGAACAATTTTGAAATTAACCGTTTTTAGGGCTATTGTGCAAACGGTAGGCGTCGGTCATACGTGTGTGCATAGTATAATGCTCCCGACATTGTTAAATGGTGTTCTAAGTTCTAAAACATGGTTATTATGATTTATAATCATACTTAACATTAACCTTTGGGTATGAGACAATTTGAATGGGCGTGCTAGGCGTACGCAATTGCGTGTCACTTGGGCGTTCGAGTATACAAGTTTGGCGTATGGGCGTGCAAGCGTCGTAACGCCGCGACAAATGTGTATAACTTTGTTTAGTATTGTGTTTCTAATAATAATGAAACATGATAGTTTGTTATAAATCAATGTATGAGCATGCTAATCACATGCAAAGGAGGCGAATTGGTGTGTGACGTGTAAACGTCGAAACGCCGCGTAAAGTGTTAAAGAACTTAAATAGTGTTTCAAGTTAAACAAAACGAACATTATAAGATATGAAGTGGGTTTATAATATAAACCATTATATGAAGCCTTTTTATTGGCTAATTGGTATTTTATTGTTAAATAAATTGTGTAGGATATTTGAAGGACGAGCCATCATGATTTGCCAAGGAACGCTTAAAGGCAAGTTCTTTTAGTAACTTGTTAACTTGTTTAAATGTATTGATGTACATGACTTGATTACTAAATCTTTCACTATTATGTGGATTATATGAGAGCATGATTAAAGTGTGCATAATGTGCAATTATGTGACTATATTGTTCTATGTGGAACTTGAATTATTGTAAATATATACAGTGTGAGATGCATGAAGTATGCTATGAGATACATAATGCATATATATGGATGAATTGCATAAGATTTATAATGCATGAGTAAGATGCATAGTATGAGAATCATGATGCATGGATAAAATGCAAACTTATGTGTTACGTGAAGCATGAAATGTGAACACTGTCAGTTCT
This sequence comes from Aralia elata, assembly GCA_034770075.1. NCBI lineage: Eukaryota > Viridiplantae > Streptophyta > Magnoliopsida > Apiales > Araliaceae > Aralia > Aralia elata. The sequence goes on from CM068387.1 coordinate 28,147,708, forward strand.
TGCTGAGCCGTCGTGCTCATTCTTGCAAAAATAAAACTTTTACAGATTTACGATGCAATGCATTATCTTGATATTGTGATGATAAGGATTAGAGGCGCATGGAAACTGGAAGGTTGCTAAATGTCCCTTTACTGTAATTATTTAGCTATGATGACGGTATATGATGTACGTGAATTTGACTATGTAAACCCTGAGTTAGAAATGAAGGTTATCCATTATAATATTTATGATGTGATTATGTTAGTTACTTGTTATAGTAAACTACAAGGATGTCGATGTTGTATAAAGGACATTTTTATAACGAATGTATTGGTTATTGAATAACCTTGCAAATATTCAGGGATTGGATGAAGTCAGAATCTGAACCTTGCGTTTACACATGAGATATTGTAAAGGATCATGGTATTTATTCAACCTTGGTCATAAGTGTTTTATTTAAGGTCTTCGTGCCTGGGATTAGATGAGGATATGTTGTTATATTATTGTTATTACATATTTTTAGTAAACCTATGTTGTATGGGTAGTACCGTGACGCGTCGGAATTGGGTTCAAGGTAAGACCCGAGTTTCGGGGGCGTTACATAACTACCCATTCAATCATAATGGAAATTCTTAATTTGAAATAGAATTCTCCCATTAAAGGATTACAACATCATTAATAAATAAATCTCAGATCATCTAACCTTAATAAAACATAACATAATCAAGTCTAATACACAAACATCATTAAAGCAAATACAACAAGTCTTTATCACTTGTTTGCTTTTCCTTTGCCCTTACTAGTGGACGAACTCGTCAACTCTTTCAACTTTAGCTGCAATGTTATTATGCAAGAGTGAGCAATGATTGCCTAGCAAGTACAACAACAAAAATAATAACATGCGAAATAATTAACGAATATTGAATAATCGAAGATTCAGCTTTTGAGTCAAGAATATAAGACAAGATTCAAAAGAGCATCTGAGGGTTTTAAGACCACGAACTATGTCCTAGGTTATCAAGTATTTCTACTTTAAACCTTTAATAGTCGAAAGACTATATGGACCTTACTTCTCGTACTTAGGGGGATCAACCCTTTGTACCATGTATGTGCACAACATCTTAACACTAACGCGTAAATAAAATCTCCTGTATAAGGGTTGTTCATCTCAGTTTGATATCGAAGTCCGCACCAAAGGAAGTTTGGTTTGGATTTACTGCAATAACGTTTCTAGAATTTAGAACGCTCATCAACTATGGACTAGTCGAATCAATAAGGGTTCGCTAGTCAATCAAGGTTTAATAAAAATGTAATTAATATTCGAGAATCAAAGTCTAAATCTCGAAAAAGGTACAATTGGGTAAATTCTATATAACTGAAGTATTTAAAAAAAGGGAAATAGAACTTCTCATTGAATCCATGAAATTGAATGGAATAGGAATGATAACTTGCTCAAGTAAATAATAACATTATGAAGCTTGCTTTCTAAGATAATGAAATTTAGGAACTTGCGTAATTGAAATCAAGGTAATGTTAGGAAGCTTGCTTTCAATGAAATAAAAGTCAAGGGTAGAAGACTTGCCTTGTGCGTAGATTACAAAATAAAATACACGTTCCTTAATCAAATTTTAAACACTTCAGGGCTCATTCTCATCAAATTTACATTTTAATATCTCAATTATTCTTTGGTTATCAATCTCACTTCAGAAATTGTAAGCCTAATAATTATAGCAATATCATACTTAAGAATTTCTAAAACTCAACGTCAAGTTAGGGTTCATCAATCTCTATATTTATAATTAGCGGTATATGCTTAGTATCCAACACAACATCTTGGTATTCGTTCAACATATTAATCTAAGTTTTAAACATGCATAGGGTGACATAGCATAACTACAAAGAAAGAAAAATTTAACATTTCCTGCACTGAGCTCGCCGGGGTGAGAATTCCTTCACAAAATTTCTCGCCGGGGTGAGAAAACTTAGTTCATTGAGCTTGCCGGGGCGAGCTCCCGCCGGGGCGAGCTCCCGCCGGGGCGAGAAACTTAGTTCATTGAGCTCGCCGGGGCGAGCTCCCGCCGGGGCGAGAAACTCAGTTCATTGAGCTCGCCGGGGCGAGCTCCCGCCGGGGCGAGAAACTCAGTTCATTGAGCTCGCCGAGGCGAGAAACACGAAATCTAGACTCTGCAGTTCGCGAAGAACGCAGAAAAATGCCAAATTTGGCCAAAGTTTTTCACAATTCCCGATTAAATCACTACCCAATTATCATATATGGTATGAAATCAAAACCCATTCCAAAAACAGTGATTTTAACATTATAGATAACCTAAACAACCCAATTAAAGGCTAAAATTTAATTGTTCATACTTTATTATCAAGTTTTGATACAGTTAACAAAATTAATCACTTTAATTCGTTTGTTAACCAAATCTAACTTTTAATCATTGTTTAAATCATATAAAATACATATATACATGTTTACTAACATCTAACATCAAGTTATTTAAAGATTCAACCATAGAATTTAAATTACAAAAGACTAAACTTAACTTTTCATGGAGAAAACTGAGAAAACATAATTTAAAGGTTGAAATTTAAGAATTACCTCTGATTAGATGCTTCAACTATGCAAGATAATGATAAGATTTCTTCTCAATTCTCTAATTTTTCAAAATTCTCTCTTTTTCTCTCAAGTATTCTCTTTGGCTTATTTATTAGAACTGAGGCAATAAAACACGTACTAGAGAACTGACGCAATATGGATGTCAGTTAATCCCATAATGGGTTAACTGACTCCAACTCCGCTTAAGGCCTCGTTTGGCTAACCACATTTATCCTCCCTTCTAGTTTATTTTAATAAATAGCTTATAATATAGTTCATGTCACATATTTAAATTAATTAAATAAAATAGAATAATTCTACATTAAATAGTCACATAAATAAAAATTCTCCTTTATTAGTAATGACAAATTATTAAATCTCTAATTAATATTAAATTAATAAGAAATAATATTATACTTATTTAAATAATGCATTTAATCAAATAAACTCAATTAAACACATGCTTTAAATATAAAAATTCTCCACATCAATTTAACTAATATAACACATATAATTAAATTAATCTACCATAAATTCATCAATTAATCAATTAACTCAACAATCAAATCGTCGAAAAATATTTATTTAATAATAAATATTTAAATTAAGTTACAAAATTCTCGTTCGTCACAGTATGGGTGATCATTGATCGATTGACTAAGTCAGCACACTTCTAGCCGATCAAGATCAGATTCAACTTGGATTAATTGGCAAAACTCTATATCAAAGAAATTGTCTCCAAATATAGTGTGCCGGTATCGATTGTGTCAGATCGCGATCCACGGTTCACGGCAAATTTTTGAAAAAGCTTCCAAGAGTGCATGTGAACGCAACTAAGGTTGAGCACTACATATCATCCTCAGACAGATGGCCAGAGCGAGAGAACAATTCAAACCTTAAGGGACATGTTGAGAGCGTGCGTCATGGATTTCAAAGGAAGTTGGGATGACCATCTACCATTAGTGGAGTTTGCATACAACAATAGTTATCACGCAAGCATCGGTATGCCACCTTATGAAGCTCTGTATGGAAGAAAGTGCAGGACCCCACTGTGCTAGGATGAAGTAGGAGAATGACGACTACTAGGGCCGGAATTGGTACAACAAACTTCTGATGTGCTTAAAACGATTCGGGCAAGATTAGTGTCGGCTCAAGATCGACAGAAGAAATATGCGGATCAACACAGGCAGCAACGCGACTTTAATGCCGGTTCTTATGTGTTTCTAAAAGTGTCTCCCTGGAAGGGGAAAATGAGATTCGGAAAAAAGGAAAAACTGAGTCCGAGATTTATAGAACCCTTTGAAATGTTGAGACGAGTAGGCGAGGTAGCTTATGAAATAGCTTTACCTCCAGAGTTGGAGCATGTACACAATGTGTTCCATGTGTAAGTTTTACGACCTTACAAGCAGGATTGCAAGCATGTCATAGAATATGAACCCATTCAGTTTGAGAAATATTTAACTTATGAAGAAATCCTTGTACAAATTATTGATAGGAAAGAAAAAGTTCTAAGAAATAAGATAATACCTTCTGTAAAGGTTATATGGAGAAACCACAATGCTGAAGAAGCTACGTTGGAACTCGAGGAAAAGATGATGAAAAACTACCCTAATCTTTTTGTTTAACTTTGTAATGATTCCGGGGATGGAATCCTTATAAGAGATGGTGAATGTAATATCCGAGGTCAATTTGTAATTTAATATTTATAATAAGTTTAATTTCTGTGAAACTCTTATGTGATTTCAATTATTATACGTACTTGTGTTATATATATATATAAATAATTGAGATATGTGACGAGATGAATTTAAATAGTTGGTTTTGATTAATTTAACTATTTGAATTAACTAAGTAGTTATTAATTTTAATAAATTGCAAGGAATGGAATTAAAACTCAAATTTTAGTTCAGAGTGGAATTTGAAGACGCGGACTGTATATTTGAGTTCGGAACGTCGAAATTAGTCAAAATAGACTATAATCACAAAATGTGTCGGGGTTAACTTTGAGGTTGACTTTTTCGGGTAAAAAGTTAAACTCGAGTTTCGAAAGCTAATTTGGGGAAACGAATAATCCCATGACGTTCGGAACGTCGATTTTAGTAGGAATCGATATTAGTATCGAATAGTTTGGTTCCGGAGGGCAAAATGGTTAAATGATTTATTAAATTGATTAATTGATTAAAATAATATTTTTTTAATAAATAGAAATTAGCTGAACTGATGGGACCCATGAGACTATTAATTTGGGACAAAATGGAGGAGTATATTATGGGTATTACCAAATTGAAGAAGAGGGAGTATTTCATTTTTATTTTTTAAACCCAAAATTTCTTCATTCTCTCAACTCCCACTTTCTTTTTATTAATTGATGAAACTGATGAATGGAATTAAATTGGATGCAACTGATGACTTGGGGATTGAAAGGGTGGGGGTTCATATGTTAGTAATTTCTATAAGTACTCCCCACTCAAAACACCATTCCTTTTTGCTAAAAACTTCTTAACCGATAGAAAATTGAGAGCTGAAGAGAGTTAGTACGAATTCTGGAGGATTACTGAGGATTTGACAAGCAAAGGGAAGGAGCATTAGATTAAACCAAGAAGGAATTCATCAAAAGGTAATCCATGAACCCATTTTATTTTTATAAGAAAAATGAGAAGAAAATGCATATAGAATTGATAAATCATTTGTTGTGGCTTTGTGTTGACATGTTACTGTAGTTTGATGATTATAGATCGTTAAGAACAAAATTTCTGGGTTAATCATGCATCAAATTCACAGAAAATCAAAGAATTAAACTAGGCATGTTCTATGTTTGATTAAATGCCATAAAGAAGCTAAATCACGTAAAAACGAAATATTTGTTGAAGTTTGATGTTCTAATATGTGTATATATGTTGTATTAGATGATCTGAACCTTGGAAACAATTTAACTGCATGTTAGAACCAAATTGAAGGAATTTTGATAAAATTGAATTTTTCATGTTCTGTGACTTTTCAGGTTTTTCGGACCATTGAATCTGTATCTTCAGTAATCCGTTTGATGGATGTATTAATTTTCTAAAATACTAGGTAACATATATCTATACTGACCAAGTTTCAAAGGAAACGGGTTTAAATTGAGCAAGATATGAATTTTGGGAACTAGCATGAAAATAATCCAAATCTGAAAAAATCTGGAAAACCCAAATTTTTTTCCAACTCTAGAAACAGTCCGCGCATGCTTATCTAGGTATCCGGTTTATGGTCTTATTTTGTTAATTTTATGAATGTTATATTTTGGTAAAATACCTTGCTGTATGAAGTTTAATGTGTCCAAATATCATGGTCATATAGTCTGTAGATTAGTGGGAATAAAATCGCAAAAGTGGCTGCAAGAAACGAAAATTTAAATTTCTAGGTGGGATAAATTTCATTTTTTTTTTCCTCAAATTCTAAAATTGTACAATTTTACCTATGTGATGCGACATGTTATGTGATTAATTTGTATTGATAATAGAATGAGAATTAGATATATATTCTAATTTGTATTTCTTATGACGTAAGTTATACAAATTTATTGTACAAGCTTTACTAATAATTACTCAATTGTTATATCAATTGTTATGCTTTAAAGTTCTTATTCATTAATGAACTGCTTTCAAGTATGCTTTCTGGACTTTTGTTTCGGCTAGATATTATCTGTAATGATCAGGAATTTTAGATTTCCTTGTAACCCGAGTTATGTATGAATAAAATGAATTTTTATTTTTATTTATATTATTCTGTGTTACGTGCTTAGAGTTGTGTTGCAGCCTAGAATATGTGTATGTGTTAAATTTTATGTGTTGTTGTGTCATTGCAGTGAATAAATCGATTTTGCGAAAATTCGTAAAATCATTATTCATATGGCACATTTCCCAGGGCACTATTCACGAGCACTATTCACGCCCAAACATTTTTAAGTCATTTTCGATTTCTATTAATTTACTTAAGACGTGTATACGAAGAAATAATTTTTCCAAGCGGCGGGAATTTTATTTGCGCGGCTTCGTGATTTAATCCGTATCCGAAATGTATAATATGAGTGTTCCGAATAAATGGAGAAATCCCATAATAATTATTTTTACGCGTCCTAATAATTTATGGGAGTACCCATTTTAATTTTGGGTAGAGTTATTTACCAAATTTGATACAAAAGTGGGAGTATTCGGGTATATCTATCTCTATGTCCGAATTAATTGGAGAGGCAATGTTGTGCTTTAGCTTAGGATTTGGTTGTGTTAGTGTTTATCGGTCATCTTGCATTTTTGATATGTTGTAGCCTCGTGTCTTAGGAATCCATAGAGTCTGTAACGGACCAAATTGATAGAGTATAGAGGGAGTTGCGGAGGCTAGAGCGAGGCGGGGTACAGCTGCTTCGCGATTCTGCAACTGCAGAACTGGCTGCTGCATGGCGCCTGTCCGCGCCTGGTCTAGGTTGGGTCATACTGGACCGGGTCGGGTCGGGTCACGCCTGAACTGGGTCGGGTCGGGTCGTACCCAGTGGATTTTTTCCCGCGAGTCCAAAACTTATATTTTTGTACAAAATGATTCGAGACGCTTATTAATTGTACCCTATTAATCGTTAAAGACTTAGTTAATTATAAAGCAGAAATCATTAACCGAATTACAATTCCCGTTTGGGTAGTCGTAGTGACAATCAATGTATTTTAATAATGTGATGACTGTATTGAACCTAGTCCTTATGTGACTAATATTTATGACGATTTTAATGAACTATGTAGGATATTTTTTGACGGACGATTAACGTCAAGTTATTAACGCACGTGCAAGGCAAGTTTCTTACTCAACCCTTATTATTGAGCAAGAATTCTATATTAATGCAAGTTCTTTAAATCCATTCAAGTTATGTGATATTGAGCTAGTTTTCTAAGCTTCCACGTGCATGTGAACGCAACTAAGGTTGAGCACTACATATCATCCTCAGACAGATGGCCAGAGCGAGAGAACAATTCAAACCTTAAGGGACATGTTGAGAGCGTGCGTCATGGATTTCAAAGGAAGTTGGGATGACCATCTAGCATTAGTGGAGTTTGCATACAACAATAGTTATCACGCAAGCATCGGTATGCCACCTTATGAAGCTCTGTATGGAAGAAAGTGCAGGACCCCACTGTGCTAGGATGAAGTAGGAGAATGACGACTACTAGGGCCGGAATTAGTACAACAAACTTCTGATGTGCTTAAAACGATTCGGGCAAGATTAGTGTCGGCTCAAGATCGACAGAAGAAATATGCGGATCAACACAGGCAGCAACGCGACTTTAATGCCGGTTCTTATGTGTTTCTAAAAGTGTCTCCCTGGAAGGGGAAAATGAGATTCGGAAAAAAGGAAAAACTGAGTCCGAGATTTATAGAACCCTTTGAAATGTTGAGACGAGTAGGCGAGGTAGCTTATGAAATAGCTTTACCTCCAGAGTTGGAGCATGTACACAATGTGTTCCATGTGTAAGTTTTACGACCTTACAAGCAGGATTGCAAGCATGTCATAGAATATGAACCCATTCAGTTTGAGAAATATTTAACTTATGAAGAAATCCTTGTACAAATTATTGATAGGAAAGAAAAAGTTCTAAGAAATAAGATAATACCTTCTGTAAAGGTTATATGGAGAAACCACAATGCTGAAGAAGCTACGTTGGAACTCGAGGAAAAGATGATGAAAAACTACCCTAATCTTTTTGTTTAACTTTGTAATGATTCCGGGGATGGAATCCTTATAAGAGATGGTGAATGTAATATCCGAGGTCAATTTGTAATTTAATATTTATAATAAGTTTAATTTCTGTGAAACTCTTATGTGATTTCAATTATTATATGTACTTGTGTTATATATATATATATATATATTATATATATATATATATATATATATATATTATATGTATATATATATATATATATATATATAAATAATTGAGATATGTGACGAGATGAATTTAAATAGTTGGTTTTGATTAATTTAACTATTTGAATTAACTAAGTAGTTATTAATTTTAATAAATTGCAAGGAATGGAATTAAGGGGCTGTTTGTTTAGAACTTAATGGGTCTGAATGGCTGAATCGGTAAGTGGCTGAATCATTAAGTGCGTTTGTTTTGGAAAAAAATCGTCTGAATGGCTGAATCGGTCAGATGCTTTGGCTGAATGGTTAAGTCAGATTTTTTGGTCTGAATGGCTGAATGGTTGGCTGAATGAAGTAAAAAAATAAAAAAAAAACTAAAAAAATAAAAAAAAAATATTAACTATTATATTATGTAATATTAAATAAATTTACCACAACTTTGAATTTTTTCAGAGGGGTAAAATATTAAAAATATGTCATTCAGATCTTTAAGATATGTTAATTATCAAACAGCTTTTTTCATTCAGATTCAGCTCATTCAGATTCAGATTCAGATTCAGCTCATTCAGATTCAGATTCAGATTCATTCAATTTTTATCAAACACCCCCTAAAACTCAAATTTTAGTTCGGAGTGGAATTTGAAGACGCGGACTGTATATTTGAGTTCGGAACGTCGAAATTAGTCAAAATAGACTATAATCACAAAATGTGTCGGGGTTAACTTTGAGGTTGACTTTTTCGGGTAAAAAGTTAAACTCGAGTTTCGAAAGCTAATTTGGGGAAACGAATAATCCCATGACGTTCGGAACGTCGATTTTAGTAGGAATCGATATTAGTATCGAATAGTTTGGTTCCGGAGGGCAAAATGGTTAAATGATTTATTAAATTGATTAATTGATTAAAATAATATTTTTTTAATAAATAGAAATTAGCTGAACTGATGGGACCCATGAGACTATTAATTTGGGACAAAATGGAGGAGTATATTATGGGTATTACCAAATTGAAGAAGAGGGAGTATTTCATTTTTATTTTTTAAACCCAAAATCTCTTCATTCTCTCAACTCCCACTTTCTTTTTATTAATTGATGAAACTGATGAATGGAATTAAATTGGATGCAACTGATGACTTGGGGATTGAAAGGGTGGGGGTTCATATGTTAGTAATTTCTATAAGTACTCCCCACTCAAAACACCATTCCTTTTTGCTAAAAACTTCTTTACCGATAGAAAATTGAGAGCTGAAGAGAGTTAATACGAATTCTGGAGGATTACTGAGGATTTGACAAGCAAAGGGTAGGAGCATTAGATTAAACCAAGAAGGAATTCATCAAAAGGTAATCCATGAACCCATTTTATTTTTATAAGAAAAATGAGAAGAAAATGCATATAGAATTGGTAAATCATTTGTTGTGGCTTTGTGTTGACATGTTACTGTAGTTTGATGATTATAGATCGTTAAGAACAAAAGTTCTGGGTTAATCATGCATCAAATTCACAGAAAATCAAAGAATTAAACTAGGCATGTTCTATGTTTGATTAAATGCCATAAAGAAGCTAAATCATGTAAAAACGAAAAATTTGTTGAAGTTTGATGTTCTAGTATGTGTATATATGTTGTATTAGATGATCTGAACCTTGGAAACAATTTAACTGCATGCTAGAACCAAATTGAAGGAATTTTGATAAAATTGAATTTTTCATGTTCTGTGACTTTTCAGGTTTTTCGGACCATTGAATCTGTATCTTCAGTAATCCGTTTGATGGATGTATTAATTTTCTAAAATACTAGGTAACATATATCTATACTGACCAAGTTTCAAAGGAAACGGGTTTAAATTGAGCAAGATATGAATTTTGGGAACTAGCATGAAAATGATCCAAATCTGAAAAAATCTGGAAAACCCAAATTTTTTTCCAACTCTAGAAACAGTCCGCGCATGCTTATCTAGGTATCCGGTTTATGGTCTTATTTTGTTAATTTTATGAATGTTATATTTTTGTAAAATACCTTGCTGTATGAAGTTTAATGTGTCCAAATATCATGGTCATATAGTCTGTAGATTAGTGGGAATAAAATCGCAAAAGTGGCTGCAAGAAACGAAAATTTAAATTTCTGTGTGGGATAAATTTCATTTTTTTTTCCTCAAATTCTAAAATTGTACAATTTTACCTATGTGATGCGACATGTTATGTGATTAATTTGTATTGATAATAGAATGAGAATTAGATATATATTCTAATTTGTATTTCTTATGACGTAAGTTATACAAATTTATTGTACAAGCTTTACTAATAATTACTCAATTGTTATATCAATTGTTATGCTTTAAAGTTCTTATTCATTAATGAACTGCTTTCAAGTATGCTTTCTGGACTTTTGTTTCGGCTAGATATTATCTGTAATGATCAGGAATTTTAGATTTCCTTGTAACCCGAGTTATGTATGAATAAAATGAATTTTTATTTTTATTTATATTATTCTGTGTTACGTGCTTAGAGTTGTGTTGCAGCCTAGAATATGTGTATGTGTTAAATTTTATGTGTTGTTGTGTCATTGCAGTGAATAAATCGATTTTGCGAAAATTCGTAAAATCACTATTCACATGGCACATTTCCCGAGGCACTATTCACAGTCACTATTCATGCCCAAACATTTTTAAGTCTTTTTCGATTTCTATTAATTTACTTAAGACGTGTATACGAAGAAATAATTTTTCCAAGCGGCGGGAATTTTATTTGCGCGGCTTCGTGATTTAATCCGTATCCGAAATGTATAATATGAGTGTTCCGAATAAATGGAGAAATCCCATAATAATTATTTTTACGCGTCCTAATAATTTATGGGAGTATCCATTTTAATTTTGGGTAGAGTTATTTACCAAATTTGATACAAAAGTGGGAGTATTCGGGTATATCTATCTCTATGTCCGAATTAATTGGAGAGGCAATGTTGTGCTTTAGCTTAGGATTTGGTTGTGTTAGTGTTTATCGGTCATCTTGCATTTTTGATATGTTGTAGCCTCGTGTCTTAGGAATCCATAGAGTCTGTAACGGACCAAATTGATAGAGTATAGAGGGAGTTGCGGAGGCTAGAGCGAGGCGGGGTACAGCTGCTTCGCGATTCTGCAACTGCAGAACTGGCTGCTGCATGGCGCCTGTCCGCGCCTGGTCTAGGTTGGGTCATACTGGACCGGGTCGGGTCGGGTCACGCCTGAACTGGGTCGGGTCGGGTCGTACCCAGTGGATTTTTTCTCGCGAGTCCAAAACTTATATTTTTGTACAAAATGATTCGAGACGCTTATTAATTGTACCCTATTAATCGTTAAAGACTTAGTTAATTATAAAGCAGAAATCATTAACCGAATTACAATTCCCGTTTGGGTAGTCGTAGTGACAATCAATGTATTTTAATAATGTGATGACTGTATTGAACCTAGTCCTTATGTGACTAATATTTATGACGATTTTAATGAACTATGTAGGATATTTTTTGACGGACGATTAACGTCAAGTTATTAACGCACGTGCAAGGCAAGTTTCTTACTCAACCCTTATTATTGAGCAAGAATTCTATATTAATGCAAGTTCTTTAAATCCATTCAAGTTATGTGATATTGAGCTAGTTTTCTAAGCTTCCACGTGCATGTGAACGCAACTAAGGTTGAGCACTACATATCATCCTCAGACAGATGGCCAGAGCGAGAGAGAACAATTCAAACCTTAAGGGACATGTTGAGAGCGTGCGTCATGGATTTCAAAGGAAGTTGGGATGACCATCTACCATTAGTGGAGTTTGCATACAACAATAGTTATCACGCAAGCATCGGTATGCCACCTTATGAAGCTCTGTATGGAAGAAAGTGCAGGACCCCACTGTGCTAGGATGAAGTAGGAGAATGACGACTACTAGGGCCGGAATTGGTACAACAAACTTCTGATGTGCTTAAAACGATTCGGGCAAGATTAGTGTCGGCTCAAGATCGACAGAAGAAATATGCGGATCAACACAGGCAGCAACGCGACTTTAATGCCGGTTCTTATGTGTTTCTAAAAGTGTCTCCCTGGAAGGGGAAAATGAGATTTGGAAAAAAGGAAAAACTGAGTCCGAGATTTATAGAACCCTTTGAAATGTTGAGACGAGTAGGCGAGGTAGCTTATGAAATAGCTTTACCTCCAGAGTTGGAGCATGTACACAATGTGTTCCATGTGTAAGTTTTACGACCTTACAAGCAGGATTGCAAGCATATCATAGAATATGAACCCATTCAGTTTGAGAAATATTTAACTTATGAAGAAATCCTTGTACAAATTATTGATAGGAAAGAGAAAGTTCTAAGAAATAAGATAATACCTTCTGTAAAGGTTATATGGAGAAACCACAATGCTGAAGAAGCTACGTTGGAACTCGAGGAAAAGATGATGAAAAACTACCCTAATCTTTTTGTTTAACTTTGTAATGATTCCGGGGATGGAATCCTTATAAGAGATGGTGAATGTAATATCCGAGGTCAATTTGTAATTTAATATTTATAATAAGTTTAATTTCTGTGAAACTCTTATGTGATTTCAATTATTATATGTACTTGTGTTATATATATATATATATATATATGTATATATATATATATATATATATATATGTATATATATATATATGTATATATATATATAAAATTGAGATATGTGACGAGATGAATTTAAATAGTTGGTTTTGATTAATTTAACTATTTGAATTAACTAAGTAGTTATTAATTTTAATAAATTGCAAGGAATGGAATTAAAACTCAAATTTTAGTTCGGAGTGGAATTTGAAGACGCGGACTGTATATTTGAGTTCGGAACGTCGAAATTAGTCAAAATAGACTATAATCACAAAATGTGTCGGGGTTAACTTTGAGGTTGACTTTTTCGGGTAAAAAGTTAAACTCGAGTTTCGAAAGCTAATTTGGGGAAACGAATAATCCCATGACGTTCGGAACGTCGATTTTAGTAGGAATCGATATTAGTATCGAATAGTTTGGTTCCGGAGGGCAAAATGGTTAAATGATTTATTAAATTGATTAATTGATTAAAATAATATTTTTTTAATAAATAGAAATTAGCTGAACTGATGGGACCCATGAGACTATTAATTTGGGACAAAATGGAGGAGTATATTATGGGTATTACCAAATTGAAGAAGAGGGAGTATTTCATTTTTATTTTTTAAACCCAAAATCTCTTCATTCTCTCAACTCCCACTTTCTTTTTATTAATTGATGAAACTGATGAATGGAATTAAATTGGATGCAACTGATGACTTGGGGATTGAAAGGGTGGGGGTTCATATGTTAGTAATTTCTATAAGTACTCCCCACTCAAAACACCATTACTTTTTGCTAAAAACTTCTTAACCGATAGAAAATTGAGAGCTGAAGAGAGTTAGTACGAATTCTGGAGGATTACTGAGGATTTGACAAGCAAAGGGAAGGAGCATTAGATTAAACCAAGAAGGAATTCATCAAAAGGTAATCCATGAACCCATTTTATTTTTATAAGAAAAATGAGAGGAAAATGCATATAGAATTGGTAAATCATTTGTTGTGGCTTTGTGTTGACATGTTACTGTAGTTTGATGATTATAGATCGTTAAGAACAAAAGTTCTGGGTTAATCATGCATCAAATTCACAAAAAATCAAAGAATTAAACTAGGCATGTTCTATGTTTGATTAAATGCCACAAAGAAGCTAAATCATGTAAAAATGAAAAATATGTTGAAGTTTGATGTTCTAGTATGTGTATATATGTTGTATTAGATGATCTGAACCTTGGAAACAATTTAACTGCATGCTAGAACCAAATTGAAGGAATTTTGATAAAATTGAATTTTTCATGTTCTATGACTTTTCAGGTTTTTCGGACCATTGAATCTGTATCTTCAGTAATCCGTTTGATGGATGTATTAATTTTCTAAAATACTAGGTAACATATATCTATACTGACCAAGTTTCAAAGGAAACGGGTTTAAATTGAGCAAGATATGAATTTTGGGAACTAGCATGAAAATAATCCAAATCTGAAAAAATCTGGAAAACCCAAATTTTTTTCCAACTCTAGAAACAGTCCGCGCATGCTTATCTAGGTATCCGGTTTATGGTCTTATTTTGTTAATTTTATGAATGTTATATTTTTGTAAAATACCTTGCTGTATGAAGTTTAATGTGTCCAAATATCATGGTCATATAGTCTGTAGATTAGTGGGAATAAAATCGCAAAAGTGGCTGCAAGAAACGAAAATTTAAATTTCTAGGTGGGATAAATTTCATTTTTTTTTCCTCAAATTCTAAAATTGTACAATTTTACCTATGTGATGCGACATGTTATGTGATTAATTTGTATTGATAATAGAATGAGAATTAGATATATATTCTAATTTGTATTTCTTATGACGTAAGTTATACAAATTTATTGACAAGCTTTACTAATAATTACTCAATTGTTATATCAATTGTTATGCTTTAAAGTTCTTATTCATTAATGAACTGCTTTCAAGTATGCTTTCTGGACTTTTGTTTCGGCTAGATATTATCTGTAATGATCAGGAATTTTAGATTTTCTTGTAACCCGAGTTATGTATGAATAAAATGAATTTTTATTTTTATTTATATTATTATGTGTTACGTGCTTAGAGTTGTGTTGCAGCCTAGAATATGTGTATGTGTTAAATTTTATGTGTTGTTGTGTCATTGCAGTGAATAAATCGATTTTGCGAAAATTCGTAAAATCACTATTCACATGGCACATTTCCCGAGGCACTATTCACGAGCACTATTCATGCCCAAACATTTTTAAGTCTTTTTCGATTTCTATTAATTTGCTTAAGACGTGTATACGAAGAAATAATTTTTCCAAGCGACGGGAATTTTATTTGCGCGACTTCGTGATTTAATCCGTATCCGAAATGTATAATACCAGTGTTCCGAATAAATGGAGAAATCCCATAATAATTATTTTTACGCGTCCTAATAATTTATGGGAGTACCCATTTTAATTTTGGGTAGAGTTATTTACCAAATTTGATACAAAAGTGGGAGTATTCGGGTATATCTATCTCTATGTCCGAATTAATTGGAGAGGCAATGTTGTGCTTTAGCTTAGGATTTGGTTGTGTTAGTGTTTATGGGTCATCTTGCATTTTTGATATGTTGTAGCCTCGTGTCTTAGGAATCCATAGAGTCTGTAACGGACCAAATTGATAGAGTATAGAGGGAGTTGCGGAGGCTAGAGCGAGGCGGGGTACAGCTGCTTCGCGATTCTGCAAGTGCAGAACTGGCTGCTGCATGGCGCCTGTCCGCGCCTGGTCTAGGTTGGGTCATACTGGACCGGGTCGGGTCGGGTCACGCCTGAACTGGGTCGGGTTGGGTCGTACCCAGTGGATTTTTTCCCGCGAGTCCAAAACTTATATTTTTGTACAAAATGATTCGAGACGCTTATTAATTGTACCCTATTAATCGTTAAAGACTTAGTTAATTATAAAGCAGAAATCATTAACTGAATTACAATTCCCGTTTGGGTAGTCGTAGTGACAATCAATGTATTTTAATGATGTGATGACTGTATTGAACCTAGTCCTTATGTGACTAATATTTATGACGATTTTAATGAACTATGTAGGATATTTTTTGACGGACGATTAACGTTAAGTTATTAACGCACGTGCAAGGCAAGTTTCTTACTCAACCCTTATTATTGAGCAAGAATTCTATATTAATGCAAGTTCTTTAAATCCATTCAAGTTATGTGATATTGAGCTAGTTTTCTAAACTTCCACGTTTACTTCATTGTGCGAGTACTCTTATGATTATTCAAATGATTTAACATTCTTCAAGTTATCTACCTATGCTATAATGCGTGTTGTTGAACCTTAAAGTTCTTATTCCATAAACGGTTTGAAAGCTATGTTAAAGCCAATTGCTTCGGCTAGACACATATTGATTTGTTTATTGAAACGAGGTTAAATCCTCAAACTATTATTAATGCAAAGTAAAAATATCCGATCAAATTGTTTTGGTTTGGATTCCCATGTAAAGTAGAGAAGAACAACCCTCAATGCAGAGAAGAACACGCACGTAAAAAGTAAGTGAGGCTTATGCATAACGCCAGGTACCTTAGGCTGATCACCTATTGTACCAGTTTTGTGGATTATCGGATGAATTTCCAGTAATTCTAGATAGAGTTTAATGCCTTGGTGCTCACTTGGTATTGATTAGTCCCTTTCTTTGGGAAACTTTAAAATCATTGGATACTTCAGAAATCCTTCGGTCCATAGCAACCACTATAAAGGTGATAAAAGAAGTTGTTTATTTCCTTGAGTTAGCTAAATTTTTACTCTTGTGAGTTATAAAGTCATTCATGTGATTATTCACTGCTATTATACTTGCGGGACAAATTAGTTGCTCACCCTTTTTTTTCCTTAAAACATTTTAGTTAGCGCGACACATGGCGAGAGCTCAGGAAAAGATAAGGGAAAGGGGAACACTACTGATTAGTTGTATTTTGTTGTTCTAGAATTACCGTTTGTATTAAGACTTATTAATTACCGTTGTGTATTAAGACATATTTACCCTTATGTGTTATGTTGTGTTTCGTAGTAGTCTTGGTTTCGAGACCTGGGACAGGATTATTTATGTTATATTAATGCAAATATTTCTTTATTCCACTATACGTTATCGATTGTATCATTCTTGTATTAGATAGTGATGAACTAGGTCTGTGGCTTAGGTGACCCGGATTTGGGGGCGTCACATTATCGATGTGAAACGTTATATTATTTGAACAATTCAAATTCATTGTAGCTATTAAAGTTTACCAATCCAAATTGCTTTGGTGCGGTCTCGCATGAACACTAAGATGAACAACCCGAATAATAGGGCAAACAGATGTCGGGCATATAGTCCCATTTACGCTTATGCGTTTAAATTTCATACTTGTGCACAATGTAGGGTACGATAGGCTGATCACCTGGAGTACTTGCGGAGAAGGTTTTACAATCTATCTGATTGATAAAAACTTCTGATGGTTTTCGATGAAATAAAAGCAAAATGTTCGGGGTGTTTAGTACCCCTTAGTATGCAGTTGAATATTCTAAAACTCTTATCTTTAACATTCATATTTACATCTCGATTGTCCTTCCAATTATTGAGAAACATCAATTCAGATATCTTTAGCCTTGATGTTTATTATCAAATTACTTATTATACATGCTGGGCAATTTGTGCTCATTCTTGCTTAAACCTTTCAGTTAAGGGTGAGAAGGCCAATGACTCGGGCAAGGACAAGGGAAAGGCTAAGATGAAATGATGAAAGCTTAATTCTTTGTAACAAGTTTAGATTTTCCGCCTTGATGTAATGTAGCAATGAACGTTAAGTTTAAGTTTATTTAAGGTTTTGTAATTTGGGATTATGTTTGGTTTTTATATTTGGGTTTATTATCGAATACTATTGTAATTATTATTATTATTTACGAAGTTGATTTAGTTAGATAATGGTGTATGATGTATCGTGAGCACCATATCCTGTGATTGATGTTACACGGATTTGGGGGCGTCACAACAATGGCAGAGTTATCTTTGAGAAGTCTTTGATAAACTTGCGATAAAATCCTGTATGTCCAAGGAAAGAACGAATCTCCCGTACATTCACGGGGTAAGGAAAAGCAGATATAACATTTATCTTAGCTTTATCAACTTCTAAACCTTTAGCTGACACAACATGACCAAGTACTATACCTTGTTCTACCATAAAATGATATTTTTCCCAATTAAGAACAAGATTTGTCTCTAAGAATTTGTCTAACACACGAGTCAAATTATCCAAGCATATATCCAAAGAATCACCATGAATTGCGAAATCATCCATAAAGACCTCTATCCAATTTTCTAATAAATCAAAAAAATATACTCACCATGCATCTCTAAAAAGTACATGGTGAATTACATAGTCCAAAAGACATCTTACGATATGCAAAAGTACCAAATGGACCTATGAATGTGATTTTTTCTTAGTTTTTGAGTGCAATCACAATTTGGTTATAACCTAAAAATCCATCTAAAAAACAATAATAAGCATGCCCAGCTAATCGTTCTAATATTTAATCAATAAAAAGAAGAGAAAAATGATCTTTTTCTTATTACAACATTTAATTTTCTATAATCAATACACACTCTCCATCCTATTTGCGTACGTGTGGGCACTAATTTATCATTGTCATTCTTGATGACTGTAATTCCAGATTTCTTTGGCACTACTTGTACTGGACTCCCCATTGACTATCTGAAATGTGGTAGATTATACTTGCATCAAGCAATTTAAGCACCTCTTTTTTCACTACCTCCATCATGGGTGGATTTAGTCTTCTCTATGCTTTTCTAGTAGGCCTTGCTCCATCTTCCAACAAAATCCTATGCATGCATATCACCAGACTTATACCTTTGATATCTGCTATAGTCCAACCAAAAACTCTGACATGGTCCCTTTGGTTAGATTACTAGCAATAATCACAGGTAATGTGTCATTAGTCCTTAAATAAACATATTTTAAATGTGCTGGTAATGGTTTCAATTCAAGAATTGAAGCTTGTACCACAGACGGTAACAGTTTTTTATGAGAAACAATGAATTGAATAGACTTGACTGCATACTTATCTGAGATTTTAGGTAAAGAATGTAAAGCAACTATAACCTCCTTCAATTCCCGATCATGCTCAATCTCTACATCTTTATCCATCTCCAAACTGTTAGCGATGGCAACCTCCAAGCTTTCCTTATGCATGTGTTCAAAAGATCCCTACACTAAAGAGTCAATAATGTCACTAGTAAAAACAGGATTAACATCACTAGGATACCTCATGGCCTCATATATGTTAAATTGTATCCTTTCACCAGCAAATTCCATAGTTAAGGTTCCATTGTGCACATTAATCATTGTCCTTGCTATTTTCAAAAATGGCCTTCCTAACAAGATGTGTGAGGGATTTGGATATCGGTCATTCTACATATCCACAATGTAAAAATCTACAGGAAAAATTAGTTCGTTGACCTGCACCAAGACATCTTCAATTACCCCTTCAGGGTAAGTGTTAGTACGATCAGCCAATTAAATAATAACACCAGTTTGCTTTAAAGGACCTAGATTCAAAGAAGAAAATATAGATAATGACATAACATTTATTGAAGCTCCTAGATCTAGCATGACTCTCTCAAATCTGGTATTACCTATTCTACATGGGATCGTAAACATGCCTAGATCTCTACATTTAGTGGGCATTTTTCTTTGAAGTACTGCAGACACATTCTCTCTTACCGTGATTCTTTCATCATTTTTCAACTTTCTTTTGTTAGTGCACAATTCTTTTAAAAACTTTGCATACCTGGGCCGGTTGAAAATCTTGTTGCCTAACTAGGAAAACTCCTTGTTATGGTGGCCTATTCCCTCCATAGCTTAAGTTCGGATGATCCCTCCAGCCTGGATTGTAGGTGTTTGGATATGGATCATACTTCTTTTGGGGTTATGCCTGATAGTTTCCCATTGCATTGGCTTGCTGTGGAGACTCCTCATCTTGCAATGTTAGGCAACCATCTGTGTTGTGATTCGGCTGTAAACAGATTCCAAACGGCTTTGCGACCGGTAAGTTTCCTTTAGCTAATTGTTTAACCACAACAGTTAAGGTTGAAATCTATTATTCCAAATGACTTGTGCTTACCTCACTTACCCTTTGTGGTGCATGAGCATTCTTAGTTCCATATTGTTGCGAATTGGCTGCCATGTTTGCAATCAAGTTCCTTGCGGCCTCCGGTGTCTTGTCTATCGGTGCTCCTCCACCAGCAGCATCGATTATACTCCTATCCATCGGTACAAGCCCCTCATAAAAATATTGAATCGGGCGTTGATCGTCAATCTGGTGAGCTAGACAGCTAGAGCACAACTTCTTGAACCTTTCCCAATATTCATACAACATTTTTTCGCTGAACTGTTGGATTCCGCATATCTCCTTCCTTATGTTGGTTACTCTTGAAGCAGGAAAGTACTTTTCTAAGAACAGCTTTTTCATGTCGCTCCATGACTGTATTGATACGGAGGGAAGCTAATATAACCAATCCTTTGCTAAATCCGCAAAGGAAAAGGGAAATGCTTTTAGTTGATTTGGTCCTCTATGATTCCTTGCGGCTTCATCGTTGAACACACCACATGGAACTCTTTTAAATGCTTGTAAGGATCTTCACCTATAAAACCACGAAAGGTAGGCAAAAGGTGAATTAGTGTGGATTTTAGTTCAAAAGTAGCAGTTAAATTAGGATATTCAGTGCACAAAGGTTGTTAGTGCAAATCAGGAGTTGCCAACTCCTTCAAAGTCCTGTTATTGTTTGGCACAACCATCTCCTCTTCTGCTTCCGATTTGGTGGATGATTTGTTTAACAGTAGTTCCAATGCGATGTTGAGGCCTGGTGATGGAGCTTCGTCGAAGTCTACAATTATGCTTTTAAATTGATGACCTTCCTTCCTCAACCTGCGTGTAGTTTTCTCTATTTCTAGATCAAAATTCAGTTCAAGAGAGTGAGTGGATCGAGTCATAAACTAAGAAAAATAAATAAAAGAAAACAGTGAATAAATAAAAACAAATAGCACTCCCCGGTAACGACGCCAAAATTTGGGAGCTATCGTTAACACTCCAAAATTAATACCTTACTTCTACGCTACTAACACAAGAATGAGTATGGCAATAAGTAAGGATCGATTCCACAGAGAGTGAATTGTTCAATATTTATGGGGGTTTTAAATTGATTAACTAAACTAATAAAATCAAATTACTAGGAAGGAACAATGAATAAAAGACTTCAGTTCTTCAGTTCAGTATCACCTTTTTACAATTATGGAATAAGTAAGTTATACAATGAAATTAATAACCCTAGATAACCGCAATCGCTAATTATTTGAAATTCTCCTTAGGTTTTAAATTTAATGTGACAATCGCTCTAAGAGACCCTAACTATCATACAACCTAGAACTATCAGTCTAGATTTAATATAACAGCAGCATGAGGAATTAGAGAATTAGGTTATTCCAACCAACAATCACACAATCAAGAATTATTTAACTTGCCTTCTAATAATCTTAATAATACTCAAAAGCTTATCCACAATCATGTATTATTAATTCTTACTTATGATCAGATATAATATCGTTTGCTTAATACTATACCTTAATCTAGCAGATGATATCAATCAGATTAATCTAACTGGCCATATCAAATCAATCAGATAAAATAACATGCAATCAATTAAAACAGATTATCGGAGTAAATTTCATGCAAGAAGGAATAAATAAAGTAAACTTGATCAAACCATTAATTCTAAAGAAAGTCCAATATCCCTTGGAACTAAAATATAGAATTTAGCTTGACATGTCTTCAATCTTCTCCAATTAGGATTACAATTGTAGTTGCCAAGATCCCCAATATCTCACTAAAAACATCTATTTATAGTCCTAATATATTATCCTAAGTTACCAAGAAATAACAATCCAAAACCAATTAGAATTCCCTAGAAATCCTGCCTAAAATAAAATATTATTTTCTTTTCCCAACCAGTTCGCCGAGGCGAACTGGTTTGTACTTGATGAACTCGCTGGGGAGAGAAACTATAGAGAGGTTTGGGCTAAGGCGGTTTGAGTTAGCGAACTGGACAGAGAGCTTCTCGCCGGGGCGGAGTCCTTTAGGCCAACCTATTAGGTTTGTATATAACGCAAGCATGCAATCAAATTACATAAATAGAGCGGAAGCATGATAAAACGGATTTTTAAAATTTTAATACAAACCATCACCATGATCTATCCTTGTGTTCAATTATTAATTAAACGAAAGAGAAAGAGAATAAGAATTATACCCTCATAGATCAAAGCTTCCTCGGGTACAAGTTCAACTCCTAGTCCTTCGTGTTCTTCTCGAATTCCACCGATGAGATTTCTTCCTTTGATCAACGTTAGCCACCCAAATGTTTGGCCTCTAGAGGTGATCCACCAAGGAAGAATAGTTATTCAAGAAGATGTGTGTTAGGAAAACCCTAGTTTCTATGTCTATAGAAATTGTAAGTACTCTCCACAATCTAATGCAAGGGTGTGTAACCCTAATCTATGATAAGACTCTTCTTATTTATAGATGTGGGAATAACCCTTCCCTAAACTATTTAGGATTAAGGCTTTTATTATAATTAAACTCTTTTAATTAATTATGCTCCTAATCCAATTAGGAATTCATGAGAGAGTACTTCTATTAATTAATTCTCAATCCATATTAGGAATTAAATAATAGTAATAGTAATAATAATAATAAGACTCCTCTTATTAATTTATATTTAATATTTTCAAAATATTAAATAATAAATATTAAGCTATTTAATTTATTCTATCTTCATAGATTAAATTAAATACACTTAACTTATTATTATAATTATGCCATTTACTTCTTAAATAAATATTTTTCCTTTTGCGGTGTGACCCTTTAGGTCGTCCATATTAAACCGGTTGTGAATAAATCAATTAGAACAATTCTAATCTTATTTAAATAAATAAATTAAACTATTTAATTCATTTAAATAAATAATATTTATTCTACAATAAGGGTAAGCCCCCTTAGCGATCAACGACTTTCCAAATAATATAGATTTCAACATTAATCACAAAAGAACATTTCAATGAATAGTTACCGTACAATTCAATCCTTCTACCATACAATATCCCAATTAAATATAAGACATAGAATTACTGTCAAGTATTATTTTATTTAATTATATGTATTTCGATTCTCCAATGAACAACTCTGATAATGCAAATTAGAAACTCCTTTCTAATTTCATTCTGCTTTGGCCAAAGACTTCTGAGTCGTCATTTATCGAATCACATAGGACATTCTCTCCTTTTACTAGAAGTGGTAGATTCTTTGTTGATCATTCACCTATCTCCATGTATAACTAATTATACCCAATCATACCCTTTGATATACCCCAAAGGTCTTAAGGGACATGTCAAAGAATAACTCATCATACACAAGATACTATGATGATCTCAAGTCCAAGGATCACTTGTACTACTATCACTAGAGGAATTCCTATTGACATGCGAGTAAAACTCCATTAGGTATTCCTTAGCGAGCCACGTTTAGTGAACTTATTCTCCAATAAGGACCTACATACTTGCTTTAGTGTCTCCACACAAATGATTATGAGATCAATAATCCTCTTCCTAAGAGCAAGCAACTTATGTACTAATCTATCCGGATTCACTAATCCCCTTTTTAGTAATCCAATGATTAGAAACAATTTTAGTTTATGAGCTATCTAGAATTTAGATCTCATTAGCATGATCACTATCATGATTCTAAAAGCATTGCTCAAAACTATGGGTTTATCACATTTAATATAACAACACTATGTAGATAATGCAAAATGCATTTTAAGAAAATTAATTCTTTTATTAATAAATGAATAAGATTACAAAGTATATGCTACATCATATCAAATATGATTGGTTTGTGTGCATACTACTTTCAATCTCCCACTTGCACTAAACCCAATCGCCATGGTATCTAATACCCATCTTCTCTATGTGATGATCAAACTACTGTTGTGTTAAATCTTTAGTAAATGGATCTGCAATGTTGTTTTGAGAGTCCACACACTACGGGGTGACATCTCCTCTTTCAATGATCTCTCTAATCAAATGAAATCGCCGCAACACGTGTTTGGATTTTTGATGAGACCTAGGTTCATTAGCTTGCGCAACAGCTCCAGTGTTGTCACAGAATAATGGTACGGCTCTTCTAATGCTAGGAACCACTCCAAGTTCAGTTATAAACTTCTTCATCCAAACAGCTTCCTTTGCAGCTTCACTTGCAGCTATGTACTCTGCCTGTGTCACTAAATCAGCAACTATTTGCTGCTTGTATTTACTGTCATCTTGGTCTATTTGAAAACTTAAGTCTGTATAGCCCTTTAGTTTCAATTCAGACCCACCGTAGACAAGAAATACATCCTTAGTTCTTCTCAAGTACTTTACTATGTTTTTCATTACCTTCCAGTGCTCTTCTCTAGGATTCGACTTATATCTACTTGTTACACTAAGTGCATGAGTGACATATGGTCTAGTACATATCATATCATCCATGATAGATCCTATTGTTGAAGCATAAGGAATCATACTCATTCGGTCTCTCTCCTCGGGTGTCTTTAGGGCCTGTTTCTTGGAGAGATGTATTCTGTGGCTCATCGGCATGAGACCTCTCTTGGAATCTTCCATGCTAAACCTTTTTAGCATCGAGTCAATGTACTTTCCTTGGGTCAAGCTAAGCATCCTTTTAGATCTATCTCTATAGATCTTTATCCCCAAAATATAGGATGCCTCACACAAATCCTTCATGGAGAAGTGTTTAGATAACCAAATTTTGATCGACTGTAGCATAGGAACATCATTCCCTATCAGTAATATATCATCAACATATAATACAAGGAATGAAACAGCCCTCCCACTAACCTTCTTGTACACATAAGGTTCATCCTCATTTTTGATAAAATCAAACTTTTTGATTATCTCATCAAAACGGATGTTCCATCTTCGAGAAGCTTACTTTAATCCATAAATGGATCGTTGTAGCTTACAGACTTGGTTTGTTCTAACCGTTGAAACAAAACCCTCTGGTTGTATCATGTATACATTCTCCTCAAGCTCTCAATTGAGGAAGGCCGTTTTCACGTCCATTTGCCAGATCTCGTAGTCATAATAAGCTGTAATTGCAAGCAAAATCCGAATGGACTTGAGCATAGCTACTACTGGTGAGAAGGTTTCATCATAGTTCACTCCTTGTCTTTGTTTGAAACCTTTTGTAACCAGTCGGGCCTTATAGGTCTCTACCTTGCCATCCGCTCCAGTCTTTCTCTTAAAGACCCATTTACACCCAATAGGCTTAATGCCCTCAGGTGGTGAAACCAAAGTCCATACTTGGTTTTCATACATGGAGTCCATTTCGGATTTCATGGCTTCTAGCCATTTCTCTGAGTCTTTACTACTCATAGCCTCTTCGTAAGTCAATGGATCATCACCATCTATGATGCGTACCTCATCATCATCCTCAATGATGAATCCATACCTATCAGGTATCTTCGGTACTCTTCCAGATTTTCGAATAGGTTGTGGTATAGTAGGTCCTTCTACTTGGTCAGGTACCTGACTTTGATCCGTAGTATTTTGTGGTTCTTGAATTTCTTCAAGATATATCTTACTCTCACTGACCCCTTCAAGGATAAACTCCTTTTCCAAGAAGGCAGCGTGTTTCACAACAAACACCTTTTAATCAATATGATGATAGAAATAATATCCTAAACATTCTTTAGGATATCCCACAAATCTACACTTGTTGGATCTAGCCTTCAGTTTATCATACTCAAACCTTTTGACATAAGCTGGACAACCCCAAGTCTTAACATGCTTAAGACAAGGTTTCCTCCCTGTCCATATCTCATATGGGGTCTTTGGGACGGATTTGGTAGGTACCTTGTTAAGTAGGTATGCAGCCGATTCTAGGGCATAACCCCAAAAAGATACTCGAAGGTCGGTAAAACTCATTATGGAACGAACCATGTCCAACAATGTTCGATTTCTCCTTTCAGATACACCATTCAACTGTGGCGTCCCTGGTGGAGTCTATTGTGAGATTATACCATTTTCTTTGAGACAATTGAAAAACTCATTGGTTAAGTATTCCCCTCCTCGATCCGATTGAAGAATCTTAATAATCTTACTAGTTTGCTTTTCTACTTCACTTCTGAATTCTTTGAACTTTTCAAACGATTCAGATTTGTATTTCATTAAATACACATATCCAAATCTAGAATGATCATCAGTGAAAGTAATAAAATAAGAATACCCTCCTCGTGCATTCGTTGTCATAGGTCCACATACGTCTGTGTGTACCAACGCTAACAACTCTGTAACTCTTTCTCCTTTTCCACTAAAAGGAGATTTAGTCATCTTACCCATGAGATAAGATTCAAAAGTCGGATATGATTCGTAATCAGATAGCTCTAAAAGCCCATCTTTATGCAACTTGGTTAATTTTGTTTCATTGATATGACCGAGTCCACAATGCCAAATAAAGGTATAATTAACATCATCTCCTTTTCTTTTCTTAGTTTGTTCAATTTGAAGTATATTTTCATGCAAGTCAAGTATGTAAAGTCCATTCAGTAGACTGTCAACACCATATAAAACATTTTTATTATAAATAGAACAACTGTTGTTCTTTATTATAATATCAAAACCATCCATATCCAATACAGAAATTGAAATAATGTTTCTAATGAGTGTTGGAACATAATAACAATTATTTAAACTAATGAACTTGCCCGAAGGCAGTGCTAAACAATAAGTTCCTACAGCTAATGCAACAACCTTTGCTCCATTTGCCACTCGTAGGACGACTTCATCCTTGTTCAGCTTTCTACTTCTACTTAGTCCCTGCATATTATTACATATGTGAGAACTACAGTCGGTATCCAATACCCAAGGAGAATTTTGACTTTCAGAAAAATTAATTTCAATCATGAACAAACCTAGATCGGAAGTCGAAACTTCTCCAAGCTTCTTTTGGTCCGCAAGATACTCCTTGCAGTTCCTCTTCTAGTGTCCCGGCTTATTGCAATGGTAGCAAATTCCTTGGCTATCTGGATCAGGTTTCTTTTTATCCTTTCTTTTCGCCTTGCCCTTAGCCTTCTTGTTCTTCTTCTTTTCAGAAGATACCTTGGGCCTCTTCCTTTTCTTGGAAGAATCATCCACTAGTAAGACTTGGTTCTTGTTAGATGAGAAGTGACATTCAGCAGTTTTCAGCATGTTAAGTAACTCAGGCAAGTTGACGTCCAACTTATTCATGTGAAAATTCATAACAAATTGTGAGAAGGTGTCCGGGAGTGACTGCAAGATCAAATCTTGACTTAACTCCCCATCCATCACGAACCCTAGCTGTCCAAGTTGTTCAATCAGATTGATCATCTTAAGGACATGAGTCTCAATAGCAGTGGGTCATACGAGATCGAAAAAGCTCTTTAGATATCTGATATCTAGCAGTCTTACTTTGCTCACTATATAACTCTTTGAGGTGCAGCAATATAGTAGGAGCATCCATAGTTTCATGCTGATGCTGAAGCTCGTTACTCATGGATGTGAGCATGATGCATTGAGCCAAGATTGCATTATCTTGCCACTTTCTGAAAGTGGCAATCTCTTCCTCAGAGGCTGTTTCTATAATATTTGCAGGGACTAGCGAATTTAGGACATAAGAAATCTTTTCAACAGTGAGAACAATTCTCAGATTCCTTAACCAATCCGTGTAATTCGGTCCGATCAGTTTGTTAGCATCAAGTATGCTACGCAGTGATAGTGAGTTTGACATTTTTAAATTCTGCATGTGAAATAGACAACATTTTAGCATACATTCATTTGATTAATCATCAAAATAAATTAGGTCTTTATTTAATTGGCATCTCCCACTATTTTCATCAAACTATATTACCCTCATTATATAGTTCGGCAAATCTAATTAAAGATTTGCTAGTAAGATTAAGGATCCCATTTCCAATGTATATAGCCTTGTGTGTGCACAACAAACTATATATAAATAAATAGGTAGACAACTATTGTCAATTACATCACTATGTAACTCCTTGTATTTTGCCTCTTAGATTATAATGATTAAGTGTGTGCACATCCGAACTAAAATAATCTAAGTTAAGTCCAACCCAGCACTTCCATATATGTGAAGAGTACACTATCAAGTGACCAATTTCAAGAATGATTAATAAGATACGTGTCACTAAATCTCGTTAACCGTCCCCTCAATTACCAACTTTTGCATAGGAAGTCATTAAGACTAGATTCTCTATTGGTTGCATGCGGTAATTAGGTATATGTCTATCCCAACTACTATCAAGTTACCTATTATTGCGGATAATTAACAAGACACACATCACTTAATCTAATTAATAACCCACAACGATCTTTAACTCTCGCATGTTATTATAACTAGGTCTTAACCTATAATCCGTTCGTTAAGTTCATATAGGTTCCCAAGGTAATTACTGGCCAAGCAATTAATCTAAAAAGCAAAGGTTATGATAATCAATTCACAAATAATTACTAATATCAAAGAGAGAGAATTCAAATCAATTTAGGTGTTGGGTTCCATTGCAATTTTAGAATAGAAAGTTAGTTCATGATAGATACAACAAACATCAATTTCAATTCATACATTATCAAATTCGAATTACAATAGAGATGAAATTCTAGAAATAAAACCACTTTTGAAGCTATTCAGCTGTTGTTCCTTGGGTTGCTGTTGATTTCTAGCTCTCTTCCTTGGTTTTGCAATTCTTGATGACTGAGTTCCTTGGCTTGTGGCTTGATTCAACTTGATTTCCAGCCCTTAGCACTGTTGTATGATGCAATATGTAGCCTCTCTATCTCTAGATAGATGATATGAAGCTCTGAAGAGAATATAGATAGCCTCCATCAAGAAACCCTAGCCAAGCTCGGACAAAATGCAGCTCAGATCGCACTAAAAATATGTCAGATCGCACTCAGGACGGTGTTGGCGCGCCCGCGCGGTGCCTGGCGCGTGCGCGCCCATGGCCTGGTTGGCACATGTTGGCTACCGGACGCTCGCACACTGGATGCCGCACGCCCGCACCCACGCCTTGGCCGCCCGCCTGACACCCCACCTGGCGCTCGCCTGCTGCTCGCCTGGCCGCCCGCTTGCCGCTCCTCGTGCGTGCGCTCGCGCGCGCGCCCAACGCCTGCTTGCTGCACCTGCCGAGCACGCCTGCCTGTCGAGGCCTGCCGAACCCCGTGCGCGCGCTCCCGTGCGTGCCCATGAGCCCGCGCCCAGCACCTGCCTACTGCACCTGCTGAGCGCGCCTGCCTGCCAAGGCTTGCCGAGCGCCGCGCCGCACGCTGCCCGCGCCCATCTGCTGCTCGTGCGTGCCGGCTGCTGCTCGTGGCTTGTCTGACGCCACACGCCGTGCACGCCTTCGCACACCATGCACGCCTTCGCATACCATGCACGCCTTCGCACGCCGTGCACGCACAACTTGCATATGTCATCAAATTTAACACCGAGCGTCACCAAACACTAATTTCCACCGTACTACTATTCGGGCACGGATATCCAAGCACGGGCATTAAATCATTGCAAATACCGATCCGAGCAATCTTTATTTTAATTCCTACAAACACAATGAAAATGCATTAAAACAACATAAAAGTTGTAAAAATAACAAAAAAAACTAAATTATCTAGAAATAAGATAAAAATACCTAAAAACCATATAAAATTCCCACAAGCTAACAAAATATCAAGTTCAAAGGTACCCAAATTGTGTGTATAAAACACACTCATCAGAATATCACGGCAACATATGAAAGATTCAATGTCCTTCTTAACTCCTTGAGATCATATGGCATGGTTTACCCCAATAAAGACCTGAATATAAAGTTCATGCGAGCTCTACCAAGCAAGTGGTATGCCAAAACCACTGCTAGTCGTGAATCAAAGAACTTGCATGAGATGACTGTGCAAAAGCTCTACGGTAATCTCCTTACCTATGAGCTTGAGCTAAATCAGAGAGTAAAGACTTTTTCTCAAAGTAAGAGAAAAGATAAAGGGGTTGCTCTCAAAGCTTCTGAAGCTGCCTTAAAAGTTCCAGTTGAAGTTGAAGCAAATAATGATCATAATGAAGATGATGAAGATGATAATATAACCTTGCTTGCTCGAAGGCTAAGAAAGTTCATGAGGAAAAGCAACAATTGGAGGCCAAAGAAAAATTTCAACAAAGGAAACAACAGCAGAGATCAAGAAAAGGATCTATGCTACAACTGCAAGAAGTCAGGCCATTATATCGCAAAGTGCTCCAAACCTCTGCGGAAGGAGCTCAAGAAGGATAAGAAGAAGTCTCATGCGAAGAAAGAGTATAAAGGCTACACAAGAAAGAAAAAGACTTCATAGCTGAAGGATCGTGGAGTGATTCTGAAAATGACTCTAGCTCAGACTCCAGTGATGATGAAGAACCTCAAGTAGCAAATCTCTGTTTGATGGCAGTTAAAAAAGATTCCAGTGTAACCACTTATCATCGAGAGATCAACATCAGTGAGGTATTTGACTTCAACTCTCCTGATGTTAATATTGATGATCTAAGATTAGCATTGCATGATATAACATCTGATTTGCATCAATATATGAAGTGGTTCAGAGTTCTATAAAATGACAATTCTCTTCTTTAAGAGGAGAAAGAGAAAATGCAAGTAGAGTTGGAAACTATTCTACAAAAAACTACCTCTTTATCCAAGCTTGAGGCTGAGAATGAAAATTTGAGAAAGATAACTGAGGCTAATGCACTGAGCGAGTCTGCTCTTACCTCTAAGATAGAGGAGTTAGAAAAGATAATCTCAATATGGAATCGTTCTTCCTCATCTATGGATTCACTGATCACCAGTTAGAGAGTTGTCTCTGATAGATCAGGTATGGGGTTTGAAGATTTATCTTATACTCCGAGTATGGAAAAATCAGTGGAGACTAGCAATAATAATGCCTCTTCTTCCAATAGAGGTATTGTATTTGTGAAATCCAAAGAGGTTGTCGAACCCATTATTCCAAGTTGTCCAATCTCTGTTGACTAGATAGTTGTTCCAAAGAACAACAGGTCATACACTGATCTGGGTTTTGTCAAACCGCAGAGTAAGCTCAAGTCTATGATCGTGCCTGTAAAGCCCCCAAATCCGGGTTCTTTGAACCTCAGACCTAGTGTATTATTCATAAAATAATGAATACAACCTCGCTTTGATACCAATTAATACATCAATTCCTTCTATTCCAGAAATCGTAACCTTTACAATCTGTTATTATATTGTAGATCTTCATGATCTGATCTATACATCTCAGATTATAAACAATATGTTTCACTCTGTTACATTGATTGTGAGTATTCTTGAGCTCACAATTCAGATTTAACTATTCTTCTGTATAATGTTCTTTGACTACACAATTATAATATACTCCCTCCGTCCCGTATTAAACGTCCTAATTGGTTTCGGCACGCTAATTAATAATATATATTTTTACCTAAATTGCCCTTCTAAATTACCTTTTAATTGTAGTATCCATTCACTTTTCTATGACCCCAACATTAATTATTCTTTGTTAGTTCCCACATGAATAGAAAAGATGTTATATTGATAATATGAGAGAGAAAATGGTATAACAATACATCCCTTCCCAAATGTAAACATTTTATCATTTTTTAAGTTTCCAACAAAAGTTGGCTAAAAAGATTATGAGGGTATAAATGAAAAAATAAGATAAAAATAGTTACTAATATAGAAATAGGACATTTATTGTGGAACATCCTAAAAAGGAAATTAGGACGTTTAATACGGGATGGAGGGAGTATAATATTAACTTTCATCTAGCATAGCTAGAGACTACGCAAACAAGTTTTCTGGCATTTGACAATATCGAGTATAACTACTTTAAAGAGATTACACCAATATGTTAGTTTATCTTTAGTACAAGGATTCATCACCCAAAAGCTCAAACTGCATGTACTTCGATTTAATAGTCGTTCCTCTAACCACTATCTTTATCGAGACCTTCAAAGTTCGCAAATTAACTGCAATTGTTCATTTAAAGCAAGAGTGAGCAACTTCATTGCCCAACAAGTTTAACAGATAACCAAGTAACACATAATTCACATTTTAAACATACTTTACCTTCTTTATGCTTTGTATTTCTACATGCTTCATGTTTCTCATGCTTGACATATATATCATGCTTTGCATTTACATAACGTTAATCCATAAAATTCACATGGAACATTTTTCTTAAACCATTAAATAAATATCAACAACAATTACCACATTGTTGCATGAAGTGCACATTAAAACAAGTTCACATGAATTCCATATATCAATAAAATTTGCACATAACATATAAACACAAGTTTTAAAAAACTTGTCTCGGTCCGTAGTTCATCATCGACATCATTTACTTCCATAATTTTATTCTTCAATTGATAACCTACATCATCCATAAGGATTAATAGAATTAACTTATCAATTATCAAATAGTATATAGTTACAATCGGTAACCATTTGTATTCCCGTTTCAATCTCCCATTAATCGTACTACATCCTCAAGTACCAACTTAAATTTTTTTCTTTTATAATCTCACTGTCAAAATGACCATTTTACCTTTACTTCATCTTACGTGTCCTATTTCACCACGTTTTTACTGGTAAACTACTTAATATGTTTCCTGGTAACCCTAAAATCAATTTTTCGTAATTCCTTAAATCATATATTCTTCATAAAATCCTTCTTAACCACTTTATTAATTTTTTTCTTTTTTGACCACACATACATATATTCCACATACAAAAATAATTTTATTGTAATTTTTCAGCTTTCTTTAGTATTTTTCAAAGAGCCGTTTTTAGTTCGTAACTTAGCAAAACTTGCTATATCGTGCTTAATTCTGAAAATCACCAAATCTGGTTAATATCTCGTAAATGTTAACATGAACTTTTACTTTAAATTTCGTGGCCATCGGAGTTATAGAACTCAAGTTATAGCAGTTTTCGTGTTTAAAACCCTAAAATTGAATTGGTCATATCTCACTCGTCCAAAGTGGAATACGTTCATTTTCGGATAGGATTTTTGTTATACCATATAGTTTTATGTCCTAAAAGGCCTGAATGTATTTCAAAGTTTAAGTGGACTAAACATTCCACGGAAAAATCTGGACATGAGGTTTTGACAGTTTTTGCAGTTTGGCCTGTTTTGGTAGAAACTGTCCACAAAAAAACATACAAGGTATTTTTCAGAAATTCCAATTGGAGTGTTTAGAGGACTTCTATATCTATCTCTAAACTTGACCTCACTCAAAAATTCGAAATAAGTTAAGAGTTATGCTTGTTCAAATTTTAGGTTCTGTTTTTCGAAAAAACAGTTTTTCCGACTTTTATGTTTTCTAAGAAAGCTTTCATGTTCACTTGGTTTTTCATTCATATAACACATAATATTCTAATATATTCCTTCATAACCATCCTTAAACCATAGGATCCACCATGATCCTCCATACAAATAATCATCCCACAATAATCATAGTAAAACATAATCTAAGCTAAAAATTCAAAACTAGAGTTTGAAGTTTTATACCTTATTGGTTTCTTCTTGCTTAGATGGGCTGCTTGATCTTCTTGACAAGGCTTGCTAGCCCCTCCTCTTCCTCCTTCCTCCCCAAACCATGCCCCTCCTCTTCCTTCTCAAGCTCTCTCTTTTCTCTTGGTTTTTGAGTGAAAGTTATGGAGAAAAACTGATTTCCTTTTCTTCCTTTCTCCTCTCTTCTCTTCTTCTTCTTCTTCTTCTCTCTCTCTCCTTCTGAAAATTTGGGGAGACACGGGAGTATAGAATGATTTTTGGATAGATATCCTGTTGCTTGGATTGTTTTTTGGACATTGAGTGAAGGAGTGTACAAAGGAAAGAAAAAGCAACCTTTTGGCTATATTTTTCTCCTAAGTGGGGCCCACTTTTGCTAAAATTTTCCACCATATGGGGCCCACTTTTTGGCACAATTTCTCCCCATGTGGGCCCCCTCCATGAGCAGATTACCCCCCCATTTTCCTTCCATTTTTGCTTTATTATCCTCCTTTATTGCATCATAGTCTAGGTTCATGCTTATGTCACCTTCTTCCAATACTTGGGCCACCCATTGGACTTTGACTTGGGCCTCCTACAAGGATTTCTAGGGCTTGCAATGAGCTTATGTTTAGGCTTTAATAATTCCTCTATTGGAGTCTCCCATCTGACCACACACTCGGGCTTGTAAACTAGGTTAGTTATTTAACCTCTTTTGGCCTCGTTTACTTCAAACATCAATTTTCCATGTTTACAGATGATTTCTACTAAATTCGACATTCTCAACATCATGGAA
This sequence comes from Aralia elata, assembly GCA_034770075.1. NCBI lineage: Eukaryota > Viridiplantae > Streptophyta > Magnoliopsida > Apiales > Araliaceae > Aralia > Aralia elata. The sequence continues at coordinate 28,182,240 of CM068387.1, forward strand.
ATATCCGTTTCTTCAAATTCATCTCCGAATTTCGAGTTTAATTTTTCTCCAAAAAAGTCAACCGTTAACTTTGACCAAAAAGTCAACCCCGACACATTTTGTGTTTGTAGTCTATTCTTACTAATTTCGATGTTCCAAACTCAACCGAGTAGTCCGCGTTTCAAAATTTTATTCCGAACTCAAATTTGAGTTTTGAACTATATAGTTCCCTTATTGGCATTTTCATGGCTATTCTATTTTAAATTGTATGCTTGCATATATTCATCAATATACGCATATATATACACCACATCTTTACACATGGAAATTTTCAAAGGAAATTCCTTTTTATTAGTACATCATTACGTGATTTTCTTAGTCATTACATTCTTTTTTTTAAAGATTCCTTCCCCGGAACCACTATTACCATAACCTTTTGATTCGATTTACTTCCCATTCTTATATAATCTTTTTCATCGAATAATGATCAAATTACCTTAACATAGGTATTAACCTTACTATCTCTTTCATTTACTCTTTCCTATCCAATTCATGGATGAAAATCTATTCTTAGCCCAAGTCTTAGATGACTTGCTTTGGCTTATAACTACTTGTCTATATTCAGGTATTATCATCTTCATCATATCATTCCTCATACTCATACGTAACTTTATCTTATAATACTCAAATTAGTACTATTTACCCTTTTTGAAAAACCATTTACTAAATTATTTTCCACTGTGTAACCACCACATTCACTACTCTTTTATGTTCATCACTTTGGACATAATACATCCTACCCTCATCTCATGCATCTTATCATATTCTCTTATTCCTTTTCCATTCAGGAAATTGTCTACACGAGATCATATACAAATAATCAAAATTCTTTTAAAGCATTATCTTATAACATTTTTCTTCTTAGTTATAAGACTTCACATATCAAACTCTTCTTGCTTCCTTCTTCATTTTCTCATTTCTTACTATTCAATATTTCTATCATTTGCATTTAATTCTCTTTATTCTCGTTTAACTCTAGTAACTTATAACTTATTATAAACTAACCATCTATCAAGTCACTAAAATACATTGCTTTAATGACCGATCTTCTAGCCTTTTTTCATAACCTTCTTAAAGCCTTTTGCACCAAAAGTCTCTCAGTCATATCTATTCTTCCGAACACATAGATTAAATTAAATTATTTAACCATTCCTCCACTTCCAATCTAAGTTTTAAACTCTAACCTTTATTTAATTATTTAAAACCTTATTTACAAGTCTTTTAAATATCCGGGATATTACAGTACCTCGAAGGATCGTAGAGTCTGGTAAATTCAACTCTACGAATCAACAATGTGCAAATTGTATAACTGGCTCCTACTCTACGAAATTTCAAATTCGTAGAACAGTGTGGAAGCAGAAGGAGGTTCAGCCAAGAAGAAAGGCATATCCTCCATTCAAGTTCCAAGTGAGAAGATATCCATACACACACTCACCCATGTAGCATATTAAATGTTATAATTGTCATGACTATAGACATAAAGCTGCATATTGTTATTATGGTTATGAGCATATTGCATATCAAAGACCCAAAGTCAAGCAGATTTGGGTCCCCAAGGGAACTAACAATATAGGACCCAAACAAGTATGGGTACTAAAATAAACAATTATTGTGAATGCATGTACCTAGGTTCACTAAATCGATTCGGTATCTTGACAGTAGATGTTGAAGGGACATGACTAGCAATAAGGCTCTCATGTCAGATTTCAAAGGTAAACATGGTCCAACAACTATCTTCGGAGACAACAACACTGAGAAAATCAGAGGTTATGGTTCGATAGGAAATGGAGCTATTTCATTCAGTAAGGTAGCCTATGTTGATGAATTGAAGCACAACCTGCTAAGCATAAGTCAACTTTGCGATAAAGGTCATCAAGTCATCTTTTTCAATAACCAGTGTCAAGTTCGAGACCTGAAAACCAACTTTGTTAAGCTGACTGGATCAAGAGAAGGTAATGTTTATGTGGTCAATCTCGCTAAGCTAAGTTCTTCAACAATAGCTTGCTTCTTCGTCAAAGCTTCAAAAGATGTTAGCTGGTTAACTCGTAAAACGAAGGTTAAAAATGCTTACACTAGAATTTCGAGGACGAAATTCTTATAAGGAGGGGAGAATGTAATATCCTGAATATTTATAGAACTTATAAATATGATATTGAATGCCTAAAGTTAGCTGTAAAGTTAATTTCGAGGACGAAATTCTTTGAAGTAGGGGTGAATGTAATACCCTGAATATTTATGAGGCTTATAAATACGATCGTATATGGTTAGAAGCTAATTTAGTGACCTAAAACTAGGTATCGAGAAGTTTAAAACCTTAAGCACTAATGAGATTCGAATTTTGTATCATATGTGCTTAAATAAAGATCTAAATGATATTTTGAAGCAGGTGTTTTGTGATTATATCGTGTAAACGATAAATTTGGTCAAATAAAATTTTTTTTCGCCAAGCAGCTGTGTCGTCCTTACACGGACAAAATGATTTGTCGTGCTTCCGACGATTTCACCAAAAAACATCCTGACAAATTATTTTTAGTAAGCTGTTTTGTCGTGCTTACGCTTTGACGTGCTTACGCATTGTCGTGCTTACGCGTTGACGTGCTTACACTTTGTCGTGCTTACGCTTTGTCGTGCTTACGCGTTGACGTGCTTACGCATTGTCGTGCTTATGCTTTGTCGTGCTTACGCTTTGACGTGCTTACGCATTGTCGTGCTTACGCATTGTCGTGCTTACGCATTGTCGTGCTTACGCTTTGTCGTGCTTACGCTTTGTCGTGCTTATTGAGGAGCGTAGAAGAATATTCTAAGAATTTGCTAGGTACTAAAGTGTAATTAACCTAGGTACCAAAGTGTAATAAGCCGAGCCCCTAACGTGTAATTAGCGAAACTTGATTTTTCTATAAATAGCAAGCCCAGTTCATTCATTCCTTACTACATTTCAAGAGCAGTTCAAGAGCAAAAACACTTTATATTTATATTCTGAGAGATATTGTGAGATAAAAAATTACTTTCTAAGCATCGAAGCGCTACGCGATTGGAAGTAAAGCTAGCAACTACAAGAGGTATTACTCTAGTGGTTATTATTTTCATTCTTCTTTATATATTTAGTTAAAATATACTTTTATAAGCAGTTATAATGTCCAAATTATTTTAAGTATATAGTACAAAAGCAAGCAGTTATAATGTCCAATTTATTTCTCTTATATATTAGAAAATATACTTTTATAAGCAGTTATTATGCCCGATTTTCTTCAACTATTTAGTAAAAATATTCATTTTATAAGCAGTTATAATGCTGAAATTTTCTCAAATCTAATAGTCGAATATTCATTTTATAAGCAGTTATAATGCTGAAATTTTCTCAAATCTAATAGCTGAATATTCATTTTATAAGCAGTTATAATGCTCAATTTATTTTAAATACAATTGAAAAATATTCATTATGTAAGCAGTTATAATGCTAAAATTATTTCATATATTGTAAAAGAAGTCTTATTTATCTGCGGATATGATACCCGAAATAAAACTTAAAAGATTTAATCGTTAAACACTTATTTGTCTACATAAATTTATAATCGTGTAGGAATTACGACGAACGTTTAAACCGTTATATTAACTGTAAAAGATATACGAGGCAAGTCTCCGAACCTTGTTACCTTTAAGCAATTCTTTTATGTCTTGCTATCAATTATTATGAAGTTATTGCTATTTGTTCAGCATAACTTAAGAAATGAATCATTTATTGATTGTTTGAGCTTAAATTTGTTGTGTCAAATCGAATTATTTTGGTACGACATCTATACTGAGTAATAAGGGACACCGTGGATGGAAAGTGGTCCGACAAACCTTCAAATAAGGTTTAAATTGTCAATTAAATGAATTGACCAAAATAGTAGGATGATATGCATACTCCTAGGATATTGGTTAGGCTGATCCCCTAGCAGATATCCGAACTCAAAAGGTTCTAAGTCATTGAAGACTGACAGAACAAATCGAAATATATGGTTCAAGTACAGAACCCTCAGTATCAGTTATACATCATCTGACATCTTTCAAATCAAACACATTGTGTTTACAAATTCAAATGAACTTGCTAAGCATTTGTAGCTCATTCTTGCGCGTATCTTCTTTGCAGCTTTAAATGATAATCCCAGCACCTCTAGTACAGATAAAGGAAAAGGACATGTTTATTAGTTTTATTTCTGTTTTGAATAATCCAAGTCTTCTATAAGGCTTTGTTGTAATAACTTAGTACTTAGAACGATGTAATCGAACCAAATGATATGTAATATATTATGATCCTTTATTTCATCGAATGCGTTATACTCTGATCTTTATTTTGTTTAGCATAGCTGTACTAAGTTAAATACAGTATGTATACTAACTATACATCTGAATGAGGGTATTTAAATAATGTTAAAAGTTCTGTAAGCGTTGAGGTTACACTTAATGAGCGCCGGTAAGGTGCCACCTTTACCGGAATGCGCCCCTCAGTTCCAAGAGCAATCTTATTATTAATATTGTGAATGTCAGATAGATAGGGAATATAAATATGAAAGAGGTATTCATTAGATATGAATCTATACATCCAAGTGAGGGTATCCAAACACAGACAACGTTCTGGCCGGAACTAGTACCTGTTATGGGATACTGTGAACCTTGGATAGATAGAAGTTATATATTATGGAATATCTAATAGGTGGCAAACTGATAGGTACACTTGTCAGGTGCAATCCAGTTATGGATATGAGTGACATTTTGGTTACAGAGGTATAAAGATTTAAGTTGAAGATGTAGAAGTCATTTTAACTATGTTAGATTAACATTATTGGCAATGTCTAGAAAGTTCTAACGAGGAAAGGGGTTAGGTCATTTAATTGCGCGCCGTTTTAATGGAAAGCCCCCTCTTTCCTGGGAACTAACTGGTTGCTAATACTGCAAGTCTCAGATAGAGAAATGGAGATTTGTTTTTAAGTCTTTTAGGACTTATTTGTAATAGAACAAGTAAACCTGGGAATGATGTAATAATGAACAAATGATATTTTATAATATTATCACTTTTCTGCATTATACTCTGATTATTAGAAGTTAAAATTTCTATATACGATTCAAATCCATTATATTGCGAGTTTTTATAGAAACTTATCATGTACTTTACCTTTAAGTTAATGATTGTTATGAATAAAGTTATACAAGTCGGCACGAAGTCCGACCTGGCTAAAAGAAACTAGCAGGTGGATTTTCGGGGGCGTGACATCAAAGCTATCTGAAAGTGGAAGTGAGAGAACGATAAGTTAAGTACAGAAGCCCGCAAAGGCAAGGGTAAGAGAAAAGTTAAAACAATTGAAGAAGAAGTATCTCAAGGGTCGGTCGCTCCCGAAATTCGTAGAGCTCCTAATTCTACTACCGACCAACCTGCTAAGAAAAGGAAGAAAGTTGAGAAGCTAGTGAAGGAAGTTCTCAAGGACTCTCAGAAGAATCCCTCAAATTTTAAGAAAAGGGAAGACGAAGAAGACATTAACACACCCCTCTCCAAAATTGTTTCAAAAAGGAGGAGTGTGAGGCTAAATCGACAAAAAAAGGCCCCTGCTCATCTTGAAGAAAGCAGGAGAATCTGTGCCTGCTCCGATCGTAGAGCCTGTTGATGCTGATGAAGAGGAAGAAAAAGAGGAGATGCCAGAGCTGATAAGGAAAAATCAAGGGAAGAGAAAGTCAGCTTCCCTGGTGCATTAAGAAAGAGAATCGACTGTGAAGGTTTCTGTACCTGAGCCACAAATTGATGAAGAAATGGCTGAGACGGTCTCAATACCTGAGCCTTGAGAAGAATTGGCTATGAAAGAAGTTACTCTTGAGCCTAGTAAAGATGATGATTCGGCTGTGAAGGCTTCTACGCCTGAGCCACAAAATGTGGAAGAAATGGTTATGATGCCTGATGAGCATGAGCCTCAGGAAGATGTTGAAGAAACGACTATGATGGCTGATGAGCTAGAGCCCCAAGGGAATGATAAAGAACAGACTGTGAAGGCATCAAGTCTTGAGCCCAAGGAAAAGAAAAAGAAGAAGAAATTGAGCAAGATGGTTGAAAAAGAAGACACGAGAAAGAATGAAGAAGAATAACAAAAGAAGAAAAAAGGCAAAAGAAGAAGGAAGAAAAGAAGAAGAGGAAAGAGTTGAGAACCAAGTTCAGGCAAGACACAATTCAACGATCGGTTCATTCATCTGATACCTCTCTACGACTGACCCAAGTCATTGAGAATGTCGTAGAGGATATCAACAAGGGTTTTGACCCAAATATCGTAAAGCTTGAGGATCTGAGCTCTGAAGGGGAGCATCCCATTGGAAATCAAGTTCCTCCTTCCTCTCTTCCATCTTCATCTCAGCAAGTGCCTGTCAAGATCTCCATGCCTCAACCAAAGGAGTATCAACCTGATCTTCGCAGGGTAATTCTCACAGGTAGAGAGATACCAAAAATAGTTCATCTTCTTCCAAATGAGTTTGAAGGGATAGGGGCAAGTAGAATGAGAATGTTGCATTCTACGGATCCTTTGTTCACTCTATTCTATGACTTAGAGATAAACATAAGTACAACTGTCTATGAACTTAACGGTGATAAATTATTCTACTTTATGTCTTTCATGCCTCTAGTCAAAGCAATCACGCAAAGAGATTAAAGTTTTATCAGATGGAACTATTGCAAGTATCCAAATCTGAAGTTTGTGGCTTAAAATTTTCCAAGAGTTCTCAAGTATGCCACAAAGCTGAATAAGGGTTTTGACCTAGACATCACCCGAAATTTAGCATATATCTCCTAACCCTGGCAGGAGGGTAAAATAGTCATTTTTGCCAGAGGACATCCGAATAGAGGATTTCGAAATTCAAATCAACCGGCACGAAGCCATCTCAATGACTACGAAGTGACAAGCTACTTAAAACGTGACGGTTGACCAACGGGCATCGACGGGAAGATCTATTTCTGCGTTTCGCTTAATCTTCCTAAATCCAGAATTGGCCAAGACGTATGTCATTGCATAGCTCTCAGAAAGAGGTTTCCAGAATGGTATAACACATCTTTAACCCTTCCCGGATTGAAAGATACGAACATTCCAGCGAACGAGGCGACAAACTGACGACATGACATGAAGTTCGAGGCGCGTGGACCCCACCTGAGCTAGCCATAGGTGTACCTATGGCCAGCCATAGGTATACCTGCGACTGTCCAGAGAAGCCTATAAATATCGAACTTCAGCAGATTTTTCAAAGAAAAAAGGAATCTTAGAGAGAGAAAGTGTGGAATTTAGAGAGAAAGGGGCTTGGAATTTTGAGCATAAATTGCTAGATTTTGTCCAATTTTATACTAGATTAGCTAGATTTAGATATATTTGAGAGCAAGGAAGTATCAAATCTCCTTCCCCAAGGTAAAAGATTCAATATTTCTTATAAATTCGATATAGATATATTAGATCTCTTGTGTTTTGCTCATTGTTGCACTCAAAGTTTGCTTATTTTTTGATTGTCATACTTTTCATCAAGTCCCTTTTAGATCTATATCATTTTTGCATTTGCTAGCCTTAAAGTTTGAATCCTTTTCACTAGATCCACCCTAGATCTAGCTTGAATCTAGCCTATTAATGGTTGTAAAGTTTAAAGCTTCAACCTTTTTGCTAGATCTTGCTTAGATCTATGGTGGATTTAGTCATTACAATGTTTTAAGTTAATTTTATCAATAATCCGCAAAACCCTAGATCCGTATCTAGTGGGGAGGAGGTCCTAACTAATCGCGCTAGCGATTCTATTAATTGAATCACCTGATAGCGATTTTAGGATACATTTTTATATACGTTTTGTTTGAATCCCGATTGTGGCATTGTATAGATCTGAGGCATTTTAGATCTACTGATTTATATCCTAGATTCTAAGTCTCTCTCCATAGATCTTGTCAAACCACACAGTCCCTCGAAATGTTGGCTTCGATATTGTTATCTAAAAGATAGGGTTACGGGAACCCCCTTTAGATCTCTTTCACTTACGTTTCTATATATTATGATGTGAGCCTAGGAATATTGGAGTCGAGATCCATGAATCGGATCTTGACTAGATTCCCACGATGGACATTATTTCGATTGTAAAGTTATTATCCGATCATTGTAAATGTAAATTTGTGCCTTAAAGCGGTATCGAGGGTCCCATCCCATGAAAACCAAATTTAAGGCCCCGTGATAGTGAAAATTGCGATTGTAGGTGTTCGGGGCTATTGAGATGGCTTTTATGCCTATGGATCGTCTGACCCTATTTTGATGCTTAATTTCCCGTTCATTATCAAAAACGATTTTCCTAATAAAACGACAAAGATTTTCTAAAATCAAACTCAAATCGCTTGGGTTAGTAAGACGACTTTAAGTTAGAATTGAAAGTAACAAAGAGTTTCGATTCCTATTTGGCAAAGGGTTTGAAAACCAAATTTTCCAAAACGTCACCCAAAAGTGGTTTCTATCAAAAAATGGTAATCTAAAACAAACCTTTTCTTTAAATCAAATCCCTCGTGCATAGGGTCAAAGAGGCTTTAAGTTACTTTCAAAATAACGGACCTTTTCACAATTTTGATCCAAAGCTAGATAGCAACTTCCTTCAAAATCACACACACACACACACACACACACTTCACACTTAGGAAAACAATAAGAGGTGGTAACCGTGTTTTTACGGAAGTCGGGGGGCGCCTAACACCTTCCCCTCGCTTAAGCAAGCCCCCGAACTCTATAAATCTCGGTTTCAAGACCAATTTTACTGAGTCACATATTGGGCCATATTGCGAAAATCTAAAATCCGGATAAGTTGGTACATCCATTTAAATCTTTACCAACTGGCGACTCTGTCTAATTGGCTCATCATCGAAAATCAACCTTTCAAAACCCCGTCGGCATTTATGTCGAATTTTTCCTAAAAAATCACCCTTTAAGTGAAATAAATAAATCGAAATCTTAAAAAAGGTAAAAACACGACAATTTAGGAAAAGTTATTAAAAATTTCCCCCGGCGTCGACAACTGGCGACTCTGCTGGGGACCTTCGAGGGCTTAAGCCGCGTACAATCTTGTTGTTTTCCTTTCTTATCTGTGTGGTATGTGAATGAATGATTGCGATGAATGCCTTACATTGAATTTAAAGTGCTTCGCACAAATGTCATTATATGCATGCGGTGAGGCGCCATGAATGTATGTTGTGTGATTCCTCCATTAGGAGGCGAACTCGTCGGTTGTTGATTACTGGACTCAAGGGGGCGTTCCCCCGCGAGGCTTTGGAAAGGCACCAGTCAGATCCGCTCCAATTGAAAGATCGAATTCATTCCCATCGAGTAAGTTGCGAAGATCTGGGGATCTTCATGCCGAAAAGCCCGTGAGAGTAACCCTATGGTAGGTCAGCCTCAGATAAACCCAACATCACGGGAAGTCACTTCATACCTTGTTACTCCTTATAAATATGTAAAATGTAATCCTTTGAATTGATCACTATCTTCTTATCTTGTCATAAACCCGCTAATCATTGTTTTGTAGGAAAAGATTAAAAAATCTCAACACATACTACATTAGCATGCATCCGAACCTACCACGTTTAAATACTACACTTCGTCATATTGCTTTTGTAGATTGGTCCAAGAACTAGGCTTCGAGCTCGTAGGGTACGGACACCACCTATCAAAATGGCCGCAGGTTCACCACCAGATTCTATCCCTGTCTCTCGAGAAGAATTAGAGAACTTCAAGAAGTAGATAGATGAGATAACCAGTCTACTGAAAGAACAGTACAAAATAACTAAAGATCAGTCCGGGCCCTCCGACTTAGAAGGCAGTCAAACCCAAGGCGTCCAGACTCAAAATTCAGTCTTCCAATTTGGTCGCAAGGACACCATAGGGTCTACCGACCAAACCAAGATAGTTAATATCCCAGACGATAAAGAAGATGCAGGAATCAAGAAAAAGGTAAAATAAATCGAAGAGGCCATAAAATCTATGAAAGGGACAGGAAACTACGAAAGTGTCCAATATTCAGACCTATGATAATTTTCGGGTGTCAGGTATCCCGACAGATTTCAAGTGCCAGATTTTGAGAAATACAATGGACTCGGCGATCCTTACACTCACTTGAAGGTGTACATAGGGGAACTCGGTTCTTATGCCGAAGACGAGAGCCTTAGGATGCAGCTATTCTAGAAAAGTTTGACAGGCAAGGCAAGAACTTGGTATGCCCGGCTTGACAACTCCAAAATCCACAGTTAGGAGGAATTAGCTCAGGCCTTTTTGAATCAATATAGTTTTCAGTCTCAGATGGCTCCCGACAGATATCAGATAACTAAGATCAAGAAGCTACCTAATGAATCTTTTCAAGATTATGCCCAAAGATGGAGATGATTAGCTGCTTAAGTGAGTCCACCAATGGAGGAAAACGAAATGGTGATGACCTTTACCGACATTCAGGAGGCTCCCTACTATGAAAGGGTGTTGGCTGGCATTGGTAAGCCGTTTTCTAAAATGGTAAAACATGGAGAAATAGCTGAAATGGGATTGAGGGCCGGAAAGATCAAGGACCTCAAGGCACTAGAAGCTGTGGCTGAGCATATTCAGTCAGGAAGTTATGGAAATACGCCCAAGAGAGGCCATAAGAAGAAAGAAGAGGATGTCTCCCTGGTACTGCAGGGGCAACCCCGAGGAAACAGAAATATTCCACTTATACGAATGCAAGGAAATCACTCTTAATTGTCACAAACGCCAGTTCCTCCTAAGCAAACCCAACAGAAAAGCGTTAAGGAGAGATGCACGTGAATTCACTCCTCTTAATAATTCTCTCAAAAACCTACTGACCCTACTATTGGCTCAGAAAAAGATCACGGAGCTGGCTCCTCTAGCTGATCCCAAAGGAAAGAGGTACAATCCCAGCAAAAGATGCGCCTATCATTCTGGTTCCCCTGGTCATGATACCCAAGAATGCTGGTCCTTAAAATATATGATCCAGAACCTGCTAGAAAGCGGTGAGATCTTAGTAATGCCACCCGAGCATCCCAATGTACACACCAACCTTCTCCCGCAGCACAACGTCGAAGGTGTGAATATGATTGGATCTAGGAATGCTGGAAATCGTAAGTACCTTAGGAAGATTGAGGAGCGTACTCCGTGGTTCAAGACTGAAGCCATGGTAAAAGAGTATAAAATGAGACAAGAGTTAGAAAATATAAATTTGCAGCTGAGTCAACTGGTCGAATTAGTTGTGTACCAACATCAGCTCACACGACAAATGATTAGTCAATGTTCGAAGAGCAAATCAACCACAGCCCCTCCCAGAGTTATTTCCCTCACTAAGGAGGATCAAGCCAAACTCTGGGAACAAGAAAGGTGGGAAGATAAGATAGCCAGGGAGGCCCAACTGGTGAACAAAGAAAAGACGAACCGTATGTTGGCTATGAATCGACAATTCACCCCTAGGACAAAACAAGGAAGAAATGCTGGACTTGTTGATAATCAAGGGAAAGGTCACAAAACTACTACCACCCATCAGCCCTCGCTCAAAGAGATATGACCCTACAAAGATTTGCCTGTATCATTCAAATTCATTAGGCCATATTACAGAGGAATATTGGACCCTTCAACATAAGATTCAAAACTTTATTGAAGCTGGGGAATTGAGAATAGCCACCAATATCGAGATTTGAAGGGAATACCCTAGAAACGAGGGGCTTGTCATACCCGTCAGAGGTAGAAAGCTCGGATGAAGTGGTGGCCGTAATCACATATCTCGAGGGCGCGAAAACCGGACCTCTTATGGTTCAGGGAGTGGCAAAGGAAATCAAGAAGACCCCTTGAACCTCTTGTGTTGGCATCTATAGACCGCAACATCCCATCACCTGTTTGAAGGCAATTCCTTGGAACTATGGAAAAGAAATGAGCGAAACAGCTAAATGCACTGCCATCTTGCCTAAGGAAAACCCCCTATATCTATCAAAGCAAGCGACAAAGCCCGCCGTGAAACCTGTTAAGAGAATATTTGATAAAAAAGGAGATCGAATTTCTCACCAAAGTGGGATATAATGAAGTAAAGGTCGTGAAATCCCTCGAAGAAGCTCTGACACAGATCTCCATTCTTGACTTAATCCTGGCATCCGAAGAATATCGAAAAGTATTGATCAAAGTCCTGGAAGAGGCGCACCTCCCCAAAATCGTGGATACAGAGACATTTATCCACCTACTTGGCCATATCTTGGATAGTAACGTGATCTCTTTCATGGACGATGACATACCACCCGAAGGGATTGGCCATTGCAGGCTATTGCACATTACGATAATCTCTTTAGGATATGTATTGGGTGGTGTTTTAATTGATGGAGGATCAGCCCTAAATATATGCCCTTACAATACCCTGTAAAGAATGAAGATCAATCCTAATCGAATTCGAAGCAGCACGTGGTGGTCAGAGCATTTGACAGGTCAAGGAGAGATACCGTTGGGGAAATTGATCTGCCTATGGAAATAGGTCCATATACCTTCAATAGGAGTGAGCATTTCGGTTTAACCGAACCGAATAGGCTATTCGGTTATAACCGAAAATTGAAATTAACACAATTTTAATATCCGAATTGTTAACCGAATTAGCTGATAACCGAATTACCGAATTCCCGAATAACTGAATTTTAAATTCGGTTATTCGGTAAATAACCGAAATAAAAGGCTTCCATACTTAACAGTTACCTACACCTTAACACTAAACAACATTACAAAATACAAATTACAATCAACAGCAGAGAGTCAAAACATCTCTAAAATTAACAATACATAATAATTTAAAACCTTAACATGATTAAAATTAGTCCATAATTTCACAAAGTCTAATTAGTCCATAATAAATTAATAATCCATAACAGTATAAGTCTCTAAGACCAAACATCAAGCACTAGGCAACATTGCCAACACACAGCAACATCAAAAACTCAAGCACTGATGTCAACACTCAGTAGGCACTAGGCAGCACAGCAGGGCAGCAGGTAGCAGGAATTAGGCAGCATAACAACATGCCAACATGCAACACAACAAATGAGCATAAGGCCAAAATCAGGTCAGGCACTAGCTTGTCCATGTGAAGTTATGACCTGAGGAATGTGCAACAGAGTCCCCAACAAAAGCATTAGTTGCATTACAAGCTTAACTTACCATGCAACAATCAACATAAACAACTGAAAACAGATCCTTTCTAAAATAGATCCATATGAAAAAGAACTTCTCTAAATAGTTACACAATTTTAACAAATGTATCACAGATTATGTACTAGACAGTAATTCAGTTTGAAAAAATTCATTTGACATGAAAAAACAATTGGTCAATATTTAGGAAAAAAAACATTTCAAAGAGTTAATAATTAAAGCTCCCAAAATTTCACAAGTTGCACGAGGCTCATTGTTGTGATTTTTGAGCAACAACAATTAGGTCAATATTTACATATTCTTCAAAAAGAGGCCATCTAGGACCTGGCAAATGCACTACCTGAATGAAAAAATATGGCATATCTTAACCATAAAAATATGATAGTCAGTTAGTCACAAACAATATGATATTCAATTTAACTTGAATTGAATATGAAGTCATAAGCACAAGACATGAAAGTTGTCTTAGAACAACACTAAGCACAATCAAGTTACAGATTCAACAAAGTATGTCATATGTAATAGACTGATTACAGGAAGAAAGTGTATTTTATGGAAAATGAAACTAGCACATGGTAGATCTAGATTAGAATGATGCTTTTAATGAAATTAGATGAAATGTTCCTCAATTATCAACTACAAAACTCAGCAACTGAAATTGTAATGAGTTTGAATACCATTTCTCTAGGATGGGCAAATACCATTTTGAAAGGAAAGTACATTGATAAATAGATATTACTTAAAATTATAGTGTTTTCTAATGTAATATATCTATAATTTAGCTCTTTGATAAATAACTGAAATTAGTATAAACAAAATATCATGCATAATTTTATTCATAGAAAGAATCTGTTTTCAGTTTCTAAAAATAAAAAATTGAATTGCAATGATGAATCAAGAGACGAATTTACCTCATTAATCAAGTTGAGTCACGGAAACATTAGCATCATTAGTAGCAAGGCTCAACTTGGACATTGCTGAAAATTGAAAAATATAATTAAACACATTATTTTTATAAATTGTTTTATTAGTTCAATAAAATAATCAAAAGCAATAATTATTACCACACTCAAGTTTATCGATAAAGTCGCTATCTTCCTCCACATTAATACGATTCTTCATTTTAATCCAATCTTGAGAACATATGAGAGCTTCCACCATATTAGGAGACAATGAACTCCGAAATGAATCAAGAATGCGTCCTCCCGTGCTAAATGCAGATTCCGAAGCAACGGTAGAAATGGGAATAGCCAACACATCACGAGCAATACGTGCAACGATAGGGAATCTTGCACTATTAACTTTTTCCACCACCCCAAAATATCAAAAGTCTCATCGGCTTCTTCCACATCTTCACTTAAATACTTGTCCAATTCTGATTTGTCTCCAAGTATCCCTCCGGTCTGATGCTTTTTGAACTGTTCTGTAATTTTATTTGTATTTTGGGATTCCATTGCATTATAACCTTGGGATGACATGTTACTTAAACTTGATTTTCCACTTTCTTGAGTTGAATACTTTTTTTTGTACTCATTAAACAAATCTTCCATTGCTCTCTTCACACTATCGAAAATCTCCATTCCCATGGCCTTATTACTTGCTTGATATTCTAAATCCCTATCTTCATTATCAATATCAAAATGAAGATCTACTTCCATACCTTCCAACAGATTTTCAACTTCAATTTCACCATCTCCATACATTCTTTCTAAACCAAATTGAACAAAACTCAACTTATACCGAGGATCAAGCACAATGGGAATATACAACAACATATTCATCTTTGTAACATTTCCCCAATACTTATCATATTTTCTTTTCATTGCCTTGGCCATTTTTTGTAATTCTGTGTCATTGCTTCTTTCCCAATCACTCAAAATAATATAAGTGTCACATATTTCAAGAAATGCATTATTTGATGTACCATAAGATGAGCCCGAAATACGTACAGTGAGATTATAAAAATGTTCTAAGAATCTCACAAACAATTTAGCCTTATTCCAATCCGAGTCCGTTGGAATATTTTTGCCCCCCATCTCTTTTTCAAAGCCACGATCTTCAAACCCAAATCCATCAAAAGCTTCTTTGTACTTTAAGGCCGAACTTAACATCAAGTAAGTAGAGTTCCATCTAGGTGGGCAATATAGACTTAAGCCTTTCTTATCTTCAAGACCACAATACTCAATATAGTCCTTAAATGACTTAACCCTAGCCGGGGATTGTTTTGCATACTTCACTATTTGCCCAACTGTCTCAACAGATTTCTCAATCAACTTCAACCCATCATTCACAACAAGATTAATAATGTGAGCTATACATCTCATGTGAATGAACTTACCACCTAAGACATTGGTTTTCCAAGATGTACATATATCTCTCAAGTAAGCTGCTGCAGTGTCATTTGAGCTAGCATTATCTACAGTGAGTGTCATAACTTTAGAAAGTCCCCACTCTTTTAGACAAGACTCAACCATTTCCCCAATGTCCTTCCCCTTATGATTTGTGATGGTTCGAAAATTCAAGATTTTCTTATGCAATTTCTAATTTTCATCAATAAAATGCGCAGTAACACACATATAATTCAAGCGTTGATTAGAAGTCCAAGAATCAGTTGTGAGGCAAACACGTTAACAATTTTTTCTAAGGATTGTTTTCAACTTAATCTTCTCATTATCATACAAACGAATACAATCTCTAGCAAATGTAAAACGTGAAGGCAACTGAAACCTAGGACAAGCAACTTGCATAAGTCTTTTAAAACCCTCCTTCTCAACATGTTTGAAAGGAAGCTCATCTACAATAAGATGGTAAACCACGGCTGCCCTAATAGCTTCTTGGTCAAACCTCCAAGCAGTGAATGTACCTTCACGTGCACTCCCTCCCCCTCACCCTTTTTAATCCCTACAGTTGGGTTTGAGCTTTATCCATGTTGATAGGATTTTTTTTTACAAGTTCTAAAGTGATTTCTTAAAGAAGTAGTGCCATTTGAAGATGAATCAGCAGCTAATTCTTTTCCACAATAAGTACACTTACCTTTGATGACATAACCATCCTTATCTTTAACTGGAATGAAGTGCCCCTCAGTCCACACCTTAGATCTAGGTGCCATCCTCTTTCTTTGCATCTTTACACTTTCTGACTGTCCCGTAGTCTTTGTACTTGTCGAGATTTCCTTTGACTCGGACTCTATATTGGTAGGAACACTGCCACCTGACTCTTTTCCATGACCAATTGCATCAAGGTCATCAAGGTTAGGCTCGTCTGTATCATCCACCATTTGCAAATCATTTAAAATACTTCTTGACATCATCTGAAAATTTCAAACAAATCAAATTAGATTAACAAAGAAAGTTTGAAAATGATAAGTTAACTACATTTGGACTAGTACTATACTATATAGCATCTAGTAAATGATATAGCACACATAGGTAATGACTATCAGTTAAGTAAGAGAACATAAAGGGCACTACTAATTGTAAACAAAAGATGCAGTAAAGTTGACCACCAAACGATAAGCAGGGTCTTTTCAGGCCATTTACTCATTAAGTAATATAACATGATAATTATTAATGCAAGAGATACATTTGACAATTAGATAATTTTCTTCTCTATAAAGTAAAACTAAGGATGACACGACAACATAAAAATAGCTACTGTAGTCTTGCAGATAACATAAACAGCAATAAATAATTACTCTTCCAAAAGAATTAGTCTTCCAAAATTAGAGATAATTAGTACTGACTAAAATTAGAGAATTAATATTCATAAATAATTATAACTAAAATTTATAATAGTACTGACTACTGAGTATAATATTCAAACAGAGTACAATATTCATAGTTTTTCAGAACGAAGGGAGTAATAATTAGTAACTGAGTTGGATACACTCATACAAGTAGCCAATGCTTCCTAACATGAAACATCACTTTCAATTTATAACTAAAATTTCTAGCACATTTCAATATAAAACTTTGTATGGATTAATTTTGTAAGCAAGTTAAAGCAACCAAACAGTGGAGACTGGAGGGAAATATAAATACATACCTGATACTGATACGGTGATACCTCGGAGGCTCGGACTTCGAAAATAGAGACCGTCGGAGGACGGGAGGAGTCGAGGAGAGAGGAACTTGGTCCGTACAGAGGCAGAGGCGCAGAGCAGAGTGACCGGAGTTGCGATTTGGGGATTGCCGGACTAGGGTTTTGGCTTTTGGGTTAGGGCACTAAGGTAGAAAGTGATTAAGCGACAGATCTAAGAAGCGAGAGCCAAGAGATGAGAGATCTAAGATCTGAGAGTGAGAGATGAGAGATCGATTTGGGTTTTGAGTAGTGAGAGGTGAGCGATGAGAATCGATTTGAGTCTGTCTGGGAGTGGGAAGAGAAGACGACTCTAGACGAGAATGAGAATTGAGAAACAAATACTGAACTATTCTAATTTTTAAGTTTTAATTTTTTAATTTCGGTTATTCGGGTAACCGAATAAGGAAAAATGAAAACTAAACCCGAACCCGAAAATCGTAAATCAAATCAGGTATAACTGAATTAGTAAAAATAACCGAATAACCGAAAAATTTCCATTAAAAAATTTTGGTTCGGTTCGGTAATTCGGTTTTATCCGTTTTTTGCTCAGTCCTAACCTTCAACATCTCCTTCCAGGTGCTGAATATCACTACCGGATATAATTTGCTGTTAGGGCAACCATGGATCCACATAGTCGGGGCAGTCCCGTCAACACTTCCCCAACAACTGAAATACATCATCAACAGAAATCTGGTGACAGTGTTGCCCGAACCCGAATACCCTCCTTATTTGCACGGAGACATACCTCTGATTGGTTTGGATGAAGGGGTTGAACCCGCTAGCTTCCAGGCTTTTGAAGTGAGTACTGCCAGATATCAACCCGTTGGCTCTCCTGCTCTGAAACCAAGGGTATCTCCTCAAGTTATGTCAATAGCTCGGGAAATGCTCACCCATCAATATCATCCTAGCCAAGGGTTAGGAAAAAGCGGCCAAGGAATGAAAGATCCAATCCAAATGCCCACTCAACTTGGGAAGGTAGGACTAGGTTATATTGGCGGCTGTAAGCGAAGAAATCCTCACAAAAGGATTACGCCTCAACTGGCCTCCATCCTTATGCCAAGGATCGACGATTTCAATCTCACAAACTCACTGAAGAAGATTCCTAGGCAAATATCAGATCTTCTGATACCCAAGGCTAACCAGCTCATATGAAGAAGTAGTTGATAATGAGGACGACTTGATCTTGACTAATGAGCAGAAAAGGAATAATGAACAATTCCTGCAAGAAATCCAACAACAATTTGAAGGGAAATTCTCTCTCTCAGGTTCAAGATGGAGATAGGGGAAAAGAAGACATTCGCAACACCAAACTAGCCATCGCCTAGGAAATCATCCATTTCCTTGATTGGACCAAGGTAGACATTCCTAGGGAATTTGGCGATATAGAGAACGAACAAGTCTCAGCCATCATTGAAGACATCACCCCTCAGAATGTTGCCTTCATCTTAACCGTTGATGACGACGTGACCACTGACAACTAGAAAGTCAAACCACAAATAGTTCGCCAAGGGTAAAAAACGGGAGATAAGTTGTATTGGTCCTCGGAATCCAAAGGGGCCTTATCTTTACTTTATTTTATTTTCTGCATGTTTATGTTATGATCGTTTCATCTAGTGAAGACTTATGTATTGAAAAACAGTTATTATATAATGAGTATTTACGTTTTATTGTCAGGTGTCCCAATTTGAATGATTTGGGCTCCATTAATGATTAGCCAAATCCAAAAGATGATTATAATTTCAACATAGAGCTTGATTTTTATTTGATAGGGATCAAACAAGAGGAGGTGGAAGAGGAGGAGGTGCCCGAAGAAATCAAAAAATGGGTCAAAGATAAACCTAAACCCAACCTTGAGCAAACCACCACTATCAACATTGGAACCTCGGAAGATCCCAAAGAACTCCATATAGGATCTAACCTCAACCTCATCCAAAAAGAAGAAATAACCCAGCTTTTGACCCAATATGAGGATGTATTTGCCTGTTCCCACGAAGATATGATTGTATTATCCACTAATATAGTCGATCATCGATTGCCAATCAAAGATGGTTTCAAGCTGGTTAAACAAAAATTGAGAAGGTAAAAACCAGAATGGAGCCTGAAGGTTAAAAGAAGAAATCATCAAGCAATTTAAGGCTAGAATTACTATGGTATCCACTTACCCCGAATGGTTATCCAATGTGGTCTCAGTCCCAAAGCCAGGAGGGAAAGTTTGGGTCTGTGTGGATTACCGGGATCTCAACAAGGCCAGCCTCAAAGACGATTTTCTTGTGCCATTCATCGATATCTTGATAGATAACACCGCATAGTTTGAAATGTATTTGTTTGTTGACTGTTTTGCTGACTATCACCAGATCATGGTCGCCGAGGAAGACAAGGAGAAGACGACATTCATTACTCCCTAGGGCACATTTTGTTACAAGCGTTTGTCTTTTTGGCCTCACTAATGCTGGTGCTACCTATCAAAGAGCAATGATGGCTTTATTCCATGACATGATGCATAAAGAAATTGAGGTCTACGTGGACGACATCATTGTCAAATCAAAAAAGGAAGAAGACCATGCGGCCCACCTGTAGAAGTTGTTTAACCGATTGCGTAAATACAATTTAAAATTGAATCCCGTTAAATGCACCTTCGGTGTCAAATCAGGAAAGCTTTTGGGATTTCTTGTCAGCAACTGGGGCATTAAGATAGACCCTGCCAAAATAAAGGCCATTACTGAAATGCCAGTACCGCGAACTGAGTAGGAAATACGGGGATTTTTGGGAAGATTCAACTTCATTAGCAGATTCATATCCCAATTGACAACAACTTGCGAACTAATCTTCAGGTTGCTTAGGAAGAGTTCCTCTAGTAAATGGAATGAAGAATGCCAAAAAGCCTTCCACGTCATTAAGCAGCAATTGATAAAGGCACCTGTGCTGGTCCCGCTGAAAGATGGAATTCCTCTGTTTATGTACGTCTCAGTCAACCCCCACGATATGGGATGCATGATAGGACAGAAGGACAATATGGGTAAGGAAAGAGCTATATATTATCTAAGCAAGAGGTTCATTAGTTACGAACATAATTACTCGATAATCGAGAAAACCTGGTGTGCATTAGCATGGGCTGCTATGAGATTACAACATTACCTGCATGGCCACATGACATATTTGATCTCCCGCATGGATCCTTTGAAATACATCTTCGACCGACTGATGCTGAATTGGCGATTATCAAGATGGTAGTTAATCCTCTAACAGTTCGATATCATCCACGTGACACAAAAATCAATCAAAGGCCAAGGAATTGTAGACCAGCTATCCGAGGGACCCAGAAGAGGGTTCGAACCATTGGAAACATATTTCCCAGATGAAGGTGTACTGGTCATCCAATTTATGAGGAATGAAAAAGAAGGCCAGTTTTGGATTATACTTTGACGGTGCTATGAACACGGAAGGAGCGGGAGCTAGGGCAGTCCTTGTATCCATCACAGGGGAGCAATACCCTGTAGCTATGAAATTACTATTTTGCAACTCTAGAACACGACCGAGTATGAAGGATGCATTTTGGGACTAGAATTGGCCCGCAGAATGGGAGTCAAATGACTAGCCGTCTTCGGAGACTCGGAATTAGTCATCCGACAATCCATGGGAACCTACAGCACGAAGGAATTCCATTTGCTCCCCTATCATCGGCACGTCATGTAATAGCCAGAAATTTAAGTCACATTGTAAATAATATATTAATTAAATATTAATGATATTGAAAATTTTGTGACATATAGTGAATGAATATGTGATTAATGATCCATGTGATTAATTGTTATTTAAAGGGGGGAGGGCCATTAATAGTTATTTAAATTAGTGAACTAACCTAAGAGTATTAATATCAAGGAAATTGCTAAGATAGTAAACTAATTAAATATTCAATTAAATTGAATATAGTAAGTAAATTAATTTTGTAAATTAATTAATATGAGTATTAATTAATGAGAATTATGTGATATATGAATAATGATATTTAATAGTCCAATTAATAAGTAAATACTAGTGGACTAGCCTAAGCTCACTCATTTAATTAATTATTGACTTGTATAATTAATATGTAAACTTACTAACTTAGCCCAATTGGAATGATTAGCAAGAGATTTAATAAACTAGTAGCCCAAATGTTGAAATAATAACATTGAAAAACTAGTGGCCCAAACAATTAAAAGTGAGCCCAAATTGATTTAAAGAAAAGTCCAATTGAAGGTCCACTTGGAGGATACTTCTAATAACTTAATTAATATATTAAAGCATTAAAAGAAATTCAAAAATTAGGGCAAAATGAAGAGGGGGCTGCCGACCATAGGGGCCCACTTGGGTGAGTTGTAGATTTGTTTTAGCTTGCTTGTATGGATTAAAAAGAAGTACAAATAATCATGACCTATCAACTTGTCAAATAATTTGTCTAAGTGAGTATACTTGTGAATGAGGATAAAATAGATAGATATAATTTATATATTTATAGATATTGTAAGTAATTAGTCTTTTGTAAAGAAAGAGTTAGTCACTTGTTCATCTTCATTTTGTAAGCTTAAAGAGAGAGAAACTAGAGATTAAAGAATACTTTGTGAGACATTCCTTGAGAGCAAAAAAAGAGAGTGCTAGCCGACACTAGAGAGGAAGGAGAAGAGCTTGTGGATGTCCAATAAATATGTGTCCTACTTTGGAAAGCAAAGGAAGATAACCTCTAAGAGCAAAAGGTATAAAAACTCATCCAAAAACCTTAAAAACCCTAAGTTTGGGTTATTTGTGTAATCTTGTGTTAGATATATGAGGTTCATATTCTAAATGCTTAGAAGCATCCTAAATATGTTTATGTAGGATGACATGTGGTTTTGGTATGTAATGGAATGAGTTTATGTAGAAAAGTTAAGCTAAATGCTTGAAAACATTTTTTCCGACGAAGAAACCGTAGCTTGTTCGAATAAATTGTACATTTTGAAATATGTGCATAATATTGGTGATTTTCTTTTTTTAAGTTTAAAGGGGTAAGTTAAGAGTAAAACCTAGTTGGGATCGTTTAAAAAGAAGTTAAAATGAGTGAGATATGTAATTTTTACCAAAACATGCTAACTGTTAGAGCAATGTAAGAACAGTCCATTTCCGGGCAAATTTCAGTGACCAAAACGTATCCAAGTTTGAATTTTGATGATGGTAAATTGTATTTCGTAAAGATAAGAATCGAACGATACTGACTATACCCCAATCCGAGTTATAGATTTCATTTTATTCACGTTTCCGTAAAGGACCTCAAATCTAGGAAGTAAAGGAGCAAACTGCATGTTTTGCCTATGGTGAACCGATCCCATTCACAGGAGCTTCCGGTAACCGATTCAGGCCTTTTCCGGTCGGTTCTGACGACGAGTGTGACGCCCCCAAATTCAGGTACTTGCAACCTTTATTTAGTGCGCACGATATCCAAAGCATAGCTAAAAGTAAATACCAAACTTATATGAAAGTATTACATCAGAGTCTTCAAATCCCAAGGTACATAACCTTAACTACCTAACATGATAATTAAATATATACAAACATTTAACTATCTATTACAGGAAGCAATAAACTTTAATCTGCGGCTTTTCCTTTGCCTTTGTTTCCTGCCAACCCTGTAGTATACTCCAGGTGCTCTGAAAACATTTATAGACAAAGCAAGAATGAGCATAAAAGTGCTCAGCAAGTAATATATGACTATAAAGTATGAAAGAATAAATGTTTTCAGTGGAGTGTACTTCAATAGTAGAATGAGTTGTTAAGTAATATGAACTGAAACCAACTCATGATAACCATTATCATTAAAGAATACGCTGAGTAGTTATACAAACTATGAACAATAGTTTCAATTTTATTGAAAAGGTTCCAAGCAAAGTTTCTTTTGCGAACCGTCTGAACTTACGGGCATGGTGGGTGATCAGCCCGATATGCCCTGCGTTGATCAACACTGCTGTTTGTGAACCACCATTAGGTTCACTCCTCACACTCATAGAGTGCTACAAGTCTGTACCGCCCTTGAAGCGGATTTCAAAAATATATTCCTATATCGGAAATTGTTCATACTCAGCTTAGAATTCAAACAATAATTAATATAGTTGAACAACATTAACATTTTGATAAAAGAATAGAAATGTTATAAGTTTAGTCCAGCCCAAACAATTGGCTTGGACCCTTTTTAAACTGTTCATGCATATCAGATATCATTATAATATGCAAAATAAAAATCTCACCAATCTTGTGAAGCTGATTGGAATAAAAAGGATTTAATTCCTTTTTATCACTTTATGTATAAAAATATATGCTTACCTTAATATGATCAAGTCAACTTACTTGATTGATTTAGAGAGAATTGGTGTTTAGATACTTGCCTGTTGTTCAAGTAATGACAAAACTCTGCTATTCTGACCCGATAGATCCTACACATATATATTGATATACGAAGGAAATCAATTATATGTTCTAGCGATCAAAATATAGAAGTTAACGTCACATACTTTATTCTGGATATATATAACACATTTTTCAAATACCTTATCCATAATATGGTTCAACCTTTTATTCACTAATTTTTGGGTTCGATTAAGATAAGAGTAATTTATTACTCTACCACTAGAACACTTTAAGGAATATAGGTTGTCTATTATTAAATTCCAAATATTAGGAATTTTGAGGTTTATAAGTCTAAAATTCAAAAATTAGTTAATTAGCTTAAACTTAACTGGAAGTGAACTTTGAAATTGAAATTGATCTATTTTGATCCGTATTATTCTTTAATAAGTTAAATTATGTATATAGGGTGACTTCGTATGACACTAACTTAAATTACTCGGCGAAACACTACAATTGCACGAGTAAAATTTAAATTGCTTGATAAAAACTAAGCGGATTGACGATAGGCAATGCTTGCTGCCTAGCGGCGTTGCACGCCGCTGCACACGCCTTGACTTGCTTGTTACTGTGTTGCTGCTGCTGTCACAGAGCAACAGTAGTATTCTATTCTATAGCTTATTTTCCCTATCAAGCCATGGCAATTTACCTAACTATTATTGCTGTCCCAAATGCTACTGCCATAGGGCAACAACTCTTTCCTCATGTTAGCACAGTACCCAGCTTATACTAGCTGCTCCCCTTCTTGTTGCTGTCATAGACTGTCAACAGCGTGTTCTTGCCCTGCTCTCCTTCATGGCCTTATTGTTGCTGCCTTTGAGCAGCAGTTCCTTCCTATGATCAGCCCAACACCACTCACATGCACATAGAATTTAGTTACCTGCTACTGCATTAGTTTTACGGCAGAAAGTGCTGCTGCCATAAGGCAACAACCCCCTCACTGCTGTCCCCTTCTTGCTGTTATAGCAGTACACTCGCTTCTAACCATAATCAAAATACCACCTATGCTCATATACAGAACAATCCGAAATAGACAATTAAATTTTAACATATGCATGTGAAACATAAAAAAAAATATCAACTAAACTTAATTTATATGTTTGGCATCAACACACATAATTATTCCTTTGTCACATTGCATTTATAAGAGCAATATATAGATTTTCTACCCCTTTCTTGCAAATCAGTCCACAACATAAATAATTATCAACTAATGTGAGTAGTTTGTAAATTTTCACCTTAGTTCCATAAGAATAAAGAAAACATCATTAATCATATAATTCTTTATTACTCATATGATTTCTCATGCTTTTAAGAAATATATAAAAAGTAACTTACTATCTATTATTTTCCAATCAAGCATAACACGTAAGTTAACACTATCCTTTCTCAAAATTAATCTCAAACATCTAAGTACATTCTTTAATATGATATAAACCTATTATAAACCATACATTCATGGTTTAAAACATTTATGTGCAAAACTTATAAATATTATTTCAAAACAGCTTCTAATAAGTTTTTAAACTTCATAAGAAAGCATGGTTTATCCATCTTGTTAGGAAAGTAATATGGTTATGCAACATATATGAGCTTGTACTAACTTTTTACATGAATTTTAACATGTAAATCATACATTTAGATGGTATAGAACAACTTATCTCTTAGCAGTATTTAACAAAGCATTTATACTTTCAAAATAACACTTGGTTTGGTATGTTTTAAATAGAGACAAACTGCCCTGTTTGAGGTTTTTTTTCTTTTTCTTAGACCCCATGTTAAAACACATGAATCAATACTAGAAACAAAGCATATCAATTCTAAATAATCTTTTTATAACAGCTATTTTCTATTTATTATTAACATTCCAGTATAATATAAGTTATACTAAATGATATCTTACAAAACCAATTAACCATTTTCAATTCAAGTAGCTGCCCAAGTATAGCATTCAACAAACTCTTAACTATGCATTTAGAATTCTCCAGCAAATACAAAACATATTTTCATCTTTTTACTAATTCCTTCCAATTACCTTCCAATTCATAGAAGCAATAACAATAAATACTAAGCTTTCTTTCCAGATTCCCATTATGCAAATTTACACAATACAATATGTTTTACATCATCAATCTTAATCTAGCATGCTTACTAATATACTCAATTACATAAATATTTATATATATAGGTCACTTCTATGATATTCATTAAAGTTCTATATGCATAGTTCCTGGACTTTCTGCTTATGCTAAAATAGAAAGTCACTAATACATGATTATTATTATCCAGAAATTCCAAATAGCATATATATAATAACTTCAATTAGAATGAACATTATAAGTTACAAAATAAAATTCCTAGACTCTATAATTCTTACCGAATGTTCAAGTATAGTACTTAATAACCAATTTCCATCAAACTAATAAAGATAACAATCTGAATATCACATGTAATAGCATCCAGAATAACAAAATTCTTACCACAACAATTATATAGCATCAATAATTCCACCATTGCTGAAACCCAATGTTTAAATCAAAAATTTCTAAATAGTAGAAATCAATTGGGAGAAAAACTCTACACACAAAGTTACAATTTCCCAATCCAATTTCACGACCAACTAATATGATAACTACTGAAAGAAACTTTCAATTTCATTATTTAATACCAATTTCAAGCCCTAATTCAGAGATTGCTCAATTCGAGCCCTAACTTAGGAATTGTTAAATTTGAATCTCAACTACAAATTCAACATACCTGAAGCAAATGTTTTTGTTCTATTATTCAGCAACTTCAAGTCCTTCTTTCTTCTTCTTCCCACACGAACCAACAATCTCCAACCCCTTTCTACGCGAACAGTCGAGTCCCAACTCAGGGGTTTCAACCGAGTCTCTCTCTCTTCTTTCCTTTGTATATAAACTATCTTCTCATTCGGTAGAAGCAAAAAAAATCTATTCATGTTTTCTCTCAATCTCGCCAGCTCCTGCTTGAATTCATTCATGAATCACCAGCTGCTAATCTAACCTTAGCCATTTCTTGCTTTAATCGGATATGAGGGGAACACAAAATAGACTTAAGGTTATGTTTGGTAGAGCAATAGTTTCTCTTTTCTTTTATTACAAATCCCTCATGAGTATAATTAATAATTACCCAATAAGAAGGAATTAAAAACCCCTACACATACACCATTATAAACCCATTAGGAGATTATATTATTAAGCTTTAAGGTACATTATTAAAATAATTTATACTACTAAATTATTTTAATAACCTATAATATTCTACTACTTAATTAAAGAGTCTCAAAATAAATAAACCACTCATTAATTAAGTAGAGGGAATAATATACCTAATCTAGGGTTTAAATATTAAAATAATTTAATCCCTTAAATTATTTTAATAACCCATAAAATAATAAATAATTCCCTAAAAATAAATACAGATAACCCCATTAAATAATATAGGCAATATTATAATTAACTTAAGGTTTTAGAATTAAAATAATTTTAACCTCTTTTAATTATTTTAATAACCTGTAAGCTAATTAATAATACCAACCCAATTATTCTAGGATTCCATCCCACAAAATCTTAACTTGCAACAATATATATATAAAAATATATATGTCACAATAGCCAATGAAACTAAATAAATAAAATAAAAAAAATTATACCTAAAATTCATATATGAAATCTGGCTAGAATAATTATACCTGTGCCTTTAAAAACTTCAGGGTTTTACAATCTTTCCCCCTTATAAAGATTCCGTCCTCGGAATTGCCAAAAACATATTACTCGAAGAGGTGAGGATAATCTTGTCGCATTTTATCCTCCAACTCCCAGGTTGCCTCTTCTACATTGTGGTTTTTCCATAAGACCTTTACCGAAGGTATTGTCTTATTGCGCAAAACTTGATCTTTTCTATCCAATATTTGAATAGGAACCTCTTCATAGGTCAAATCTTTTTCGAACTGTATCGGTTCGAAATCTATCACATGTTTATAGTCTGGTTTATATGCTCGTAGGACTGACACGTGAAAAACATTATGTACATGTTCCAAATCCGGAGGTAAGGCGATTTCATATGCTACCTCACCCACTTTTCTTAAAACCTCGAAGGGTCCAATGAAACGAGGACTTAGTTTTCCCTTTTTACCAAATCTAACTTTTCCTTTCCAAGGAGACACTTTCAGGAAAACATGTGACCCCACTTCAAAATCTCTCTTCTGACTGTGTTGATCAGCATACTTTTTCTGACGATCCTGGGCAGTAATTAATCGCATCCTTATAATTTTAACTATATCCGCAGTTTGCTGTACCAATTCGGGTCCTAGCATTTGACGTTCACCGACTTCATCCCAACACAATGGTGATCTGCATTTTCTACCATACAATGCTTCGTAAGGCGGCATGCCTATACTCGCGTGATAACTATTGTTATATGCAAATTCCACCAAAGGTAAATGTTCGTCCCAGCTTCCTTTAAAGTCCAAGACACAGGCTCGTAGCATATCTTCTAGAGTCTGTATAGTTCTTTCACTTTGTCCGTCAGTCTGAGGATGATAAGCTGTACTTAACCTCAACTGCGTTCCCAAATTTTCTTGAAGACTTTTCCAGAAGTTTGACGAAAATCTTGGATCTCTATCCGACACAATCGAAATTGGAACCCCATGATGAGAAATGATTTCTTTAATATACAGGGTTACCAATTTATCCAGAGAATATCTAACTTTAATCGGCAAAAAGTGTGCCGATTTGGTTAATCGATCAACTATTACCCATATAGCATCAAATCCCTGCTGAGTTCTTGGAAATCCGACCACAAAATCCATTGTGATATGCTCCCATTTCCATTCTGGAATTTCAAGTGGCTGAAGCAATCCACTTGGTCTTTGGTGTTCCGCTTTAATTCTCTGGCAAGTCAAACACTTACTGATAAATTCGGCAACCTCTCTTTTCATACATGGCCACCAAAAATGTTGTTTTAAATCTTGATACATTTTAGTACTTCCTGGATGTACTGTGTATCTTGAACAATGTGCTTCCTGCATAATTTCTTCTTTTAGTTGCGGTTCAATCGGAACCCAAATTCGTCCTTCAAAACGAATTATATTATCGTTGTCTATTCTATACTTGTCCTCTTTTCCCCTTGAAATTTTCTCCTTTAACTTTGCACGTTCTTCATCTTTGTCTTGGGCTTTTGCTATTCTATCCAATAGAGTTGAATTGGTCTCTATTGAATACAACTGCTCCCGTGTTTCGGAAGAAATAGAAACTTCTAATTCCATTCTTTCCATGGCTGTGACTAACTCTTCCTGAGCTGTTATCATCTTCAGTTTTTCACGGCCTTTACGACTTAAGGCATCGGCTACCACGTTTGCTTTTCCTGGATGATAAAGGATGTCACAGTCATAATCCTTAATCAGTTCCAGCCATCTTCTTTGTCTCATGTTCAACTCTTTTTGAGTGAAAATATATTTCAGACTTTTATGATCTGTATATATTTCACATTTTTCTCCATAGAGATAATGTCTCCATATTTTTAAAGCAAACACCACCGCTGCTAATTCGAGATCATGAGTAGGATATCCCGTTTCATAATCTTTCAACTTTCTTGATGCATATGCGATAACCTTTCCATGTTGCATCAACACACATCCCAACCCCTTATGAGATGCATCACTGTAGATTACAAAATTACCAGTATCATCCGGTAGAGATAACACCGGTGCATTGCTTAATCTTCTTTTGAGTTCTTGAAAACTAGCCTCACACTTTTCAGACCAAATGAATTTTTCAGTCTTTCTGGTTAAATTGGTTAACGGAATTGCTATCTTAGAAAAATCTTGAATGAATCTTCGATAATAACCCGCTAATCCAAGAAAACTACGCACTTCTGTTGGTGTTTTTGGTTGTTCCCAGTTCATAACTGCTTCCACTTTGGTTGGGTCTACTGATATTCCATCCTTATCAATCACATGACCCAAAAATTGAACTCTTTCTAACCAAAATTCACACTTACTGAATTTTGCATACAGTTGTGCTTTTCGTAGTGTTTCTAACACTATTCTTAAATGATCCGCATGCTCCTCTTGAGTTTTGGAATAAATAAGAATATCATCAATAAATACTACCACAAACTTATCCAGATATAGTTTGAATACCCGGTTCATCATATCCATAAATGCTGCTGGCGCATTTGTCAAGCCAAATGACATTACCAGGAATTCATAGTGACCATATCGGGTTCGGAATGCTGTCTTGGGAACATCCTCGTTCCTCACTTTCAGTTGATGATATCTTGTCCTCAAATCTATCTTGGAGAAATATCTTGCTCCCTTCAATTGATCAAAAAGATCATCAATTCTGGGTAGAGGATATTTATTCTTTATGGTTACTTTATTCAATTCTCTGTAATCAATACAGAGTCTTAATGAACCATCCTTCTTTTTGACAAAAAGTACTGGAGCTCCCCATGGAGATGTACTTGGTCTAATATACTTCTTATCCAGAAGTTCCTGTAGTTGAATCATCAACTCTTTCATTTCCATTCGAGCCATTCTATACGGTGCCTTTGAGATTGGTGTCGTGCCAGGTACCAACTCAATTACAAATTCCATTTCCCGATCTGGGGGCAGACCTGGTAGTTCCTCTGGAAAAACATCAGTAAATTCATTTACCACTGCAATCTGTTCCTTTTGTGTCTTTTTCTGCTGAGTATCTATCACGTATGCTAAATATCCCAAACATCCCTTTTTCAAAGACTTCCTTGCTTGCATAGTTGTTAAACAACGAGATTGTCTTGGTGATTTATTACCATAAAACACCACCTTAGGTTGCTTTATCGGTTTAATACTCACCAATTTCTTTTGACAATCAATCATCGCCCCATGTTTATATAACCAGTCCATTCCCAGAATAATATCAAACTCTCCCAACTGAATTGGAATTAAGTCTACCATTAACTCACATCCTCCTATCTTAACACAACAATTTTTGTAGACATGCTCTACAGGAACGATTTCTTTATTTGCTATTTCAATGTTTAGAGGCACATCTAAATTTGATAAAGGCACATCTAAACATTTAGCAAAATCAGAAGATGCAAAAGAACAGGATGCTCCAGAGTCAAACAACACATAAGCATTTATATTATTGATTGAAACAATACCTGAAACCACCTCCTTTGATGTCATTGCATCTTTAGCCGTCATGTTGAAAGTTCTAGCAGTTGGCTTATTCGGAGTGGTTGTACCTGTTGCAGGTGCCTTGTTGTTGTTATTATTCTTAATGTTACTTCCTCCCTCTGATCTTTTCTTGGGACAATTCCTGGCAAAATGGTTTTCTGATCCACAGATAAAACATCCTGAATTTTTCTTTGTACTTGTACAATTTGGAGAGATGTGGCCCTCCTGTCCACATTTATAGCAGACTGTTTTTCCTTTCATACATTTGCCAGAATGATGTTTACCACAAGTCTTGCAGGCTTCTGTTTTTGATTTCATCTGATTTTTGTGAAACTTACCCGCGTTTCCAAAGTCATTCCATTTTCTCTTCTTTGATCCCCCGCTTGTTCCTTCGGTTTTAACCGAACCATCAATCTTTCCCTTGTTCTTTTTATTCTTGTTGTAACCCATGACTTCGTTTCCACCTTCAACTATGATTGCTTTTTCAAGGATGGCACTGAATGACCCAATCTGCAGTACTGACAGTTTATTATAGATCCAAGGCCTTAAACCCAACTCAAAGCGTCTAGCCTTTCTTGCTTCGGTGTCCACCTGATGTGGAGCAAATCGAGCTAACTCATTAAATTTTGCTGCATATTCTGACACTGACATATCACCTTGTTTCAATTCCAGAAAATGAACTTCCATTAAACTCTGCATTCCTGGAGGAAAGTAATTTTCAAGGAAAATTTCTTTAAATTTTTCCCACGATATTACCCCAGCACCTGCTCGGGCTTTGTTTGCTTCCCACCAAAAGTTAGCTTCGCCTTTTAGCATATATGCCGCAAACGCAGTTTTCTGATCTTTACTTACCCTTGCTACCTCAAAAGCTTTCTCTATCTCCTGAATCCAGGACTGAGCTTCAATCGGTTCTTTCGCCCCTCTGAACTCTGGAGGTCCCGTACTTTTAAAATCTTTAAAACTAGCCATATGTGTCACTGGTGGTGGTACATTAGCTTGGGGTGGTTGATTTCTATTTTGAAAAGCCCCCATCATATATTCCATAAAATGATGCATCAGATTCTCTTGATTTTCATTTCTATCACCATTCATATCATTACTGGACTCCTCGTCCCGATATCTATTATGAGGCGGTCTACCACGACCCCTACCTCTACCTCTACCTCTAGGCAGCATTCTCTGTTTAATCACAATTTAATTATTACCTTATTCTTATAACTTTAAAACAGTAGAACAAATAAGAAAACAACAATAAGTATACACCACCAACATAGATAATACCAGTTATATATATTAAACATGTTTATATACAACCTGCAACTTTATATCCGCTATATCTTAGCTGATACTAGTCATACATATGATGTTACCCAACTCTTACAAAAAGAGTGATATACACAAAAACTATACTCTGCAGTAGGAATCTAACTCCTTACCGCTCCCAAAAGTGGATAACATCATACCAGTACTAACACCACCTATATACAATCATCTCAAACCTGGAAACTATGTACACAACCTCTCAAACCTAACCAACTCAAAGCTGACCCTGACCCACAGACAGGGAATTAATCCTTTCTATCTCAGAGATGGCAATAACTCTAGCTCGAGAGATGGAATAGGGAAGCTGTCCTGCCTCCTACGGATAATTCCAGACTGTCGTCTGGACACGCTGAATGGAGGTAGAGTATGCCCTCGACATCAAATCCATCCTTCTAGTGTACTCTCTCAACTTCGCTTCCAGAAACTGCATATACAGGTCAGAGGCTTCCTGACGCTGAATCCCCGCAGTCCTAATATTATTAAGTCCGTGGTAATCAACCTGAAGCTCCTCCAGCTGCCCCTCCAAATTATGAATCCTAGCCTCTGCTGTTTGCAGACTAGTAGTCAGCTGAGTATTCTGGTCGGTTAGATACTGAATCACATGCTCCATCTGTGCTAAGGTATCCTGCAACCCATGCTGTTGCTGAGTAGCATCCTCCTGAACATTGATCTCTGGATTTATTATTTCAATAGGATCCTCCTCCTCAGTATCAGAGTCAATAATCAGGATCTCCGCATTAATAGGTATAGGAGCATTATGCTCCTCTCTCTCCACTGGTTGTCCTATGACTCCTGCCATCTACACACAACCAACAAAACTCAATTAATACTTAATAGATAACCTGGTCATAATATAAGACAGTTAACTAATACAATTAATAGTTAACAGACAGGTATTAATTATTTTATATTAAAACCTATAATGAACCTCCATATTTCATCAGCAAGTCGACTCTACATGAGTCTAAGCTTAACAGCATTCTTACTAGCCTACAGTTATAACCCAAGGTTCCCTCCTAAGGTTTCTAACTTAAAGCTCTGATACCAACCTGTGACGCCCCCAAATTCAGGTACTTGCAACCTTTATTTAGTGCGCACGATATCCAAAGCATAGCTAAAAGTAAATACCAAACTTATATGAAAGTATTACATCAGAGTCTTCAAATCCCAAGGTACATAACCTTAACTACCTAACATGATAATTAAATATATACAAACATTTAACTATCTATTACAGGAAGCAATAAACTTTAATCTGCGGCTTTTCCTTTGCCTTTGTTTCCTTCTAACCCTGTAGTATACTCCAGGTGCTCTGAAAACATTTATAGACAAAGCAAGAATGAGCATAAAAGTTCTCAGCAAGTAATATATGACTATAAAGTATGAAAGAATAAATGTTTTCAGTGGAGTGTACTTCAATAGTAGAATGAGTTGTTAAGTAATATGAACTGAAACCAACTCATGATAACCATTATCATTAAAGAATACGCTGAGTAGTTATACAAACTATGAACAATAGTTTCAATTTTATTGAAAAGGTTCCAAGCAAAGTTTCTTTTGCGAACCGTCTGAACTTACAGGCATGGTAGGTGATCAGCCCGATATGCCCTGCGTTGATCAACACTGCTGTTTGTGAACCACCATTAGGTTCACTCCTCACACTCATAGAGTGCTACAAGTCTGTACCGCCCTTGAAGCGGATTTCAAAAATATATTCCTATATCGGAAATTGTTCATACTCAGCTTAGAATTCAAACAATAATTAATATAGTTGAACAACATTAACATTTTGATAAAAGAATAGAAATGTTATAAGTTTAGTCCAGCCCAAACAATTGGCTTGGACCCTTTTTAAACTGTTCATGCATATCAGATATCATTATAATATGCAAAATAAAAATCTCACCAATCTTGTGAAGCTGATTGGAATAAAAAGGATTTAATTCCTTTTTATCACTTTATGTATAAAAATATAAGCTTACCTTAATATGATCAAGTCAACTTACTTGATTGATTTAGAGAGAATTGGTGTTTAGATACTTGCCTTTTGTTCAAGTAATGACAAAACTCTGCTATTCTGACCCGATAGATCCTACACATATATATTGATATACGAAGGAAATCAATTATATGTTCTAGCGATCAAAATATAGAAGTTAACGTCACATACTTTATTCTGGATATATATAACACATTTTTCAAATACCTTATCCATAATATGGTTCAACCTTTTATTCACTAATTTTTGGGTTCGATTAAGATAAGAGTAATTTATTACTCTACCACTAGAACACTTTAAGGAATATAGGTTGTCTATTATTAAATTCCAAATATTAGGAATTTTGAGGTTTATAAGTCTAAAATTCAAAAATTAGTTAATTAGCTTAAACTTAACTGGAAGTGAACTTTGAAATTGAAATTGATCTATTTTGATCCGTATTATTCTTTAATAAGTTAAATTTTGTATATAGGGTGACTTCGTATGACACTAACTTAAATTACTCGGCGAAACACTACAATTGCACGAGTAAAATTTAAATTGCTTGATAAAAACTAAGCGGATTGACGACAGGCAATGCTTGCTGCCTAGCGGCGTTGCACGCCGCTGCACACGCCTTGACTTGCTTGTTACTGTGTTGCTGCTGCTGTCACAGAGCAACAGTAGTATTCTATCCTATAGCTTATTTTCCCTATCAAGCCATGGCAATTTACCTAACTATTATTGCTGTCCCAAATGCTACTGCCATAGGGCAACAACTCTTTCCTCATGTTAGCACAGTACCCAGCTTATACTAGCTGCTCCCCTTCTTGTTGCTGTCATAGACTGTCAACAGCGTGTTCTTGCCCTGCTCTCCTTCATGGCCTTATTGTTGCTGCCTTTGAGCAGCAGTTCCTTCCTATGATCAGCCCAACACCACTCACATGCACATAGAATTTAGTTACCTGCTACTGCATTAGTTTTACGGCAGAAAGTGCTGCTGCCATAAGGCAACAACCCCCTCACTGCTGTCCCCTTCTTGTTGTTATAGCAGTACACTCGCTTCTAACCATAATCAAAATACCACCTATGCTCATATACAGAACAATCTCAAATAGACAATTAAATTTTAACATATGCATGTGAAACATAAAAAAAAATATCAACTAAACTTAATTTATATGTTTGGCATCAACACACATAATTATTCCTTTGTCACATTGCATTTATAAGAGCAATATATAGATTTTCTACCCCTTTCTTGCAAATCAGTCCACAACATAAATAATTATCAACTAATGTGAGTAGTTTGTAAATTTTCACCTTAGTTCCATAAGAATAAAGAAAACATCATCAATCATATAATTCTTTATTACTCATATGATTTCTCATGCTTTTAAGAAATATATAAAAAGTAACTTAATATCTATTATTTTCCAATCAAGCATAACACGTAAGTTAACACTATCCTTTCTCAAAATTAATCTCAAACATCTAAGTACATTCTTTAATATGATATAAACCTATTATAAACCATACATTCGTGGTTTAAAACATTTATGTGCAAAACTTATAAATATTATTTCAAAACAGCTTCTAATAAGTTTTTAAACTTCATAAGAAAGCATGGTTTATCCATCTTGTTAGGAAAGTAATATGGTTATGCAACATATATGAGCTTGTACTAACTTTTTACATGAATTTTAACATGTAAATCATACATTTAGATGGTATAGAACAACTTATCTCTTAGCAGTATTTAACAAAGCATTTATACTTTCAAAATAACACTTGGTTTGGTATGTTTTAAATAGAGACAAACTGCCCTGTTTGAGGTTTTTTTTCTTTTTCTTAGACCCCATGTTAAAACACATGAATCAATACTAGAAACAAAGCATATCAATTCTAAATAATCTTTTTATAACAGCTATTTTCTATTTATTATTAACATTCCAGTATAATATAAGTTATACTAAATGATATCTTACAAAACCAATTAACCATTTTCAATTCAAGTAGCTGCCCAAGTATAGCATTCAACAAACTCTTAACTATGCATTTAGAATCTCCAGCAAATACAAAACAGATTTTCATCTTTTTACTAATTCCTTCCAATTACCTTCCAATTCATAGAAGCAATAACAATAAATACTAAGCTTTCTTTCCAGATTCCCATTATGCAAATTTACACAATACAATATGTTTTACATCATCAATCTTAATCTAGCATGCTTACTAATATACTCAATTACATAAACATTTATATATATAGGTCACTTCTATGATATTCATTAAAGTTCTATATGCATAGTTCCTGGACTTTCTGCTTATGCTAAAATAGAAAGTCACTAATACATGATTATTATTATCCAGAAATTCCAAATAGCATATATATAATAACTTCAATTAGAATGAACATTATAAGTTACAAAATAAAATTCCTAGACTCTATAATTCTTACCGAATGTTCAAGTATAGTACTTAATAACCAATTTTCCATCAAACTAATAAAGATAACAATCTGAATATCACATGTAATAGCATCCAGAATAACAAAATTCTTACCACAACAATTATATAGCATCAATAATTCCACCATTGCTGAAACCCAATGTTTAAATCAAAAATTTCTAAATAGTAGAAATCAATTGGGAGAAAAACTCTACACACAAAGTTACAATTTCCCAATCCAATTTCACGACCAACTAATATGATAACTACTGAAAGAAACTTTCAATTTCATTATTTAATACCAATTTCAAGCCCTAATTCAGAGATTGCTCAATTCGAGCCCTAACTTAGGAATTGTTAAATTTGAATCTCAACTACAAATTCAACATACCTGAAGCAAATGTTTTTGTTCTATTATTCAGCAACTTCAAGTCCTTCTTTCTTCTTCTTCCCACACGAACCAACAATCTCCAACCCCTTTCTACGCGAACAGTCGAGTCCCAACTCAGGGGTTTCAACCGAGTCTCTCTCTCTTCTTTCCTTTGTATATAAACTATCTTCTCATTCGGTAGAAGCAAAAAAAATCTATTCATGTTTTCTCTCAATCTCGCCAGCTCCTGCTTGAATTCATTCATGAATCACCAGCTGCTAATTTAACCTTAGCCATTTCTTGCTTTAATCGGATATGAGGGGAACACAAAATAGACTTAAGGTTATGTTTGGCAGAGCAATAGTTTCTCTTTTCTTTTATTACAAATCCCTCATGAGTATAATTAATAATTACCCAATAAGAAGGAATTAAAAACCCCTACACATACACCATTATAAACCCATTAGGAGATTATATTATTAAGCTTTAAGGTACATTATTAAAATAATTTATACTACTAAATTATTTTAATAACCTATAATATTCTACTACTTAATTAAAGAGTCTCAAAATAAATAAACCACTCATTAATTAAGTAGAGGGAATAATATACCTAATCTAGGGTTTAAATATTAAAATAATTTAATCCCTTAAATTATTTTAATAACCCATAAAATAATAAATAATTCCCTAAAAATAAATACAGATAAACCCATTAAATAATATAGGCAATATTATAATTAACTTAAGGTTTTAGAATTAAAATAATTTTAACCCCTTTTAATTATTTTAATAACCTGTAAGCTAATTAATAATACCAACCCAATTATTCTAGGATTCCATCCCACAAAATCTTAACTTGCAACCATATATATATAAAAATATATATGTCACAATAGCCAATGAAACTAAATAAATAAAATAAAAAAATTTATACCTAAAATTCATATATGAAATCTGGCTAGAATAATTATACCTGTGCCTTTAAAAACTTCAGGGTTTTACAACGAGTCTTGGACCAAATTTTTTCTAAAATGATAAATAATATTATAATATTTAATTTAGAATTTTTCAGGGGAATTAAGTAATTATTAGTGTAATTAATGGTTTAAACCCTTTTAAATCATTTAAAATTACTAACTAATAAATTTTTAATGCTACTAATTAATAATTACACTAATTAAATATTATTTAAGTGTAATTAACTATTTAATTATTATTTAATTAACATTGAGTAATAATTAAATAGAGTTAGTGTTACTAAGCTAACTATTTATTATTTAGTTAAGATTAAATAATAAATAGGGTTAAAGAATTAATTAATTATTATTTAATTAATATTAAATAATAATTAAAGAATGTTAAAGTTGATAAACTAATTAATTATTATTTAAATAAGATTAAGTAATAAATAATGGTAATTACTTACCTATATGTTAGTTAACTAACATAAAATTTATAAATTAATTATTTATTATTTAATTGAAATTAAATAATAAATAAGGACAAATAATTAATTAATTATTATTTAATTAATATTAAATAATAATTAAAGACAAATAAAGTTAATAAATTAATTATTTATTATTTAATTAAGATTAAATAATAAATAAGGGTAAACAATTAATTAATTATTATTTAATTAATAGTAAATAATAATTAAAGACAAATAAGATTAATAATTTAATTACTTATTATTTGATTAACATTGAATAATAAGTAAATGTAATTAGTTATTATTTCTTATTAAATAATAACACACGGTAATTAATTAATTACTATTTAACTAATATTAAATAGTAATTAAATGGAGATAGAGATTATAAAATAAAGAGAGTTTTAACTCATTAATTAAATAAGTATAATAAATTGTTTAAAGGGTTTAATAAGTGTTTAACACTTAAGGAAAACGTTATTAATTTTTTAAAGATTGACCTAAAATCGATTAAATGTCTTATAGGATTAATGATAATGTATTAAATGATGTGATTGATTTATTTGCTAGATAAATAGCATAAGTAAGCATAAAGATATGCAATGCTAGATATCTGTAGCATTATCAATGCTAGATCATTCAAAGAGTATTATTTAAAGCTAGATATCTGTAGCTCGTCAGGCAGGCAAGTTCCTTAACCTTACTCAAATTTATATTGAGCAAGTCTCTAATCTTAAACTTTGTACGTTATTACAAGTTCTCTAACTCAAACTTGGGTCATTATTTTCAAAGCATGATAGTGGATAATTATTGTTGATTATTCCACATCCTTAATGATTATTGTTAATCGCACTTGGTGCAATTGAATTCCTGTTCTATTATTATTAAACTGTAAATTAGTTGAAGTTCTTTCATTCATGAACTGTTTAAGAGATAGATCTATGCTAGTTATATCAGCTAGATCAAGCATGCTTAAATTTGTTAAATCAAATATGATTTAAAAGTTGTTCCTAACCAATCGATTTGGTAAGGACTCTAGACTGAGAAAAAGAATAATTTTATTAAAGCATTATATTAAAAAATAATTATTGCTCGATTATTAAGTGTTTATGCATAATTCATCGGGTATGAAAGGTTGATCCCCTCGATTACCAAAACTTATTAAAAGGACCAGTTTAAATACTGACAACCTTAGTATATGCTCATGGTCATTCCAGGCCACTCAACATCTATTATTCAATTATTCGAATATTCAATTATTGAAACTTAATTCATGTTCTTTCACAATCAAATATTATTGTTGAACATTGAAAGTCAAATTCCTTTCTAATCATGATATATCTCCTTTGTATTTAAACTTGCTAAGCAAATTAGTTGCTTACCCTTGCTATATCATGACATTTATTTCAGTTAAGCCAGACTCTTCCAAGAAAGACAAAGGCAAGGGCAAAGTCCAAGAATAGTTTAACGTGAATGTTTAAGTATTATTTTACTTTATGTAATTTGAATGTGTAATTTGAATATTAAAGGTAGGTTAAGTTAAGGTTATTAGACTTTGAGATTATGTTGTAAGACTTTATTGTAATAAACAGTGTATGTTTATTATTCCGCAATAGTGTATAGAATATTTATGATGGTGATGGATCATGAGCGCCGAACCCGAGGTTAGAGAACCCAAATTTGGGGGCGTCACATGTTGATATCAGAGTTGTAGGTTATAAACATTAGGATGCGAAACCTAGGTTATAACCTTAGAAGAAAACTCGTATAGAGTATGCTAGGAGATGGATTGTTGAAATTCATCGAGTATAGATTGTACATAATAAAATATCATTTTATTTCATCAATGAATATATTTTATTGTGATACTGATGTTATGTATCATTTGTTTTTGGTGTTGTGATTATAGGATGCCTGAAGAACAGCAAGGTAGCCACACTGTGGACCAAGAATAAGTAGATCCGGTGGAAGAACCGGTAGAGCAAGAAGTGATGGTAGATACCCCTAAGGATGAGTTGATCGATGACGTATTGGCCAGAATCAATGAGTTGAAGGAAAGAGTTGCCCACTTAGAAGAACAAAACCAGACCCACCAGCTTGTGGAGCAACAGTATAGAGATGCAGCTCATCAGGCTCAGGGACAGTCAGTTGAGTTGAGAGGGAGGCTGGAGCTAGCAGAGTTATAACTAGGAGTAGTGCAGGTAGAGAATCAAGCTCTGACATTCGAGTTTGATTTAGAAATAGCCGAAAAGATAAGAGTTGAGGGTGCATGGGTCGATGTTGGTAGGAAAGTTGATCAGCTGAAGAAGGAATTGGAGGCCAGAGATGTCAGGATAGAGTCCTTGGGGCGGGCTTTAGATGTAGCATATACGAGTCCTAGGATTGGAGACAGGAGGCAGCATTTTGAGATTGGGGAGTCGAGCCGTTCTGTTCGAGGTCGAGTGGATGGAGATGCACCTCAGGAGCAGGACTATGTCCATGCTGAGGTGGCTCAGCCTGACAGTCAGTGATGTGTTGGTTTGGTTGTTATGTAGATAGATGCAGTATGTACCCGTTTTGTTTATTAGGGTTATGTTAAGTATGATGTAAACCTCAGGCAGTGAGAGGTACTATATAAATAGGATATATCCCCAACTTATGTGTATAGGGGAGTATATCTTTTGGTAGATCCCATCTTTTGATGTTAAAATAGGATAGTTGACATTTATAGAAATATGCCAAGCATGTAAGTGTATGACACTAAGATTTGGTATATGAATATAAATGCAGTATTATAATTACATGTTTGACTAAGTAAATAAGATTTGAGAATTAAGTAGTAAGTTGTCTATCTAAAAAATGTTAATTCAGCAAACCGAATTGGTTAATTCAGCAAATTGAATTCAGTAAGCTGAATTTTAAAATCCAACATTATGATTATATAAGTTTAAATTACGTATTACATTTTAAATGCTAATATTATTAGGATGAGCATAAAATATAAAACACAAAGAGATAATTTAAGGTTTTGTTTATTCAGACAATGCCGCCAAGAAGAGAACAATGACGCCGAAGGGTAGATGAATTCAATAATGATGAAGGAGGTCAAGCAGACCCGATGCAGAACTTTGTTAACATGTTAGTAGAGGCTATGCAGAATAGAGCACCAGCCGCAGGAAATCCGCCAGGGAATCAATTGGCAAATTTTAAGGACTTTAAGGTAGTAAACCGCCAGAGTTTAAGGGGACAACAGACCCTATTGAAGCTCAAACATGGGTAAAGGAGATGGAGAAGTCTTTTATTATTGCAAGAGTTACAGAAGAGCAAAATACAGTTTTTGCTACATACTTAATGAAGGGCGAGGCTAATTTCTGGTGGGAATCGAATCAAAATAGGGCCAGAGAAGGAATTGTAACATGGGAAAGGTTTAAAGAATTGTTTTTCGAAAAATATTTTCCATAGAGTATGCAGGGAAGAATGGAAGTTAAGTTCTTGGAGTTAAAGCAAGAGAACATTTCAATCTCAGAGTACGCCGCCAAGTTCAACGAGTTAGCAAGGTTTGCACCACATCAAGTGGATACCGAGGAACGAAAGGCGCGGAGATTTGAGAACGGGTTGAAACCATGGATTTTCAACAAGGTGACAGTGTTGCAAATTGATACGTTTTCGTCTTTGTTGGAGAAAACTATCATTGTAGAAGGTGGTAGTGAAGCGGTATCCAAGTACAATCGGGAGAAAAATAAAAAGAAGATTGAAGGTGGAAATCAGAGTGCCAATAGTGGCGGTAGCAATAGCAAGAAACACAAATGGAACAACAGTGGCAACAACTCAGAGAGTCAGCCAGGGAGTTTACAACAGAAGAAGCAGGCATGTAGCAAGTGTGGGAAGAATCACTCTGGGGAGTGTATGAAGGGGAATAATGTTTGTTATAATTGTGGTCAGGAAGGACATATTTCTCCAAATTGTCCTAAACCAAAGAAAGCAGGTTATTTTTCATGTGGAGGAACGGGTCATCGGTTTAAAGATTATCCGTTGAAGAAGATTGATGATGGAGGATGTGGCAACAAGGGCAATAACACTAAATTAACCATTGGAGGGCCAGTACAGCAAAGCAAGCCAACAGCTAGAACATTTAACATGACAGTTCAAGACGCAGTGGCATCCAAGGAGGTGGTGTCAGGTATTATTCTGATCAATAGTATATATGCATATGTATTATTTGATTCGGGAGTTACCTGTTCATTTGTGTCTGATGATTTTGCTAGAAGATTAAACTTACCTCGTGAAAAGTTAGAAAACCCAATGTATATAGAGGTTGCGAATAAAGAAGTGATCCCTGTAGAATTTATCCATAGAAATTGTTGTGTGGAAATAAGGGGACATATGTTAAGCGTGAATTTAATTCCGATACGCTTAGGAGAATTTGATGTAATCCTAGGAATGGATTGGTTGTTTAACCATGAAGCAGTTATTGACTGTCAGAAGAAGAGCATACGCCTTAAGACACCCAATAAGTCTAAGGTTGTATTTTATGGTAGCAAGTCGCCAAGACAAACGAGTTGTTTGACGATGATGCAGGCCAGGAAGATGTTAAAGAAAGGATGTGAAGGATATTTGGCTCATGTAGTGGATACACGGATGTTGAATTCTGACATGGGGTAGATACCTATAGTGAATGAGTTCGTGGATGTCTTTCCAGAGGAATTGCCAGGACTTCCACCAGACCGAGAGATAGAGTTTGTAATTGATTTAGTACCGGGGACAACGCCAATATCGAAAGCACTGTATAGGATGGCTCCGGTAGAAATGAGAGAGTTAATGGTTCAACTGCAGGATTTGTTGGACAAGAAGTATATTTAACCTAGTGTATCTCTATGGGGGGCACCAGTGTTGTTTGTAAAGAAGAAGGACGGATCGATGAGGTTGTGTATGGATTACAGAGAATTGAATAAGGTGACAATCAAAAACAAGTATCCATTACCAAGAATAGATGATCTGTTTGATCAACTTAAAGGAGCGAAGTATTTTTCAAAGATTGATTTGAGGACTGGTTATCATTAGTTGAAGGTGAGGACATAGGATGTTCCAAAGACAGCATTTAGGACTCGTTACGGTCATTATGAGGTCCTAGTGATGTCATTTTAACTGACGAATGCACCAACTACTTTTATGGACTTGATAAACAGAGTATTTAAACAGTACTTGGATAAGTTCGTGGTTGTGTTCATTGACGACATTCTGGTGGATTCGAAGACTGATGAGTAGGTTTTATACCTACTTATTAGATACTAATCTGCTTCATTTGTTGCTTAACTTGCAGCTCCTTAGTATGTTTTCATGCATTTTCTGTTTCTTTTTGGAATTGCTTCACTTTGTGCGTTTTTTGGCTTTTGCATAGTTTTTGGTTAATTTGACACGAGTTATGATGCATTTGTTGTTTGGGAGCTAATTGAATAATTATTGCTTGCACATTGCACGTGAATCAAGAAATCAGGCTGAATATAGAAGTGCAGCAGCAGACTGACAGACGGCGCAGCTGCGCCCATTTTGGCTTGGAAGCCGACGCAGTTGCGCCAGTGCCCTACGCCCAGAAGAATGTCGGCGCAGCTGCGCCCTGCTTGGCCTTGAGGCCGGCGCAGCTGCGCCCTCCCTGTCCATATTGTAGTCCACTGCGCAGCTGCGCCCAGTTTACAAAGGGTACCAGCGCAGCTGCGCCTGTCGCCAGCCAGCCATGCAGGCACGTTCTAGACAGCGAAGCAGCATTACCAAAAATCATGCTAATGCCAGTTTTTAAGGATTAGTGGAGCAAAACTTTATTAGTGGGAATTAGAATAAGTCAATAGAAGACAAATTAAGCATGTAATATAATGAATTATGATTTCAATTGAGAGAGAGTTCCTCCCACACGAAAATTAGAAAGTTTACTGCATTCTTAGTTCTAGAATCAAAACAATTCTGCTGATCATTAAATTCACATGGGAGCTAAAGAATGGACCAACATGGGTGCTGAATTGAAGCTTGGGAGCAAGAAATCAAGAATCAACACAACTTGGAAAATCATCAGAGGTTGCAGAAACGGAAGAATGGAAACAAGGAGCTTTAATATTTTCTGTTTTTGATTAATTTTTCCTATTCTGTAATTATGATGATGAACCAATTGTGTATGATGAATTCTATTATTGTCATTATGAACTAAACTTAATTTTTGGGATTATAATGGATCTTTTGCATTAACGAAAAATTGATATGCTTCCTTATTATTGCTAGTCGGTTATGAAATGAATGTCTAGCATAATTTATACTTAAAGTTTAATTGCTTGATCACCAATTATCATGATAATTTATATGGAATTGAGAAAGGAAATATAAATTGAGATCTGATTATGCTAGCATAAGTTCGTAATTTTTACATTCCTCGTGAAGTTATGTTTCGTGCTTAGGATAGAGATATACCAAAGCACCATATGTGGCCAATTGAGAACTTGTACTTAAACCCTCTTGATTGTAATTCACATAGAAATATAGTGCATTAGTCATCTA
Source organism: Aralia elata (assembly GCA_034770075.1). NCBI lineage: Eukaryota > Viridiplantae > Streptophyta > Magnoliopsida > Apiales > Araliaceae > Aralia > Aralia elata. Next base: position 28,227,210 of record CM068387.1, read on the forward strand.
GGGTGTTCACATTCATTCTATCAATTGTGGATTTAGTGTGATATGAATATGGTGCATCGAAAGGTGGTCATATTTTACATTCGTGTTCTCGACCAACATTCCATAATAATCAATTAGCAACAATAGGAAGCATGGAAATCTAAGTTTACAATAAGTGAAATTATAATCCCAAACCCATAAAATCTGTATTTATACAATCATAATTTACTCTATTTGTTTCTCTAGTAATCATTGGATAATTTCATCATTGCATTCAACTGTTTAAAGAGACCGAAATAATTATAAAATCGGTGTTTGTAGTTGTAAATGCAATTCTATTCCTCGTGGGATCGATACTTTACTTACTTTATATTACTTGTGGATCACGTGCACTTGTGTGTATGAGTCGTATTTGTTATACATACAAATATCCCAATAAGTTTTTGGCGCCATTGCCGGGGAATTGTAATTGCGTTTATAACTTTCATCATCAATTTAAATTAGATCGGTTTTAGTTAAACAAATCTGTTCTTGTCTTACTTCTATTTTATTTTCTTCTACATTGTCATAGGTACTCTTGAGTAGTGCATGCATACTCGATCGAAGAATCCTGACCTATTGCCTTTCGTGGATAACATTGAGAAAAGGGTTCAACAGTCAAGGTAGTGTGCTGAAAATACTCTGGAGAATCTAGACCAACCACAAGCAATGGCGGGAGAAGCATAAAAAGCATTGAGAGATTATGCTATGCCAAGGATCAATGAATTGCAATCAAGTATCTCAAGGCCGGCCATAACAGCTAATTCCTTTGAAATCAAACCACAAACTATCCATATGATCCAAAATTCTGTCCAATTTAGGGGAATGGTGGTTGATGATCCAAATGAGCACTTGATAAATTTTTTAGAGATCTGTGATACATTCAAATTCAGTGGGATTTCAGAAGATGCAGTGAGATTGCAGTTATTCCCATTCACATTGAGGGATAAAGCAAAGAGTTGGCTACACTCACTACCACCGGGATCTATTACTACTTGGCAAGATTTGGCACAGAAATTCTTAGCAAAATTCTTCCTACCAGCCAAAACTGCTAAGTTGAGAAATGACATCTCCTCATATGAGCAACATCATGGAGAATCCTTGTATGAGACATGGGAGCGGTACAAGGAACTATTGAGAATGTCCACATCACGGTTTGCCGCAATGGATGCAACTTAACACATTTTACAATCGGTTGAATATTCAAACACGGGCAGACATTGATGCAGCTTCGGGAGGAGCATTCATGGCTAAAAACTATGACGAAGCTTATGAACTTTTGGAGACTATGGTTGCGAATAACTATCAATGGCCATCTTCTAGATCCAGCCAACCAAAAATAGCAGGGATATTGGATGTTGACACGGCCACATCACTTCAAGCCCAAATATCTGCTATAGCCAAAACGTTTGACAACCTATATGAAGGAAAGGGGCAGCAAGTTTCCATGATTTGTGAGCTTTATGCAGGTGCACACTCTTCTGACCAATGTGCCATCAATTCTGAATCTGTGCATTTCGTGAGCAACTATCAGCGGCCAGCAAATCAATATCAGAACAACTACAATCTGGGGAATAGGAATCACCCGAACTTCTCATGGAGTAACCGTTAAGATTATCCACAAGCTCCAAAACCTCACAATCCTTCGGGGTTCCACAATCAGCAACAAGCCACAGCTACAGATAAGAAGGTTACTGATATGAATGAAAAGTTGGAGAGATACATAGCCAAAACTGACAAGTTGGAGCAAAGCCAGGCACTGGGTTTCAAAAATTTAGAAAACCAGATGAGCCAATTATTCAGCTTGTTATCTAATAGACCTCAGGGGACTCTTCCTAGCGACACAGAAATCAATCCAAGGAGAAATGGAAAGGAGCAATGCCAAGCTGTCACCCTAAGAAGTGGGAAGCAGACCCTGCCAACCAGCACAGCTGCGCCCATTTCACAAGAAAAGCCAGCGCAGCTGCGCTGTTCTCCAGTGTTTGATCCTGCCGGCGCAGCTGCGCCCACATTGCAAGGGGAGCCGGCGCAGCTGCGCCTTTCCCCAGAATCTGATTCTGTTGAAATTTTTGAAAAGGAAGATAGCATTGAGAAATCTGAGCCCACATCAATAAAAAGCACAAAAAAGACTCAACCCCCTCCCACCAGATATTATCCACCAGTTCCGTACCCTCAAAGGCAGCAAAAGCAGAAATTGGACAAACAATGCTCTAAGTTCCTTGAGGTTTTCAAAAAGCTTCAAATCAACATACCATTTGCAGAAGCCTTAGAACAAATGCCGAGCTATGCCAAGTTCATGAAGGGGATTCTGTCAAGGAAGAAGAAGTTGCAAGATTTTGAAATTGTAGCTTTGACAGAAGAATACAGTGCGGTTTTACAAAGAAAGCTACCTCCAAAGTTGAAGGATCCGGGCAGTTTCACCATTCCTTGCACCATTGGAGACCTGTCATTCAAGAAATGCTTATGTGATCTTGGTGCAAGCATTAATCTCATGCCATTGTCCGTTTTTACTCAGTTGGGATTACCAGCACCCAAGCCAACAAATGTCTCTCTTCAGCTAGCTGATCGTTCAGTCACCTATCCGAGAGGAATTGTGGAAGATGTTCTTGTTAAGGTCGATAAGTTTATATTCCCAGCAGACTTCATAATTCTAGACTTTGAGGAAGACAAGGATATTCCCATCATACTTGGGAGACGATTTCTAGCTACTGGGAGAACTCTCATTGATGTGCAAAAGGGAGAATTGACAATGAGGGTTCAAGACCAAGAAGTCACCTTTAATGTCTTTAAAGCTATGAAATTCCCGGCCGAAGAGGAAGATTGTTTCCGAGTAGATATCATTGAAAGTGCTGTGACCGAGGAATTCATGAAAACCACACATAGTGACTTGCTTGAGATGACACTGACAGGAGACATCGACTTGGACGAGCCCGAAAACTGTGAGTATGTTCATTTTCTAGATGCAATACCCAGGATGGCAAGGTTCCAAGTACCTATTGAGCCCGTGAAAAGCTCAAATGAAGCCTCATCTCATTTGAAACCATCTAGAGAGGTACCTCCCAAACTTGAGCTTAAGCCCTTACCGAGTCACCTCAGGTATGCATATCTAGGCACTTCAGATACTTTACCTGTCATTATTTCCTCTGCACTAACCTCTTTACAGGAAGGCAAACTGATAAGAATCCTTCGAGAATTCCAAGGGGCTATTGGATGGACCATCGTTGACATAAAGGGAATCAGCCCCTCGATTTGCATGCACAAGATTCTAATGGAAGATGACAGCAAACCTACCATAGAGCATCAAAGAAGTTTAAATCCCATCATGAAAGAGGTGGTGAAAGCAGAAATTCTAAAATGGCTAGACGCTGGAGTCATTTACCCCATCTCTGACAGTCCGTGGGTGAGCCATGTGCAGTGTGTACCAAAGAAGGGAGGAATAATTGTGGTAAGAAATGAGAACAACGAATTGATACCTACTCGAACAGTCACAGGATGGAGAGTCTGTATGGACTATCAGAAGTTCAACAAAGCCACGAGGAAAGATCACTTCCCACTTCCATTCATAGATCAGATGTTGGACAGACTAGCAGGGCATGAATACTACTGTTTGCTTGACGGATATTCTGGATATAATCAAATTGCCATTGCTCTAGAGGACCAAGAGAAGACAACGTTTACTTGTCCATATGGAACTTTTGCTTTCAGGTGAATGTCCTTCGGTATATGTAATGCTCCAGCCACATTTCAACGATGCATGATAGCTATATTTTCTGACATGGTAGAAATCAACATGGAGGTTTTCATGGATGATTTTTCAGTGTTTGGAAATTCCTTCGACAGCTGTCTAGAGAATTTGATCATGGTACTGAAAAGATGTGTGGAAACAAATCTTGTACTTAACTGGGAGAAATGTCACTTCATGGTTCAGGAAGGAATAATATTGGGACACAAAGTCTCAGTAAAAGGTTTGGAGGTGGATAAAGCAAAATTAGAAACCATTGAGAAATTGCCTCCACCAACTTCTGTAAAGGGAGTTCGAAGTTTTTTGGGCCATGCTAGGTTCTACCGCAGATTTATCAAAGACTTCTCCAAAATCACGAAACCCCCGTGCAATCTATTGGAAAAAGATGTCCCATTCATATTCGATGAAAATTGCTTAACAGCCTTCGAGTTGTTGAAAAAGAAGTTGACCACAGCACCTGTGATAGTGGCACCGAATTGGTCTCTTCCATTTGAGCTTATGTGTGATGCTAGTGATTACGTTGTGGGTGTGGTATTGGGTCAGCGCAGAGACAAGGTTCTACATGCAGTTTACTACGCCAGCAAAACACTCTCAGATGCCCAGATGAATTACACCACCACCGAGAGGGAATTACTCGCTGTTGTTTATGCATTCGACAAGTTCCGGTCCTATCTAATTGGAACAAAGGTATTGGTGTACACAGATCATGCAACAATTCGGTATTTGATTTTAAAGAAAGATGCCATACCAAGATTAATCAAGTGGATCCTTTTTCCCCAAGAATTTGACTTGGAAATAAAGGACAATAAAGGCATGGAGAACCTTGTAGCTGATCATCTCTCCAGATTAGACAATCCGGAGCGGGAAGGTAAAGATAAGGCTGAAATAAACGATTATTTCCCTGATGAACAGTTATTTGCAGTAACATCTGAGATCCCATGGTTCACTGATATTGTCAACTATCTTGTGAGTCATGTACTACCACCGGATCTAACCTCTCAGCAGAAGAAGAATTTTTTGCATGATAAAAAGAGATACATGTGGGACGAGCCCTACTTGTTTAAACAATGTACAGATCTTGTGATCCGAAGGTGCATTCCCGATGTCGAGACTACCAGTATATTACATGCATGGCATTCTTCTCTGTATGTCGGCTATTATGGAACACAAATAACCGCAGCCAAAGTACTCCAGGCTGGGTTCTATTGGCCCACTTTGCTCAAAGATGCCCATCAATTCATAAAGAATTATGATCGATGCCAACGGGTGGGCAACATCTCCAACCGCAATGAAATGCCACTAAATGTAATCTTAGAGGTAGAGATCTTTGACGTATGGGGCATAGACTTCATGGGACCATTTTCGTCATCCTGCAACAATCTCTATATCCTTCTTACAGTTGATTATATGTCCAAATGGGTGGAGGCTTCGGCTTTACCTACCAATGATGCTAAGGTGGTTCTTAGGTTCCTATAAAAGAGCATTTTCACTAGATTTGCCACTCCTCGGGCTATCATCAGTGATGAGGGCAGTCATTTCTACAATAAACAGTTCACAGCCCTCCTGGCTAAATACGAAGCGAGGCACAGAATTGCCACGGCATACCACCCACAAACAAATGGGCAAGCCGAAGTGTCAAATAGATAGGTCAAGAGAATTATGGAGAAGATTGTAAATCCTTCCAGAAAAGACTAGTCATTGAAGCTAGATGAAGCATTATGGGCGTACAGAACCGCCTATAAGACACCCATCGGCATGTCCCCATACCACGTGGTCTACGGCAAAGCTTGTCATCTTCCGGTTGAACTAGAGCACAAAGCTTATTGGGTGATCAAGAAGTTAAATTTCAACCCATCTGCAGCGGGAGAGAGGAGACTTCTACAGCTAAATGAACTTGATTAGTTTCGTTTACAGGCCTATGAGAATTCCAAACACTATAAGGAAAAAGTAAAGAGATGGCACGACCGAAAAATCGTCGAAAGAAAATTTGAACCTGGCCAAGCGGTCTTGCTATTCAACTCCAGGCTCAAATTGTTCCCGGGAAAGCTCAAATCCCGATGGTCGGGTCCTTTTACCATCACCGCTGTATTCCCACACGGAGCAGTCGAAATAATTGGAAAGGACAGTGAACAACCATTCAAGGTGAATGGCCAACGGCTGAAACACTATTGGGGAGGCGAAGTCGATCGCCAAGAATCCTCAGTTGTCCTAGCCATGGACTGAGCACCAATGGATAGTCGAGCTAACCGACTTTAAACCAAAGCGCTTCTCGGGAGGCAACCCGAGTTTACTGTTTTACTTTTTATTCTTGTGTCATTATAATGTAGTTTGTATGATTTCATGTTAACATGTTTGTTTGCTTTTCAGGTGTCCAATCACGCTCTCAACCGTATGACTTAAACAGACTTTAAGTTTGGGGGTGTAAAGTACAATGCATTGCGTATGCATCGTTTGGAGTTTGAAGGCCGGCGTAGCTGCGCCGTCCCTCAAGTCATCCAGTGCGCAGCTGCGCTGGGGTTTGTCAGCAAGAGGCAACTGAGCAACTGCGCAGCTGCACCCCACCATCAGGACATCAGCAACGTAGCTGCGCCGGGGTCTGTCTGTGCCACATCTGAGCATCAGTGCAGCTGCGCTCCCTCAACAGTACAATAAGGGCGCAGCTGCGCCCATCGACTGAAAAGTTTTTTATATATAGGACCCGTACCCATCAGTCCTGTCACATCAAAACATAAACCCTAAAACCTAAAACTCTCCCTATCAGCAGAGCAAACCCTCTCCCCTCTTCTCTTACCATTTTCCCTAAACCTTAGTTACACCTACTCTTCCTTTAAACCCTAGAATCCTTTAATCATGCCGAAGCGTGCACGCACACCCCAACCTTCTTCTTCTTCCAGCAGCAGTGGGTCTGAATCTGCGGGTGGTGGCATCAACACTCTGGATGCCACCAAATTCATCAACCTCTCTACCCAGCACTACTACTGGGAGGTGCTGAGCGTCAAATCCTTCATACCGGAAAGGGGTTTGAAGCCCAAGGCTCAGGATGGGCGGATTCTGGACCAAATCCGGCGTTTGGGCTGGTTGCTTTTCATCGAGACCCCAATGTACGCTCCGATGGCCATTGTTCAGGAATTCTATGCCAATGCCCGGAAAACTCAGAATGGCATTTCCTTCGTTCGGGCCAAGCAAGTCTCTTACACTGCCCAAGCGATTAACGAGCTCTTTCGCCTGCCGTCTACTACTGCTGAGGCCACCAACTGGGAGGTACATGAGCGCTTTGAGACTGATCTCGATGCTTTGGTGCGGGAGATGTGCCAGCCGGGCACTCAATGGAAGACTCAGCCGGGCACCACTCAGAAGGTCCACTTCCCCCATACCGCGCTGAACAGATATGCCAAGGCGTGGTACGCCTTCATCTGTGCGAGTATACTTTCGACCAACCATCACCAGGACGTAACCAGGGACAGAGCGGTTCTCTTACACTGCATTCGACGAGGTGGGAGCATTGACGTGGGGTACATCATTCACCAGTCCATGCTTCATTTCATGAGGGCAGTCACTTCTGGTGCTATTCCACACGCCTCGATTATCACACGCCTTTTCTTGTGGCGAAGGTGGAATGGGACGAGGAGACTCTCCAGTTACCTATGAGGGACATTGACAGCGCCACGATCAAGAAGTTTAATGTATGGCGCGGTGGAGAGTCCCGTTCCAATGGGTTGGGCTTCATTATTGCTGATGAGGAGGAGGAGGTCAGTGAGGAGGGCGTGCCTACACCGCCAGTGCAGCAGAGGGGAGTCGGTGGACATGAGCGCGAGATGCGCCGCCTGCAGCACCGCATGGACGCGCTGCACACGAGCTTCAGAGACTACAGTATCTCCTTTGCAGGTGCACTATCAGAGGCATTCAGCCAGCAGGGTGTCCACGTCGAGTTTCCCACCTTTGGAGCCAACATCCCTTATCCTCCGCCTGACACACCGCTTGGCGGCGCCGAGGATGACTCTTATGGGAGTACTCTTTACCCTTTTATCTCTAATAAGGACATTGAATATTTTAAGTTTGGGGGTATTAGGCTTGCCAATTTATTTTTGATGCTTTTATTTATCTTTTTTTATTTTGTTAGTTTAATTGCTTGTTTTCTTTAAATGTTATTAATATTTGCATGATTCAAAAAAAAAATTGCATATCATATCATGTAGTTTAGTTGCATGATCCTAACATCTTGATTAGTAAACATCCTCACTTGTCTGTGATGAGATTTTTTTTTGTAAATTGCTAATTGCTAAGACTTGGGTCGAATGGCATGATATACTGCAAATCTTGTCTTGTTTTGAGTCTGAGAGAACCAGTTAGCACGCCTTTAGTAGTTATCTTACTAAGTAGCCTAAAGATTTGCATAATTGAGTTCTGGGGGAAATTGGTGTGTTAATAAAGAGTAAGCAAATGAGGGTAGTGTAGGCTGAGACAACACTTGTGTCTAAGTTTGGGAGAAAACTTAGTGAGGCATTTGAACAACGAGATGGAGCGTAAAACACACTCGTTGTTGTTTATTATATAAAAATAAAAAATAAATAAATAAATAAATAAAAATAAAAATAAAAATAAAATATTGAATAAATGCTTGGTTAGCCTAGTTTTGTGGCCTTTGATATTCAAGTAAGTACGCCCTAGGGGATGTCTCTACACCTACCGCCCTAAGACCAATTGGTTGGGAGTCGTTGGTCGAAAGCTCGCTACATGGGTATCATTGAAAAGCCTAAGGGAACTAGGCATTGCACAACCAAGTATCATAGTCCGAATAACCTCTAAGTCGGTCCCCAATATAGACATAATGTTGTCTTAACTGTAACTTACCCCATTTGTTGTGTTGCAAGTTTGAGTATACGAAATTCCCCCTAAGAAACATATTATGAGAATCATTTGGGTTGCTATAAGTTTGATGAATACTACACACACACACTTTATCGCTCACTATAGGATTTGATTTGCATGACTATCATGGTACACGAACTAAGTTTTGATTAGATGCTTGGATCTTCTGAGGCAAAGCATTTGGATTGTTTGCTAATTGATGAGGGTCATGATGCATTCTTAGATTATTGCATTTCATCCATGTTTGCATTCATAATAATTGCTTGAGGACAAGCAACAATTCAAGTTTCAGGGTATTTGATGAGTAGGTTTTATACCTGCTTATTGGATACTAATCTGCTTCATTTGTTGCTTAACTTGCAGCTCCTTAGTATGTTTTCATGCATTTTCTGTTTCTTTTTAGAATTGCTTCACTTTGTGCGTTTTTTGGCTTTTGCACAGTTTTTGGTTAATTTGACACGAGTTATGATGCATTTGTTGTTTGGGAGCTAATTAAGAACGTGTACCATATGTGGCCAATTGAGAACTTGTACTTAAACCCTCTTGATTGTAATTCACATAGAAATATAGTGCGTTAGTCATCTAGGGTGTTTGTGACACCCCCAAATCCGGGTACCTCAACTCCACAGATTTGATGCTCACTATACCATACATTCATGACTAATTACCCATGGCAAAAGGTAATATAAATAAACTGAATACATCATCTTCCCACAAAAGGGGTTACATCTCTAATCTCTTAATCAAGCAAATCCCAGGTTATCTAACCTTTATTACATAAATGCGGAATTAAAACATAAAATTAAATAAGTCTTGTTACAAGAAAACATCAAATGAATAACAGGTCTCTCGCTACTTCGGCATCTTGCCCTTGCCTTTACTCGTGGACGGCTCGTCCGATTTCTCTGCCTTAGCTGAAATGTTTTAGTGCAAGAGTGAGCAAACAATTGCCCACAATCATAATAACGATAACAATTGAATAATTAATGAAATAGATTTCAACTGAGGTATTATAGTTTTCTGAATTCAATCAATAACCAATCGAGATATGAAAGATTAATAGGATACTTGGCTCAAGAACAGATTATAGAATTCAAGGTTTAAAAATTATATCTGAGGGTCACAAGACCTCGAACTATGTTATATGTTAACAAGTATTTCTACCGTAACCTTTAACAGTCTTATAGACTATGGACCATCCATCTCGTACTCAGGGGGATCAGCCCTTTGTACAATGTATTGTGCACAAACATTTTAACGCTGTCGCGTAACTAATCCCCTATATTAGGGTTGTTCGTCTCAGTTTAGCACCAGAATCCGTACCAAAAGGAACTTGGTTTGGAACAATTTTTAAAATATTCTAAGTCTTTAGAACGCTCATCAACTAAGGATTAGCTGAATCAATAAGGGTTTGCTAGTCACTAAAGCATTTAATTCATCAATAAAGTTTGTACAATAGAGATTCTGTTCGAAGTTTGAATAACGATCAATGATCGAACAATAAATGACTGAAGTAAATATAAACACTTGTCATGATAACAACCTTGCTTGAATAATAATAAGCTAAGGTTAATAAGCTTGCTCAATGAAAATAAACTTTCTTTAAAGGAAACAACAAGTTTAAGGAAGAAAACTTGCCTCATGCGTAGATTACAGATTAAATAATTCACGTTCTTTAATCGACCTATACATTTCGATTATAAAATGGTAACAATAATTAGTTACAAAACAATATACACTTTAAGATTCGATCTTATCCTATTTCATTATAACATCTCGATTGTCATTCGATAATCATTAAGTACTTGCTTAACAACCTTCGTGGTATCTCATTAGTCACTTTATACCTTAATTTAAGTTTTAAACTTGTTTATAGCATCATAGTAAAATCACAAAGAAAAATAAAAATAAAAATTTCAGTTACTGTTTCCTTCGTCGGGGCGAAGATTTCTAGTTCAATATTCTCGTCGGGGCGAGAGACTCGGCAGACAACTTCTACAGTTCGCGAACCAGTGAAAACTTAGGCGAAAATTTTCCAAATTCTACCATCCAACACATAATTTAAAACACCCAGACATCCAACATGCTAGAAAACAGTTACCCAACATGTTTCTTGTAATATTCCATACCCTAATAAGATTTGTATATGTAAATTATGTGTTTAATAAATGAATTTTCATGATCTGACTTGGTATTATGTGGTTGTGTATTTTATTAAACAATTAGATCAAATAAAATTTTTTCGCCAAGCAGCTGTGTCGTGCTAAAACGGACAAAATGATTCGTCGTGCTTCCGGCGATTTCACTGAGAAGCGTCTCGGCAAATTATTTTTGTAAGCTGCTGTGTCGAGCTTAGAAATGACGAAGTGATTTGTCGTGCTTTGGAGTTAATATAATATTATATTAACTGATAAAAATTTAAAATAAGTTAACTAGGGTTTAAAATGTTAAACTAAAAGAGAAACCCTAAATTTGAAAACCCTAATTAATAAAAGTTGTCCAAATTGGTAAATCAAAATCCTAATTATTACACAAGAATCCTAATTGAGATAATTAGATTCTAAGTAATAAATTGTAACATTAACTATGAATCATTTAATCTAGATTAAAACCTTAATTGAAAGATTTAAAACCTAATCTATGAATTAAGAAACCCTAACCCTAATTAGGAAACCCTAAACCCTAATTATGAAACCCTAATTCTAATTATGTTATCTAAATGCTAATTTATGAAATGTAAAACCTTAATTATGATATATAACCTTAATTAAGGTATTACTAAACATAATTAAACATCCTAAACATGATTAGCAAAAATCTAATTTTAATTAGTAAGGAAATAAATCAAAAATAAAATTTAAACCAATAGAAATTGAGCTAGGAGTGTGCAAGCTTGTGCTCAACACACTCCAGCACAAGTAGGTGGTTAGGATCAGATGAGAGTAGCACAAGTATCAAGGCTAGATATTTGTGGAGGCCAAATTTGGAAAAGAAACCCTAAAAACCCTAATTTGAAGTTCCTATAAATAGAACATCATTCTGATCATTAGGCCACGAAATTTTTGAAGCTTAAACACTTATTTATCAAGCCAAAATAAGCCTCTGCAATTACAAGAACAGAATCAAAATTTGAGGATATGTAATAACATGTTAGATGTTATGTTTAAATGTTTAAGGATATGTAATAACATGTTATTTAGTGATCTGGGTTGGTTAAACAAGGATCCATAACATTTAAATGGTCAAAATTGATGAAAAACATGAATTGACTTTGGCAGCCCAGAATGGTCTGACAGGCTCTTTTGTCAGTCATTTTGATCGGCTTAAATTGGTCGTTTGATCTGTTTTAAAGTTTGTATATGTAGTATGTCATGTTAGCTATAATATTCAATTGGTAGAATAGTAAAAAAAATGTCTAGGATGGAAGTTATTAATGGTCAAAACCTATTGACCGCTCACGGATGGCTGATTCTAGGCAACCTAGAAAATTCTAAGTATAACTGACAGCCGTCTGACAAGATTTGACCACCTTTAATCTTGCTTATATGATATTTGTAAATGTTATTTCTTGGCTTAAACATGTTCTATGCCATGTATACTACAGCCCTGAATCATTAAATCACATAACAAATAACGACCATGAAAGTTATTAACGGTCATGTTTCTGGGTAACCCAGAAACCTCAAGAACAGCATGAACTAGGTAGTTTGACCATGAATTATCTAGCATCAATTGATGTTTTTATGCTTAAATTTCATATGTCGTTATACCTTGCCATGCTTACTATAACAATAAACAAAAATCCAACCCAAAACATTAACCAACTGGAATTAATTTGCGATCAAAAGTCCCTACTCGACCATGACCGGCTGTTCTTCAATGAAGAACACCTTTAACGACACTCTCCTTCCCAAACCCAGAATACTAAGTTTATATGCAGTCCGTCGCTAAAGGCCTTTTGCGACGATTTTTAATAAAAATTAATAAAAATAATTAAATAAATTATATAAAATTATAAATAAATATTAAAAATTCATATTAATTAATAGTAAATATTAAAAAATTCATTTTTAATTATATTTAATATTTTTATATATTACTCATGTTTTAGCCATATCAATGAAATCAACCACTGTAAATCCATCTCTAAACCATTTTAATCCATTCTACTTGCATTCTTTTCGTTTTTCATCATATTATCATAATCAAATGTCAATTTACCGGTTAATAAACAAATTAAATATCAATTTTCATACATATATGCCATACATGAAATAAGACTCTGTAAAACCAAAAATTTCACTCTAAAACATGCTTTCATGGATTAACTCATTCAAAATGATTTATAATCATCACATAATCTCTAATATATGTTTAGAATCAATTATAATCAAATAATTCATGCATTGAGCTAACAAATTTACATTCAGAGAAGTGAAAACCATATAGAGTGAATTAAACTTCTAACAAAATCTAAAAGAAATTATACCTTCAAGCTAAACAAATACAACTCCTTAACTTTAGCAATTCACTTCCTTCTCCTTCTCAATTCAAAGAACTCTCAACTCTCAATTTTTCTTTTTCTCTCAAAAGCTCTATTCTTTCTTTTCTATACTTAACAATTAAACTGATGAAGCTTCCAAATAAAAATTGATAAAATATAATCACGTACTTTAATTTTAAATCATCAGTTACATAATTCAAAAGCCATAAGACTATGTTTGACAATTACAATTAAAAATAACTCTTTTTACTAGCCAAGGGTCACAAGGCCTTGTTTGGTTTTATCTATAATAAAACTCTTTTCCATTTATTTTAACAATTCATTATACTATATAGTTTTAATTGTCACACTTCTAATTTAATTAAACTTATTATTAAATAAATTTAATTAAACCTTACTAATTTAATTAGTAATTCTATTTAACCAATAACAATAACACCAAATAAATTATCTTATTCAAAGAAATCATTTATTCAAATAAATCATTTATTCAAATAAATCATTTAATCATCTAATTTAATTATTAAATTAAATTAGAATAAACACATCAAATCATATTTAGATAACATTTAACATAAATTCTTTCACCATAACTTTATAAATTATTTATTGTACTCAATAAATAAATTAACAAAAATATTTATATAACTCAATAAATATTTTTATTTATTCACAAAAATTCGCATTCGTTACAGTGTTCACATTCATTCTATCAATTGTGGATTTAGTGTGATATGAATATGGTGCATCGAAAGGTGGTCATATTTTACATTCGTGTTCTCGACCAACATTCCATAATAATCAATTAGCAACAATAGGAAGCATGGAAATCTAATTTTACAATAAGTGAAATTATAATCTCAAACCCATAAAATCTGTATTTATACAATCATAATTTACTCTATTTGTTTCTCTAGTAATCATTGGATAATTTCATCATTGCATTCAACTGTTTAAAGAGACCGAAATAATTATAAAATCGGTGTTTGTAGTCGTAAATGCAATTCTATTCCTCGTGGGACCGAAATAATTATATTACTTGTGGATCACGTGCACTTGCGTGTATGAGTCGTATTTGTTATACATACAAATATCCCAACAAAGACTGAAGAGGAGCATGCCAAGTATTTAAGGATAATACTGGAGACATTGAGAAAGGAGAAATTATATGCAAAATTTTTGAAGTCTGAATTCTGGTTGAAGAGAGTTCAGTTTTTGGGACATGTTATTGATAACGAGGGAATTTCTGTTGATCCAACAAAGGTAGAAGCGATGAAAAATTGGGGACAACCGAAGACACCGACAAAGGTCAGAAGTTTCTTGGGATTGGCAAGATATTACCGGAGGTTTATTCAAGATTTCTCGAAGATAGCGACGCCGTTAAAAAATTTGACCAGGAAAATAGTTAAGTATGTGTGGACGGAGAAATATGAGCAAAGTTTTCAGGAGTTGAAGAAGCGACTAAGTGAAGCACCTATGTTATCCTTACCAGATAGTATGGGAGGTTTTACAGTGTATAGTGATATGTCTCATAAGGGATTAGGTTGTGTGCTGATGCAGAACGGTAAGGTTATTGCATACGCGTAATGTCATTTAAAGGATTATGAAAAAGGATACCCTACCCATGACCTGGAGTTAGCTACGGTAGTGTTTGCCCTTAAGATTTGGAAATAATATCTCTATGGAGAAAAGTGTGAGATATACACAGATCACAAGAGTCTAAAGTATATCTTTACACAAAAGGAGTTGAACATAAGATAAAGGAGGTGGTTAGAATTGATCAAGGATTACGATTGTTATATTTTATACCATCCAAGAATGGCTAATGTGGTAGCATATGCTTTAAGCAGAAAGAGCAGAGAGAAGTTGTTTGCATTGACAAAGAGCAGGAAGAATTAGTAAAAGAAATGGAGAAAATGGAGTTGGAGGTGAAAAATCTGAGGAATTCGGATAAAGTAATAGAAATGGAAGTAAGTCCGACTTTATTAGACAAGGTGAAAGAGGCTCAGGAAAATGATGAAGAATGTGGTAACATTAAGAAATGGTTAGCTGAAGGTAAAGTGTTGAAGTATAAGATCAATAGCATCGGATTGCTGAGATTCAAAAATCGAGTTTGGATACCTTCAGTACCAGAGTTAAGAGATGAGATTTTGCAAGAGGCCCATAGTACAAGATACTCGATACACCCAGGAAGCACAAAGATGTATCAAGATCTGCGTCAACATTTTTAGTGGCCGAACATGAAGAGAGAGGTTGCAGAATGTGTCAGCAGATGTTTAACTTGTCAGAGAGTCAAGGCAGAGCATTAACGACCTAGTGGATTATTGCAGCCGCTAGAGATTCGTGAATGGAAATAGGAGCATATCACGATGAATTTTGTGGTGGGGCTTCCTGTTAGGTTTGTATATAGCGCGAACATGCAATCAAATTACATAAATAGTGTGGAAGCGCGATAAAACGGATTTTAAAATTTTATACAAACCATCACCATGATCGATCAATGTGCTCAATTAACGATATAGACGAAAGAGAAAGAGAATAAGAATTATACCCTCGTAGAACAAAGCTTCCTCGGGTACAAGTTCAACTCCTAGTCCTTCGTGTTCTCCTCGAATGCTACGGTGTGATTCCTTCCTTTGATCAACGTTAGCCACCCAAGTGTTTGGCCTCTAGAGGTGATCCACCAAGGAAGAACAAGTATTCAAGAAGTTGGGTATTTAACAAAACCCTAGTTTCTATCTCTATAGAAATTGTAAGTACTCTCCACAATCTAATGCAAGAGTGTGTAACCCCAATCTATGATAAGACCCCTCTTATTTATAGATGTAGGAATAACTCTTCCCTAAACTATTTAGGATTAGGGTTTGTATTATAATTAAACTCCTTTAATTAATAATGCTCCTAATCCAATTAGAAATTCATGGAAGAGTACTTCTATTAATTAATTCTCAATCCCTATTAGGAATTAAATAATAGTAAAAGTAATAATAATAATAAGACTCCTCTTATTAATTTATATTTAATATTTCCAATATATTAAATAATAAATATTAAGCTATTTAATTTATTCTATCTCTATAGACTAAATTAAATACACTTAACTTATTATTACAATTATGCCATTTACTTCTTAATTAAATATTTTCCTTTTGCGGTGTGACCCTTTAGGTTCTCCATATTAAACCGGTTGTGAATAAATCAATTAGAACAATTCTAATCTTATTTAAATAAATAAATTAAAATATTTAATTTATTTAAATAAATAATATTTATTCTACAATAAGGGTAAGCCCCCTTAGCGATCAATGACTTTTCAGATAATATAGATTTCAACATTAATCACAAAAGAACCTTTGAGTAAATAGTTACCGTACAATTCAATCCTTCTACCATACAATGTCCCAATTAAATATAAGACATGGAATTTCTGTCAAGTCTTATTTTATTTAATTATATGTATTTCGATTCTCAAATGCACAACTCTAAATAATGCAAATTAGAAACTCTTTTCTAATTTCATTCTGCCTTGGCCAAGGACTACTGAGTTGTCATTTATCGAATCACATAGGACATTCACATCTTTTACTAGACGAGGTAGATTCTTTGTTGATCATTCACCTATCTCCATGTACAACTAATTATACCCAATCATACCCTTTGATATACCCACAAGGTCTTAAGGGACATGTCAAAGTATAACTCATTATACACAAGATACTATGATGATCTCAAGTCCAAGGATCACTTGTACAACTATCACTATAGGAATTCCTATTGACAGGCGAGTAAAACTCCATTAGGTATTCCTTAGCGAGCCACGTTCAGTGAACTTATTCTCCAATAAGCACCTACATACTTTCTTTAGTGTCTCCACACAAATGATTATGAGATCAATCATCCTCTTCCCAAGAGCAAGCAACGTATGTGCTAATCTATCCCGATTCAATAATCCTCAATTTAGTAATCCAACGATTAGGAACAATTTTAGTTTGTGAGCTATCTTGAATTTAGATCTCATTAGCATGATCACCATCATGATTCTAAAAGCATTGCTCAAAACTATGGGTTTATCACATTTAATATATAACAGCACTATGTAGATAATATAAAATGCCTTTTAAGAAAATCAATTCCTTTATTAATAAATGAATAAGATTACAAAGTATATGCTACATCATATCTAATATGATTGGCTTGTGTGCATACTACTTTCAATCTCCCACTTGCACTAAAGCCAATCGCCATGGTATCTAATACCCATCTTCTCTAAGTGACGATTAAACTGCTGTTGAGTTAAAGCTTTAGTAAATGGATCTGCAATGTTGTCTTGAGAGTCCGCACGCTCCATGGTGACATCTCCTCTTTCAATGATCTCTCTAATCAAATGAAACCGCCGCAACACGTGTTTGGATTTCTAATGAGACCTGGGTTCCTTAGCCTGCGCAACAGCTCCATTGTTGTCACAGAATAAAGGTACTGCTCCTCTAATGCTAGGAACCACTCCAAGTTCAGTTATGAACTTCTTCATCCAAACAGCTTCCTTTGCAGCTTCACTTGCAGCTATGTACTTTGCCTCTGTCACCGAATCAGCAACGGTTTGCTGCTTGGAACTTTTCCAACTCACTGCGCCACCGTTTAAGGTAAACACGTACCCTGAAATGGATTTACTGTCATCTTGGTCCGTTTGAAAACTTGAGTCTGTATAGCCCTCTAGGTTCAATTCAGACCCACCGTAGACAAGAAATACATCCTTAGTTCTTCTCAAGTACTTTAGGATGTTTTTCACTGCCTTCCAGTGCTCTTCTCTTGGATTCGACTGATATCTGCTTGTTACACTAAGTGCATGAGCGACATCTGGTCTAGTACATATCATACCCTACATGATAGATCCTATTGCGGAAGCATAAGGAATCTTACTCATCCGGTCTCTCTCCTCAGGTTTCTTTAGGGCCTGTTTCTTGGAGAGATGTATTCCATGGCTCATCGGCATTAGACCTCTCTTGGAATCTTCCATGCTAAACTTCTTTAGCATCGAGTCAATGTACTTTCCTTGGGTCAAGCCTAGCATCCTTTTAGATCTATCTCTATAGATCTTTATCCCCAAAATATAGGATGCCTCACCCAAGTCCTTCATGGAGAAGTGTTTAGATAACCAAATTTTGATCGACTGTAGCATAGGAACATCATTCCCTATCAGTAATATGTCATCAACATATAATACAAGGAATGAAACAGCGCTCCCACTAACCTTCTTGTACACACATGGTTCATCCTCATTTTTGATAAAATCAAACCTTTTGATTATCTCATCAAAACGGATGTTCCATCTTCGAGAAGCTTGCTTCAATCCATAAATGGATCGTTGTAGCTTACAGACTTGATTTGTTCCAATCGTTGAAACAAAACCCTCTAGCTATATCATATATACATTCTCCTCAAGCTCTCCATTGGGGAAGGCCGTTTTCACGTCCATTTGCCAGATCTCGTAGTCATAATAAGCTGCAATTGCAAGCAAAATCCGAATGGACTTGAGCATAGCTACTGGTGAGAAGGTTTCATCATAGTCAACTCCTTATCTTTGTTTGAAACCTTTTACAACCAGTCGGGCCTTATAGGTCTCTACCTTGCCATCTGCTCCAGTCTTTCTCTTAAAGACCCATTTACACCCAATAGGCTTAATGCCCTCAGGTGGTGAAACCAAAGTCCATACTTGGTTTTCATACATGGAGTCCATCTCGGATTTCATGGCTTCTAGCCATTTCTCTGAGTCATCACTACTCATAGCCTCTTCGTAAGTTAATGGATCATCATTATTTATGATGCGTACCTCATCATCATCCTCTATGATGAATCCATACCTCTCAGGTATCTTCGGTACTCTTCCAGATTTACGAATAGTTTGTGGTATAGTAGGATCTTCTACTTGGTCAGGTACCTGACTTTGATCCGTAGTATTTTGTGGTTCTTGAACTTCTTCAAGATATATCTTACTCCCATTGACCCCTTCGAGGATAAAATCCTTTTCCAAGAAGGCAGCGTGTTTCGCAACAAACACCTTTTGATCAGTAGGATGATAGAAATAATACCCTGATGTTTCTTTAGGGTATCCCACGAATCTACATTTGTCGGATCTAGTCTTCAACTTATCTTGCTCAAACCTTTTGACATAAGCTGGACAACCCCAAGTCTTAACATGCTTAAGATTTGGTTTCCTCCCTGTCCATATCTCATATGGGGTCTTTGGGACGGATATGGTAGGTACCTTGTTAAGTAGGTATGCAGCCGATTCTAGGGCATAACCCCAGAAGGATACTGGAAGGTCGGTAAAACTCATCATGGAACGAACCATGTCCAACAATGTTCGATTTCTCCTTTCAGATACACCATTCAACTGTGGCGTTCCTCGTGGAGTCCATTGTGAGATTATACCGTTTTCTTTGAGACAACTCAGAAACTCATTGGTCAAGTATTCACCTCCTCGATCCGATCGAAGAATCTTAATACTCTTACCAGTTTGCTTCTCTACTTCACTTCTGAATTCTTTGAACTTTTCAAACGATTCAGATTTGTATTTCATTAAATACACATATCCAAATCTAGAATGATCATCAGTGAAAGTAATAAAATAAGAATACCCTCCTCGTGCATTCGTTGTCATAGGTCCACATACATCTTTGTGTACCAACGCTAACAACTCTGTAACTCTTTCTCCTTTTCCACTAAAATGAGATTTAGTCATCTTACCCATGAGACAAGGTTCACAAGTTGGATATGATTCGTAATCAGATAGCTCTAAAAGCCCATCTTTATGCAACTTGGATAATCTTGTTTCATTGATATGACCGAGTCCTAAGTGCCACATAAAGGTATAATTAACATCATCTCTTTTTCTTTTCTTAGTTTGTTCAATTTGAAGTATATTTTCATGCAAGTCAAGTATGTAAAGTCCATTCAGTAAATTGCCAACACCATATAAAACATTGTTATTATAAATAGAACAATTGTTGTTCTTTATTATAATATCAAAACCATCCATATCCAATACAGAAATTGAAATAATGTTTCTAATGAGTGTTGGAACATAATAATAATTATTTAAACTAATGAACTTGCCCGAAGACAGTGCTAAACAATAAGTCCCTACAGCCAATGCAATAACCTTTGCTCCATTTCCCACTCGTAGGACGACTTCATCCTTGTTCAGCTTCCTACTTCTGCTTAGTCCCTGCATATTGTTACATATGTGAGAACTACAGCCGGTATCCAATACCCAAGTAGAATTTTGACTTTCAGAAAAATTAATTTCAATCAAGAACAAACCTAGATCGGAAGTCGAACCTTCTCTAAGCTTCTTTTGGCCCGCAAGATACTCCTTGCAGTTCCTCTTCCAGTGTCCCGACTTATTGCAATGGTATCAAATTCCTTTGCTATCTGGATCAGGTTTCTTTTTATCCTTTCCCTTCGCCTTTCCCTTAGCCTTCTTGTTTTTCTTCTTTTCAGAAGATACCTTGGGCCTCTTCCTTTTCTTGGAAGAATCATCCACTAGTAAGACTTGGTTCTTGTTGGATGAAAAGTGACCTTCAGCAGTTTTCAACATGTTAAGTAACTCAGGCAAGCTGACGTCCAACTTATTCATGTGAAAATTCACAACAAATTGTGAGAAGGTGTCCGGGAGTGACTGCAAGATCAAATCTTGGCTTAACTCCCCATCCATCACGAACCCAAGTTGTCCAAGCTGTTCAATCAAATTGATCATCTTAAGGACATGAGTCTCAACAGCAGTGCCCTCGGCCATACGAGATCGAAAGAGCTCCTTAGATATCTGATATCTAGCAGTCCTACTTTGCTCACCATACAACTCTTTGAGGTGCAGCAATATAGTAGGAGCATCCATAGTTTCATGCTGACGCTGAAGCTCGTTACTCATGGATGCGAGCGTGATGCATTGAGCCAAGATTGCATCATCTTGCCACTTTCTAAAAGTAGCAATCTCTTCCTCAGAGGCTGTTTCTGCAACACTTGCAGGGACTGGCGAATTTAGGACATAAGAAATCTTTTCAGCAGTGAGAACAATTCTCAGATTCCTTAACCAGTCCGTGTAATTCTGTCCGGTCAATTTGTTAGCATCAAGTATGCTACGCAGTGATAGTGAGTTTGACATTTTTAAATTCTACATGTGAAATAGACAACATTTTAGCATACATTCAATTTATTAATTACCAAAACAAATTAGGTCTGTAATGTCCAGAAAATTTTAAACACTGTATCAAATTTATTTTAATAAATAAATTCATCATATTTAATTTTACAAATTTAATTGGATCCATGTGGGTACTATTATTTAATTATATAAATACGTGATCCCAAAATTTTCTGTACATTAAAAGGACTCACTGATAGTTTAAATAAATTAGTGAGTTAACCCTGAAAATTTATTTGCAAGAAAATTTGGAAGTTAATAAATCTATCATTATCGGATTTAAATAATTCGAATAAAGAATTATTGTTAAAATAAATACGTTGGATAATTAAATTATTGGTTTAGTTAATTTAAATGTTAGGACATGAGGGTATCAATTTAATGAGCCCCATTTCTTTCACATTGGGCTGGTCCATTCTTCCTTCCAGCCATTCCTTTTCTTTTGCCGGCCCAATCAAGGGAAGCCCATCCCTTGTTTTTCTTTACCAGCCGGGTTAAGGTTTGCAAATGGGTCGACCCAAGTAAATTGGGGAAAACCGGTTAATGTGGAGAGAACCAGTTAAGTATGAAGGGAAAGGCCTCAAATCAAAACCATTGGGTAAATCAAATTGGGGAAGATCTCAAACCCTCAGCCAAAACCAAATAGCAACAGAGACGGGAGTAAATCAGGGGAAATGACTGAGTGAAGGAGAAGAGATAATCAAACCCTAGCAAACCCCAAGCCCTTAAATCGACAGCGAAGCAAGACGGAAGGAAGAGCTGTCAGTCGCCGGTGACAGCAAGGCGAACGAGCGGCGTGACGAAAGGACCCGCGAACGACCAAGGGTCAACCAACGCAACCAAGCGAGTGGCTAACGGACCGGAGGTCCCTAAAATCCGGCGACACGACCAGGCGATTTGACCGGTGAGAAGTACGCGGCTCGAGGGGTTGGCCGGCGATTCCACAGCTGGGCTCGGATGGACTGATGAGACTTACCGTCTACTCCTCTCCTACCGTCAGTTAATGACTCAGCCTTAGGGTATTGTCCGCACGATTTGGGTAATTTTCCCTCTATAAATTGCAGCCCATCCCCATACCATAGTTACTGATTTCTTGCTGGTGAGACCCAAATTTGAGAGAAATTTTAGGGTTCAGAACTCAGTCAGAGAGAGAGAGAGCAGGGGTACCCAGATTGGAGTTTCAATTTCCAATTCGGAGGTACCGGCAGTGGAGTGGATGTCCTATTGGGTGAATTATTTTGGAAGGAGGAGAAAAACCGCGCTAAGGTCGAGCTCAAGGTATCAGTGAACTGTTGTAGCATAATTGGTTTGTATGGTGTTTCCTTTTCTTTCCTTTCTTAGTTCGACATTTGGATTGTGTGACTCAAACTGTATTGGGCATAATGCTCTGGTATTGTAATTTTGTGGGTTTGGGTTCTTTGAAAATCTCTATAATTAGTTTGGTATTGCTGACTGTATTAGCTTGGTTGATTTGTATTACACAGTGTAATTGGTATGAAATTGGAAACTTTATTATAAGTTTGGGGTTTTAAAATCTGTTACCAGTTGGTGTAAATTTTTGTCTGGATTTATTTTGGAAAATCTGGTATTAGAATGCTCTGGGAATGGGGAGTTGCTGTTGTGTTGGGCTAGTTATAGGCTGTGAAATCAGTGTTGCGTACATATTGTGTTATTTACAGCTTGTGCTATGAGTCCCAACTGTAGGTAGTGAATGTGATAGTGTATGTATTTGCAAGCTTTGAAGCAGGAGGGAGTACATTATATAGCAGCACTCTGCAGAATTTTTATTGGTGTGGATGGGATTCGAACCCAGCTGTTGGGTAGGGACTTGTTGAGCAAACTGCCAACAATGAGTCAATAAAATGATCACTCACTATTTATTAATAAATAATAAATAAAGTAATAAGTATTTAATTGGTATTTAGTTTATATAAAATAATTACTTATTATTTATTAATAAATAATAAATCATAAGGAAATACGAATAAGTAAATAAAATAACTACTTATTATTTATTAATAAATAATAAACCATAAATAAATATGCCTAAAGCTAATTATTTATTATTTATTAATAAATAATAAATAAAGATGATAAATATTTAATTATTATTTAACAATAATAATAATTAAATACGAATAAAGTTAATAAAATATTAGTAAATAATAAATAAAGATAATCAATATTTAATTATTATTTAATTAATATTAAATAATAATTAAATATGAATAAAGTTATTAAATAATAAGGATGATAGTTACTTAATCATTAATGAAATAATGATTAAGTATAAGGGAAATTATTAAGTTAATTATTTATTCTTGGTCCTTAATAAATAATAATAAACACTTAAGGATTTCTTAATAATAATTAAGTGTGTGTAGAATTTGTACATTGAGTATCTAATTAAGGTTGAATAAGGATATCAGTGTAATAATTACTCAATTACCATTAAGGTAAATAGTAACTAAGTAAATAAAAGATTTAGTAAGAGATCAACTACTATTTGGTTATTATCAAATCATGTTAAATTCATTAATTATCTCGCAACTGATAGATAAGGGATTTAACCCACATTTAGAAGGGTACTCATATGATAGGTAACCAGGACTAACTATTATTTATCTTAAATAATAGCTATAGGCCATTAAAATTTTGTTTAGCTGATGGCTAGGTAGTAATTAAATTTGGTGAATTGTTTATAATTACGCAATGCTAATGGATAAACCAACTTTACCAACTGATAGGTTATCCAAGGTCAAGTAATTAAAGCTAAGATTTAATTGTAGCTGAGCAAACAGGCAAGTTCCTAACCCTAAACTTCTTTCATTTTTGCAAGTTCTTCTCACTCAATTTTTGCATTGAGCAAGCTTTTAAACCTTATGCATTGTATTAATTCGTGCAAAAAGGTATATATTGTTGCAAGTTATTCTTTAAGCTTGAATCTTATTTCCGAGCACGCTTTAAGTGGTCTAATTACTTTTAAAATTATTCCACATCTGTATATTTATTGACATTCGCACTCGCGCATTTGATTTCATATAATTATTTAAATTCAGAAATTTTGAACTACTCATGGTTAAGTCTGAACCCTTGTTCGGTCAGGCAAGTATGAATTTATAAAAGCTATCCGAACCAATCAATGGTAAGGATTCTTAGACTGTATGAATACCCCTTTATTTATAAGGGAGTACCCCACGTACCGTATATAAGGTACAAACAGCAGAATTAAATGTAGCCAGTACGTTATTCTGTAGCCAGTAACCAGAAGGTCAACTAGCTATTGACTCCTCTGGAAGTTATCGTTCAAAGTCTATTTGACTATCAATTGTTCTAAAAGCATTTAATGTTCTTGCTTCTGATTATTCTATTGTTGAAATCCCTTTAATATCCCTTCATCATGATATATCTTTATTGTTGCACTTTAAACTTGCTGGGCAAACTCGTTGCTCATTCTTGCTATATCATGACTTCATTGCAGCTAAACCCGAGACGTCAGGAAAGAACAAAGGGAAAGAAAAGATGAAATGATAGACTTCTCGTAGCAGACTTTAGGTTCATGTGTTAGTTAATTACTGTTAATGTAATTTAAACCCTGATAGCTATTTAGGGTATGGATTGTGTAATTGTTTAAGGTTAATCGTATTCTGGGACTAGTAACACCTTGTAATGAACAACGTATGTTTATTTTATTCCGCATTTTAGATACCATATGTTGTTATAGGTGGATGTTTATGTTGGATCGTGATGACCGGATTCGGGTATTTGGAGACCCGAATTTGGGGGCGTCACAAGGTCTTTATTTTAAATTGGTATCTCCCACTATTTTCATCAAACTATATTACCCTCAATATAAAGTTCGGCAAATCTAATTAAAGTTTTGCTAGTGAGATTAAGGACCCCATTTCAAATGTATATAGCCTTGTGGTGACACAACAAACGATATATAAATAAATAGGTAGACAACTATTGTCAATTACATCACTATGTAACTCCTTTTATTTTGCCTCTTAGATTATTTTGATCAAGTGGTGACACATCCGAATCAAAATTATCCAAGTTAAGTCCAACCTAGCACTTCCATATATTCGAAAGAAAAACACTGTCCTTGTGGTGACACAACAAAACAGCATCGTTTAGTCTATTTATAAGCATCAAATGTGATAAAGCAACATCTTAAATATTTAATATTTGCCTTGTGGTGACACAACAAACTCATATTAAACATTTAATACTCAATATACCATGCTAGAAGGCGACGTTCGATATTCCAAATATCTTTGAATGCTTAGGACTTAATATAATTTCTTTGAGGGGTTTATTATTATTTGTCTCATCTTGTTTAGCGCGCATGCACATATATATATATATATATATAATACGCGTCATATTATTTTACATGCGAAGCATGTTTGATAATATAATATATATATATAGTAAGCATGCACATATAGAATACTATATTCTACCCGAATTGATTATGGACTTTTATTCTAGTTTGGTTCACTAGAGCCACCAAGTGAACCAAAAAGGTCAAACCTAGGGTGCAAGAATAAAATTTAAATATAACTATTACATTTAAACCCGGGTTCCAATACAAACGGGTCTTCAAGCGCTCCTTGCTCCTTTGTCTCCAATTCTTCAAAAAATTAATTCTAACTATTCCTATTACATAAACTATTTACTATAAATAGAAACCTTGATCAACAGTCAAGGGGAAGTACATAGGAGGGAGATAGAATTTACATTAAGAAAAATTAGAGAAGACGAGGTACGCAGACCCCATTTATAAAAAAAAAACCCATACATTCAAGCATCCACTAAAATAAATCCAATCACACATTGGTCAATAGTCCATAATCAATCCCTATTTATTATCATACATATCTCTATATGTATCATTAAATAACATTCATCTCATAAATAATAAATCCATTCCATATATGCATTGATATCAATTAATGGGCAAAAATTTTTGCTAATATTTAGTTTTTGAAACACAATAAACTCTTTTATTTTAATCAAAAACCAAATCCAAATTAAACTCCTTTAATTTTAGCAATCTAAAATCCTATTCCATATAAAATAAACTCTTTTATTTTAAACTTTTATCAATTAAATAAACTATTTATTTCAATTGAAGGAAAAAAAAAATTTTGGACTCTGCTAGGCGGCGCAGCTGCGCCCAGAATGAACTGGACAACGGCGCAGCTGCGCTGCTCCCCAAAAAAAGACGATTCTAGGTTTCGGCGCAGCTGCGCTCCAGAATGAACTGGAGGCGGCGCAGCTGCGCCGTGTCGCTGACTCAGAAATTTTTTTTATTCTGCCCAAAAATTTCGATCCAATCGCATATCAAGCATACATGGAATCATCAAGATCGATAATTAGCACAAGATTAGGCTCTGATATCACTGTTAGGTTTGTATATAGCGCGAATATGCAATCAAATTACATAAATAGTGCGGAAGCGCGATAAAACGAATTTTAAAATTTTATACAAACCATCACCATGATCGATCAATGTGCTCAATTAACGATATAGACGAAAGAGAAAGAGAATAAGAATTATACCCTCGTAGAACAAAGCTTCCTCGGGTACAAGTTCAACTTCTAGTCCTTCGTGTTCTCCTCGAATGCTACGGTGTGATTCCTTCCTTTGATCAATGTTAGCCACCCAAGTGTTTGGCCTCTAGAGGTGATCCACCAAGGAAGAACAAGTATTCAAGAAGTTGGGTATTTAGCAAAACCCTAGTTTCTATCTCTATAGAAATTGTAATTAATCTCCACAATCTAATGCAAGAGTGTGTAACCCCAATCTATGATAAGACCCCTCTTATTTATATATGTAGGAATAACCCTTCCCTAAACTATTTAGGATTAGGGTTTGTATTATAATTAAACTCCTTTAATTAATAATGCTCCTAATCCAATTAGGAATTCATGGAAGAGTACTTCTCTTAATTAATTCCCAATCCCTATTAGGAATTAAATAATAGTAAAAGTAATAATAATAATAAGACTCCTCTTATTAATTTATATTTAATATTTCCAATATATTAAATAATAAATATTAAGCTATTTAATTTATTCTATCTCTATACACTAAATTAAATACACTTAACTTATTATTACAATTATGTCATTTACTTCTTAAATAAATATTTTCCTTTTGCGGTGTGACCCTTTAAGTTCTCCATATTAAACCGGTTGTGAATAAATCAATTAGAACAATTCTAATCTTATTTAAATAAATAAATTAAACTATTTAATTCATTTAAATAAATAATATTTATTCTACAATAAGGGTAAGCCCCCTTAGCGATCAACGACTTTCCAGATAATATAGATTTCAACATTAATCACAAAAGAACCTTTGAGTAAATAGTTACCGTACAATTCAATCCTTCTACCATACAATGTCCCAATTAAATATAAGACATGGAATTTCTGTCAAGTCTTATTTTATTTAATTATATGTATTTCGATTCTTAAATGCACAACTCTAAATAATGCAAATTAGAAACTCTTTTCTAATTTCATTCTGCCTTGGCCAAGGACTACTGAGTTGTCATCTATCGAATCACATAGGACATTCACATCTTTTACTATACGAGGTAGATTCTTTGTTGATCCTTCACCTATCTCCATGTACAACTAATTATACCCAATTATACCCTTTGATATACCCACAAGGTCTTAAGGGACATGTCAAAGTATAACTCATTATACACAAGATACTATGATGATCTCAAGTCGAAGGATCACTTGTACAACTATCACTATAGGAATTCCTATTGACA
This sequence comes from Aralia elata, assembly GCA_034770075.1. Lineage (NCBI taxonomy): Eukaryota > Viridiplantae > Streptophyta > Magnoliopsida > Apiales > Araliaceae > Aralia > Aralia elata. The sequence continues at coordinate 28,255,343 of CM068387.1, forward strand.
GGCGAGTAAAACTCCATTAGGTATTCTTTAGTGAGCCACGTTCAGTGAACTTATTCTCCAATAAGCACCTACATACTTTCTTTAGTGTCTCCACACAAATGATTATAAGATCAATCATCCTCTTCCCAAGAGCAAGCAACGTATGTACTAATCTATCCGGATTCACTAATCCCCAATTTAGTAATCCAACGATTATGAACAATTTTAGTTTGTGAGCTATCTTGAATTTAGATCTCGTTAACATGATCACCATCATGATTCTAAAAGCATTGCTCAAAACTATGGGTTTATCACATTTAATATATAACAGCACTATGTAGATAATATAAAATGCCTTTTAAGAAAATCAATTCCTTTATTAATAAATGAATAAGATTACAAAGTATATGCTACATCATATCAAATATGATTGGCTTGTGTGCATACTACTTTCACTTCCAGCAACACAGAAAGGTTACGACGCGATATGGGTAATAGTGGATGGAGACACCCAAATTTTGCGTTTCCTATACTAACCTTGGCAGGAGGGGCAAAATCGTCAATTAACCCAACCTACGTGACGGAAGGTGGACATAAGTGCGAACACTCAAAACCACCACGACGACTTGTGATCAAAGTTTGACACGACGACGGGCGAAGCAAACACCCATGAATGATGTGGCACTTTTCCCAGCGGTTCCCGGACTGCAAAATGCAAGCCTTTCAGCAGAAACCGATGATCCGACACGAGAATCGAGGTGCGGTTCGGAAAATGAGAAAATCAGCCCACCCAGCCGCGGATTGATCTGCGGCCAAACGATTAAAATAATGGTAGTGCGCGAGACGACTGAAGTGCGCGACGGGCGCGGGGAAACCGAGGCCAGCCGCAGATGCCTAGGGCAGCCCCTTATCAGGCCATTTTGCATACAGAAACAGGAAGAAGAGGGAGAAAAAAAGAAGGAGCGGCGGCAGCAGCTCGGAAGGACAGCAAAATAAGCAACAATTAAGAGAGAAAAGAGAGAAAATAGTGAGGAATTGTATCCATTTTGTGAGACTATATATCATATATTTCTACTCTATTCAATACACAAATTCATATATATTGTGGGGATTATTTGCAAAGTGAAAAATCCTTTGTTTTAGCATTTTGTTTTACCATTTTTGTTGAAGCGTTTTGTCATCCGAATTATATTAAATGTAGTTGTTCTTGTATATTGTTGTGAATCCGTGGATTGAGGGCTATTAGTGAGGGTTCTAAATGGAACGAAATTCTCTTAATGGCCCGATGATATCCATTTGGTGAATTTTTAGCTCGTTGTAATGATGTATCGTGCATAGATTGTTTAGATTGCTATTTTAGGATCTTGTGGGTGTGTAGCGATTTTGGATGTGAGCCTAGGAGCGCGACCCCGTGGTCCAAATCCGATGATGGACATCTTGTGATATATGTAATAAATTCGATGTACCTTTCATTGTAAATATGTAATTGTCGGGCCTTAAAACGACGCCAAGGCGAAAATCGGGTTTAAGGCCCCGTAATAGTGAAATATGTGATTGTGGGCGTTTGGGTTATTTTGATGGCTTACATGCCCATGAATAACCCCAACGCATTTTTATTGCTTGATTTGATTTATGAGACGAAATTGATTTCAAAGCTAAACGCTAATATTTTCATAAAAATCAATCAAATTAGGTTGTTAGCATCACGAGGCTTAAAATGAGAAGTGCTAACGAATGTCGATTCCTATTTAACGAGAAAGCTAAAGAAAATCGTTTTCAGACATCACAAAAATTGTTTCATAAAATAAGTGACATTTTATTAAACCGTTGTGCATAGGGTTAAAGAGATCCTAGAAATTGCCCATCATTTGAGTTACGAGGGCAACGTATAGATCTCGATTCCTATTTTGACGAAGGTTTAAAACTCTTGTTTTGCCAAAACGACACCTAAAGAAAAATCCCATGGCTTTTGACAATTAAAATCAAACCTCTCTCATAAAGAATCAAGCTTTCTCGTGTATGCCGAAAAGACATCCCGAAGCGTTCTCAAATTAAAGCACGACTCTCCCTAAAAATCCAAATGATTCTTTCATACAAACTCACCACAACATTCACATAGGCACACACACACACACACGCGCGCACATACACACACATTCGAGAATTAAAGGATAGGAAAGCCTCAAGATTGTGGTAACCGTGTTTCACGGAAGTCGGGGGGTGCCTAATACCTTCCCCTCGCTTAAGCAAGCCCCCGAACTCTATGAATCTCGATTCGCAGACCAATTAATTCGGAGTCACATATGAGCCAGCGATTTATAAAAAATGAAAACTCGGATGAGTTGGTACATCCATTTCAAATATACCAACTGGCGACTCTGGTTAATTGGCTCATCATAAAAAAAACGATATTTCAAAACCTCGTCGACATTCAAGCCGACCTTTTCCAAAAAATCATCTAATCAAAAGGCTAAAATTGGAAAAGGACAAATATCGCATAAGCAGATAAAACCGGCGTCGACAGCTGGCGACTCTGCTGGGGACATTAGAAGGCTTAAGCCGCTTTTGAATCTTTATGTTATCCTATCCTCTAAAATTTATAATTGTGTATGTACGTGCGATATTTTGACTTGTTTTACTTATTGTTGTGTGTGAATGTGTGCCTTTTGTCCAATGAATGAATGATCGAATGGAATTGCTTTACTTTAAAGTAATCATTTGCATACGGTGAGGACGATGAATGTGAATGTATGTTGAGAGTGTACCTCCTCCTGAGGCAAACCTGTCGGTTGCTTATTACTGGACTCGAAGGGGCTGCTCCCCGGAGATGGCTCAGGAAACGCACCACCCAAATCCGCTCCAATCGAAAGGTTTCAGACGAGTAGATTGCGAAGATTTGGGGACCTTCATGCCGAAAAGCCCGCGAGAGTAACCCTAGGGTAGGTCAGCCTCTGATAAACCTAACGAAAGGGAAGTTTCTTCATGCCCTTTTATCATTCAGTCGAATAAATAAATGTCATGTAAATGGCATACAACTGTCATACCGGCATCATCGCAATAAATATGTCCTATATCATGTGATTACATCACCTGCACATATAAAGAGAGTACTGACTTGATTTTGCAGGAAGGCCATCCATACCACGTACCAAGGTTTTCTAAAACTTCTGAATACTATCCTGTCATCAAACACTGACCTTGTTTTGCAGGATAAGATTAGAGAACCGTGAAAGCGTGGCCAAACGATCACGAAGAACCCGAAGTAGGGGCAAAAAAAAAAAAAAAAAAAAAAAAGGGGGCAACTTAACACTGGATCAAAAATCCCCCAAACCTTTCAACAGGTCAAAGGACCGGATCTTTTGTCAGCCCAGCAAGATACCGATGCAACCAGTACGAGGGAGATCACAAGAAAAGCAACTTAACACTGGGGCATTTGTCACTACCCAGGAAATGATGACGTGCAAATTGGCACCCATGCAACAATCCCATCAACATGCACCATCATCATCAAATGCTACCTCATGTCAATTCAATCTTCAACGGTACGATCATCTGGCATTTGTCAAGCATAGTTTTCCCGGGATACGATGATCCACGTGAAAGGGGATTTTATTTGGCTTGATATGAATCGGATTAATTCTGACAAGCAACCGTGGAGCACAATCGTGAGTATGATTAGACAAAGAAGGCTATTTAACCTTTTGATCGGGTACAAAGCCTTAATTCAAAGCAACGTTTGTGACAGAATCGACCTCATGTGACAGCCTTCACTTTGCATTTGCACAAACTTTCAGTTGTGGGGTATAAAACTATGACGACGTTGATGGCAATTAATACGTAGTCAGACAGTCAATAATTATCAAGCTAATATCAAGAAGTCAGACGATAAATGATTATCAGGCTAATGTCTCGAATCGTGGCCTGGGTTATTCGAGTAATTAAGCCCGAGGGGTGTCTCTACACCTGGTGCCCTAAAGCCATCTGGTTTGGGAGTCGCTGGCCCAACACTCGTTACATGGGTAACTCAGAGCCTAAGAAAACGAGCATTACAGTAGAGGAGGCCCGAGTAGATTCGAATCGTGGCATGGGCTACTCGAGTAATTAAGCCTAAGGCGTGTCTCTACATCTGGTGCCCTAAAGCCGTCTGGTTTGGGAGTCACCGGCCTAACACTCGCTACATGGGTAACTCAAGCCTAAGAAAACGAATCTTGCGCAAGGTCAAGCAAAGAATGGATGGGGCAGGCCACCAGCTTATCTCGAACCGTGGCCTTTGTTACTCGAGTAAATAAACCCGAAGGGGTGTCTGTACACCTAATACCCCAAAACCGTCTGGTTTGGGAGTCATTGGTCCAAAACTCGTTAAATGGGTAACTTTGAATAGCCTAAGAAAACGAGACAAGTGAAGTGGGCTAATAAGGAGAAAAGATAATACGAAAAACTCTCAGCCTTAAACAAGAAGTCATGGAAGAGAAACCCCTACTGAATGCTGCAACGCACAGTACATTTGTCATATGACGTCAATCCTGCTAAGAACGTTCTTGAGAATGGAGACAGGATACCTTTGACGAGGGAAGGTAGTTCTTTTGAATTCGACCTTACTCACGTACAATGACCATGAATGCTTGAAGCTGTTCTTACGATTGCATAACTCGTCAAGTAGAAAATCATCAACTCACGAGGGATTGAAAATAACTTCCAATCTGAGCTGTGGATAACTCAGCAAGGTCAACATCGCGAGTTTCGGATAGAAATTCTTGGTAGCGACGCGCGCCAAGGCAGTGGCAGTTAAGAATCATGAAATGAAAGGGAGCTGAGGCTGTACAGAACTTCTCGTCATATGAGCATATAAAAGGATGATATAATGCGGGACAACAGCATATCGGCCAGTAGAAATGATCAAAAGGCCGAGGAGCCCAACATAGCTGTCGATCATCACAAAGAGCGAAACAGACTGCCTCAACTCGATGAAATGAAGACGACCAAGAACAGGCAGAATACCCCACCAATGTTGAAGTCTAGAAACAACACTTCACGACGAGGCGTGATCCAATCAAATATTGGAAAGCAACGACGACTGTTGAATCGTATCATTTGACTGAACAGGGGTCATTTCTATCCAAACATATGTTGTGCACATGCATCTGTCCGTAACATATCTGCCAGATCGTGCATAACATCTTTTGCATGCATACATGAACGATCAAAACGAAAATCTTCAGGGGAAAGTACAAGCACGTCGCTTTCAACCACACAAATGATCAGATCGTGATGGCTTTTACGGCATGGTACGTGGACGATGTTGGTGGGAGATCCAGGACAGAAGCCGATCACACATCCCACTTCAAGAAATCACTTAAATCAAAATCAACAATCCCTGGGAAGGGCTGGTAGGGCTGGTATCCAAAAAATCAACGATCCCTGGGAAGGGCTTGTATCCAAAAATCAACGATCCCTGGGAAGGGCTGGTATCCAAAAAATCAACGATCCCTGGGAAGGGCTGGTATCCAAAAATCAACGATCCCTGGGAAGGGCTGGTATCCAAAAAATCAACGATCCCTGGGAAGGGCTGGTATCCAAAAAATCAACAATCCTTAAAGGGCTGGTATCCAAAAATCAACGATCCCTGGGAAGGGCTGGTATCCAAAAATCAACGATCCCTGGGAAGGGCTGGTATCCAAAAAATCAACGATCCCTGGGAAGGGCTGGTATCCAAAAAATCAACAATCCCTGGGAAGGGCTGGTATCCAAAAAATCAACGATTCCTGGGAAGGGCTGGTATCCAAAAATCAACGATCCTTGGGAAGGGCTGGTATCCAAAAATCAACGACCCCTGGGAAGGGCTGGTATCCAAACAATCAACTAACACCCTGGGAAGGGCTGGTATCCAACCAATCAACTAACACCTTGGGAAGGGCTGAGATCCAAACAACTAACACCCTGGGAAGGGCTGAGATCCAAACAACTAACACCCTGGGAAGGGCTGAGATCCAAACAACTAACATCCCTGTGAAGGGCTGGTATCCAAATAATCAACGATCCCTGGGAAGGGCTGGTATCCAAACAATCAACGACCCCTGGGAAGGGCTGGTATCCACACAATCAACGATCCCTGGGAAGGGCTAGTATCCAATCAATCGAGCAACCTTGGGAAGGGCTGATATCCACAAAAAGAAAAAAGACAAAAAACAACAAACCCTGGGAAGGGCTGAGATCCACGCGAACCACAACAAGATGGTGAGCAACCCTGGGAAGGGCTGATATCCACAAAAAAAAGACAAAAAACAACAAACCCTGGGAAGGGCTGAGATCCACGCGAACCACAACAAGATGGTGAGCAACCCTAGAAAAGGCTGATATCCACAAAAGAAAAAAGACAAAAAACAACAAACCCTTGGAAGGGCTGAGATCCACGCGAACCACAACAAGATGGTGAGCAACCCTGGGAAGGGCTGATATCCACAAAAAAAGACAAAAAACAACAAACCCTGGGAAGGGCTGAGATCCACGCGAACCACAACAAGATGGTGAGCAACCCGGGGAAGGGCTGATATCCACAAAAAGAAAAAAGACAAAAAATAACAAACCCTGGGAAGGGCTGAGATCCACGTGAACCACAACAAGATGGTGAGCAACCCTGGGAAGGGCTGATATCCACAAAAAAAGATAAAAAACAATAAACCCTGGGAAGGGCTGAGATCCACGCAAACCACAACAAGATGGTGAGCAACCCTGGGAAGGGCCGATATCCACAAAAAGAAAAAAGACAAAAAACAACAAACCCTGGGAAGGGCTGAGATCTAGACGATCAACCGGCGACGATAACCGGCGATTACGAGACGGGTGGTCGGCGACGAAAACCGGCCCCGACAAGACAATCGACCGGCGACGATACCCGGCGGTTACGAGATGGGTGACCGGCGACGATACCCGGCCCCGACGAGACAATCGACCGGCGACGATAACCGGCGATTACGAGACGGGTGACCGGCGACGAAAACCGGCCCCAACAAGACAATCGACCGGCGAAGATACCCGGCGGTTACGAGATGGGTGACCGGCGACGATACCCGGCCCCGACGAGACAATCGACCGGCGACGATAACCGGCGATTACGGGATGGATGTCCGGCGATGAAAACCGGCTCCGACAAGATAACCAACCGGTGACGATAACCGGAGGTTACGAGATGGGTGACCGACGACGATACCCGGCCCCGACAAGACGATCGACCAGCGACGATAACCGGCGATTACGAGACGGGTGACCGGTGACGAAAACCGGCCCCGACAAGACAATCGACCGGCGACGATAACCGGCGATTACGAGATGGACGTCCGGCGACGAAAACAGGCGACGAAAACCGGCTCCGACAAGATAACCAACCGGCGACGATACCCGGGGGTTACGAGATGGGTGACCGGCGACGATACCCGGCCCCGACCAGACAATCAACCGGCGACGATATCCGGTGATTACGAGACGAGCGACCGGATACGAAACCCGGCGCGGACAAAACAATTGCGTGAGGCATTGACACCCTTACGAATGTTTTGCATGCTTTGCATCTTGTGTTGCATCATACGCTATATGTGTTGCATCATATATGTACTGTCATTCTTATGCACTGTCATTCATGCATCGTGTGTCTACTTCTTTATCATGTTCATTTCATTTAACATTTCATAAACATGATAAAGAGGGGCAGCTGTAGACACCCAAATTTTGCGTTTCCTATACTAACCTTGGCAGGAGGGGCAAAATCGTCAATTAACCCAACCTACGAGACGGAAGGTGGACATAAGTGCGAACACTCAAAACCACCAGGACGACTTGTGATCAAAGTTTGACACGACGACGGGCGAAGCAAACACCCATGAATGATGTGGCACTTTTCCCAGCGGTTCCCGGACTGCAAAATGCAAGCCTTTCAGTAGAAACCGATGATCCGACACGAGAATCGAGGTGCGGTTCGGAAAATGAGAAAATCAGCCCACCCAGCCGTGGATTGATCTGCGGCCAAACGATTAAAATAATGGTAGTGCGCGAGACGGCTGAAGTGCGCGACGGGCGCGGGGAAACCGAGGCCAGCCGCAGATGCCTAGGGCAGCCCCTTATCAGGCCATTTTGCATACAGAAACAGGAAGAAGAGGGAGAAAAAAAGAAGGAGCGGCGGCAGCAGCAGCTCGGAAGGACAGCAAAATCAGCAACAATTAAGAGAGAAAAGAGAGAAAATAGTGAGGAATTGTATCCATTTTGTGAGACTATATATCATATATTTCTACTCTATTCAATACACAAATTCATATATATTGTGGGGATTATTTGCAAAGTGAAAAATCCTTTGTTTTAGCATTTTGTTTTACCATTTTTGTTGAAGCTTTTTGTCATCCGAATTATATGAAATGTAGTTGTTCTTGTATATTGTTGTGAATCCGTGGATTGAGGGCTATTAGTGAGGGTTCTAAATGGAACGAAATTCTCTTAATGGCCCGATGATATCCATTTGGTGAATTTTTAGCTCGTTGTAATGATGTATCATGCATAGATTGTTTAGATTGCTATTTTAGGATCTTGTGGGTGTGTAGCGATTTTGGATGTGAGCCTAGGAGCGCGACCCCGTGGTCCAAATCCAATGATGGACATCTTGTGATATATATAATAAATTCGATGTACCTTTCATTGTAAATATGTAATTGTCGGGCCTTAAAACGACGCCAAGGCGAAAATCGGGTTTAAGGCCCCGTAATAGTGAAATATGTGATTGTGGGCGTTTGGGTTATTTTGATGGCTTACATGCCCATGAATAACCCCAACGCATTTTATTGCTTGATTTGATTTATGAGACGAAATTGATTTCAAAGCTAAACGCTAATATTTTCATAAAAATCAATCAAATTAGGTTGTTAGCATCACGAGGCTTAAAATGAGAAGTGCTAACGAATGTCGATTCCTATTTAACGAGAAAGCTAAAGAAAATCGTTTTCAGACATCACAAAAATTGTTTCATAAAATAAGTGACGTTTTATTAAACCGTTGTGCATAGGGTTAAAGAGATCTTAGAAATTGCCCATCATTTGAGTTACGAGGGCAACGTATAGATCTCGATTCCTATTTTGACGAAGGTTTAAAACTCTTGTTTTGCCAAAACGACACCTAAAGAAAAATCCCATGGCTTTTGACAATTAAAATCAAACCTCTCTCATAAAGAATCAAGCTTTCTCGTGTATGCCGAAAAGACATTCCGAAGCGTTCTCAAATTAAAGCACGACTCTACCTAAAAATCCAAATGATTCTTTCATACAAACTCACCACAACATTCACATAGGCACACACACACACACGCGCACACATACACACACATTCGAGAATTAAAGGATAGGAAAGCCTCAAGATTGCGGTAACCGTGTTTCACGGAAGTCGGGGGGTGCCTAACACCTTCCCCTCGCTTAAGCAAGCCCCCGAACTCTATGAATCTCGATTCGCAGACCAATTAATTCGGAGTCACATATGAGCCAGCGATTTATAAAAAACGGAAACTCGGATGAGTTGGTACATCCATTTCAAATATACCAACTGGCGACTCTGGTTAATTGGCTCATCATAAAAAAAACGATATTTCAAATCCCCGTCGACATTCAAGCCGACCTTTTCCAAAAAATCATCTAATCAAAAGGCTAAAATTGGAAAAGGACAAATATCGCATAAGCGGATAAAACCGGCGTCGACAGTGGATCGTCTTACAAAGTCAGCGCACTTTTTGCCGATCAAGATTAGGTACAATTTGGATCAACTAGCCAAATTGTATATCAAGGAAATAGTTTCAAGACATGGAGTGCCAATATCAATTGTATTTGATAGAGATCTGCGCTTCACGTCAAATTTTTGGAGGAGTCTATAAGAAAAAATGGGGACACAATTAAGGTTAAGTACCGCTTATCATCCACAGACCAATGGGCAAAGCATGAGAACGATTCAAAAATTAGAAGACATGCTCAGAGCCTGTGTGATGGATTTCAAGGGAAGCTGGGAGGATTATCTTCCACTGGTAGAATTTGCATATAATAATAGTTATCACGCGAGTATTGGAATGCCACCCTACGAAGCACTGTATGGAAGGAAATGTAAAACGCCCTTATGTTGGGATGAGGTAGGTGAATGCAGACTGTTAGGGCCAAAATTGGTACAGCAGACCGTGGAAATCATCAAAGTGATAAGAGCTCGTCTTGTAGTAGCTCAAGACCGACAAAAGAAATATGTAAATCTTCATCGCAAGAAGAGAGACTTCGAAGTAGGGAGTTATTTGTTTTTAAAAGTATCTCCCTGGAAAAGGGAAGATAAGATTTGGCAAGAAAGGGAAATTGAGTCTGAGATTTATTGGACCGTTCGAAATACTGAAGAAGATAGGTGAAGTGGCGTACGAGGTAGCTCTACCTCCTGAATTGGAACATATTAACAACGTGTTTCATGTATCAATATTGCGTCCATATAAGCCTAATGACAAGCATGTTATATCATATGAACCGATTCAAGTCGAAAAGGACTTATCTTATGAGGAAATTCCTACAGAAATTTTAGATAAGAAAGAACAGAAGCTAAGGAATAAGGTTATACATTTTGTCAAAGTGCTCTGGAGAAACCACGCAATTAAAGAAGCTATGTGGGAGCTTAAAGAAAAGATGAGGGCGAATTATCCACATCTTTTTGAGTGACCTTATGTTGTAATTCTAGGGACAAAATTCTTATAAGGAGGGGAGAATGTAATAGTCAGAAATTTAAGTCACATTGTAAATAATATATTAATTAAATATTAATGATATTGAAAATTTTGTGACATATAGTTAATGGATATGTGATTAATGATCTATGTGATTAATTGTTATTTAAAGGGGGAGCATTAATAGTTATTTAAATTAGTGGACTAACCTAAGAGTATTAATATCAAGGAAATTGATAAGATAGTAAACTAATTAAATATTCAATTAAATTGAATATAGTAATTAAATTAATTTTGTAAATTAATTAATATGAGTATTAATTAATGAGAATTATGTGATATATGAATAATGATATTTAATAGTCCAATTAGTAAGTAAATACTAGTGGACGAGCCTAATTAATTAATTAACTAAGCCCACTCATTTATTTGATTATGGACTTGTATAATTAATATGTAAACTTACTAACTTAGCCCAATTGGAATGATTAGCAAGAGATTTAATAAACTAGTAGCCCAAATGTTGAAATAATAACATTGAAAAACTAGTGGCCCAAACAATTAAAAATGAGCCCAAATTGATTTAAAGGAAAGTCCAATTGAAGGTCCACTTAGAGGATACTTCTAATAACTTAATTAGTCTATTAAAGCATTAAATGAAGAGGGGGCTGCCGACCATAGGGGCCCACTTGGGTGAGTTGTAGATTTTTTTTAGCTTGCTTGTATGGATTAAAAAGAAGTACAAATAATCATGACCTATCACCAACTTGTCAAATAATTTGTGTAAGTGAGTATACTTGTGAATGAGGATAAAATAGATAGATATAATTTATATATCTATAGATTTTGTAAGTAATTAGTCTTTTGTAAAGAAAAAGTTAGTCACTTGTTCATCTTCATTTTGTAAGCTTAAAGAGAGAGAAAGTAGAGATTAAAAAACACTTTGTGAGACATTCCTTGAGAGCAAAAGAAGAGAGTACTAGCCAACACTAGAGATAAAGGAGGAGAGCTTGTGGATATCTAATAAATATATCTCCTACTTTGGAAAGTAAAGGAAGATAGCCTCTAAGAGCAAAAGGTATAAAAACTCATCCAAAAACCCTAAAAATCCTAAGTTTGGGTTATTTATGTAATCTTGTGTTAGATATATGAGGTTCATGTTCTAAATGCTTAGAATCATCCTAAATATGTTTATGTAGGATAAAATATGGTTTTGGTATATAATGGTATGGCTTTATGTAGAAAAGTTAAGCTAAATGCTTGAAAATATTTTTTCCGACGAACAAACCGTAGCTTATTCGAATAAATTATACATTTTGAAATCTATGCATGATATTAGTGATTTTCTTTTTTTGAGTTTAAAGGGGTAAGTTAAGAGTAAAACCTAGTTGGAATCGTTTAAAAAGAAGTTAAAATGAGTGAGATATGCAATTTTTACCAAAACATGCTAACTGTTGGAGCAATGTAAGAATAGTCCAATTCCGGGTAAATTTTAGTGACCAAAACGTGTCCAAATTTAAATTTTAATGATGGAAAATTGTATTTTGAAAAGATACGAATCCAACTATACCGACTAGACCCCAATCCGAGTTATAGATTTCATTTTATTCACGTTTCTGTGAAGGACCCCAAATCTGGGATTTAAATGAGCAAACTGCATGTTTTGCCTAAGGTGAACCGGTCCCATTCAGGGGAGCTACCATTGACCGGTTCAGGCCTTTTCCGGTCGGTTCCGGCGACGATTCTTAGACCAACTTTTTTTTAAAATGATAAAGAATATTATAATATTTAATTTAGAATTTTTTAGGGTAATTAAGTAATTATTAGTTTAATTAATGGTTTAAACACTTTTAAATCATTTAAAATTACTAACTAATAAATTTTTAATGCTACTAATTAATAATTACACTAATTAAATATTATTTAAGTGTAATTAACTATTTAATTATTATTTAATTAACATTGGGTAATAATTAAATAGACTTAGTGTTACTAAGCTAACTATTTATTATTTAGTTAAGATTAAATAATAAATAGGATTAAAAAATTAATTAATTATTATTTAATTAATATGAAATAATAATTAAAGAATGTTAAAGTCAATAAATTAATTAATTATTATTTAAATAAGATTAAGTAATAAATAATGGTAATTACTTACTCATATGTTAGTTAACTCGCATAAAATTTATAAATTAATTATTTATTATTTAATTGATATTAAATAATAAATAAGGAAAAATAATTAATTAATAATTATTTAATTAATATTAAATAATAATTAAAGACATATAAAGCTAATAAATTAATTATTTATTACTTAATTAAGATTAAATAATAAATAAGGGTAAACAATTAATTAATTATTATTTAATTAATAGCAAATAATAATTAAAGACAAATAAGATTAATAATTTGATTACTTATTATTTGATTTGTGACGCCCCCAAAATAGGTCTATACAACCCATTTTGAGTCGCCAATAACATTCAACAAAATACAAATACAAATACGAATTTTCCCATTACAACTAATAAGTGTTGTGCAAAATACGACAACACAATACAAATACATCTTAAATTCTCAATACACTTATTGCCACACTAATAGTAATGTATTGAGATACTTCTATTGTCTCGGACCATCACTCCATTCTCCGGCTAGTCTCCGCTACACTCTCTTTTCCTGAAGAGAACAATGAAACAAAAAGGAAAAAGGGTGAGCACAAATAGCCCAGTAGAAAATATCATGACAAAGATAATGAAGAATAAAATTATCTTTAGCCTTCAACCGAAATAAATCAGAGATTTAAAGATATTATAATTGTTCAATAACAACAACTGCAGCAGAACGAACAATCCATTAGAAGAGTCAAGTAGATTATAATATCTACCATCTTCTATAAGTTAAAGGATCACCACCAATATTTTATCCCTGTAACACCAATCAACAGTTCCTGTTTATGAACATCCAAATCAACAGTTTATATTCAACAGCCTCTCTTTGCACCATGTGCCAAAGATATTTATTTGTAACATCACCGGTCATGATCATGCCAAACGCTAATTCATCTTTGCACTACGGGCCAAAGAGAACTTTAATCATACACCTTTGTTTGTAACACCAAAAGTCATGATTATACCAATACATATTTTGGTCAAAATAATGTCACGCCAGTTCATCTTTGCACTACGGGCCAAAAAGAACTATCACCACAATTTAAGTATGAGGATGATAACAATGATATAGAATGAATACAGTGAGATCAAAAATAAGAATGAATGTTTAATTTATCCAGTGTCAAAGGTTGACCAAATTGCCAACATGATGACCAAATTGTGGAGTCAAATTCAAGAATGATATTCAAGAATAAAATTCACGATTCAACTATATCGTATCAAACGAAATAGTAATATTCAAGTGAAAAGATATTAGATGAAGCACAAACTATTAAAGATATTCTACAAATTTTCAGGGATTTTCACCATTTAAAATAAGGTTTTGGAAACAAATAGAGATTTCTTATCATAAATGGAGAAATGTGAAAGAAAAAGATATCCCTTGAAGAGTACAAAAGAAATGATACGTTATACGAGTATAAAAGAATATATGAAACTGCAAATGGATTTTCACCCGTCATGCGGTAATCCGCATAGACAGATTATTTCCACAAAAGATTAATAAGTAATTAATACGAAGGGTTATTCATCAGGCATGCGTCAATCCGCACGGACAGGTTATACCCACAGATTAGTAAGGAATAAATACAAAGGGATATTCGCCAGGTATGACACTCCGTACATACAGGGTATTCCCACAAAGTAATAAGGAATGAATACAAAAGGATATTGATGAGTATGTTTTATACACACAAATTGAATACTTTTAGCCTTGATAATTTGTAAGTCTTTAGCTATTTCATTTGGTTTTATGTATTTTCTGAAAGTAGTACGCACACAAGCCAATCATATTTGATATGATGTAGCATATACTTTGTAATCTTTTTCATTTATTAATTAAAGAATTGATTTTCTTAAAAGGCATTTTATATTATCTACATAGTGCTGTTATATTAAATGTGATAAACCCATAGTTTTGAGCAATGCTTTTAGAATCATGATAGTGATCATGCTAATGAGATCTAAATTCTAGATAGCTCACAAACTAAAATTGTTCCTTATCGTTGGATTACTAAATTGGGGATTAGTGAATCCGGATAGATTAGTACATGCGTTGCTTGCTCTTAGGAAGAGGATGATTGATCTCGTAATCATTTGTGTGGAGACACTAAAGCAAGTATGTAGGTGCTTATTAGAGAATAAGTTCACTAAACGTGGCTCGCTAAGGAATACCTAATGGAGTTTTACTCGCCTGTCAATAGGAATTCCTTTAGTGATAGTAGTACAAGTGATCCTTGGACTTGAGATCATCATAGTATCTTGTGTATGATGAGTTATACTTTGACATGTCCCTTAAGACCTTTGGGGTATATCAAAGGGTATGATTGGGTATAATAAGTTGTACATGGAGATAGGTGAATGATCAACAAAGAATCTACCACGTCTAGTAAAAGATGAGAATGTCCTATGTGATTCGATAAATGACAACTCAGTAGTCCTTGGCCAAGGCAGAATGAAATTAGAAAGGAGTTTCTAATTTGCATTATTTAGAGTTGTGCATTTGGGAATCGAAATACATATAATTAAATAAAATAAGACTTGACAGTAAATCCATGTCTTATATTTAATTGGGACATTGTATGGTAAAAGGATTGAATTGTACGGTAACTATTTACTCAAAGGTTCTTTTGTGATTGATGTTGAAATCTATATTATCTGGAAAGTCGTTGATTAAATTGTTTAATTTATTTATTTAAATAAGATTAGAATTGTTCTAATTGATTTATTCACAACCGATTTAATATGGAGAACATAAAGGGTCACACCGCAAAAAAAAAATATTTATTTAAGAAGTAAATGGCATAATTGTAATAATAAGTTAAGTATATTTAATTTAATCTATGGAGATAGAATAAATTAAATAGCTTAATATTTATTATTTAATATTTTAGAAATATTAAATATAAATTAATAAGAGGAGTCTTATTATTATTATTATTACTATTACTATTATTTAATTCCTAATAGGGATTGAGAATTAATTAATAGAAGTACTCTCCCATGAATTCCTAATTGGATTAGGAGCATAATTAATTAAACGAGTTTAATTATAATAGAAACCCTAATCCTAAATAGTTTAGGGAAGGGTTATTCCTACATCTATAAATAAGAGGAGTCTTATCATAGATTAGGGTTACACACTCTTGCATTAGATTGTAGAGAGTACTTACAATTTCTATAGAGATAGAAACTAGGGTTTTGTCAAATACCCAACTTCTTGAATACTTGTTCTTCCTTGGTGGATCACCTCTAGAGGTCAAACACTTGGGTGGCTAACGTTGATCAAAGGAAGGAATCACACCGTAGCATTCGAGGAGAACGCGAAGGACTAAGAGTTGAACTTGTACCCGAGGAAGCTTTGTTCTACGAGGGTATAAATCTTATTCTCTTTCTCTTTAGTTTATATCGTTAATTGAGCACATTGATCGATCATGGTGATGGTTTGTATAAAATTTTAAAATCCGTTTTATCGCGCTTCCGCTCTATTTATGTAATTTGATTGCATGCTCGTGTTATATACAAACCTAACAGTGGTATCAGAGACTAATCATGTACTAATTATCAATCTTGATGATTCCATGTATGAATTGATATGCGAAACGTTCGAATTTTTGGGCAAGAAATTTTTTTTTTTATTCTGCGTCGCGGCGTGGCCGCGCCGCTTCCAGTTCATTTTGGAGCGCGGCCGCGCCCGAACCCAGAAATATGTTTCCTGGGGTGCAGCGCGGCCGCGCCACTCCTAGTTCAATTTGGAGCGCGGCCGCGCCGGTATGCAGAATTTGAAAATTTTTTGTTTTTCTCAATTAACATAAATGGTTTATTTAATTGATAAAAGTTTAAAATAAAGATATTTATTTTATCTGAAATATGATTTCAGATTGCTAAAATTAAAGGAGTTTAATTTGAATTTGGTTTTTGATTAAAATGAAAGAGTTTATTTTGTTTCAAAACTAAATATTAGCAAAACTTTTGCCCATTAATTGATATCAATGCATATATGGAATGGTTTTATTATTAATGAGATGAATGTTATTTATTGACATATATAGAGATATGTATGATAATAAATAGGGATTGATTATGGACTATTGACCAATGTGTGATTGGATTTATTTTAGTGGATGGTTGAATGTATGGGTTTTTATAAATGGGGTCTGCGTAACTCGCCTTCTCTAATTTTTCTTAATGTAAATTCTATCTCCCTCCTATGTACTTCCCCTTGACTGATGATCAAGGTTTCTATTTATTGTAAATAGTTTTGTAATAGGACTAGTTAGAATTAATTTTGAAGAATTGGAGATAAAGGAGCAAGGAGCGCATGAAGACCCGTTTGTAATGGAGTCCGGGTTTAAATGTAATAGTTATATTTAAATTTTATTTTTGCACCCTAGGTTTGACCTTTTGGTTCACTTGGTGGCTCTAGTGAACCAAACTAGAATAAAAGTCCATAATCAATCCGGGTAGAATATAGTATTCTATATGTGCATGCTTACTATATATATATTATATATTATACAACATGCTTCGCATGTTAAATAATATGACGCATATTTTATATATATATGTGCATGCGCGCTAAACAAGATGAGACTAATAATAACAAATCCCTCAAAGTAATATATTAAGTCCTAAGCGTTCAAAAATATTTGGAATATCGAACGTCGCCTTCTAGCATGGTAAAGCAATAGAGTATTAAATGTTTAATATGAGTTTGTTGTGTCACCACAAGGCTAAGTATTAAATATTTAAGATGTTGCTTTATCACATTTGATGCTTATAAATAGACTGAACGATGTTGTTTTGTTGTGTCACCACAGACAGTGTTTTTCTTTCGAATATATGGAAGTGCTAGGATGGATTTAACTTGGATAATTTTGATTCGGATGTGTCACCACTTGATCAAAATAATCTAAGAGGCAAAATACAAGGAGTTACATAGAAATGTAATTGATAATAGTTGTCTACCTATTTATTTATATATCGTTTGTTGTGTCACCACAAGGCTATATACATTTGAAATGGGATCCTTAATCTCACTAGCAAATCTTTAATTAGAATTGCCGAACTATATAATGAAGGTAATATAGTTTGATGAAAAAGTGAGAGATACCAATTTAAAATAAAGACCTAATTTATTTTGGTAATTAATTAAATGAATGTATGCTAAAATGTTGTCTATTTCACATGCAGAATTTAAAAATGTCAAACTCACTATCACTGCGTAGCATACTTGATGATAATAAACTGACCGGATCGAATTACACGGATTGGTTAAGGAATCTGAGAATTGTTCTCACTGCTGAAAAGATTTCTTATGTCCTAAATTCGCGAGTCCCTGCAAGTGTTGCAGAAACAGCCTCTGTGGAAGAGATTGCTGCTTTCAGAAAGTGGCAAGATGATGCAATCTTGGCTCAATGCATCATGCTTGCATCCATGAGTAACGAGCTTCAGCGTCAGCATGAAACTATGGATGCTCCTACTATATTGCTTCATCTCAAAGAGTTGTATGGTGAGCAAAGTAAGACTGCTAGATATCAGATATCTAAGGAGCTCTTCCGATCTCGTATGACCGAGGGCACTGCCGTTGAGACTCGTGTTCTTAAGATGATCAATTTGATTGAACAACTTGGACAGCTTGGGTTCGTGATGGATGGGGAGTTAAGTCAAGATTTGATCTTGCAGTCACTCCCGGACACCTTCTCACAATTTCTTGTGAATTTTCACATGAATAAGTTGGATGTCAGCTTGCCTGAGTTACTTAACATGCTGAAAACTGCTGAAGGTCACTTCTCGTCCAACAAGAACCTAGTTTTAATGGTGGATGATTCTTCCAAGAAAAGAAAGAGGCCCAAGGTATCTTCTCAAAAGAAGAAAAACAAGAAGGCTAAGGGCAAGGCGAAGAGAAAGGATAAAAAGAAACCTGATCCAGATAGCAAAGGAATTTGCTACCATTGCAATAAGCTGAGACATTGGAAGAGGAACTGCAAGGAGTATCTTGCGGACCAAAAGAAGCTTAGAGAAGCTTCGACTTCCGATCTAGGTTTGTTCATGATTGAAATTATTTTTTTGAAAGTCAAAATTCTACTTGGGTATTGGATACCGGCTGTAGTTCTCACATATGTAATAATGTGCAGGGACTAAGCAGAAGTAGAAAGCTGGACAAGGATGAAGTCGTCCTACGAGTGGGAAATGGAGCAAAGGTTGCTGCATTAGCTGTAGGGACTTATCGTTTAGCACTGCCTTCGGGCAAGTTCATTAGTTTAAATAATTGTTATTATCTTCCGGCACTCATTAGAAACATTATTTCAATTTCTGTATTGGATATGGATGGCTTTGATATTATAATAAAGAACAACAGTTGTTCTATTTATAATAAAAATATTTTATATGGTGTTGGGAACTTACTGAATGGACTGTACATACTTGACTTGCATGAAAATATACTTCAAATTGAACAAACTAAGCAAAGAAAAAGAGATGATGTTAATTATACCTTTATGTGGCACTGTAGACTCGGTCATATCAATGAAACAAGATTATCCAAGTTGCATAAAGATGGGCTTTTAGAGCTATCTGATTACGAATCATATACAACTTGTGAATCTTGTCTCATGGGTAAAATGACTAAATCTCCTTTTACTGGAAAAGGAGAAAGAGTTACAGAGTTGTTAGCGTTGGTACACACAGACGTATGTGGACCTATGACAACGAATGCACGAGGATCGAAATACATATAATTAAATAAAATAAGACTTGACAGTAAATCCATGTCTTGTATTTAATTGGGACATTTTATGGTAGAAGGATTGAATTGTACGATAACTATTTACTCAAAGGTTCTTTTGTGATTGATGTTGAAATCTATATTATCTGGAAAGTCGTTGATCGCTAAGGGGGCTTACCCTTATTGTAGAATAAATATTATTTATTTAAATGAATTAAATATTTTAATTTATTTATTTAAATAAGATTAAAATTGTTCTAATTGATTTATTCACAACCGGTTTAATATGGAGAACCTAAAGTGTCACACCGCAAAAGAAAAATATTTATTTAAGAAGTAAATGGCATAATTGTAATAATAAGTTAAGTATATTTAATTTAATCTATGGAGATAGAATAAATTAAATAGCTTAATATTTATTATTTAATATTTTGGAAATATTAAATATAAATTAATAAAAGGAGTCTTATTATTATTATTATTATTATTATTATTATTATTATTATTATTATTACTATTACTATTATTTAATTCCTAATAGGGATTGAGAATTAATTAATAGAAGTACTCTCCCATGAATTCCTAATTAGATTAGGAGCATAATTAATTAAAGGAGTTTAATAATAATAGAAACCCTAATCCTATATAGTTTAGGGAAGGGTTATTCCTACATCTATAAATAAGAGGAGTCTTATCATAGATTAGGGTTACACACTCTTGCATTAGATTGTAGAGAGTACTTACAATACCCAACTTCTTGAATACTTGTTCTTCCTTAGTAGATCACCTCTAGAGGCCAAACACTTGGGTGGCTAATGTTGATCAAAGGAAGGAATCACACCGTAGCATTCGAGGAGAACACGAAGGACTATGAGTTGAACTTGTACCCGAGGAAGCTTTGTTCTACGAGGGTATAATTCTTATTCTTTTTCTCTTTCGTTTATATCGTTAATTGAGCACATTGATCGATCATGGTGATGATTTGTATAAAATTTTAAAATCCGTTTTATCGCGCTTCCGCTCTATTTATGTAATTTGATTGCATGCTCGCGTTATATACAAACCTAACATTTTCATCTTATTGTTGTATAATGTAGTTTTATATTACTTTTATATGTTTTTGTATGCTTTTATGTATTTTTACTTTGTTTTGTAGGAATGGAAATAAATGCCCTTGGATCGATGCATTTTTGGCTTGAATTTAGCATTTCCGCTGCTTGTTTCTCAATTTGACCCATGATGCCGTCCGAATCTCTCAAACCTCAAAGAACAAAAGTTGTAGATCTCTGTCTCAGCTTTCCAGAACATCTTGAATCATCCAATTTAAAGTTCGTATGAGGGAGTTATGGTCATTTTACCATCGGATTTTGCATTAAATTTACACAGCAGTTGCTTTGGGCTCAATTTGAGCCTTGCTTCGGCCATTATCTCGATGCGCTCCAGGTATAAAAGTTGTAGATCTACTTCTTAACTTTCCATAGCCTACTTAATCGCTTTAATCGGAGTTCGGACGAAGAAGTTATGACTATTTTATCAACAGACGTCAAAACTGATTTTGGCTACAGATGCGAGCTCGCCGGGGCGAGCTCCCCAGGCCATTTTTGGCGCCGGGGCGAGCTCGTCGCGGGATGCAGCATATTTTGCGATTTTTGGACCAAACGCTCGGGGCTATGCTAGGTCTTGATACACTCATCTCTTATAACATCCAGGGGGCGGCTGGAACAAGCATTCTAACACATACTAACTCAATCTAACACCTTCTAACACAAAATCTAGAGAGAGGAAGCTACCAAATACATCCAATTAGAGGGCCAAAGTGCTAAAATCAAGCTACATCAAGCAAGGCCAAAGAGCAAAAATATCAAGGATTGCAAAATCAAGGAGGAGAAGCTAGTGTTCCTCTTCAACCCATCAAACATCATATGAAAATCTACAAAAGTGGTTTTATCTCTAGTTTCCCTTCTATTTTGTAATCCAACATGATGTATAATTTGAATAAGATGTTATTTGTAGTTACCATGAACTAGAACTAATTTTCTAAGATTTCAATGGAACCCAATATATAGTTTAAATTGAATGCTCTCTCTTTGATATTGGTTAATTATTTGTGATTGAATATTATAATTTGTGCTTTATATATTAATTACCTAACTAGTAATTACCTTGGAAACTTATATGGAATTGAGAGAGGAAGTATAGGTTGAGACCTTGTTATGATATCATGTGAAAATTAGATATTCCTATGGGTAATTTATGAAATTAAGTGACGTTTGTTTTATTTATTACCCTCATGAATGGATAATTTGATTATATTTAGGATAGACATATACCTAAATACCACATGTATCCTTTGGAGAATCCATGCTTAATGATTTCTATTGCGAAAGTTGATAATTGATGGAGTAGTTAATGAGGTTTTGTGACATACACCTTACTAATTGTTCTGGGTATGAGAATCTTGTTAGTGTGTAGAATAGAGATATATCTATACAGCGTAATGGGGAATACGTATTTGACCATCGATAGAGGCTTAGACATACTTGTGATTTCTCGGATAACAATTCTTGTGATTTATGTGACGCCCCCAAATCCGGGTCACCCGAACCGCGGACCTGGTTCGTCACTATCTCATACCTGCATCAAACTATTGATAACTTACAGCGGAAATAAAGGAATACTTACATTGATATAACATAAATATCCCTGTCCCAAGTCTCGAAACCAAAACTTCTACAAAACGTAACTTAATACATAAGGGTAATTAAGTCTTAATACATCACAAAAGTTAACGAGTCTTAATACATAATCAAAATGGTGATCTTAATGGTACAAAGCTAATCCGTAGCTTTGCCTTTGCCTTTATCCTTCCCAGAACTTTCACCACGAGCTCCACTAACTGAAATATTTTAAGGAAAGCAAGGGTGAGCAACAAATTTGCTCAGCAAGTATAATAACAATAATCGTGAATCATCAAATGAATACTTTATAGCTTACAAGAATCAAGAGAATAAAAGATAGCTCAAGAATCTGCATAATCGCAACGAATGACCTCATTAACACAATTGTAGGGCCTCTAAGGACCGAATGATTTCAATGTTTCCGAATGGAGGGAATATTCTATACTGAGTGGTCATCTTGACACTGAACTTTTACTAGAATCACCAGAAAATTCATCCGATAATCCAACATACTAATACAATAGGTGATCAGCCTAATGTACCCGGTGTTATGCATAACCCCTTTAACATACTGTTCGCGCGCGTGTCGGTCTCCCGACATACATACTGTTTCCCCTGCTAAGAGGGTTGTTCATCTCATCTTTACATAGGAATCCAAACCAAACAATTTGATTGGATAGCTTTACTTAACAACAATAATGATTAAACATACGTCTAGCCGAAACAAGTGGCGTAAACTATTTCCTTAAACAGTTCATAAATGAAGAACTAAACGTCTCACAGTCCAACAACAGATAATGAATTCAAATGTACAAGCGGTGAATATCAATAATTTATCTTTGATGTGGAGTAATTGACAAAAATTAGTCCACCAAAATAATTGAAGGTAATAACTCGATTTGAGTCATGAAACTTGCAACAATGTACCTGTTTGCACGAAATAAAAGTAGTGCATAAGGTTTAGAAACTTGCCCAACACAAGGGTTAGACAAGGGTTAAAGAAGAACTTGCCTGAAGCGCTGCTACAATATTACAACACACGCTCCTTAATATCCTACACATGTAAATATATATTCACATAACAATTAGTCACATAAAGACTAGGTTCAAAACAGACGTTGCATCATTAAGACACGTTGATTGCCCTACGACTACCCAGTCGGGGGTCTCGTTCCCCGGTGAGCGAGCGGCTGCCCCCTGGAAACCAAGCCTAAATTGCAATTAGATTATTCAATTTCCGCCTTAAAACGATACCAATCTGGTTGACATTTGAGAAATAATTAAGCATTTAGGGTTTAACAGAATATGCTTAGTTAACCTGTCTAATCATTTAATCCAAGGAAAAATATAAGTGTTGGACCCATTGAAAAGGTTTCATTAGGTCAGACCCGACTTGACCCGCCTGACCGACCCAAACTGGCCCAAACACGGAGCTGGCGCTGCGGCGCCGAGCCCAAGCACTGGACCTCACGCTGCGGCGTGAGTCCCGTGTCTTCTCCATGACCGGGCTTCACGCTGCGGCGTGAGCCTTAAAGCTTGGGCCTCACGCTGCGGCGCGAGTCCCGGTTTTTCCCCACTTGCCCCTCGCTGCAGCGTGAGCTGCAGGGCATATGGGTGGCTCTGCGGCGCCATTCTGCAGTAGCCGGATTCTGGGTTTGTTTCCAGAACGCGACTCCGACCTCCGGCCACTCCAACCTCCATAACTCCTTCAATACACAAGAAAATTGGTCCATTCCGGACTCTATGGACTCCTGACTCATGGGGCTACAACATATCAAAAATGCATATCTACCCATTAACATTAACATGGTTAAATCTAAAGCCAAAGTGTAAAGTTCATACTCTGTTCTTCGAGTTCTTGACAAGTTTTACGAAAATCATTCCTACGAACTCGTTTTAACTCCTTTTTACTTCATTCCAATTGGGTTAGCTTCGTAACCCATGGAACTACAACACCATAACAACAAATAAAATTAACAAACACGAAATCTAGCATTTATAGTCCTCTAAAAAGTCTAAATGTCCAAAAGTCCATTGTTCTTCATGTTCTTCATCCTCCTTAAGCATAGGTACGGATTTCTTCTATTTTTGTTCCACTTTGATGTTATTAATGGCTTCTATAGTCTCCTAACAACATATATAAACATCTAGAACAAGCAAAAACATCCAGAATCGCTAGAAAATCAATCAACAAGCTCAAGAGCTCAAAAACTAAGAAAACTTGAAAATCTTTACAAGAAATCGAATGGAATGGATTTTGTTGGTGTTTACCTCTGTAAATCCTTCCTAGATGATTTAGAAGCTTGCTTGGCTCGAGTTCTTCTTGCTTGGACTCTCTTCTTCTTCCACCCGTGCCTTCTTCTTCCTCCTTCCTTTTTCCAGCGAGTCTTCTTCTTTTCCGGCGACTTTTCCGGCGGCCTCCTCCTTCTTTCTTCTTCCTCTTTGCAGCTCTCTCTCACTCTCTATTTCTCTCTCTCTCTCTCTCTCTATCAGCTGATGGTTTAGGGAAGGAATGAGAGTTTGAATGATTTGGGAGAGTAGATGAGTGAATTTAGGAGAAGTGGAAGAAAAAATGAAAATGGGGTTGGTTGCTCAAGGAGCTTGCCGGCAACCACCCCCTTGCTCAATTTTGATTGGTCCAAATTTGGGGGTTGGTTCCCTCTTGGAGTAACAAGCCAAAATAAATACCCAAATACACAAAAATATATCCGAAAACTCCCACTTTTGTACCAAAACTGGTAAATAACTCTACCCAAAATTAAACTGGGTACTCCCATAAATTATTGGGACATATAAAAATAATTATTACGGGGTTTGCCCATTTATTCGGAACAACCTTATCATATGTTTCGGATAGCGAATAAAACACGAACGGGCTCAAAACGAAAATCCGACACTTGGAAAATTATTCTTACACATATACATATTTATGAAATTTATTAAAGTCGAAAAAGACACAGAAAAATTATGGCGTGAATAGTGCCTCGATAAGCGTGCCCTGTGAACAGTGATTTTGCGATTTTTTTGCGCGAAGTCACAGTATTCACCCTAACAGCACTACAACACAAAAAATTCAATACAGACACACATATTAGGTTATCACACAACCTTTAAGCACATAAAACATAATAATATACATAAAAAAAATAAAAATTCATTTCATTCATACATAAACTCGGGTTACAAGGGAATTAAAATTCTCGATCGTTACAATTTATCTAGTTAAAAAGAGAGAGTTAGGACATTCAAATGAAGTGTTAGGGGAAATTTCAATCTTAGACTTGTTATTATTTGATTTCATTATATTAAAGCTTTCCATAGTTCTTTGATTATTTGTTATCTTCATTAATGCAAAACAACAAAAATAATTATCGTTTGTTTAAATAAGATTGAGATGATAAAAGGTTAATACTTGGAAAAGACTAGTAACAATTTCTCGTGGGATCGATACTCTACTTACTCTTTATTACTTGTTGACCGCGTATACTTGTGCGTAAATTGTCGTTATATTAATCGGACAACAAGTTTTTGGCGCCGTTGCCGGGGAATTATTTTTCTAGTGTTTTTTTTTCAATATTAGTCATAATCAAATTAGTCTTAATTTAAACTTGTATATAAATTTTCTTTTAGTTTATTTTATCATTTATTTTTCTATTTTAATGCTTTCTTCTTTGCAAGGTACAACATGGATGACTTTGTTGATCAATGGCCATACATGAGTATGACTCAACCAAGGGAAACTGAGATTGATGGACTTAATGCATTTTCTGCATTGTTAGCACAATTTGAGACGCTTTCGAGGAAGGTTGATGCTTTAGTAGCACAAAATATTCAAAGTGTAGTGGTGATTTGTGATTATTGTGCTAGAAACCATCCGAGTCACCAATGTACCATCGGTTTCGAGTCGGTATGGTATGGTGGCGACTTTGGCAATTACCCCAACAGTTATGACTATTCCAATGATTATCATCATAGTTGGGAAAATCATTCAGATTTTTCATGGAGCCATAATAATCAAATTCAAACCTTTGTTCCAAGCTAATTATACACTCTAGACTCTCAGGATCAAGCTCCTATTCAAGAAGAGAAGATGTCAAACTTTGAGGAACTTCTGTCCAAGATCATGGCTTCGAATGAGGAGATGTTGAAAAGTCAGGAAATGTCAATTAGAAATCTTGAGAACCAGATAGGACAACTTATTATCGCCTTCAACGATAGTTATCCAGGTGAATGGCCCGATGATATGGCTCTTGAGATTGATGGGCGACCCACGCCAAATCTGCAGCTGGATGAGCCACAAGATGTCGAAAGTGGGGAGCGGGAAAAGGAGGCCAAGGATCCAGCCTTGAGTTCCAACAAATATGAGCCGATTGTATTAATGCCCCAAGTGCCTTCGCCACCAAAGTTCAAGATTCCAGTCAGTTTTGCAGTCTCGTGCCCAATTGGTAGTCATGTCTTAGGCAAGGCTCTATGTGACAATGGAGCTAATATAAATTTGAACCCATGGTGTGATGAATTAGGGGTCCAAGAGAAGAAAGCTGAAAATTCTTTTGTGTTTGAAGAGCTTCAATTCAACATTCCTTTCACAAACACAATGGAGCAAGCGCCTAGCTATGTGAATCTCTTACATGAGATTGTTCCTAAAAGTGACAAGCCAGGTGAACTTGATACAATTACTCTTACTGAGGAGAAGCCCTCAAATATTATATGGCTATCAATGGATGGTGGGTTCCTCAATTATCGAAGGGGAATTGGATAAAACAGGGAGTTAGTCAGGCTGAGGACTATAAACCAATCGCTTGATGGGAGGCAACCCATTATCTCAATTCGTATCCTTTATGTTTAGTTGTTATATCTCAATTTCGCAAGTTTCAAAATTTTAAGTTTCTAAGTTTTAAATGTATGTGTTTTTATTAGTTTATCTTGTGAGTTCGATTTGCTTTATAGGACCATTCTTCGCTCAAATTGTCTAATGTATGCTTGGTATGTTGCATTGTATCAGGTTGGGTGTGTTGAGGATGACCATTGCTTTGAATTGTGAAAAATCAAGTTTTGGGATACAGGGGGTTGGTGCCCCGGTGGCAATTTGAAGAACAAAATTCTCGTCGCGGCGTGAGCTCGCCCCGGCGGCAAAATGCAGTACAATTTCCCGCCCCGGCACGAGCTCGCCCCGGCAAGCTCACAAGGCAGGATTTTCTCGCCTCGGCGAGCCAAAAAAAATTTATTTGTTCCCAAGCCGAATTGTATTATCATTCACACTTCCAAACTCATTCTTCCCCTCTCCCACATGGATTCATCTTAACCCACTGAGCATTCAAAAGGATTCATCTCCAAATTGAAGGTACTAAACAAACAACTTCTTTTCCCAACACAAAGCAAGGTACTCACTCCAATTTTTGCATACAAGTAGAATAAATTTGGCAATTGTGATGGGTATTCTTGGTTAGTTAAACTGTTATACTTGGATTTGCATTGGGTAATCATACATTGTTGAAATTTGGATTAATGTAAATTGGTTGCCCAATTGAGTTTGTGTTGGCTCAATTGGAGGATTTTGGGTTATTCATTGCTATGATTTGATTGAATATTGCAATAACTTAGCAATTTTTGTTGAAACTAAGTTTGGGGGAGGTATTTGATGAAGAATTTAAGTCAGCGCACATCACGCATTAGACGAATTCTCTAAAAGAAAAGTTGGCCTGATTGTGCATGTTTGGTAAGTAATTACTTGGTTATTATCCGAATGCCGCCCCAATGCATGTTCTTGAGCTACAACCATTTCCAGTTTATCCACCATCAGACTCAAATGTTTAAAAGGCTATGGTCGAGCATGATGCTTGGCCAATCAGGGAAGTTCTCAGTTTTCATTTCTTTATCTTATAAACAATGAGGACATTGTTCACTTTGAGTTTGGGAGTGGATCATATGGTATTGAGACCATAGTTACATATCATATGTTAGTTATTTGTGCATTTTAATGTCTGTTTGCTTCTTTTTTTTAAATATAAAAAATTTTATGTTTAGGATGTGTCTCTTGAGCATTGTTTTAATTTGATTTGAACTACAATCCATGGTCTATGATAAGAACTTATTTGAATTGATTCTAACTCATGAAAAATGGATAAATGTTGCTTAGTCCTTGTGCTTAATCGTTATTGTGGTGATTTTGTTTATGCGTCCTTTCACTCTTTTGCACTTACCCATGAGTATTGAACTAGTTGTATGCTTAGAGAAGGCTTTTATAACCGAATGCTTGTGAAAAATATCTATAAACTATAGAACTCGTTTAAACATCACTCGAAGCAAGGTGTCCAAATTTGTTGTGTTTGAATTGATGGTCATGTGGTGAGTTGAGATGGAGCGTAAAATGCATTCACTCGTGGACACATGCTTAGGGGAGATAGAGCGTAAAACGCACTCTCCTATAATTTGATGACAAAAGAAAGAAAGTTTTTTATATCAAACCTTGTGTTGAGTTGAGATGGAGCGTAAAATGCACTCACCCACAAGAGTAGACTTAGAATAAGATGGAGCATAAAATGCACTTACCTAAAGTCTTTTGATTTCAAATTTTTGGAAATTGCCATTTGTATACCTTTGTATTGAGTGATGTGTTAAGCATGTTGTTTCGGGATTTATTTTGATTATTTCATAAGGTAATGTGGTTGCATAGCTTCATCCGAGCTTGATTGGTTTAGTGCTATTGGGTACACACACACACACGGAAGGGACCTAAAGTAAGCTATAACCAGCTAATTGTAAATCTCAACTTGCAACATTTTGAAAGTTTCCTTGAGTTTTCATGTGTTTATGCTTTGAGACCATTGTTTAAGCTTTTTAATTCATTGCTCAAGTTAGTTTATTTAGAAATGTTTAATTTTTATAGTTTGTGTGTTTTGCTTGAGGATAAGCAAAGGTTTAAGTTTGGGGGTATTTGATGAGTGTGTTTTATACACACAAATTGAGTACTTTTAGCCTTGATAATTTGTAAGTCTTTAGCTATTTCGTTTGGTTTTATGTATTTTCATCTTATTGTTGTATAATGTAAATTTATATTACTTTTATATGTTTTTGTATGCTTTTATGTGTTTTTACTTTGTTTTGTAGGAATGGAAATAAAGGCCCCTTGGATCGACGCATTTTTGGCTTGAATCTAGCATTCCCGCTGCTTGTTTCTCAATTTGACCCATGATGCAATCCGAATCTCTCAAAACTCAAAGAACTAAAGTTGCGTATCTCTGTCTCAGCTTTCCAAAACATCTTGAATCATCCAATTTAAAGTTCGTATGAGGGAGTTATGGTCATTTTACCATCGGATTTTGCATGAATTTTATACAGCAGTTGCTTCGGACTCAATTTGAGCCTTGCTCCGGCCATTATCTCGACGCGCTCCAGTTATGAAAGTTGTAGCGCTACTTCTTAGCTTTTCATAGCCTACTTAATCGCCTTAATACGAGTTCGGACGAAGAAGTTATGGTCATTTTACCAACAGATGTTAAAACTGATTTTGGCTACAGATGCGAGCTCGCCGGGGTGAGCTCCCCAGGTCATTTTTGGCGCCGGGGCGAGCTCGTCGCGGGATGCAGCAGATTTTGCGATTTTTGGACCAAAAACTCGGGGCTATGCTAGGGTTTGATACACCCATCTCTTATAACATCCAGGGGGCGGCTGGAACAAGCATTCTAACACATACTAACTCAATCTAACACCTTCTAACCCAAAATCTAGAGAGAAGAAGCTATCAAATACATCCAATTAGAGCAAAAACATGCAAAGATTGCAAAATCAAGGAGGAGAAGCTAGTGTTCGTCTTCAACCCATCAAACATCATATGAAAATCTACAAAAGTGATTTTATCTCTAGTTTCCCTTCTATTTTGTAATCCAACATGATGTATAATTTGAATATGATGTTATTTGTAGTTACCATGAACTAGAACTAATTTTCTAAGATTTCAATGGAACCCAATATATAGTTTGAAATGAATGCTCTCTCTTTGATGTTGGTTAATTATTTGTGATTGAATATCATAATTTGTGCTTTATATATTAATTACCTAGTTAGTAATTACCTTGGGAACTTATATGGAATTGAGAGAGGAAGTATAGGTTGAGACCTTGTTATGATATCATTTAAAAATTAGATATTCCTATGGGTAATTTATTAAATTAAGTGACGTGTGTTTTATTTATTACTCTCATGAATGGATAATTTGATTATATTTAGGATAGACATATACCTAAATACCACATGTATCCTTTGGAGAATCCATGCTTAATGATTTCTATTACGAAAGTTGGTAATTGATGGAGTAGTTAATGAGGTTGTGTGACATACACCTTACTAATTGTTCTTGATATGAGAATCTTGCTAGTGTGTAGAATAGAGATATATCTATACACCGTAATGGGGAATATGTATTTGACCATCGAGAGAGGCTTAGACATACTTGTGATTTCTCGGATAATAATTCTTGTGATTTAACTAGTTGAAAAGAGAGAGTTAGGACATTCAAATGAAGTGTTGGGGGAAATTGCAATCTTAGACTTGTTATTATTTGATTTCATTATATTAAAGCTTTCCATAGTTCTTTGATTATTTGTTATCTTCATTAATGCAAAACAACAAAAAAAATTATCGTTTGTTTAAATAAAATTGAGATGATAAAAGGTTAATACTTGGAAAAGACTAGTAACAATTCCTCGTGGGATCGATACTCTACTTACTCTTTATTACTTGTTGACCGCGTATACTTACGCGTATTTGTCATTATATAAATCGGACAATAGATATTCACCAGGTACGACACTCCGTACATACAGGTTATTCCCAGAGAGTAATAAGGAATGAATACAAAATGATATTCACCAGGTACGACACTCCGTACATACAGGTTATTCCCACAGAGTAATAAGGAATGAATACAAAAGGATATTCACTAGACATGCGTCAATCCGCACGGACAGGTTATCCCCACAAATTAATACGGAATGAATAACAACCTTTATGAGTATAATATCACTTACGAACATGGAAGTAAATGATATTACATAAGAGTGTGAAAGAAATGATATCCCCTACCTTAGTTAATAAGTGATTGGATGTTGCTTTCTATGAAGTTTACTAACTTGGACAATACTAGTATTCTCACAAATATTCACACTAGCCTAGCACACTTAGAGAACTCAAGAAATTTAGAGAGAAAAATGAAGTATAAGCAAGGAAGGTGTGAAGATTTCTTAAGATAATCCTTCCTATTTATAGGAAAACCAAGTTTTATTAATTGCACAATAAGGGCTCGACTTATTACACTTTAGCACCTCCATATCTGCCTCTATTTTTAATATAATCCATCAAGTATTATCAATCTTGCATAACATCTCCTAATAGTTCCCACATGTGAACCAATAGTTCATAGCATGTGAATTTCACAATTTTAATTAGGTACCCCTAAGTTAGACTCCACTTTTAATCCGTCAATAATGCTAAAATATCATATCAAATAATATAAGTTACAGTGCCATGACAAATAATAAAAAGTACCATACAGATGCTATTGTAATTATTGAATCAAAATACTGTGCAATTGCTACTTTATCAATTATTGAATCAATAATTTAAAATACTGTGTAACACCGTGTGCTTGTGAAATACCGCGTACTACTGTGGAATAACGCGTTTTACTGTTCTTTTTATTACCAGGTATTTCAACAGTTGTCAGTGATAATACTATTGACAAAATACTGTCGTTTTTAGTATCCGACAATGGAGCCCACTATCGTTAACAATATTATCATTGTGGGGCCCACTACTATTTTGTTATCTCGGCGCCGTCGTACGGTACCGAATATAATATTCCCCGACAAAAAGAATATTCCCTGACATACTGTTTATCAGATAATTTATAAATAACCACCTTAACTATCATTTATAACATTTAAGCACTTCACTAAATAATCATAAAAAAAATAATAAACTTTTATTTCATAAAGTCAGGATCTTACAATCTCCCCTTCTTATGAAATTTCGTCCTCGAAATTGACGTACGTACCTGATATTTCGAAAAGATGAGGATACCTTGCTCTCATTTCAGATTCTAACTCCCAGGTCATTTCCTCAACATCATGGTTTCTCCATAAAACTTTGACTTGAGGTATAACCTTTGATCGTAGAATCTGTTCCTTCTTATCCAAGACCTTGACATATATCTCTTCGTACGTTAAATCCTCTGCTATTTCGTCTGGTTCTAATTCAATAACGTGGTTTGGATCTTTCACATATTTACGTAGCATGGATATTTGAAAAACATTATAAACACGAGACATGTTTGGCGGTAAGGCGAGTCTGTAGGCCACAGTTCCTACACGGTCGAGGATTTCAAATGGACCGTTAAATCGAGGGTTAAGCTTTCCTCTCTTTCTGAATCTCGTAACTCCGTTCCACAGAGCAACACATAAAAATACATGATCTCTGACATTGAATTTCTCGTCTCTTCGATGAAGATCGGCATAACTCTTTTGTCGATCTTGAGCTGTTTGTATACGTTGTCGGATCATTTGGATCTTTCTGTAGTCATACGTATCAACTCGGGTCCCAACAATTTTGCCTCACCTATTTCATCCCAACATACTGGAGATCGACACCTTCGTCTATACAATGCCTCGAAGGGAGCCATGCCTATACTTGCTTGATAACTGTTATTGTAAGAGAATTCCACCAATGGCAAATATTTGTCCCAACTTCCTTTGAAGTCTAGTACGCAGAGTCTTAATAGATCGTCAAGGGTTTGAATAGTCCTTTCCGATTGTCCGTCTGTCTGGGGATGGTATGCAGAACTGAATCGTAATTCAGTGCCCATAGCTTTTTGCAAGCTGACCCAAAACCGTGAAGTGAATCTAGGATCTCGATAAGAAACTATGGATACTGGCATGCCATGCAATCTGATAATCTCTCTTATATACATACTAGCAAGACGCTCAAGTGAATAGTTTTCTCGTATAGGCAAGAAATAAGCAGACTTGGTCAATCTATCTACAATGACCCAAATTGCGTCTAAGCCTTGAGAGACTTTGGGAAGACCTGTCACGAAATCCATGTTGATGTGTTCCTACTTCCATTCTGGAATCTCAAGTGGTTGCAATGGACCCCTTGGTACTTGATGCTCCGCCTTGACACGTTGACAAGTTAAACATCTTGCGATAAACTCTACAATCTCCCTTTTCATATTGTTCCACCAAAATGTATGTCGAAGATCACGATACATTTTGGTACTTCCAGGGTGGATTGCAAACGGTGTGTTGTGTGCCTCCATCATAATTTTGTATTTCAAGTCAGAGTCGTTAGGAACACATATTCTAGAGTTGATTCAAAGTATTTCGTCTTCGTCGACTCTTGCTTCTGGAATAGCACCTTCTTGTACCTTCTTCTTCATATTCACCAACTCTGGGTCTGTAACTTGAACAGCTTTAATTTTGTCGATTAAATCCGGTTCTACCCATATATGTGCGATCTTCACGTAGGTTCCTGGAGTCTTTAACTCTATCTCCATCTTTTGTAAATCATCCAAAATGGGCCTTTGCGATGTCAATAACGCACTCGTACTTGCATATGATCTTCTACTCAATGCGTCAGCTACTACGTTCGCCTTTCCAGGATGGTATTGGATGGTATGGTTATAATCTTTCAACAGCTCGAGCCAACGTCGTTGTCATATATTGAGTTCTTTTTGGGTGAAGAAATATTTAAGACTTTTATGGTCTGTATAGATCTCTACTTTCTCTCCATACAAATAATGTCTCCAAATCTTCAACGCGAAAATGACAGCTGCTAATTCTAGATCATGAGTAGGATAATTCCTCTCATATTCCTTGAGTTACCGAGACGCATAGGCTATAACCTTCCCATGTTGCATGAGAACACAACCTAGTCCTTTGCTTGAAGCGTCGCTATAAATGACAAATCTTTTTGATCCTGATGGTATTGCCAATACAGGTGCTGAAATGAGTCTTCTTTTGAGTTCTTGAAAACTCTTCTCACATTCTTCGCTCCATTTGAATGTTGTGCTTTTCCGAGTCAGTTGAGTTAATGGAATGGCTATTCGAGAAAATCCTTCTATGAATCTTCGATAATAACCAGCTAGACCCAGAAAGCTTCGTACTTCGGTTACTTAGGTTATTCCCAATTTGATATTGCTTCAATCTTCGCCGGGTCAACCGAGATTCCTTGTTTAGAAACCAAGTGACCAAGGAATGCAACTTCCTCAAGCCAGAATTCACATTTCTTCAACTTAGCATATAGCTTGTTTTCACGAAGCTTTTGGAGTATCAGCCTCAAGTGTTGCTCATGATCTTCACGAGTTTTAGAATATATGAGAATGTCATCAATGAAGATAACCACGAAATAATCCAAATATTCCTTCAATATCCGGTTCATCATATCCATGAAAGCAGCAGGAGCATTAGTCAATCCAAAAGACATGACTAGGAATTTATAATGCCCGTATCGAGTTCTGAAGGCAGTCTTTGGAATGTCATCAGCTTTAACTTTCAACTGATGATACCCAGAACGGAGGTCGATCTTTGAAAAGAATTGAGCACCTTATAACTGGCCGAACAGGTCATCAATGCGAGGTAACGGGTACCTATTTTTGATAGTGATATGGTTTAACTCATGATAGTCAATGTAAAGTTTCATACTCCCGTCTTTCTTCTTTACGAATAAAATAGGAGCACCCCAAGGCGATGTACTCGGACGTATGAAACCACTGTCTAACAACTCCCGTAGTTGGACTTTTAACTTTTGAAGTTCAATAGGAGCCATTCGATATGGGGTTTTGGAAATGGGTTTCGTACCGGGTTCAAGGTCGATACAAAATTCGATTTCACGGTCTAGGGGTAGGCCAGGAAGCTCTTCGGGAAATACATCAGGGAACTCATTAACAACAGAAATATTATTCAAATCTGACGTACTTTTGTTTAAATCCGTTACATGGGCTAAGAAAGCTTGGCATCCGTTTTTCAATAAACGAATGACTTTGTGACTAGAAATGACGGTTATTGATTTCAATGGTTTGGTTGCTTAAATTCGCATAATAGGTTGATTAGGAATATGAAAACTAATGACCTTATGAAAGCAATCAATTTTAGCATGATGAGTAGTTAACCAATTAATTCCTAAAATCACATCAAATTCATGCATGTTCAAGAAGATAAGATCAACTGGTAATATGAGGGTGCTGATTTGAACAAAACAAGATTTATAGACTGTCGATGTAACAAATATTTGTGCTAATGGTGTTTCAACAGATAAGTCAAAATCTAATTTCTCAGGAGTTAAATTCAGACATTGAGCACATGTTGGTGAAATAAAAGAGTGGGTAGAACCAGTATCTAGCAAGGCATAGACTTCACAAGAGTTAATAAGTAGTTTACCCGTAATAGCTTCATTCGGGTTCTGCGCTTTTTGGGATGTCATGACAAAAGCTCTCCCCTGAACCACATACTTTGACTTATCCGTGACTGCCTTTGGTATCATCATTGCAACTGGACTTGACTTCGCTGCATGACAAAATCGAGCTATATGGCCTTCTTTTCCACAATTGTAAAACACTTGGGATGGCGGCTGTGTACAATTTGGACTGATGTGTCCTTCTTTCCCACACCTGAAACATCTAACTGGTGGTCGTTCTCCTCCCCTCGAAACTGGTACTGGTGCTGGTGCTGATGCTGGTACCTTTCCATGTTTGTTGTTGAATTTTCTCTTCTTGGAATTGTTGCTGCTTGACTCACTCCTCCTGTTATCTGGGCCAGGATTACCACCGAAGTGTTTACTATTTCCGATGTGATGATTCCCTCCTCACTGGTTATCACTATTTCGATGATTGTTGCCACCATTACGATTATTATCATAATTTTTCTCTCGCTATTGGGTGTTGCTTCTTGGTTGTAGTATTCCTCTCTCTTGCTCCACTACTTGAGCCCTATCCACGACATCTGAATATTGACAAATTTTATGAGAAACGAGATATTTACGAATTTCTAGTTTCAAACCTCGTAGAAACATTCGTGTCATTCGTTCCTCAGTGTCCACCAAATGGGATGCAAATCGAGACAGCTCAACAAACTTGGCTTCGTACTGCGACACCGTCATGTTGTTCTGTTCCAGTTTGATGAATTCCACCTCCTTCATATGGCGAATACTCTTCGGGAAATACTTCTCGTTAAATAATTATTGGAACTCGACCCAAGACATCTCGAGTGTCGAGTGACGGGTACGTTTCACGGATTCCCACCAATGATCTGCTTCTCCTCGCAGCATAAAAGTAGCGAAAGGAACCTTTTGTTCGTCTGTGCAACGCAGTACATCGAATATCTTTATTAATTGTTTGAGCCACGCCTCTACCTTGAGTGGATCTGGCTTGCCGAAAAATTCAGGTGGTCCTAACTCTTTGAACTGCTTGGCTGTGACTATTCGTGCATTATCAGTGTTTCCGCCAGTATTGTAGACAGGAGTTCTTCTCGCCTG
This sequence comes from Aralia elata, assembly GCA_034770075.1. NCBI lineage: Eukaryota > Viridiplantae > Streptophyta > Magnoliopsida > Apiales > Araliaceae > Aralia > Aralia elata. The sequence continues at coordinate 28,292,141 of CM068387.1, forward strand.
GTTCTACATGTATTGCATGAAGTTCTTAAAAATTCATCATTCATCCTGTTGTTAGCATCATGATTCGCATCATGATGTTCTGAGTTTGCACCCGTATTATTTGTAGCTTCCTGATTTTCAGCCACAATGGTCTCATAGTGAATCTCTTGGTTTTCAGATGCCATTATGAAATGTGATCACAAAACAAAGAAATAGACATGCAACATCTTGTCCCTATAGCCAAACCAATTAATTAAATAACCAAATCAGCTTAGGTAGGACACACTAGCGAAGGATTTTACTCGTCTCTCCCCTCCTAGTTCTAATCCCAGATCTCTACCAAAGATCATATCCATAAGCTCTGATACCAACTGTGATGCCCCCAAAATAGGTCCATACAACCCATTTTGAGTCGCCAATAACATTCAACAAAATACAAATACGAATTTTTTCATTACAACTAATAAGTGTTGTGCAAAATACGACAACGCAATACAAATACATCTTAAATTCTCAATACACCTATTGCCACACTAATAGTAATGTATTGAGATACTTCTATTATCTCGGACCATCACTCCATTCCCCGGCTAGTCCCCGCTACACTCTCTTTTCCTGAAGAAAACAATGGAACAAAAAGGAAAAAGGGTGAGCACAAATAGCCAGTAGGAAATATCATGACTAAAATAATGAAGAAAAAAATTATCTTTAGCCTTCAATCGAAATAAATCAAAGATTTAAAGATATTATAATTATTCAATAACAACAACTGCAGCGGAACGAACAATCCATTAGAAGAGTTAAGTAGATTATAATGTCTACCATCTTCTATAAGTTAAAGGATCACCACCAATATTTTATCCCTGTAACACCAATCAACAGTTCTTGTTTATGAACATCCAAATCAACAGTTTATATTCAACAACCTCTCTTTGCACCATGTGCCAAAGATATTTATTTGTAACATCACCGGTTATGATCATGCCAAACGCCAGTTCATCTTTGCACTGCGGGCCAAAGAGAACTTTCGCCATACGCCTTTATTTGTAATACCAAAAGTCATGATTATAGCAATACACAGTTTGGTCAAAATCATGTCACGCCAGTTCATCATTGCATTACGGGCCAAAGAGAACTATCACCACAATTTAAGTGTGAGGATGATGACAATGATATAGAATGAATACAGTGAGATCAAGAATAAGAACGAATGTTTAATTTATCTAGTGTCGAATGTTGACCAAATTACCAACATGATGACCAAATTGTGGAGTCAAATTCAAGAATGATATTCAAGAATAAAATTCACGATTCAACTATATCGTATGAAACGAAATAGAAAGATTCAAGTGAAAAGATATTAGATGAAGCACAAACTATTAAGGATATTCTACAAATTTTCAGGGATTTTCACCATTTAAAATAAGGTTTTGGAAACAAATAGAGATTTCTTATCATAAATGGAGAAATGCGAAAGAAAAAGATAAGCCTTGAAGAGTACAAAAAAAAATGATACATTATACGAGTATAAAAGAATATATGAAACTGCAAATAGATTTTCACCCGTCATACGGTAATCCGCGTAGACAGATTATTTCCACAAAAGATTAATAAGTAATGAATGCGAAGGGTTATTCACCAATTATGCGTCAATCCGCACGGATAGGTTATACCCACAGATTAGTAAGGAATAAATGCAAAGGGATATTCACCAGGTACGACACTCCGTACATACAGGTTATTCCCACAGAGTAATAAGGAATGAATACAAAAGGATATTCACCAGGTACGACACTCCGTACATACAGGTTGTTCCCACAGAGTAATAAGGAATGAATACAAAAGGATATTCACCAGGTACGACACTCCGTACATACAGGTTATTCCCACAGAGTAATAAGGAATGAATACAAAAGGATAATCGCCAGGCATGCGTCAATCCGCACAGACATGTTATCCCCATAAATTAATACGGAATGAATAACAACCTTTATGAGTATAATATCACTTACGAACATGAAAGCAAATGATATTACATAAGAGTGTGAAAGAAATGATATCCCCTACCTTAGTTAATAAGTGATTGGATGTTGCTTTCTATGAAGTTTACTAACTTGGACAATACTAGTATTCTCACAAATATTCACACTAGCCTAGCACACTTAGAGAACTCAAAAAATTTAGAGAGAAAGAGGAAGTATAAGCAAGAAAGGTGTGAAGATTTCTTAAGATAATCCTTCCTATTTATAGGAAAACCAAATTTCGTTAATTGCACAATAAGGGCTCGACTTATTACACTTTAGTACCTCCATCTTTGCCTATATTTTTAATATAATCCCTCAAGTATTATCAATCTTGCATAACATCCCCTAATAGTTCCCACATGTGAACCAATAGTTCCATCATGTGAACCAATAGTTCATAGCATGTGAATTTCATAATTTCAATTAGGTACCCCTAAGTTAGACTCCACTTTTAATTCGCCAATAATGCTAAAATATCATATCAAATAATATGAGTTACAGTGCAATGAAAAATAATAAAAAGTACCATGCAGATGCTATTGTAATTATTGAATCAAAATACTGTGCAATTGCTACTTTATCAATTATTGAATCAATAATTTAAAATACTACATAACACCGTGTGCTTGTGAAATACCGCGTACTACTGTGGAATAACGTGTTTTACTATTCTTTTTATTACCGGGTATTTCAACAATTGTCGGTGATAATACTGTTGACAAAATACTATCGTTTTCAGTATCCGACAATGAGGCCCACTATCATTGACAATATTGTCATTGTGGGGCCCACTAATATTTTGTTATTTCGACGTCGTCGTACGGTACCGAACATAATATTCCCCGACAGAAAGAATATTTCTCGACAAAAAGAATATTCTCCGACATACTGTTATCAGATAATTTGTAAATAACCACCTTAACTATCATTTATAACATTTAAGCACTTCACTAAATAATCATAAAGAAAATAATAAACTTTTATTTCATAAAGTCGGGATCTTACATGATTAACATTGAATAATAAGTAAATGTAATTAGTTATTATTTCTTATTAAATAATAACTAAAGGTAATTAATTAATTACTATTTAACAAATATTAAATAGTAATTAAATGGAGATAGAGATTATAAAATAAAGAGAGTTTAAATAACTCATTAATTAAACAAGTATAATAAATTGTTTAAAGGGTTTAATAAGTGTTTAACACTTAAGGAAAACATTATTAATTAATTAAATTATTGACCTAAAATCGATTAAATGTCTTATAGGATTAATGATAATGTATTAAATGATGTGATTGATTTATTTGTTAGATAAATAGCATAAGTAAGCATAAAGATATACAATTATGTGCAATATTAATTGATAGACCAACATTATCAATACTAGGTCATTCAAAGAGTATTATTTAAAGCTAGATATCTGTAGCTCGTCAGGCAGGCAAGTTCCCTAACCTTAGTCAAATTTATATTGAGCAAGTCTCTATTCTTAAACTTCATACGTTATTATAAGTTCTCTAACTCAAACTTGGGTTATTATTTTCAAAGCATGATAGTGGATAATTATTGTTGAGTATTCCACATCCTTAATGATTATTGTTAATCGCACTTGGTGCAATTGAATTCCTTTTCTATTATTATTGAACTGTGAATTAGTTGAAGTTTTTTCATTCATGAACTGTTTAAGAGATAGATCTATGCTAGTTGTATCAGCTAGATCAAGCAAGTTTAAGAGGAGGCTAGATACGGGTGTTGTATTATAACATAGTAGACTGGTGGGGTCGGGGTAAAGCAGACATTGGTGATGTTAAAGTATGATCGAACATAAGTGATGATAAAATAAACACAAATAATGTCATAGACATAGAGGATGTCGGAATAAAAGACGTAGGTGAGGTTAAAAGAGAGTAGCAGAAGCTATTAATATTTGGAAATATATATATTAATGTGTGTATTATGTGATATGTGATGATTAAAATTTTAGCATGAATAATAAATGTTTTAAATGAAAGGATGAGAAAATAACATATTTTATTATACAGATTAATGCCGCCGAGAAAGGATCAACGTAATCAAGAAGAGACAGAGCGCGAGACTAGGGATCAGGTGGACCCTATGCATCACTTTGTAAATCTTCTAGTAGGTGCAATAAATAGAAATTTTGGCCAAGAAGAAATAAATCCTCCAACATTACTGGTGGCAAGTTTCAAGGATTTTAAAAATGTGGGACTGCCTGAATTTAAAGGGACCACTGAGCCTATCGAGGCTTAAACATAGATTAAGGAAATAGAAAAGGCCTTCAATATTGCCAGAATAGGTGAGGAGCAGAAGACTTCTTTTGCTGCTTATATGCTTAAAGGTGAAGCTAACGTTTGGCAGGAAACGAATAAGAATAGAGCCGGTGAAGGAGTGAATGGGTGGGAAAGGTTCAAAGAAAACATTTTCGAGAACTATTTCCCTCCTAGTTCACAAAGTCGTATGGAAATAAAATTTATGGAATTAAAACAAAGGGATATGTCGTGTCCCAGTACACAGCTAAGCTCAATGAACTAGCAAGGTTTGCTCCACATTCGATGGACACGAAGGAAAGGAAAACGCATAGGTTTGAGCAAGGGTTGAACCCCTCGCTCCACGATAAACTATCGGTGTTGCAGATTGACTCTTTCGGGATGATCTTGGAAAAAGCTATAATCGCGGAGGAAGGATATAAGACATTAAGCCAATACAATCAGGGTGAATATATTAAGGAAAAAGAGGAAGAAGATAAAGCTGAGGAGAACCAGAAGCGGAAAAGAAATGATCATTTTGAAGAAAAGCAAGGTGACTTAAAGAAAACAATTGGGGGTTGCGAGAACTGCAGAAAGAATCATACGGGGATATATAGGAAAGCTAAAAAGATGTATTTTAACTGTGGGCAAGAGGGACATATCTCTCCTGATTGCCCCAATCCAAAGCAAAATGGGTGTTATACTTATGGATCGATGGATCACCAAGCGAATAATTGTTCAAAGAAGGGGACTGGTGGGAAAAGCAGTGGCAAATCGACACTTACTAAATATATAAATATGTAATATTATACCTTTGGTAAAGGTTGTAATAAGAAGTTATCGGTGTATGATGTAATTTTGAAATAGCGATTCCAGGGACGGAATCCTTATAAGGGAGGAAGAATGTGACATTCCAAATTTTCGGAAAGTATTAAAATAAGAGTTTAAATATAATAAATTTTTATTTTATTTGTTTCTTATATTATACTGCATATATTATTGAGTGCAATGTGATATGTGGGTATGTATGTGATGTGGTGAATATTTTAGAATATATTTACTAAGTGTAAATAAATTGCTAAAATCAATTTATGAATGGAAAGAATGGATTTAAAGTATACAAAATTTTTTATGTGATAAATAAAGCATATTTAAATATATATTATATGTAATATATGTATGTAATGGAATGTAAGTTAATAACTGATCAAGGCCAATTAATTCAATTAGTTTGATCGAACTAAAGAAAAGTAAGTAGTTGTATAAAAGACAAGAGTAGTAAAGTCAAAACTCAAATTTGAGTTCGGAATAAAATTTTGAGATGCGGATGGCTCGGTTGAGTCCGGAACGTCGAAATTAGTAAGAATAGACTATAAACACAAAATGTGTCGAGGTTAACTTTTACGAAGAAAAGTCAAACTTAGAATTCGGAGATGAAATTGAAGAAACATATATTTCCATGAAGTTGGGAATGTCAACTCTAGTAGGAATCAACTATAGACACGAAATTTGATTTTTCAGGTCAAATAGTCAAAGACGGGTCAAGGTAATTAAAAAAACGTCGTGCTTAGATTTTTTTCACCGACGAGCTTAGAGATATATCCGTAATGACAAGCTGCTTTGTCGTGCTTACGGTGACAAATTGCTATATCGTGCTTACATTTACAAGCTGTATTGTCGAGCTTAGAAGATATTTTCAGTTGTAAGCTGCATTATCGAGCTTGGTAGCTATTTTCATTGACGAGCTTGGAAGATATTTTGAGGGAATACTCCACGAATATGCTAGGGAGGTCATATTCCAAGAATATGCTAGGAAATATTCTAGGAATATGCTAGGGAGGGAATATTCTAAGAAGATGCTAGGAAATATTTTAGGAATATGCTAGGGAATATTCCAGGAAAATGCTAGGGAGGGAATATTCCAGGAATATGCTAGGGAATATTTCAGGAATATGCTAGGGAATATTCTAGGAATATGCTAGGGAGGGAATATTCCAAGAATATATGCTAGAGAATATTCCAAGAATATGCTAGGTAGGAAATCTTATAAATAGCAAGCTCATTTCTTCATTCCTCACCAATTCACAAATCCAAGAGGGAAAACTCTGGAGAATTTGAGAGAGAGTGAAGGAGAGCTCGGGCAAGAGGAGCAAGAAGGAAGAAAAAGAAGATTAGCAAGCTAATCATCTAGCAAGAAAGAATAAAACTTTAGAGGTTTTTCTCAAGGAAATAATCTTTCGAGTTTACAAACGCGTAGAAACCCAAAAACGTTGAATCGCAAAGGCAAGTCTTTCAGTTCTTTTGTGTTATATGAATTTGATATTGATTATATGTAATCTTTATCGTATTGTGAATGAGATCTTCAGAAGCATGTTAAATTCCATACTATGCTCTATGAATTATGAAAGTCAAATTATAACTAAGTTGATTGAGTTATAGAACTCAATCTATATGTGATATGTCATATATTAAGCATGTAAAATCGCATTGTTTAGAATTATAATGCTTGTATGATATGCATAGTAGAATGATTATAATGTATGAACTGAGCATGAAATTCTGTGCTACGTGAAGCATGAAAACTATTGGATTTGCTGAGCTGTTGAGCTCAATCTTGCAAAAATAAACTTTTTTACAGGTTAATGATATGATGGGATATTTCTGATTATCTAGACGATAAGGATTAGAAGACATACGAAGGATTAAATTTTCTTAAATTAGAAGTTGTATAGAACTATGTTGATAGTTTTCATATATGTAATTGACAGATGTGTAAATTTCTGAGATATTCAATAAATAAAGAATATTTGTTCTGATTATACTGTGATGATTGCTTTGTAATATAAAGCTCTATAGTGATAATACTATATAAGAAAGAATTAGTGTTGAGGATTGAGTTGAACACACTCATGACTACTCTAATGAAATGAATCATAAAATAATACTGATTTTGAAATATGTAATCGTAAATGTTGCGATTCAAGGAATAGAAGGAAGAAAGTAAAGTTTTCAATTATCCGCATTTTCAGCTATTTTAACATTGAATATGTTTTAAAGCTAGAAGAAGATATTATTAACGCACAAGATCAGGAATGATCTAACTATGATGTAAAGCTGAAACAAGATAGTATTCAATGCACAAGGTTGGGATTAAGATTAGTCCTAATTTTGGATTAAGTTGGTCTCGATTTTTAGGGTCGTTACAGCCCTTGTCCTGGCGGGAACCTTCGGCAACCTCTGGCTTAACTAAAAACATTTATTTAAAAACAAAAATGCGCATTCAATTGTTCAGCAAGTATAACAGTTGAATAACAACAAAATCAGGAATCATATCATAACAATTCAACAACTAAACAATAGTTGTGAAACATGCTGAATAAGTAAGAATAATACTTTGCTTTTATTTGAAGAAATTTTTGAAATAACATACTGGATGATTATAAGACCTTGAACATTCTTTTTCATTCATAAAAGGTTTCATCATATTTCTACCGCAAGCCGATGTACTTATGAGCACTTCTAGGTGATCAACCCATAGTACTATATATTGATCAACACTCTACTTGTAAACGACTATATACGTTTAGTTTAAGCACTTGAAGCCTTGTCAGAATATCCGACTAAATTTTTTCCCTATTATTAGGGTTTTTCATTTCATACATGCATTTGAATCCTAACCAAAACAATTCAGTTGGATAGCTCTACTTAACATTAATAATATTTCAAAGACTTATAATGTAATCAATAAAATATTTTAAACATTTGTCTATCCGAGTCAAATGGCATCGACAGTCTTCATAAGCAAATTATGGATATAGAACTTGAAAACTTTAACAGTTTATGCATAACATAGCTTGAATACTTGTACAAATACTAAAACATTTGCATAAGTTTTTAATTCACATAACCATTCAAGGGTTATGTAAATCTGAATAACAACATGTCATATAAACTTTACAAGAACATAGTCAAATAAAGTTAGAAAACTTTCCTTAAGCGTCTTGAATTTATGCTAGTTTGCCCTTCGAATAGCCTACACAATTAAGTTTACATATACATACCAATTAATCACATATCGGATGCCATAATTAGTTACACTTACTTTAATTTATTCTGAATAATGTTTTCCCGTTATTCTAAACTTAGTATTTAACTTTATTTTTATGACTTGGCATGGCGTCATGCGAGTTGCACAACGTTTGCCTAACATGTCTATACGAATTCCCAAAGCCCGAGCTCATAAAAGCTCTTTATTGGGCCTAAAATAGTATTGATGTTGCGGCGCCCGTTTGTAGTTCATTTTCGGCGCTGCAGTGCCCACTGTCCAAAGACGGGTCTCCAAAAGTGGCACTGCAGCGCCAACTTTTACACATAAAGCGGCGCTGCAGCGCCATTCATAATTCTTCCCAATTTTTTCCCAGCAGCGCTATGGCGCCAGCTTTTTAACTTATAAGCGGCGCTGCGGTGCCGACATCCAGGGAACAAATTTTTATTTCATTTTGTTGTCTAATCCGCTCCCGAATGTTGTAACTTCCTCATCCGTTATCAAAATGAGTCCCTTCTCAAACCCATTTCTAGCTATTTATAATATCTATAACTTAATATGAATAGAATAATTTTTTTATTTCTCTAACAAGCCTACAATTGGCTCAATAGTCTGTCGTGGTTCGTTAAATGACGTTCGGATTTTTCAAATTACCGGAACTCGCTCATCCAAAGTCGGATTGAGCTCGTTCTTGAGCCTACGACTCACAATTTCCATGAACTTTAAAAGTGTTACCAAATCGGACTTTCTTGGAAACATGATCTACTTGCTAGCTTAGCTCAAAGTGGTACCAAGTTAGGGTTTTCATTATTTTACATCTTTTACTGAAATTTCGCCATAACTGCGTTATAGTTCGTTTTAATTCCGTTCCACCTGGAACATTTTCGTAACTCATTTGAGTACATTTTCTTCTTCTTAGATTTTTAATTACTAGCATGCAAATGATGGTTTTAAACGTGTCCATCAACAACATTAACAACCTTTTCTTGGTTTGATTGTTTATTAGCGTTATGTTTTCACTTAGTATGCTTTATCGGGTAAGTATTAAGTCCACTAACATTCATCATCCTTTTATCTTCGGATCCTTCATTGATCCCTATTAACCACCACCAACAAGGCACTTCAATCCATATTTACAAAATATTAAAACAACAAAAATAGAAACCATGGCTTTAATGTTCTTACCTTCTCGTTCTTGCTTAAGCTTTGATGGAGTTAGTATTTAGCTACCTCTTCTCCTTCCGTCCTTCTTTAGAATTCGAAATCTCTCTCTCTCTCAATGTGACTATAGTTTTTCTTCTTGTTTTTTGAATTGTGAGGATTGTGAAGAGAAGGCTTGCTATTTATAGGTTTTTTCAAGGTTTGGAGTAGTTTGGTCTTTAAAGCAACTTTGCTAGGGTTTGTAAGTATTACCCTTAGCTTTGGTCTTGTGTGGTCTATCCTATATAACTTCTCAATCCTTGCAACCATACCCTTGCATAACTTGACCATGGTTAAGTTAATTCCACCAACCAAGACTTTTAAGGCTTTTTCATTTAATGTTTACTTAGCTTAGTGGAGAAGCTTTTCCAAGCTTCTCCAAGAAGCTATCCCACCCCACATGGCCGGCCACCACCCCTTGGGGGCCCCACATGGGTTTCTCCAGTTCCTCTTTTGCCCATAAATCGATCTGAGGTTGACCCGTTTTGATCCAACTAGGTTTTGGGCTTGGTTTATTAATTATTTGGGCCTCCTAACCATCTGACTTGGGCCTCAATTTAATTATCTCGGGGCTCCTACATTACTTCCATTGAGCTTCCGAAAACAAAGCCCGAAGGATTGAAGATTAAAACTTGACTTTCGTTGACTTTTCATAATCCGATCCACAGTCGAAAAACAACGTTTTTTGTTTTTGAATTTGTTTATATATTACATTTCATGACATCATACAAACACTATGGCGTATTTCAAAATTTTGAAAAACGTGAAAGGCGTTTTTAGCATGAATAGTGCTATTTCGTCATTTTCTTGGGAAAATTTTTATTTCTTCGTATGAAACCCTAGCTCGTCAATTCTAACATATAAGCACTATCTAAGTCATAATACGACCTGTATACACATAACACAGAGTAATATTCATAAAAATTCATGAATTACAAGCTAAGTACGATTCTCGGTCATTACATTCCCCCACCCCCCTTATAAGGATTCTGTCCCCAGAATCAAAATACAGGATTACACAAAAAGATGGGGATAATTTTTCTTCATCTTTTCTTCGAGTTCCCATGTTGCTTCTTCGGCATTGTGGTTCCTCCATACTACTTTTACAGAAGGTATAACCTTATTCCTTAAGACTTGCTCTTTCCTATCAATTATTTGAATCTGAGTTTCTTCATATGTTAAGTCTTTTTCTACTTGAATTGGTTCGTATTCAATTACATGTTTGTAGTTTTGCTTATAAGGTCACAAAACTGATACATGAAACATATTATGTATGTGCTCTAACTCAGGAGGTAGGGCTACCTCGTAAGCCACCTCTCCTACCCTTCGCAATACTTTGAATGGTCCTATAAATCTTAGACTTAGCTTCCTTTTCTTCCCAAATCGTATCTTCCCTTTCTAAGGAGACACCTTCAAAAACACGTACGATCCGACTTCAAAATCTCTTTTCTGGCGATGCTGATCTGCATACTTCTTCTGTAGATCTTGAGTCATTACTAGTCGTGCGTGTATTAACTTAATAATGTCCGCAGTCTGTTGCAGCAATTCTGGTCCCAACAATCGACGTTCCCCTATCTCGTCCCAGCACAGTGGCGTTCTACACTTTCTCCCAGATAATGCTTCATAAGGCGGCATGCCAATACTTGCATGATAGCTATTATTGTAAGCAAATTCTACTAAAGGTAGGAGATCATCCTAACTTCCCTTAAAATCCATCACACAGGCCCGTAGCATGTCTTCTAGGGTCTGAATTATCCGTTCACTCTGCCCATCTGTTTGAGGATGATACGCCTGCTCAACCTCAGCTACGTCCCCATTTGCTCTTACAAACTCTTCTAGAAGTTCGACGTGAACCGCAGATCTCGATCTGACAAAATCGAAACTGGTACCCTATGTCTTGAAACTATTTTCTTAACATAGAGTTTAGCTAATTGATCTAGATTGAATCTAATCTTAGTTGGCAGAAAATATGCCGACTTCGTTAAACAATCCAGTATAACCCATATAGCGTCATATCCTTTCTATGTTGTTGGAAGTCCTACCACAAAATCCATCGTGATATGCTTCTATTTCCACTTCGGAATTTCTAATGATTATAATAACCCACTTGGTCTTTGATGTCCGGCCTTGACTTTTTAACAAGTTAAGCACCTGCTGATGCACTCTACAACTTCCCTCTTCATGTTTGGCCACCAGAAATGTTATCGGAAGTCTTGATACATCTTGGTACTACCGGGATGTATCGAGTACCTCGAACAATGGGCTGCTTGTAAAATTTCTTCTTTTAACTCCGGTACTAGCGGAAGCCAAATTCTTCCTTCAAACCTTATTACTCCATCGTTGGCTCGATTATTAAGTGTTTATGCATAATTCACCGGGTATGAAAGGTTGATCCCCTCGATTACCAAAACTTATTAAAAGGATCAGTTTAAATACTGACAACCTTAGTATATGTTCATGGTCATTCCAAACCACTCAGCATCTATTATTCAATTATTCGAATATTCAATTATTGAAACTTAGTTCATGTTCTTCCATAATCGAATATTATTGTTGAACATTGAAAGTCAAATTCCTTTCTAATCATGATATATCTCCTTTGTATAATAAATTGTTTAAAGGGTTTAATAAGTGTTTAGCACTTAAGGAAAACATTATTAATTAATTAAATCATTGACCTAAAATCGATTAAATGTCTTATAGGATTAATGATAATGTATTAAATGATGTGATTGATTTATTTTCTAAATAAATAACATAAGTAAGCATAAAGATATTCAATTATGTGCAGTATTAATGATAGACCAACATTATCAATGTTAGGTCATTCAAAGAGTATTATTTAAAGCTAAATATTTGCAGCTCGTCAGACAGGCAAGTTCCCTAACCTTACTCAAATTTATATTAAGCAAGTCTTTAATCTTAAACTTCGTACGTTATTACAAGTTCTCTAACTCAAACTTGGGTTATTATTTTCAAAGCATGATAGTGGATAACTATTGTTGATTATTCCACATCCTTAATGATTATTGTTAATCGCACTTGGTGCAATTGAATTCTTGTTCTATTATTATTGAACTGTGAATTAGTGGAAGTTCTTTCATTCATGAACTGTTTAAGAGATAGATCTATGCTAGTTGTATCAGCTAGATCAAGCATGTTTAAATTTGTTAAATCAAATACGATTTAAAAGCTATTCCTAACTAATCGATTTGGTAAGGACTCTAGACTGAGAAAAAGAATAATTTTATTAAAGCATTATATTGGAAAACAATTATTGCTCGATTATTAAGTGTTTATGTATAATTCACCGGGTATGAAAGGTTGATCCCCTCGATTATCAAAACTTATTAAAAGGACCAGTTTAAATACTGACAACCTTAGTATATGTTCATGGTCATTCCATGCCACTCAACATCTATTATTCAATTATTCGAATATTCAATTATTGAAACTTAATTCATGTTCTTTCACAATCGAATATTAATGTTGAACATTGAAAGTAAAATTCTTTTGTAATCATGATATATCTCCTTTGTATTTAAACTTGATAAGCAAATTAGTTGCTTACCCTTGCTACATCATGACATTTATTTTAGTTAAGCCAGACTCTTCCAAGAAAGACAAAGGCAAGGGCAAAGTCCAGGAATAGTTTAACGTGAATGTTTAAGTATTATTTTACTTTATGTAATTTGAATGTGTAAACCTTTTGAATATTAAAGGTAGGTTTAAGTTAAGGTTATTAGACCTTGGGATTATGTTGTAAGACTTTATTGTAATGAACATTGTATGTTTATTATTTCGCAATAGTGTATAGAATGTTTATGATGGTGATGGATAGTGAGCATCGAACTCGAGGTTAGTGAACCCGGATTTGGGGGCGTCACACGTCATCAAAATGACAAAGGAGTTCGAGGACATCGCCTTTAGGCATATCCCACAAAATAAAAACGACTTTGCAGATGCCTTGGCCATATTGGCAGCATTGATACATATATCCAAAAGGAAGGAAACATCTGGTTTCAACATTGCAATACAACAAAAGCCCGCCTATCAACATTATGTTGGGGAAGTTTCGGGAAAAATCCCTCAGTTTGAACAACCATGGTATCACGACATCAGAGAATATTTGCGTGACGGATCCATTCCCATCGAGGCAAATTGAACAGAAAGGCAACAAAACCAAAAGATGGCATTAAAGTTTTATTTTAGCGGTGACACCCTGTACAAGAGGGATGTCAATATGGTACTTTTGAGATGCCTTGATAGAGGTCAAGCCCAAAGTTAATAAACGAGGTACACGGGGGAGTGTGTGGACCGCATATGAGTGCCCCCCTTCTTGCCAAAAAGATCTTAAGGATAGGACATTATTGGTTAACACTCAAAGCAGATTGCGTTGATCACGTCAAGCGTTGCCATCAATGCCAATTACACGCCAACGTGATCCGTACACCACCCAACGATCTACACTGTATGACATCTCCATGGCCTTTTTCTATGTGGGGAATGGATGTGATCGGCCCAATCGAGCCCAAAGCAAGCAACAGACATCGATTCATATTCACCATGATCGATTAATTTACCAAGTGGATAGAAGCAACCTCTTTCCCCAAGGTGACGAAGGAGGTAATTGCCGACTTCATTCAGAATAACATCATAAGTCAATACGGATAACCAGAAGTCCTGATATCAAATAATGCTAAAAACCTGAATAATGCAATGATGAAAGAGCTATGCGAGAGGTTCAAAATCAAACATCTCAATTTAGTCATTTATCGACCAAAGATGAACGAGGCTGTAGAAGCAGCCAATAAGAACATCAAGAAAGTCGTGGGTAAAATGGTAGCCAACCATCGAGGTTGGCCAGATCTGTTACCTCTTACCTTGCTTACCTATCGAACATCAATCTGCACCTCGACTGGGGCAACTCCCTACTCCTTGGTATACGGTATGGAGATAGTATTGCCAGTTGAAATGGCATCCCTCAGAACGTTGGTGGATGCCCAAATTGAGGAAAGTCAATGGTTACAGGATTGATACAACCAGCTAGCCCTAGTAGATGAAAAATGAACGACTGCCATTTTCCACGGGCAGTTATATCAGCAACGCATTTCCAGATCATATAATAAAAAGGTACGATCCCGGGAGTTTAAAGAAAATGATCTGGTGTTGAAAAAGGTCATCCTCAAGACGAAGCTAAAGGCAAGTTTGTCCCGAACTGTGAAGGACCTTTTGTCGTAAGACAATTCTAACAAAGGGAGCTCTAATACTTCAATAAATGGATGGTGAGGTGTTCCCTCAACCTCTCAATGTAGATTCTGTGAAGCGATACTATCCCTAAGAAATTGATTGCCTGTGTTTAAAAAAAATAAAAATAAAAAATTATTAAATCAAGGGCTATGTTTGGCCTGAACTATGTAAGACCTGATCTCCTCATTTTCATAGGAGTATGTAGGCAGCCGTCTCTCGGTGCAGTCTAATCCTTATAAAATGTCAAATATCTACCAATCATGATAAACTTATCAATAGACCATCTGATCCATATAACGATCAGCCAAATACCCGTCCCAAATACAAACCCTTTTGAGCCAAACTTTTCAAATAAGCATAAACCTTTTAACCCGGTCAACGACCCACTCCAATGAGGTCAGAGTGCATCTATGCATCTACCAACAAATCTGACGTGGGACCCTCAAATGGTAAATCAATAGTGTGTTGGGGTCATGATCATCCGAAAGAAGCGGCGAATCAAATAAGTGGGGGAAGATACATCAAAAAGGGAAGTTGATACATCAAAAAGTAAATGTTTTCTTTATATATTTAATTGTTTGATATACATTGGCTTTCTATGATGAAATGACATAGTCTATGTAGAGAAATAATATACGAGCTACAAATCTGAAGTCAAAGAGGCTAAAAAGGAAAGATAGGTTGCAATCTCTAGAGTCTCAGGGGTAGAACGAAGCTCCTGCTCTACTACCTCCATCCACCTCAACAAACCAAGCGCAGTGCGGATGGTCTCATCATGATCGTCTAAAACTCGACGAGCCTGGCCAACAACCTCCTTGCATAATCACGATAAGCATCCCTCTCAGAGGATGCCGCATATCTAGCAACTAAAGCGGCATCTCTCTCGGCATAGGTAGCATCCCTACCAGCTACTGCAGTCATCATCAGTGCACGAGCTTGGTCTCGCTCAAATGTAAAGCTACGAATACGACTCTCCAATACTGACCTCGGTGTGTCCATAGACCCATAGGAAGGGGGTGCATCTCTAGCCAAGGCCACTGTCAAATCAGCAAACAATTCATCCTCAGAAGGCTCGGCATGAACATCCTCCATAGGCTCCTCCCCAGATGAGCTGTCATCAATCTCAGCAATAGGTGGTGACAAATCAGCCTCCAACCAAGCCAAATACTCAGATGTCTGACCCGGGTGACTGTCACAAAATTGTGACACTCCCAAATTCGGGTACTCGTACCTTGAATTTAGTGTTCACGATCCAACACAATCATACACCTCTAAACAACATATAATAACTAATGCGGAAATAATAAACATATGTTGTTCATTACAAAAGGATAACTATGTCCCAAGGTCCACAACCTTAAACAAAATACAACACATAACTTAAAAATATCCTCTAGGGTTCGAGTAATATTAACTGATAATAAAACAAAATAATAAAGCAGATAAAACAGCTAGCCAAAGTCTAAGACTTCATCTTTCCTTTGCCTTTGTCTTTACTTGAGCACTCGGGCTTAACTACAATAGGTTCATGATGCAGCAAGAATGAGCAACTAGTTTGCCCAACAAGTTTAAAAAAATGAACAAGAATAATATATATCATGAATGAAAAAGGAATAACTGTAATGAATTCAATCGATATGAATAACTGAAGCAAGATAATCAATGCTTTAAGAATAATGAATAGTCAAATAGATCATGAACATACTTTAAGGAATCAACCACTTGATTGAACCTTTTAGGTTACTATTTCAGAAGTTTGTACTTGAGGGGATCGGCCTCTTGTATGCCATGTGTATGCATAACATTCATTTCTATATGTATATTATATCAGATACTTAGGAAACTCCCCTACATGGGGTTGTTCATCTCAGTCCAAGTGTCCGCCCCAACAACTAGTTTGGATAGCTTTTAATTTCTTTAACCAGCCGAAAAAATGGCTTAGACTTCTCTTTGAACAGTTCATGAATGACAGAACTTTAAATAATAGCGCAGTTCGAAGACAGAACTGAATTCAAGTGCACTATGTGCGAATGACAATAATATTAATGTGGGATAATTTTAAAGTAATTAAACCACTTAGCATATGCTTAAGAAATAGAATTCAAGCTTAAATTAGGAAATTTGCAATAGATAAGAAGTTTGAGGTTAGGAACTTGCCTGTTTGACGAGCTACAGATATCTAGCTTTAAATAACTCTCTTCGAATGACCTAACATTAATAATGTTGGTTTATCAATTAGTATTGCGTATAATTATATATCTATACACTTACTTATGCTATTTATCTAACAAATAAGTTAATCACATAGCACACATAATTTAATATACTATCATTAACCCTATAAGACACTTAATAGATATTAGGTTGATGATTTAATTAATTAACATGTTTTTCTTAAGTGATAAACACTTATTAAACCCTTAAACAATTAATTATAATTGTTTAATTAATTAACATTATTGTTTCTTAAGTAATATTCTTTTATTAAACCCTTAAATAATTTATTATAATTGTTTAATTAATTAACATTACTTTTTCTTAAGTAATATTCATTTATTAAACCCTTAAACAATTTATTATAATTGTTTACTTAATGTGTTATTTAAACTCTCTTTATTTTATTAACTCTATCTTCATTTAATTACTATTTAATATTAGTTAAATAGTAATTAATTAATTACCTTTAGTTATTATTTATTAATTATATTTACTTATCAATTAATAATCAAATTATTAATCTTATTTGTCTTTAAATATTATTTAATATTAATAAAATAATTAATTAATTAATTAATTATTCTTATTTATTATTAAATAATAAATAATTAATATATTAGTTTTATTTGTATTTAATTATGATTTAATTATATTAATTAAATATTATTTATTTATTTATTTATTCTTATTTATTATTTAATATTAATTAAATAATAAATAATTAATTTATTAACTTTATTTGTCTTTAATTATTATTTAATATTAATTAAATAATAATTAATTAATTATTTGTCCTTATTTATTATTTAATATCAATTAAATAATAAATAATTAATTTATTAATTTTATGTTAATTAAATAACATTTAAGTAAGTAATTACCATTATTTATTACTTAATCTTACTTAGATAATAAATAATTAGTTTATAAGCTTAAACATTCTTAAATCACTATTCAATATTAATTAAATAATAATTAATTAATTATTTAACCCTATTTATTATTTAATCTTAATTAAATAATAAATAGTTAGTTTAATAACACTAATTCTTTTTAATTATTACTTAATGTTAATTAAATAGTTAATTATACTTAAACAATATTAATTAGTTTAATTATCAATTTGTGGCATTAAAAATGTATTAATTAGTAATTTTAAATGATTTAAAAGGGTTTAAATGATAATATTCATCATCATTTTAAAAAATTTTGGGTCCAAGAATCGTCGCCGGAACCGGCCGGAAAAGTGGTGAACCAGTCGCCGGAAGGCACCGGCTGGTTCACCGGAAAAAAAAAACCAGCAGTACCTTTTGTTTTTTTTCTATTTTTTTTAGATTTGGGGTCCTTTACTAAAACTTGAATAAAATGTAATTTACACCTCTGATGGACGTCTAGTCGGTCTCGTTGGATTCGTATCTTCTTAAGTTACATGATCCCATTATCAAAATACAAATTTGGACCTGTTTTGGCCACTGAAAGTGGCCGGAAAATGGACTGACCTGACATTATTTCCGCGGTGGGGTGTATTGGTTAAACATTCATATCTCACTCATTTTAACTTATTTTTAAATGATTCCAACTAGGTTTTACTCTTAACTTATCTCCCTAATACCAGAAAAAAGAAAATCACAAAAATCATTTGTAGATTTCAAAATGTGTAATTTTTACGAACAAGCTATGGTTTGTTCGTCGGTAAAAACGTTTTCAAACATTTTGTTAAACTTTTCTACATAAACACATACCAATGCACAAGTTAAACCCATTAAACCCTATATCTACCATTCTAGCATGCTTCTAGCTATTTAAAGCTTGAATTCTATATATCTAACATAAAAATATATAAAGAACACAAGATTAGGGTTTTTAGGATTTTTCTTTACCTCTTAGACTTGATGGCTCTTTTTCTTCTTCTTCCAAAGTATGTGATGAAGGTGGATGGCATCCAAAACTCCTCTTCTTGATGGCTTTAATACTCTCTAACCACCCACACTTGAAGGTTTAATGAATTTCTATGGTTTCCTTTCATATTCTCTCTCTAACTCTCTCTTCCTTTTTCTTGAGAGTCTTTTTCTCTCTAAAGCTACTAGCAAAGGTGAAAAATGAAGTATTCTACGTGGTCAAAGATGGTCTAGGGTGATTTAAATTTCCTCTATCAAAAATATACTTACAAATTCTATATCTATACATTTTATCCCCAACTTTATCTATCTAGCTAACTTGGAGATTTTTCACTAATTAAAGAACTTAGATGAAGATTACATGAGAATCTTATCTACAACTTTATCTATCAAGCCAACTTGGAGATTACATGGGACCCACTTGGTCCTCAACCCATTATTCCCTAATTTTGATTTATTTTTATTGTCTAATTTGGAGGATAGTTGACCAAAGCTTGATTTTTCACTTAATGTCCAATTGGACTTTGATTCAATTCCTTTTGGGCTCACATTTAAATAATTTGGGCCACTAGTAGTCAAGTTTATTAATTCCATCCTTGGGCTACTAGTTTGCTACATGTTGGGCTAAGTTAATTAATTTACATAATAATATCCAAATCCATAATCAATTAAATGAGTGGGTTTGGTTAATTAATTAATTAAGCTAGTCCACTAGTATTTAGTTACTACTTGGACTATTAAATATAATTAATCATGTTTCACATAATTCTTATTAATTAATACTCATATTAATTAATTTACAAAATTAATTTACTTACTATATTCAATTTAATTGAATATTTAATTAGTTTACTATCTTATCAATTTTCTCGATATTAATTAATTAGGTTAGTCCACTAATTTAAATAACTATTAGTGGGACTTCCTTTAAACTAACAATTAGCCACATAGATCATTAATCACACAAAGGTTTAAATTTAAACCGCACAAAATTAATTCATTAGAAATTAAATTCTTTATTTAATTAATAATGAAGCTTGAAACTCTACCGTCACACGATGAGCCCAAAATCCATACAATATGGCTAAATCCGCCTCGGTGGATGATAAAATAGGAAACCGATACTCATCAGCACTGTCAAAAGAATGAAGATCCTGCATCTGATCAAACTGTCGCATCACCGCCAACGGATGATAAGTAGTTACACCCCTCAGTCCAGCCAGGGGAATGAAATCAAAGTCAGCCACATGGGTGAACAATATCCGGAGTACATCAATATTGAGGATGGCTCCTTAATAGACTAGAGGAAAGTCATCCAAGATACTAAATCCACGCAACAGGAGGGACGGAAAGAATAGCTCATGGCAATGCAGTGACTAAAGTAGAAACCATGTCGGCGAAAACTGCCAATCGGCCTCAGATGGGTCATGAACCAGACATACAGCAATATCGAACAGTCGCGAAACTCCCTGTCCCCAAAAGTATGGCAATAGGTAGCATATATGAAAGTCTCAGCCAAGATCAAGGGCAAAATAGTCTGATCCTCTCGAAGGGCCCTCACTACCATCACAACCTCGATATCCATATGGTCCCCGTAGACCGGCATATATAGAAATGAGACAATACACATCATCAGAATATCTGCCCATACAGACCTCCATCTCTCCTCGGATATAGCGAAGTCCTCCCTGTAGGCTGCAAGCCCTCCGAAGAACCAAATTTATAAATCAAAAAGTCCAACGACACCACATGACCGACAGTGATCTTAGATAACAACACTGCTCGCCTCAAGCCAATAGCAATCATCAACTGACGCCGCATATAAACTACCTAAACCCACGCACAGGACCCTACCAGGGGTAAATCGGTGAAACAAGCATACTCCTCGAGAGTCGGTGTGAGCTCCAAGGATCCGAACCGAAATACGTGGTGATCTAGAACCCAGTGAGATATCATAGCCTCAACAAACCCCTCCGGCACCTGGAAAGACAAAAACGACATCGAATACCTCAGGAGTCTGCCGACAGTCGATCGATCCGTAGCAGGTAAATCATCAAACTAGTGCCTCAACCTCGTAACTACACTACCTGCGGAGTAATGGTCCAAGCGAGTAACTGAAGAGGAAGCCATCTGTAAAATCAGTATCAAAAGACTACACAAGGGTCAATTTCATGGATTTCATATAATAAGCATACATCAAACTAAATGAAATGAATAATCATGCATAAAAAACATCCATACACATGAAACTGCGAATTGTACATAAAATATCTACATCACTTCCTTTATACAATTCATGAAAATGAAAAAATAAAACGTACAGGGAAAGGGGGCACATGCGTCCAATAGCTAAATACAAGTCTGCTAAATGAAATCTACATCATTAATGAAAGCAGTATCATCATCAAATCGACCAACTCGGGCCAAATCATCCTGGTTCGGTGCATCTGCATCAAAGTTCAAATCAGGGCAGTAAAAGGACAGGCCCCCTCCCTCTGGAATATCAGCAGCACCGGGGCCAGACGATGAACCAGTGCCTAAGCCAGCAGGATCACATGTGTAAGCCTTCGCCGGATCCCTACCCAGCTGACGAATGAAAAACCATAACTGATCCACCTAATGCGTCAGACTAGCAATCTAGGATTGATGGGTAGGCTCGCGAATATAGGACATCCAGTCATACATCACCACCGATCCAGGCACGAGATCCCCCAAGAAATGTATAGCTCGGGTCTGAGCACCAATAGTCCGAGGTCTCCACCAGATAGCGAAATCCTCTGAACCGCTAGGACCATCCGACAACAGAAATCCATTTGTATCATCAAGGGGAATCTCCATAATCTGGGCGTCAACAGGCCATGATCTCCGGGGAGGTGGATGGAAAGGGATACGGATCTCCCCTGAAACATATCGGAATGCCCACTCCCTAAGATAAAGCTCCCAGCCTCCGAGGGTCAATAGGGGAACACGACGAGTAGACAATGCAAATTCTGGCCTAGTCGGAAAGCCACCCTCAAAACCCATGACCAAGTGCTCGGAGATGTATGGGACCCAAATCACGTCAGCGGCAGTAAGCAGCTCAAGCTGAAGTCGATAGTGGGTAAAACTGTCAGAAACTTGGACCTCCTCCATGGTGGTCTGATGCCATCGGCGACCTCGAGGATATGTATCTAAACCCAAAGTAGTGACTGGGCGAAGACACGGGAATCTCTCATAGGCCCAAAAATGAAAAAGAATGACAACATTTGTGCCAATCAAAATGACAAAAGCAGAAAGAAGAACTAAAATCAAAAAAGGAGGGATGCTTACCAAGAGAAAAGGGAAGAAGCCCAGCCAAGTATCAGTCTTTCCCTCCGAGCGGAGGCGCATTCCCTGGAGGAAGTAGACAAAAGTGAACGATCCCTAGTCATACTCCCTGATACGATCTTCATCTCGAATGGCACGTACTATGCTAAAATGAATGGTGGATGAGTTGTTCGCCAAGAAACAACCCTTCATAATGATCAAGAAGAGACGATGGAGAAGCCGATCACGCTGAATAGGATCCTTAGGAAATGGCTCAGATAGAGCTCCTCTAATGGCATTAACTACCAAGGCTCTAGAATGGATGCTACGGGCCTTAAAGACCCTGTCACGATGAGAGAACCCCAACAATGTACGAACAACAGTAGGAGAGAGATAGTCGGCTCAGGGCAACCCGACAGTCGAAAAACCCTATGCCGGTAATGTATTGCCAGTCCTAGGGTGACATCATCACCTCACAGTCCAGTAAATGAAGAGACTGGGTATGGTGAAACCACCTCTCCGACAAAGCGTGAAGGTAACCCCAAGGGCAGCGTCGGGGCACTATAGTAAGAAATGCTTAAAACCCTAGGAATGTACTCGAGCTCTATAATGCTCATGAAGGGTCTCATAGAGGGAATAGACATTAAACTAGTTACCCCTAGGATGTGTCTCCTCCGGGACCTGGAATACCAGAATTTGAAGACAACTACAATAGGAAACCAAAATGATTCAAAGGCTTCGTAAATATACCTCATTAGCATACAGGTATGCCGAATGATACCGACTCAGATTGAGTCCAAAAAGATCTGCAATTGTCACACGAGCGCTAGGAAGTGAGTGACCGCGCACAGGTGGCACAACCTCGTACATACCTGGAAAGTCCTCCTCCACAGCCGCATCGTCGGCTCAATCCGCGATAATTGAATGAACATAGGCCCCCGCCAGACGTCGAGGCTGTCTAAAAACATGAGGAGATAGAGTGGAAGACGCTCTATGACAATGAACCCCCGAGGAAGCCCGATGTGACGAAGAGCTACCAGAATCCATAACTGGACAAAGATCAACTCTCTCAACACAAGGTACGCGCTGCTTAAATTTTATATTGAAAGTCAAATGCATTTGAATATAGCATCATGCAGGTTCTGCACGAGCATTGGGGGGAATCTTGTGTTTTAATTTTTACATACCTAGTTCAGTCATCTAGCTCCTGAAATCTTTTTGGCAGAACCTCCCTAAAATATAGACTAACCGCCAGCACAAGCGTGCATGCATGACCATCTTATAGGTCCCCAAGGAACGACACAAGAATGATATATGGCACACGACTTCCCACAGTTTATAATTTCAATTTCGACCAAGCATGGGCGAATAATAGCGAAAGTATATATATTGTAGTAAAATAGGAAACTTGCATTAGAAACTGACTTTTGCATTTTATTTAAAATAAACAATTTTATCCGAAATGTATGACGAAGAACGATCTCAGGATACTAAAATTCTTACATCCCAGAATATTAAAATACATGCATGTATCGAGTCAAAATATTTTTATTAAGTCATTAAGGCATACATTGATGATACATTGCATTTTATTGACTAACGACCATAAGATAGCGAAACGAGATAAAAAAATGATTAAGATTGGTATGAAAACGGTACCTGTGAGCAAACGAACGAACGTACGGAGTCAGAAATAGCAGAATCAGATCCCACGGAGCAGAATGTGCAGAAGTACACGTGGAAAAGTAAGAGAATCTGAAAAGAAGAAGCAAGAGAGCACAAGAAGAATTAAGGAAAAAGAGTCGCGCGATTAGATTATACCCGCTACGAGCAGCCGTAGGTACACCTGCAGCCAGGCTCAGTGGGTCCCATTCCTCCTATTTTGTTGCATACGAGGTCAAAATGTGTCATGCTCAGCCCTAATAGGTGTAACCACAAATAAAAATATCCTTTTGACGCATAAAGAAGATCAATCCGGGCACTAACACTTGCAAAAATCTGAAATCTGGTACCAAAGGATCTTAAGATATCCATTGGCGAAAACTGACAAAAACAAATCAAGAATGAGAAAAACAGTAAAAACAGATCAAAGACGGGTCAAGCGCGAGAAAAACCTACCCTCCATTAACCCCATTGGGGACGAGACTCAACAAAAAGCGTTAAGGACGAGACCTTATAATTAAACCCGTTGAGGACGAGACTCAACAAACAGAATATCAGGGGCGAGGCCTGACAATGAAATCCGTTGGGGACGAGACTCAACAACAAAATATCAGGGACGAGACTTGATAATTAAATCCGTTAGGGATGAGACTCAACAACAAATTATCAGGGACGAGACCTGGTGATCAAATCCGTTGGGGGCGAGACTAAACAACAAAAAGTGTCGGGGACAAGACTTGATGATATGCTCGTTGAGGACAAGACTCAACAAAGGAATCGGGGGCGAGACCCGGTAGTGTCAAAACTATGACAATTTCCCCAATAAAACCATCATAACATCAGAAGTTTAAAACATTTTGCACTATTGCATCATTTGATAATTGACTTGCATTCTTTTATATGATCATCTTACATTGTCAAATATATCATATCATGCATTGGGTGTCTATATCTTTGTCATGCTCATTTCATTGCATTGCATAAACTTGACAAAGAGGGGCATCTGTAGACACCCAAAATTTTGCATATATCTCCTAACCCTGGAAGGAGGGCCAAATAGTCATTTTCACCAAAGGACATCTGAACAGAGGATCTCAGAATTCAAATCAACTGGCAAAAAGCCATCTCAATGACTACGAAGTGACAAGCTACTTAAAACGTGACGGTTGACCAACGGGCATCGACGGGAAGATCTATTTCTACATTTTGCTTTATCTTCCCGAATCTATAATTGGCCAAGTCATATGTCATTGCATAGCTCTCAGAAAGATCTTTTCGGAATGGTATAGCACGTCTCCTAACCCTTCCCGAAAGATACGAACATTCCAGCGAACAAGGCGACAAACTGACGACATGACACGAAGTTCGAGGCACGTGGACCCAACCTGAGCCAGCCGCATGTGTACCTGCGGCTGTCCAGAGAAGCCTATAAATATCAAACTTTAACAGATTTTGCAAAGAGAGATAGGCTCGGATTTTGAGCATAAATTGCTAGATTTTGTCCAATTTTATACAAGATTAGCTAGATCTAGATATATTTGAGAGCAAGGAAGTGTCAAATCGCTTTCCCCAAGGTGAAAGATTTAATCTTTCTTATAAATTCGATATAGA
This sequence comes from Aralia elata, assembly GCA_034770075.1. Taxonomy (NCBI): domain Eukaryota; kingdom Viridiplantae; phylum Streptophyta; class Magnoliopsida; order Apiales; family Araliaceae; genus Aralia; species Aralia elata. Next base: position 28,317,581 of record CM068387.1, read on the forward strand.
TCTATTAGATCTCTTGTGCTTTGTGTATTGTTGCACTCAAGGTTTACTTATTTTTTGATTGTCATACTTTTCATCAAGTCCCTTTTAGATCTATATCATTTTTGCATTTGCTAGCGTTAAAGTTTGAATCCTTTTCATTAGATCCACCCTAGATCTAGCTAAATCTAGCCTATTAATGGTTGTAAAGTTTAAAGCTTCAACCTTTTTGCTAGATCTTGCTTATATCTATGGTGGATCTAGTCTTTTACAATGTTTTAAGTTAATTTTATCAATACTCTGCAAAACCCTAGATCCGTATCTAGTGGGGAGGAGGTCCTAACTAATCGCGCTAAGGATTCAAACAATTGAATCACCTGATAGCGGTTTTAGGATACATTTTTAAATTTGTTTTGTTTAAATCCCGATTGTGGCATTGAATATATCTGAGGTATTTTAGATCTACAGATTTATATCCTAGATTCTAAGTCTCTCTCCGTAGATCTCGTCAAACCACACAGTCCCTCGAAATGTTGGCTTCGATATTATTATCTAAAAGACAGGGTTACGGGATCCCCCTTTTAGATCTTTTTCACTTACGTTTCAATATATTATGATGTGAGCCTAGGAATATTGGAGTCGAGATCCACGAATCGGACCTTGACTAGATTCCCATGATGGACATTATTTCGATTATAAAGTTATTATCTGATCATTGTAAATGTAAATTTGGGCCTTAAAGCGGTATCGAGGGTCCCATCTCATGAAAACCGAATTTGAGGCCCCATGATAGTGAAAATTGCGATTGTAGGTGTTCGGGGCTATTGAGATGGCTTTCATGCCCATGGATCGTCTCGACCTTATTTTGATGCTTAATTTCCCGTTCATCATCAAAAACGATTTTCCTAATAAAACGACAAAGATTTTCAAAAGTCAAGCTCAAATCGCTTGGGTTAGTAAGACGACTTTAAGTTAGAATTGAAAGTAACAAAGAGTTTCGATTCTTATTTGGAGAAGGGTTTGAAAACCAAATTTTCCAAAACGTCACCCAAAAATGGTTTCTATCAAAAAATAGTAATCTAAAACAAACCTTTTCTTTAAACCAAATCCCTCGTGTATAGGTTCAAAGAGGTTTTAAGTTACTTTCAAAATAACGCACCTCTTCACGATTTCGATCTAAAGCTAGATAGCAACTTCATTCAAAATCACAGACACACACACACACACTTCACACTTAGGAAAACAATAAGAGGTGATAACCATGTTTTCACGGAAGTCGGGGGGTGCCTAACACCTTCCCCTCGCTTAAACAAGCCCCCGAACTCTATGAATCTCAGCTTCAAGACCAATTTTACGGAGTCACGTATTGGGCCATATTACGAAAATCTAAAACTTGGATGAGTTGGTACATCCATTTAAATCTTTACCAACTGGCGACTCTGTCTAATTGGCCCATCATCGAAAATCAACCTTTCGAAACCCCGTCGGCATTTATGTCGAATGTTTCCTAAAAAATCACCCTTTAGGCGAAATAAATAAATCAAAATCTTAAAAAGGGGTAGAAACACAACAATTTAGGAAAAATTAGTAAAAATTTCCCCCGACGTCGACAGTAAAGCCTGAGGATCCTAGATTTGAGGGGGAGTAGCCCATTGGAAATCAAGTTCCTCCTTCTTTTCTTCCATCTTCATCTCAGCAAGTGCCTGTCGAGATCTTCATGCCTCAACAAGGGAGTATTAACCTGGTCTTCGCAGGGTAATTCTCTCAGGCAGAGAGATTTCAGAGACAACTCATCGTCTTCCAAATGAGTTTGAAGGGATAGGGGTAGGCAGAATGAGAGTGTTGCATTCTATGGATCTTTTGTTCACTCTATTCTATGACTTGGAGATAGACAGCAGTACAACCGTCTATGAACCTAATTGTTCTACTTCATGTCTCTCGTGCCTCTAGCCAGAGTAATCACGCAAAGAGATCAAAGTTTCATCAGATGGAACTATTGCAAGTATCCAAATCTGAAGTTGGTGGCTCAAAATTTTCCAAGAGTTTTTAAGTATGCCACCGAGCTGATATGCTCTGAGCCCTCTGCATTTCCTCCTATGTATCAGAAGGTAACATGTACTCCTTGATAAGTGCATAATATTCGATAATTTTGATTCTTTTATATTTCGTTTTATTACATGTTTTATGTGTATATGAGTTTATTAAGGTATTTATTGATTTCAGGAGGAAATGGAGCTTAAAAGAGAAAAAGAGGAAAAAGGGATCAAAATGGGCGCGCAAGGAGAAAAAGAGAAAAGGGACAGAACTTGTGGGCCACGACGCTCCAAATCATGGGCCGCGACGCTGGATGCTAAGCCGCAATGCTCGTTAGGTGAGCCGCGGCGCGTGAAGGCTTTTCGCGGGCGCGTGGTCAGCAACGTGATTTTTTCCCAACTTTGTATTTTTGAGGAATTTAACTCCAATTTGGATTGTTATTTTCTTAGGGTTTTAGGACTTTGTTCTAGGGGTATAAATATATATTCTTAGTCTAGTTTTAGAGGTCTTGGATGCTCATAATTGTAAACCCTAGATTTAGGGGCAAGATTGAAGACATGTCAAACTAAGTTCTTTATTTTTAATTTTAAGGGATGTTGAACCTTATTTGCAATGAATGGTTTAATTGAGTATTCATTATTTATCTCTTCTCATATGAAATTCATTCTTGATAATTTGATTGAACTGTTGAATGTTATTGGTGTAATTGATTTGATTTCTGCAGGATTAAATTAGTTAACAGATAATATCTGCTAGATTAAGATATAATATTAAGTCAACGATATTGTATTTGATCATAAGTAGCGATTAGTGATATATAATTGTGGGCAAGCTTTTGCGTATTGCTAAGATCATCAAAAGACAGGTTAAATAATCCCTGATTGTGTGATTGTTGCTTGGCATGACCTAATTCCATAATTCTTAATGCTGCTGTTATATTAAATCTATACGGATAGTTCTAGGTTGTATAATAGTTAGGGTCTAGTGGGGGCGATTGTTACATTAGATTTAAAACCTAATGGAAATTTCGGATAATTAGCTATTGCGGTTATTTAGGGTTATTAATTTCATTGAAGGATAAATATTGTTATACTTGATTACTTTATTATTGTGAAAAGGCTACTGAACTAAAGAACTGGAGATTTTAATTCATTGGTATTTCTTTATAGTTAAATTCTATTTTTATTAATTAGTTAATCAAACTCAAACCCCCCTCCCCCATTTTACTTATTGTTCAATTAGAATTGGGAAATGATAGAATTAAATTAGGACAATTTTACTCTCTATGGGATCGACCATTGCTTGTCACTGTACTGATTTCTGTGTTAATAGAGTAGAAGTAAGGATTTAATTTTGGAGTGTTAACGACAGCTACCAAATTTTGGCGCTATTGCCGGGGAGTGTTAATTGTTTTTATTTATTCTTTGTTTTTGCTTATTTATTCTTTATTTTCTTTTATTTTTAGTTTAGGACTCGATTCTCTCACTCTCTTAAATTAAAATTTGATCCAGAGATAAAGTACCACTGCAGATTCAGACAAAGAAGAGATGGTTGCTCCCAACAACAACAAGACTTTGAAAAAATTAGCTACTCCTAATCTTTATCAACCGTCATTGTATATTGAATATCCTACTATAGATGCTTCTTTTGAATTGCATTTAGGACTAATACACCTTTTGCCTACCTTTCGTGGTCTTACAGGTGAAGATCCATACAAGCATCTAAAGCAGTTTCATATGTGTTCCACTATTAAGCCACAAGGAGTAGCAGAGGAACAAATCAAGCCTAGAGCTTTTCCATTTTCATTAGCATATTTGGCAAAGGACTGGTTATACTATCTTCCTTTAGGATCAATACAATCATGGAATGACATGCAAAGGCTATTCTTGGAGAAGTATTTTCCTGCTTCAAGAGTTACCAATATAAGGAAGGAGATATGTGCAATCAGGCAGTTTAATGAAGAGACTCTCTGTGAGTACTGAGAAAGATTTAAGAAGTTGTGTTCCAGCTATCCACCTCACCAAATTTATGAACAACATTTGATCCAATACTTTTATGAGGGATTGTTTCCAATGGATAGGAGTATGATTGATGCAGCAAGTGGAGGAGCACCAGTTGATAAGACACCTGAGGTTGCAAGGAACTTAATTGCAAACATGGTAACTAACTCAAAGCAGTATGGAACAAGGAATGAGCATGCACTAAGAAGGGTAAATGAGGTAAGCACTTATAATCTTGAATGTCAAATTTCTAATTTAACTGCTATGGTTCGACAAATGGTTGCAGGGAACATGCAAGTAGCACAGGTGTGTGGAATTTGTTCAATGTCGGGGCATATTATTGAGGCTTGTCCAATATTACAAGAGGATGAAGTTGTTCAACAAGTCAATGCTGTGGGGACATTCCTAGGACCACATCAGCAACAATATGATCCTTATTCCTATACTTATAATCTAGGATGGAGAGATCAACCCAACTTGAGTTATTGAGGTTTTCAACCAGCTCAACAATAGTACTAAACTTGTCAAGCAGTACCTGCAAACTTTGGAACATCTATGGAGGATATGTTCAAAGCATTCATGAGTCAGACACACCAATTCATGAATCAAACACAGCAGTTCTAGTAGAAAACAAAAACCGCTATTCAAGATTTGAGAAATCAAATGGGTCAGCTTGCCACCACAGTTGGAAGGTTGGAATCTCAAGGCTCAAGGCAGTCACTTCCTCAATTTGTTGTGGATCTAAGAGAGAATGTAAGTGCAATTACTCTGAGGAGTGAAAAACAGTTGGAAGTGCCCAAAGCTATTGTTGAATTTGAAGAAGAGTCTAAGAAGGAGGAGCAAGAAGAAGAAATATTGGAGACGGTTCACAAGGTTGAGGAACTTGTTGAGCAACCAATCAAAGAGAATATGCAGGCTGATTTAAATAAAGTAGAAGAAATTAAGAAAAGTTCAGATTTGAAGGAGGCTATAACTGCATTACATTCTTTATTTAAAATTTCAGATACATCTGCAGTCTTTTCCATTCAGTTACCTGCTACTCACACAAATCTGTTATCTTCTTATATGTAGGCACCTACTTTAGATTTGAGACAGCTGCCAGTTTACTTGAAGTATGAATATCCGATTACATAGATTGAGAGGATTGGTGTCGAGCAAATGACGTTAAACAAATGCGCTGCTTGGGAGGCAACCCAAGATCTTAGATTTGCTTTCTTATCTTTTACTTTTATTTTCTACATTTTAGTTGCATTTTATTTAGTTATTTCATCTTTGCATGATTGTCTTATATTGGGGACAATATAAGGTTTGAGTGTGGGAGAGGGGTTTAGGATATATTTAGATTTACTCTAGGAGATTATGATATGATTATGGTTATTTTTGTGGAAAAAAATTTAAAATTAAAATTTTTTGCTCCAAATTTTTTTGTGTTTGGCTAAGTTTTTAGAGGTTTTTGGATATGGAATGAAAATTGATGCTATTTTAATAGAATTTGTTTGACACAAAATTAGTTGATGAATGATGATAACTAAGTAATGATCCATAGTAACTGATTTAGATTGAATTTGTGTTGCATGAGTTCTTGAATATGAGATATATACTTATTTGACTGAGTTATCTGTGGAGTTGTCTATGTGCACTAATTTCATTATTTAGGACTATTTGACTGCTTATGCTGTTTGCAGGACCATGAGAAAATAAAACATGAGGAAGTTTGAAAAAAAATTGAAAAAAAGGAAAAGAGAAAAAATCATGTGGTGGGTTGAGAAGGAGCATAAAACTCACTCACCGATAAACACATGCAATGAGATGGAGCGTAAAACGCACTCGTTGGGAAGTAGATAAGTGAGATGGAGTATAAAATGCACTCACTTAAGAAAGAATGAGAAAGTTAAAATGGAGCATAAAATGTATTCACCTGGGAAAAAATAAGTTTGATGGTTCTGGAGGAAAAGAAAAAATGAATAGCAGGGAAAATGTGTTTTGAGTCTTGAGTCAGTGTGCACAGTTGTTGTTCCATATGAACTGAGTTGAGTATTCATGTTGATCATAGGAGAGACATTTATGTGATCATAGCTTGATTTAGATATGTTCAGTGGGGAATGACAAAGTTGTTATTGTGGATTGATTGATGAAGTGTTGATCAAGTTTCTGTTGATTAGTGTCGATATTCATGGTTAAGAATTGATATAAAACCTTTAGAAGTTTGGTTGAATAAAATTTGGTTGATTTTCAATATTGCTTTTGTTTTGGTTTACACGAGGACGTGTAAAGGCTAATTGTGGGGGAATTTGATAAGTGCATAATATTTGATAATTTTGATTCCTTTATATTTAGTTTTATTATATGTTTTATGTGTATATGAGCTTATTAAGGTATTTATTGATTTTAGGAGGAATTGGAGCTTAAAAGAGAAAAAGAGGAAAAAAGGATCAAAATGGGCGCGCAAGAAGAAAAAGAGAAAACAGACAGAACTTGTGGGTCGCCGCGCTCCAAATCATGGGTCGCGGCGCTGGATACTAAGTCGCGACACTCGCTAGGTGAGCCGCGGCACGTGAAGGCTTTTCGCGGGCGCATGGTCGGCAACGTGATTTTTTCCCAGCTTTGTATTTTTTGAGAAATTTGACTCCAATTTGGATTGTTATTTTCTTAGGGTTTTAGGACTTTCTAGGGGTATAAATATATGTTCTTAATCTAGGTTTAGAGGTCTTGGATGCTCACAATTGTAAACCCTAGATTTAGGGGCAAGATTGAAGACATGTTAAGCTAAGTTTTTTATTTTCAGTTCTAAGAGATGTTGAATCTTATTTGCAATGAATGGTTTAATTGAGTATTCATTATTTATCTCTTCTCATATGAAATTCATTCTTGATAATCTGATTGAACTGTTGAATGTTATTGGTTTAATTGATTTGATTTCTGTAGGATTAAATTAGTTAACTGATAATATCTACTAGATTAAGATATAGTATTAAGTAAACGATATTGTATCTGATCATAAGTAGCGATTAGTGATACATAATTGTGGACAAACTTTTGCGTATTGCTAAGATTATCAGAAGACAGGTTAAATAATCCCTGTTTGTGTGATTGTTGGTTGGAATAACCTAATTCCCTAATTCTTAATGTTACTGTTATATTAAATCTAGACTGATAGTTCAAGGTTGTATAATAGTTAGGGTCTAGTGGGGGCGATTGTCACATTAGATTTAAAACCTAATGGAAATTTTGGATAATTAGCTATTGCGGTTATTTAGGGTTATTAATTTCATTGAAGGATAAATATTGTTATACTTGATTACTTCATTATTGTGAAAGGGGATACTGAACTGAAGAACTGGAGATTTTAATTCATTGGTATTTCTTCATAGTTAAATTCTATTTTTATTAATTAGTTAATCAAACTCAAAACCCCCCCATTTTACTTATTGTTCAATTAGAATTGGGAAACGATAGAATAAATTAGGACAATTTCACTCTCTGTGGGATCGACCCTAGCTTGTCATTGTACTGATTTCTGTGATAGTAGAGTAGAAGTAAGGATTTAATATTGGAGTGTTAACGACAGCTACCACTTCTATTACCATTCATGTACCTTTTTACCCATTTCTTTTTGGTGAAGGGTATATAGAGTCTTCCTCTACGTTCGCTAAACCATCTTTTACTCCAGATTTATATATACAACCTTACTCTAACTCTTCGGTCATAGAGTTTTAACACTCTATGGTCGTTGTAAATAATATCATTGTTCCAGTCGTAGAGTCTCCACACTATACTGACCACGCAAACTTACCCAACCTTCTATTCGTAGAGTCTCCACACTCTACGAATGATGAACAGAAAATAAATTTCCCGATCATAGAGTCTCAAAACCCTACAATCAATGCACAAAATACCAATTTTTCTATATATACCCCTATACAGATGCATTCGGATTCTCCATCTCCTATTCAAATATCTTCTATACTAGTTACTCCTCAAACAAGTTATGTTCATTCTAATTCTTCCTCCTCATGGCCTTCTCTAAATGTAGAGTCTCAAAACCCCGCGTTTGATGTAGATAAAACTAAAGCATTTGTTCTTGTTCCATCCAAAAACTCACCTATACATTCCCTGACCCCCATATAAACAATAAAACAGGAGTCCAATCCATCTATTCCTTCAGATATTCCTTCCTCCTCTCAAAATGAATATTTTGATCTTCCTCTTGATCTTCAAAATATTTCTCCGTGTAATAAAGCTGGCTCTAATGCTCAAATTTCCCAAATCATGGATCGATTGCTCCTAATTCCCACCAAGGATCAGGTATCAGACCTTTCTGCATAGATGACAACAGATCTTGAACAAAAGATCGAGGAATCCTTAATAGAAATTCATGAAAAGATGAACAAGATTACCAACGTTGCAAATCAACCCCCTGGAGAAATGGGAAAGGAGTTTGGAAAGTGCATGAAAACCATGTTCAAGGATATGGCTAATAGCCTAAATCAACGCGATCAAGTTTTTCTTAAGAAGATTAAAGACCACAAGAAGGAAGTCTTAGCTCTCCAGCAACAGAATGACTATTCAATCAAGCTATTTTTCGATAAAGTGTTTGAGTTTAGCTCTTCCTTATCTGAATTCAAGTCTCAGATGATGGAGCGCACTGATAGTGCAATGGCTCTGGTCTATCAGCAAAGTGACCAAGCTGCTGTTCACCAGCAAGAGCTTCGAGCTGACATCACCATGTCTTCCTCCCAGATTCAGGAACTAGTTGATACCGTAAGGCATCTTTCAGAGGGCCATGATGACAAAAAGGGGAAGAAGTTCAGGCAAGGGGAGAGGCAAGGGGAGAAGTCAAGGCAAGGGGAGAGACAACAATCTCAAGGGGAGAAAAGAAAAAGAAATCAAAGGCAAATATCCATAACCCCTCTGATCTTTAAATCACCTCCTCCTCCTCCATCAGCTATTCCTCTAGAGCATGGCCACTCTTCTTCACGGCACGAATCATCAAGTAGAGTTTTCTCTACTGGCATTCTAGTTCCCTCAAGTGATCCTGCGTATCTTAACAAAAATCTTTAAGGAACTCATGTCATAGGAGAAGAGAGAATAAACATGCCTAATCTTGGCCCAAGAGACTCTGCTAAAGAAATCAGAAGAAAAGAGCTTGAAAACAAAGCCAGAAACAATTGCAGAGTAGAGTCAGAAAGGGAGTGGCTCTCAAAGGAAAAAAGGTCAAGAAGGTAGAAAGAGGTAGTAATGTTAGTTTTGTAAATTATAAATTTCTTTGTAAAATAATTCATATGTTGTACAAACACTATACATCAATAAATTTATTATTTTTGCTCTAGCAATACAGTGGCTTACTGTATTTTAAGTCATATTTATTTTCATGGAACTGCATTTTAGTCTTGATGAATGCTATAAAACTTCTGGTTTTGTCATCATCAAATAGAGGGATATTGTTAGAGTTTTTATATTAAATTTGATGATGATAGTATAATAAGATTAATGTATATTTGTACCAGTAAGTTTTGTAAAAGTCCTTAATGATGATTTGATAATTGATGTACAAGGACTTAAAATAGAAAGATCAAATATGTTACGTTGATCTTATTGAGTTGATCTGATGTATAGTCAATAGGTTCATATTAATCGTTTAGTCACTCTGCCAATTCGTAATGTTAAGATGGATCGCAGAGTCAACTTATTTTCGTAAAGCATCAGATGGACGATCGTAAAGCTCTTGCATTGGTCTTAAAGTTCACTTCAAGTCGTAAAGTAAAAATCAGTTTGTAGACGGAGAATTAAAAAGCCAAGCAAAGATCGTTGAGTTATACTAAATGTACTCCAGGCAATCGCTAAGTTATAGTCAAATCGTAGAGTGACTCAAGGATCGTTCAGTGAAGACAAGATCATAAAGTCAGCTCTTGAACCGTAAAGTAAATCTTCATAGAGCTAATCATAAAGTGTTATTCCCATCTTAAAGAAATCCTCGTAAAGATCAGGACGTAGAGCAAATTCGATAATCCTCTATCTTCGTAGCGCAAATTCAGGTCTGACAATAAGACTGACATGGGAACATTACTAATTGAAGGTCCCAATGCATTCACCAAATATCCTTAGTTGAAATCGAAGATCAGCAGATGTGTCTACCAGCTAGTTTGCTGAAAGCGACAACTCACAGGTGGTAGGTGAGGTTACAGGCTGATGTGATAGGCATGTTAAAAAGCAGCTAACACATAGTTTAAAATGTCAACATCAAGGATCTAGAAGTATCTAAGCATTAAATGCACCAACGGGAGCCTAGCAACGGGAAGATTTTCTGGCAGACTATAAAAGGCAACCAAGATTCAAATTTAAAAAGAATGCTCTGATCATCAAGTCTAAGCTCTGTTAGTCTAAGAACAAACTCTATGAAAGTTGAACATCTAGTTCAAGCTGCTAAGTACCTGAGGAGAAAATCATATTGCCAACTTAGCAGCACATCTCAACAACATTAAATCAACTCTTCATTGTCTAAGTGACAATCTTCCTAGTCTAAGTGACTTGAAGAGATCTTAGTGATCTAGGACTAAGTGTCTATATTTCGAGACTTAGTGACTCGAAGGAACCTTAGTGGTTCAGTTGTAGAGATCTGAGTGATCTATATCCTTATTGGATTTCCTACTTGTTAAAGTAGAAGAGTGGACTAGGAGTTATTCAGTCTTTGAACCACTTAAAATTCGCCTGTGTTCTTTATCTTTCAGCACTTACTTTCTGTCATATTATTTATATTGTTTGAGTGACTTAAAACAACATACACTAAATTTAGAACTGAGAATTTTTCATTAATCTTTAAGGGTGTTTTTCCAAATCTTATTTCGCTGTGCATAATTAATATTGATTAACAATTTGATTGGTAACATCTCTTAAATAACCAAAAATTTTAAAGATCTATTCAACCCCCCTTCTAAATCTCTATAGTACCTTTGGGAAACAATAGTTACCATTATTTGATTTGATGATGGCATAAAGTATATTTGTTAAAATAACTTAAGGAGAATGAATTTTCATGTATAAAGACTTAGTTGCCGATCTAAACTGTTAGGTAGATCCATGTTGCTATCTTAATCATAGAGCTATGTATAGGAGTTTATAGAGTTGTAGCTATATGATCATTTGGCTATGTCTTGGTCAAAATTATTTTGTTACAAGCTACTCCAAAGAATTCTAAGATCGCAGAGTATGGAGAATTATATAGCTGAAAGGTTAACAAGGGACTACAAGATTGTATTGCTAAAAGGCCAGATGTAGAGCGAGTCTACTTTATAAGGACAATCTCTTAACAAAGCCACTGAAGGATGGATATAGCCAGATGGATTTGTTTCAAAGGTTGGAGCAAATTAAGTATGTGAGCTACAACAATCAATTTATGGATTGAAGTAAACTTCTCAAAGATGGAACGTCTATTTTGATGAGTCAATCAAAAGAGTTTGATTTTATCAAAAACGAGGATGAACCAAGTGTGTACAAAAGGTCAGTGGGAGTGCAATGACATTCCTAGTACTATATGTTGATATACTACTGATAAAGAATGATATACCAATGCTACAATCAGTAAAGATATTGTTGTCTAAACATTCCTCCAAGAAAGATTTGGGAGAAGCATCCTACAATTTGGGGATAACAAATCTATAGAGATAGTCTAAGAGGATGTTTGGTTTGACCCAAGGAACGTACTTCCATTCGATACTAAAAGGGTTTAGCATGGTAAATTCTAAGAGAGGTCTCATGTTGATGAGCCATGGAGTGTATCCCTCTAAGAAATTGTCCCCAAAGACACCTAAAAAGAGAGATCGTATGAGTTACTATCATGTATGCAATGAAATATACGAGACCTAATATTGATCAGTCATATTCTGGAGAAGATCATTGTAAGACAATGAAAAACATCATAAAGTACTTGATAAGAACTAAGGATGTGTTTATGATTTATGGTGGGTCTGATTTGAAACTAGAGGGTTATAAAGACTCAAGTTTTTTCAAACTGACCAAGAAGATAATAAATCCACTTTAGGGTATGTGGTTACCTTGAACGATGGTGTAGTGAGTTGGAAAAGTTCCAAACACCAAAGAGTTATTGATTTAGTGACAAAGACAAAGTATATAGCTGTAAATGAAGCTGTAAAGTTGGTTATTTGGATGAAAAGTTCATTACAGAATTTGGGATAGTTCCTAAGTCTCATATGGGATCTAAACATGTGTTGCGGCACTTTCATTTAATTAGAGAAATCATTGAAAGAGGAGAAGTCACTATAGAGATAGTGGACTCTCAAGAACAACATTGAAAGTGATTAGAACAATATTGCAGATCCATTTACTAAAGCTTTATCCAACAATGGGACGGTCACACTTAGTGAAGATGGGTATGAGATACCAAAGTGATTAGCTTTAGTACAAGTGGGAGATTAAAAGTAGTATGCCCTCAGGCCAATCACATTGGATGTGATAAGCAATTACTGTGTAATTTTGTTCATTTATTAATAAAAGACTTTATTTAATTAAAGGCATTTTTTATCCAGGTTTAATTAGTTGAATTAAATAAATGTGATAAACCCATAGTTTTCGAGCAATGCTTTTAGAATCATAATGTTGATCATGCTAATGAGATCTAAATTTAAGATTGCTCAAAACTAAAATGTTCCTAATCGTTGGATCACTAATGTGGGGTTACTGATTCCGAATAGATTACTACATAATATGCTTGCTTTGTTGAAGAGGATGATTGATCTCATAATCATTTGTGTGGAGACACTAAAGCAAGTATGTAGGTGCTTATTAGAGAATAAGTTCACTGAACGTGATTCTCTTAAAGGAACCCAAATGGAGTTTTTACTTGCCTGACAATGGGAGTTCTTATAGTAATAGTTGTCGAAGTGATCCTTGGACTTGAGATCATCATAGTACCTTGTGTATTCTGAATTATACTTTGTCATATTTTGTAATACTTTAGAGTATGTCATAGGGTATGTTCGGGTATAATAAAGTGTACATGGAGGTAGGTGAATGAAAAACAAAGGATCTACCACTTCCAGTAAAGGAAGAGAATGTTATTAGGTTTGTATATAGTGCGAACATGCAATCAAATTACATAAATAGTGCGGAAGCGCGATAAAACGGATTTTAAAATTTTTCATACAAATAATCACCATGATCATCCTTCTGTTCAATTATCAATTAAAACGAAAGAGATAGAGATAGAGAATTATACCCTCATGAATCAAAGCTTCCTCAGGTACAAGTTCACCTCCAATTCCTTCGCGTTCTCCTTGAATTTCACCGATTAAATTCCTTCTTTTGATCAACGTTAGCCACCCAAGTGTTTGGCCCCTAGAGGTGATCCACCAAGGAATAATAGTTGTTCAAGAAGATGGGTGTTGGGAAAACCCTAGTTTCTATCTCTATAGAAATTGCAAGTACTCTCTCTCTCTCCAATTCTTATGGAAGAGTGTGTAACTGTCTAACCCTAAATCATGATAAGACTCCTCTTATTTATAGATATATGGAACCCTCCTAAACTATTTAGGATTAGGATTTTTTTATTAATTAAACTCCTTTAATTAATTAAACTCCTAATCTAATTAGGAATTTATGAGAGTACTTTTATTAATTAATTCCCAAACCCTTTTAGGAACTAAATAATAATAATAGTAATAATAATAATAAGACTCCTCTTATTAATTTATATTTAATATTTTCAAAATATTAAATAATAAATATTAAGCTATTTAATTTATTCTATCTCCATAGATAAAATTAAATACACTTAACTTATTATTACAATTATGCCATTTACTTCTTAAACAAATATTTTTCTTTTGCGGTGTGACCCTTTAGGTTCTCCATATTAAACCGGTTGTGAATAAATCAATTAGAACAATTCTAATCTTATTTAAATAAATAAATTAAACTATTTAATTTATTTAAATAAATAATATTTATTATACAATAAGGGTAAGTCTCCTTAGTGATCAACGACTTTTCAGATAATATAGATTTCAACATTAATCACAAAAGAACCTTTCATTGCATAGTTACCATACAATTCAATCCTTCTACCATACAATGTCCCAATTAAATATAAGACATGGAATTACTGTCAAGTCTTATTTATTTAATTATATGTATTTTGATTCTCAAATGCACAACTCTGATTAATGCAAATTAGAAACTCTTTTCTAATTTCATTCTACTTTGGCCAAAGACTTCTGAGTCGTCATTTATCGAATCACATAGGACATTCTCTCCTTTTACTAGAAGTGGTAGATTCTTTGTTGACCATTCACCTATCTCCATGTACAACGTATTATACCCAATCATGCCCTTTGATATACCCTAAAGGTCTTAAGGGACATGTCAAAGTATAACTTATCACACACAAGATACTATGATGATCTCAAGTCCAAGGATCACTTGTACTACTATCACTAGAGGAATTCCTATTGACAGGCGAGTAAAACTCCATTAGGTATTCCTTAGCGAGTCACGTTTAGTGAACTTATTCTCTAATAAGCACCTACATACTTGCTTTAGTGTCTTCACACAAATGATTATGAGATCAATCATCCTCTTTATAAGAGCAAGCAACGTATGTACTAATCTATCCGGATTCACTAATCCCCTTTTTAGTAATCCAACGATTAGGAACGATTTTAGTTTGTAAGCTATCTAGAATTTAGATCTCATTAGCATAATCCCCATCATGATTCTAAAAGCATTACTCAAAACTATGAGTTTATCACATTTAATATAACAGCACCATGTAGATAATGTAAAATGCCTTTAACAAATGAATAAGATTATAAAGTATATGCTACATCATATCAAATATGATTGGCTTGTTTGCATACTACTTTTAATCTCCCACTTGCACTAAAGCCAATCGCCATGGTATCTAATACCTTTTTTCTCTGGGTGACTGTAATATCCCGAATGTTTATGAGTTAGTAAATCATGATATTAAATTATTACGATGATTGTGGCATACAAGGATCCTTAGAGAAGGAAATTGATGGTTAAACATAGGATAATACTTAGAGTATGATTGAGTTGATAAAGGTTATAGGATAAAACCTATAAGAATTGTTAAGGAAGTGGATGGAATTGGTTATATAAAACCTATGTTGTATTAATACGCTAAAATTATCTAACGATGAAATTTTGGAAGAGGATCTACGCGGACCGAGTAAGGATGTTTCGGTGATTCCGAGGACGGAATCCTTATAAGGAGGGAAGGATGTGACAACCCGAATTTTCAAGAATAATTATAATAAGAATTTAATATAGAATAATTCTTATTATGAGACGTGTCGAGTTTGAATATATATGTGTTATATATATTTATGTGATTTTTGGTAAGCTTAATATGTATATATATAAATGTGAAATATATACATAGATTCAGAATGAATGGGTTAATAAATCGCGAGTCGTGGGTAGCTTGGTAATTCGAGCTTATGGATATTATTGAATAAAATAGACTTTTATTAATAATATTATGTGTTAAGCATTTAAAGGTTATATTATGACCTAGATTATGTGTAGGCGATGATTGGTATGTAAGAAAGTGTTCGTATAAGCTAATTTGGTAGTTTCGAAAAATATCGCTAGAATACTATTTATTGGATTAAATAAATAGTTGAAGGATAACATTATTGAACGAGTTATTTCTTGTAAAGATGTTAACCCAAAATAGGGGTGAGATATATTTACGTTGATGTATATGATTATGGAGAGTTAATCGTGAAGAGCAGCGATCGCGAATCGTGAATACCCTTGTAATTTGGTTTTATTAATATTATTAAATGGATTAAATATTATTTTTATGTGATGTCCTTTAAGGTTATTTTATAACCTGGATGATGTCAATGTATGAAGTTTTATGCGTTATTGAATCGTAGAAGTGAATAATTGATTTTGCGAAAGATCGCAAAATCACTATTCACGTGGCAACGTTTCCCGAGGCACTATTCACGCCATAAAATTTTTGTGTCTTTTTCGATGTTAAATAATTTCATAAATACGTGTATGCGCACGAATAATTTTTCCAAGCGTCGGAAATTTTATTTGAGCTGATACGTGATTTTATCCGTATCCGAAATGTGTTATATGGGTGTTCCGAATATTTGGACAAACCCCATAATAATTATTTTTATGCATCCCAATAATTTATGGGAGTACCCATTTTAATTTTGGGTAGAGTTATTTAGCAAATTTAGTACAAAAATGGGAGTTTTCGGACATATTTTTGTGTATTTGGGTATTTATTTTGGCCTGTTACTCCAAGAGGGAACCAACTCCCCCATTTTGGACCAATCAAATGCAAGGAGGGAGAGTATTGCCGGCAAGAGGAGGGGTTGGCAAGCTCAATGTATTGGACCTCCCATTTTGCAAACATCCCCCTTGGTTTACTCCCTCCATTCTCCCAAAGCTCCCTCCTCTCCCAACCATCTGATTTCTTTTCCTCTCCATTTCAAAACTTCAGCATTCCTAAGTATGGAAGAGAGAGAGAGAGAGAGAGAAGGGGGAAGAAGAACAGTAGAAAGAAGAAGAACAAGGAGAAGAAGCCTACGGGAAGAAGGAGAAGAGAGCAACGGAATGGAGAAGAGAAGAAGAGGAAGAAACACTGCAGCAAAAAGGAGGAAGAAAGAAGGAGGAGTTAGCCGGAAAAGTCGCCGGAAAAGAAGAAGAGTCACTGGAAAAAGAAGAAGAAGAAAGGAAGAGAAGAAGAGGTTCGGGTGAACCAAAAAGGAAGAAGGAGACTCAAGCCAAGCCCTAGCAAAGCTTCATATCATCTAGGAGGGATTTACAAAGGTAAATCGTTAACTTGAACCCATTTCCATTTGTTTTGGTTAAGGTTTTCAAGCTTTTTATGGTTTTAGAGCTTTTATGCTCATGGGTTGGTTTTCTTGCGATTCTTGTTGGTTTTGTTTGTGTTAGATGGTTGTAAATGTTGTTAAGAGGTTATATAAACCATTAATAACATCAAAGTGGAACAAAAACACAATAAATTCGTACCCTTGCTTAAGGAGGATGAAGAACATGAAGAACAATGAACCTTGGACATGAACTTGGACATTTGGATGATTTAGAGGACTTTGTAGCTATGATTTTGTGTTTGTTTAATTCGTTTGTTGGGATGATGTTGTACTTCCATGGGTTATGAAGTTAACCCAGTTGGAACGAAGTAAAAAGAAGTTAAAACAAAGATTTGGTGAAGATTTTTGTGAAGAACACCAAGAACACCAAGAACACGAAAATATAGCATGAGTTGATACTTTGGCCTAAGATTTGGCCATGTTAATGTTAATGGATAGCTCTGAATTTTTGATATGTTGTAGCCCTATGTCTTAGGAGTCCATAGAGTCCGGAACGGACCAATTTGAACGTGTATTGAGAGAGTTATGGTGGTTGGAAGCAAGATAGATCTAGAACACCAAAACAGAGCATTCCGGGAAGCAAAACGCGTTGGGGACTCAGGCCTAGCGCCAACGGCGCTTGGCTGGGCACTGTAGGCGCTGGCCATGGGGCCAGCTACTGCATAGGAGCGCTGTAGGCGCTGGCCATAGGCCATTGTGAGCGCCAACGGCGCTGGTAAGGAAACTGGGCAAAACGGCTCCGACGTCCTTTCGTAAAATGGGCATAACTTTCTCATACGAACTCGGATTGAGATGATTCAAGATGATTCGGAAAGAGAACGAGTAGACCTACAACTTTAGTTCTTTGAGTTTTTCAATTTGAGGTCGGGATCAATTCCCAAATTGACCATTTGTGTGACTGATGTGTTTTTGGAGGCAATCGGAGAGTGTCGGGCATGCGCGTAAGCACGCGTAATGCTCCCGACAATGTTAAATGATGTTCTAAGTTTTATAACATGAATGTTATGATTTATAATGATACTTAACATTAACCAATGAGTATTAGATAAATTGAATGGGCATGTTAGGCGTACGCAAATGCATGTCGCCTAGGCGTTCGAATAATCAAGTTTAGCGTATAGACGTGCAAGCGTCGTAACGTCGTAACTAGTGTGTATAATCTTGTTTAATATTTTGTTTCTAATAATAATGAAACATGATAGTGTGTTATAAACCAATGCATGAGCATGCTAAGCACATGCAAAGGAGGCGAATTAGGTGTGTGACGTGTAAACGTCGAAACGCCATGTAAAGTGTTAATGAACTTGAATAATGTCTCGATTCAAATGAAATGAACATTATAAGATACGGGATGGGGTTAATGTAACCAATAAGTATTGATGGTGATAAGGGTCGTAACATTTTCAAACGACGCGACGCCGAGTAACGTTTTAGAGTTAATCGCGTTATTAATTTATAATGCGCGAACAATATGAGATAAGAGTTGTTATATATAAACCATTATATGAAGCCTTTTTAGTGGCTAATTGGTATTTTATTGTTAAATAAATTGTGTAGGATATTTGAAGGACGAGCCATCATAATTTGGCAAGGAACACTTAAAGGCAAGTTCTTTCAGTAACTTGTTGACTTATTTAAATGTATTGATGTACATGACTTGATTACTAAATCTTTCACTGTTATCTGAATTATACGCGAGCATGATTAAAGTGTGCACAATGTGAAACTATGTGACTATATTGTTCTATGTGGAACTTGAACTATTGTGAATATACAATGTGAGATGCATGAAGTATGCTATGAGATACATGATGCATGTATACAGATGAATTGCATAAGATTTATAATGCATGAGTAAGATGCATAGTATGAGAATCATGATCCATGGATAAATGCAAACTTATGTGTTACGTGAAGCATGAAATGTGAAAACTGTTAGTTCTTGTTGAGCCGTCGTGCTCATTCTTGCAAAAATAAAACTTTTGCAGATTTACGATGCAATGCAATTATCTTGATATCGTGATGATAAGGAGTAGAGGCACAGGGATTCAAGAAGGTTACAAAATTGTTTCTTTATTGTAATTATTTAGCTGTGATGATAGTGTATGATGTACGTGAATTTGAATATCTAAACCTTGAGTTAAAGATGAAGGTTATCCATTATAGTATTTATGATGTGATTATGTTAGTTACTTGTTATAGTAAACTAGAAGGATGACGATGATGTATAAAGGACATTTTTATAACGATTGTTTGGTTATTGAATAACCTTGCGTATATTCAGGGATCGAATAAGTCAGAATTTGAACCTTGCGTTCACATATGAGATATTGTAAAGGACCATGGTATTTACTCGACCTTGATCATAAGTGTAGTATTTAAAGGTTACGAAATCTGGATTTGTAATAAAGAGTGTGATGGTAAGTTTTAATACTTATTGTTGTATAGTACTGTTATGTACAACATGAATAAGCGTTATATTTGTGATGATTATTAAATGATGTATTAATTAAGGTCTTCGTACCTGAGATTAGATGGGAAAATGTTGTAATAATCTTTTAATTACTTTCATGTAGTAAGATCATGTTTTAGTTATGGTTTCGAGGCTTGGGACGACAATATTTATATTATATCAATGTAAATATGTTATTTTTCCGCATTAAGTTATTGTTAGATTGATACATGAGTGGCACAGTGATGCACTGAATTCGTGGATAAGGTAACCCGGATTTGGGGGCGTCACAGTGACGATCATCCTGCTGTTGGATAAAGCTTCAGTAGATGGATATACAATGCTGTTCTCGAGAGTCCACTATCTCTATAGTGACTTTTCCTCTTTCAATGATTCCACTAATCAAATGAAAGTGCCCCAACACTTGTTTGAATCCAAGATGAGACTTAGGAACTATTTCTAGTTCTGTGATGAACTTTTCATCCAACCAATCAAACTTGCAGCTTCATTTACAGCTATATACTTTGTCTTTGTCACTAAACCAGCAACTCTTTGCTGTTTGGAACTTTTCTTATTTACTGCACCACCTTTCAAGGTAACTATTTGCCTTAAAGTGGATTTGTTATCGTCTCGGTCAGTCTGAAAAACTTGAGTCTGTTAAGCCCTCTAGTTTTTAATTCAGACCTACCATGTATCATGATCACATCCTCAATACCGGTTAGGTACTTAAAGATGTTTTTCATTGTCTTACAGTGATCTTCTCCAGAATATAACTGATCAACATCAGGCCTTGTATATTCACTGCAAACATGATAGTAACTCATGCGATCTATCTTTTAATTGGAGACAATTTTAGAGAGATACACTCCATGGCTCATCATCATGAGACCTCTCTTGGAGTTTGCATGCTAAACACCTTTAGCATCGAATGAATATACGTTTATTGGGTCAAGCCGAACATCCTTTTAAATCTATCTATATAGATTTATATCCCTAATTTATAGGATGCTCCTCCCAAGTCATTCATGGAGGAATGTTTAGACAATTTTATCTTTACTGATTATAGCATTGGTGTGTTATTCCTTATTAGTAGTATATCAACATATAATATTAGGAATGTCACAGTGCTCCCACTAACCCTTTTGTACACACTAGGTTCATTCTTGTTTTTGATAAAATCAAACTCTTTTGATTATCTCATAAAAATGAATGTTCCATCTTTGAGAAGCTTACTTCAATCCATCAATAGATCATTGTAGCTTAAAACACGATTTGCTTCAACCTTTGAAACAAATTCCTCTGGCTGTATCATACATACATTCTCCTCAAGTCTTCATTGAGGAAGGGCGTCTCCACATCCATTTTGCCAGATTTCGTAATAAGCTACAATCACAAGAAAAATTCAAATGGACTTGAGCATTACCCGGTAATAAGGTTTTATCACAGTCAACTCCTTGACTTGAAAAACCTTTTTAACAGGTCTGGTCTTATAGGTCTCCACCTTGCCATTTGCCTCAATCTTTCTCTTAAAGACCCATATTCACACTCTAGGCATTATACCCTTTTGTGGAGTAACCAGAGTCTATACTTGGTTCTCATACATGGAGTCCATTTCGGATTTCATGGCCATCTTCCATTTCTCTAAGTGTCTTCTACTCATAGCCTCATCGTATATAACTGGATCATCATCTTCTATGATGCATACCTCATCAACATCCTCAATGATGAATCCATACCTCCCAGGTATCTTCGGTACTATTCCAGATTTACGATTCGGTTGTGGTACAATAGGTCTATCTACAGGTTCCTCGGTTCGACTTAAAGTGCTTTGTGGTTCTTGAACTCCTTCAAGATCTATTACCCTCCCACTAGCTCCTTCAATGATAAACACCTTTATCTAAGAAGGCAGCATGTAGGATTATAGTAATAATACCCTAAACTTTCTTTAGGATATCCCACAAGTCTACACTTGTCAGATTTTGTCCCAAACTTATCTTTGAAACCTTTTCACATAAGTTGGACAACCCCTTATCTTAACATACTTAGAAGTAGGAATCCTCCCTATCCATAACCTTTATGGAGTCTTGGGCTCGGATTTTTGAGGTTACCTTATTTTTGTAGATATGCAGTCGTTTCTAGGGCATAACCCCAAATGGATACTAGAATGTCGATAAAAGTTATTATGGACTGCACCATGTCCAACAAGGTATAATTTCTCCTTTTAGATGCACCAATCAATTACTGCGTATCAGGAGGTGTCCATTATGAGAAAATACCATTTTGAGATGATCTAGAAACTCATTGCACAAGTATTCTTTCCTCGATCTGATCAAAGAATCTTAATACTTTGTCAATATGTTTCACTTCTGAATTCTTTGAACATTTCAAATGATTCAGACTTATATTTTATCAAATACACACATTCAACTCTTTGAATGACGATCTCTTTTTCTTTTATTAGTTTATTCAATTTGCAAAATGTTTTTCATGTAAGTCAAGTATACAAAGTCTATCAAGTAATCTTCCAGTTTCAAACAAAAAATCATTATAAATAGAACAACAATTGCTCTTAAATATAATACCAGAATCTTCCTTGTCCAACAATGAAAATTCTAATGTTTCTAATGAGAACTGGAACACAATAACAACTTATTAACTTAATAGACTTGCTCGTAGGCAATGCTAAACTATAAGTTCCTATGGTTAATGCAACAACCTTTGCTTTATTCCCACACATAAGATTACTTACTCTTAGTTTAGCTTTCTACTTCTGCTTTGTCTCTGCATTCAATTGCATACGTGAGAACTACAGCCGGTATCCAATACCCAAGTAGAACCTTGACTTACAGAAAGATTTATTTTTAATCATGAACAAACTTATATCTGTAACTGAAGCTTCACTAAGCTTCTTCTGGTTAGCCTCTTTAAGATTCTCCTCACAGTTTCCTTTCTAGTATCCAGGCTTATTGCAGTGGAAGCAAACTCCTTTGCTATCTGCATCAGTTTTGTTCTTATTGTCCTTTGTTTTTGCCTTTCCATTTACCTTCTTTGAATTGTTCTTCTTTTAAGAAGATCCTTTGGCCCTCTTCCGCTTCTTGGAAGAATCATTTACCAGTAAGACTTGGTCTTTCTTGGTTGAAAAGTGACTCTTTACAGTTTTCAACATGTTTAAGCAACTCAGGCAGGCTGACATATTAGCTTGTTCATGTGGAACTTCACAACAATTTGTGAGAAAGAGTCCGAAAGTGATTGCAAGATCGAATCTTAGATCAACTCTCCATCCATTAAAACCCAGTTATCCCAATTGTTCAATCAGATTGATCATTTTAGGACATATGTCTGTACTGTAGTGCCATCGGTCATTCTAGATCAGAAAAGCTCCTTAGATATCTGATATCTAATAGTCCTACTTTCCTCACCATTCAACTCCTTGAAGGTGCAGGAGTATAGTAGGAGCATCCATAGTTTCATGCTGACGCTGAAGCTTGTTACTCATGGATGCGAGCATGATGCATTGAGCCAACTATGCATTATCTTGCCACTTTCTAAAAGTAGCAATCTCTTCCTCTGAGGCATTGTCTACAACCATTGCAGGGATAGGCATATTAAGGACATAAGATAGCTTTTCAGCCTTGAGAACTATTCTCAAATTCTTTAACCAGTCCTTTTAATTTGGTCCGGTTAATTAACATCTAATATGCTCCGCAATGATAATAAATTTGACATTGTAAAATTCTGTAAATGAATTTGTAATTTAACAACATTTTAGCATACATTCATTTCTTAATTAATTACCAAAATAAATTAGGTCTTTATTTTAAATTGGTACCTCACTATTTTCATCAAACTATATTACCCTCAATATATATGGTTCGGCAATTCTAATTAAAGATTTTCTAGTGAGAATAAGGATTCCATTTCAAATGTATATAGCCTTGTGGTGACACAACAAACGATATATAAATAATAGGTAGACAACTATTATCAATTACATCACTATGTAACTCCTTGTATTTTGCTTCTTAGATTATTTTGATCAAGTGGTGACACATCCGAATCAAAATTATCCAAGTTAAGTCCAACCTAGCACTTCCATATATGTGAAGAGAAAAATACCGTCCTTGTGGTGACACAACAAAACAATAATGTTCAATTCCTTAATAAGCATCAAATGTGATAATGCAACATCTTAAATATTTAATACTTGCCTTGTGGTGACACAACAAACTCATATTAAATATTTAATACTCTATTGCTTTACCATGCTAGAAGGCGACGTTCGATATTCCAAATATCTTTGAACGCTTAGGACTTAATATATTACTTTGAGGGATTTGTTATTATTAGTCTCATCTTGTTTAGCGCGCATGCACATATATATATAAAATATGCGTCATATTATTTAACATGCGAAGCATGTTGCATAATATATAATATATATATATATATATATATATATAGTAAGCATGCACATATAGAATACTATATTCTACCCGGATTGATTATGGACTTTTATTCTAGTTTGGTTCACTAGAGCCACCAAGTGAACCAAAAGGTCAAACTTAGGGTGCAAGAACAAAATTTAAATATAACTATTACATTTAAACCCGGGCTCCATTACAAATGGGTCTTCAAGCGCTCCTTGCTCCTTGGTCTCCAATTCTTCAAAATAATTCTAACTAATCCTATTACATAAACTATTTGAAATAAATAGAAACCTTGATCAGTAGTCAAGGGGAAGTACATAGGAGGGAGATAGAATTTACATTAAGAAAAATTAAAGAAGACGAGGTACGCATACCCCATTTATAAAAACCCATTCATTCAAGCTTCCACTAAAATAAATCCAATCACACATTGGTGAGTAGTCCATAATCAATCCCTATTTATTATCATACATATCTCCATATGTATCAATAAATAACATTCATCCCATGAATAATAAAACCATTCCATATATGCATTGACATCATTTAATGGGCAATTAAAAGTTTACTAGAAATTCAATTTTGAAACAAAAATAAACTCCTTTATTTTAATCATAATAAACTTATTTATTTTATTTCATCTAATTTTGAATAAAAATAAACTCCTTTATTTTTTAATCAAATTTCAAATCAAAATAAACTCCTTTATTTTAATTAACATGGAAACTAATTTCAAGTTCAAAATAAACTCCTTTATTTTAACTTAAAATTGCTTGGAAAAATAAAATATGTTAAATCCTATTCCTTATCAAAATAAACATCTTTATTTTTAAGGAAACATGGAATCCTATTCCATATGTGAATAAACTCCTTTATTCTCGAAAACATGGAATCCTATTCCATATGTGAATAAACTCCTTTATTTTAGTTAACGTAGAATCCAATTCTAAGTTCAAATAAAACTTTTAATTTTAATTATAATTATATTCCAATTCAAAATAAACCTTTTATCTTAATTGAAAATAAATAAAATCAAAATAAAATTTTTTCAAAATCTGCAGACCGGCGCGACTGCGCTCCAAAATGAGCTAGGAACGGCGCGGCCGCGCTACACCCCCAGAAAATATTTCTGGGTTCGGGCGCGGTCGCGCTCCAGAATGAATTGGAAGCGGCGCGGCCGCGCTGCGTAGCAGAGTTCGAAAAAAAATTTCTTTGCCCAGAAAATCGATCCAATCGCATACCCATATATACATGGAATCATCATAATCGATAAATAGCACAAGGTTAGGCTCTGATACCACTGTTAGGTTTGTATATAGCGCGAACATACAATCAAATTACATAAATAATGCGGAAACACGATAAAACGGATTTTAAAATTTTTCATACAAACCATCACCATGATCATCCTTGTGTTCAATTATCAATTAAAATGAAAGAGATAAAGATAGAGAATTATACCCTCGTGAATCAATGCTTCCTCAGGTACAAGTTCACCTCAAATTCTTTCGCGTTCTCCTTGAATTCTACCGATTAAATTCCTTCTTTTGATCAATGTTAGCCACCCAAGTGTTTGGCCTATAGAGGTGATCCACCAAGGAATAATAGTTGTTCAAGAAGATGGGTGTTGGCAAAACCCTTGATTCAATCTCTATAGAAATTGCAAGTACTCTCTCTCTCCAATTCTTATGGAAGAGTGTATAACTGTCTAACCCTAAATCATGATAATACTCCTCTTATTTATAAATATAGGGAACCCTCCTAAACTATTTAGGATTAGGGTTTTTTTATTAATTAAACTCCTTTAATTAATTAAACTCCTAATCCAATTATGAATTTATGAGAGTACTTTTATTAATTAATTCACAAACCCTTTTATGAACTAAATAATAATAATAGTAATAATAATAATAAGACTCCTCTTATTAATTTATATTTAATATTTTCAAAATATTAAATAATAAATATTATACTATTTAATTTATTCTATCTCCATAGATAAAATTAAATACACTTAACTTATTATTACAATTATGCCATTTACTTCTTAAACAAATATTTTCCTTTTGCGGTGTGACCCTTTAGGTTCTCCATATTAAACCGGTTGTGAATAAATCAATTAGAATAATTCTAATCTTATTTAAATAAATAAATTAAACTATTTAATTTATTTAAATAAATAATATTTATTCTACAATAGGGGTAAGCCCCCTTAGTGATCAACGACTTTTTCAGATAATATAGATTTCAACATTAATCACAAAAGAACCTTTCAGTGCATAGTTACCGTACAATTCAATCTTTCTACCATACAATGTCCCAATTAAATATAAGACATGGAATTACTGTCAAGTCTTATTTATTTAAGTATATGTATTTCGTTCTCAAATGCACAACTCTGATTAATGAAAATTAGAAACTACTTTCTAATTTCATTCTGCTTTGGCCAAAGACTTCTAAGTCGTCATTTATCGAATCACATAGGACATTCTCTCCTTTTACTAGAAGTGGTAGATTCTTTGTTGACCATTCACCTATCTCCATGTACAACTTATTATACCCAATCATACCCTTTGATATACCTTAAAGGTCTTAAGGGACATGTCAAAGTATAACTCATCACACACAAGATACTATGATGATCCCAACTCCAAGGATCACTTGTACTACTATCACTAGAGGAATTCCTATTGACAGGCGAGTAAAACTCCATTAGGTATTCCTTAGCGAGTCACGTTTAGTGAACTTATTCTCTAATAAGCACCTACATACTTGCTTTAGTGTCTCCACACAAATGATTATGAGAT
The DNA here is from genome assembly GCA_034770075.1 of Aralia elata. NCBI lineage: Eukaryota > Viridiplantae > Streptophyta > Magnoliopsida > Apiales > Araliaceae > Aralia > Aralia elata. Next base: position 28,344,176 of record CM068387.1, read on the forward strand.
CAATCATCCTCTTCATAAGAGCAAGCAACGTATGTACTAATCTATCCGGATTCACTAATCCCCTTTTTAGTAATCCAACGATTAGGAACGATTTTAGTTTGTAAGCTATCTAGAATTTAGATCTCATTAGCATGATCCCCATCATGATTCTAAAAGCATTGCTCAAAACTATGGGTTTATCACATTTAATATAACAAGACTATGTAGATAATGTAAAATGTAACCACCGGGAATTCTGAAATTTCCTTGTAATTCAAATTTTTGAATATTAATGAATATTTTATAATTTATTAATATTATATTTGTGTTACGTGTTTAAAGGTTATGTGACAATCTAGATCATGTGAATGTATGAATTTTAGGTGTTATAGTTTTGTTTTAAGTGAATAATTGATTTCGCGTAGCGTCGCTAAATCACTATTCACGGGGCACGTTTCCCGAGGCAATATTCACGCCATAAAATTTTTGTGTCTTTTTCGAAGTTAATAAATTTCATAAATACGTGTATGCGTACGAATAATTTTTCCAAGTGTCGGAAATTTTATTTGAGCTGATACGTGATTTTATCCGTATCCGAAATGTGTTATATGGGTGTTCCGAATAAATAGACAAATCCCATAATAATTATTTTTATACAACCCAATAACTATGGGAGTACCCATTTTAATTTTGGGTATGGTTATTTACCAGTTTTGGTACAAAAGTGGGAGTTTTCGGATATATTTTTGGTATTTTCTGGTATTTAATTTGGCTTATTACTTCAAGTGGGAACCACCAAACCACTTTCAACCAATCAAATTAGAGCTTGGGGAGAGCATTGTCGGCAAGTCTTTGAAAATTGGCCACCTTGAGCCTTACACCCATTTCTCCCACTTCTCCTTAATTTCCTCCACTTCCCCAATAATCATTCATTCAACTCTCAACCCATTCCATTCCATTCCAAGTTGCTCAGCTGATAGAGAGAGAGAGAGAGAGAGTGAGGGAGAACTCGCCGGAAAAAGGAGAAGGAGAAAGAAGTCGCCGGAGCTCGCCGGAAAAAGGAAGAAACTCGCCGGAAAAGAAAGGAAGAAGAAGAAGAAGGCACGGGTGGAGGAACCAAGCAAGGAGAACCCCCAAAACAAAGCCTAGCCGAGCTTCTTAACATCTAGGAAGGATTTACAGAGGTAAACAATCAACCAAATCCTTTCCATTCGATTCCTTGCCAAGTTTTTTTAAGTTTTTCTTAGTTTTAAGCTCTTAAGCTTGTGGGTCGGATTTTTGGCGATTCTTGGTGTTTTTGTTTGTTGTGATTGTTTGTAAATGTTGTTAAGAGACTATGTAAGCCATTAATAACATCAAAGTGGAACAAAAACGCAAGAAATCCTTACCTTGGCTTAATGGAGCAAGAACAATGGACTTTGGACATGAACTTGGACATTTGGACTTTTTAGAGGACTGTAAAGCTATGATTTTGTGTTTGTTAATTTTATTTGTTGCTATGGTGTTGTAGTTCCATGGGTTATGAAGCTAACCCAGTTGGAATGGAGTAAAAAGGAGTTAAAACGAGTTCGTAGTAATGATTCTTGTAAAACATGTCAAGAACTCGAAGAACAGAGTATGAACTTTACACTTTGGCTTACGATTTGACCATATTAATGTTAATGGGTAGCTCTGCATTTTTGATATGTTGTAGCCCCATGAGTTAGGAGTCCATAGAGTCCGAAATGGACCAATTTGCTTGTGTATTGAAGGAGTTATGGAGGTTGGAATGGCCGGAGGTCGGAGTCGCGTTCTGGAAACAAGCCCAGAATCCGGCTACTGCAGAATGGCGCCGCAGTGCCACCCATATGCCCTGCAGCTCACGCTGCAGCGAGGGGCAAGTGGGGAAAGACCGGGGCTCACGCCGCAGCGTGAGGCCCAAGCCTTAAGGCTCACGCCGCAGTGTGAGGCCCTGTCATTGGGAAAACACGGGACTCACGCCGCAGCGTGAGGCCCAGTGCTTGAGCTTGGCGCTGCAGCGTGAGCTCCGTGTTTGGGCCAGGTTGGGTTAGTCAGACCGGGTCGGATCGGGTCGGACCTAATGAGCCCATTTCAGCAGGGTCCAACACTTATATTTTTCTTGGATTAAATGATTAGACAGGTTAACTAAGCATATTTTGTTAAGCCCTAAATGCTTAATTATTTATTAAATGTCAACCAAATTAGTATTGTCTTAAGGCAAAAATTGTATAATCTAATTGCAATTTAGACCCCCGACTGGGTAGTCGTAGTGGCAATCAGTGTGTTTTAATGATGCAACGTCCGTTTTTGAACCATTATTTGGTATGTGACTAATTGTTATGTAAATATGTACTTAATTGTGTAGGATATTAAGGAGCGTGTGTTATAATATTGTAGCAGCGTGTCAGGCAAGTTCCCTAACTTCATTCTTTCTACATATTGAATGCAAGTTTCCTAACGCTTGTCTAACCCTTGTGTTAGGCAAGTTTTCCTTAACCTTACTCGAATTATATTTTGAGCAGGTTTCATATTTTATACAGGTTGTATATTGTTGCAAATTTTATGACTCAAATTGAGTTATTACTTTTGAATCATATTAGTGGACTAATTATTGTCAATTACTCCACCTCCAAGATAATTATGGATATTCGCAACTTATGCATTTGAATTCATTATCTATTGTTGGATTGTGAAACGTTTAAGTTCTTCATTTATGAACTGTTTAAGGAGATAGTCTACGCCATTTGTTTCGGTTAGACATGTACAGGTTATTATTTTAAAAGCTATCCAAACCGATTGTTGGTGCAGATTCTTGGACTGAGAGAGCAACCCTTATGTAGGGGATTATAATGTGTCGGTTATTCGATGCAGTCAGAGTTAAATGTTATGCATATACATGGTGTACGAGAGGCTGATCCCCTCGAGTACAACTGACGGGGCCATGTTTTAAAAGAGTTAGTCGAATGATTGACTCTTTGGCCAAAAGTTCATGGTCGGTTGGACCACTCAGCAGTAAATAATCATTATTCATTGATTCATTTGGACTTTGATTATGTCATTTCAGCTATTTCATCAATGTTCATAAATTGTTGATCTATGCAGCTATTATTCTTATTCATTCATGATATATCTTCATTCTTGCTTTTAAACTTGCTGAGCAAAGTAGTTGCTCACCCTTGCTATATCATGAACCTATTGCAGTTAAGCCGGGGAGTTCCAAAGCGGACAAAGGCAAAGGAAAGCTTAAGGAATAGTTATATATACTATCCCGTTGTGTAATCGTGGAATAGTTTTGTATTATTAATGTATTCTGCGATGTATTTATTTAAGGTTGTAGACCTTGGGACCGTAGTGAACCTTTTGTAATGAACAACATATGTTTATTTTATTCAGCATTAGTTAATTTATGTTGTTTAGAGGTGTATGGATGCATTTTATCGTGAGCACTAAATTCGAGGTATTGGTACCTGAATTTGGGGGCGTCACATAAAATGCCTTTAACAAACGAATAAGATTATAAAGTATATGCTACATCATATCAAATATGATTGACTTGTGTGCATACTACTTTCAAATGTCTTATGCGATTTGATAAGTGACAACTCATAAATCCTTGGCCAAGGTAGAATGAAAATTAGAAAGGAGTTTCTAATTTACATTAATAGAGTTGTGCATTTTTGAATCGAAATATATATGGTTAAATAAATAAGACTTGTCAGTAATTTCATGCCTTATGTTTAATCGGGACATTGTATGGTAGAAGGATTGAATTGTATAGTAACTATTCACGAAATAGGTTTTTTGTATTCTTTGTGATAATTTTTGTGATTGAACGTTGAATTCATATTATCCGGATAGTCATGATACATTATTTATAAGGTATCACTCGTGATGTAGAATAAATATTATTTATTAATATTTGAATTAAAGGAGTTTAATTCATTATAAATAATATTAGAATGGTTTTAATTTATTTATTCTACTTACCGGCTTAATAGTGAACCTAGAGGGTCACACCACAAAAGGGAGAAATATGATTTTAGAAGTGATTGACTTAATGATAATAAATTAAGTGTATTTAATTTATTAGTGGAATAAATTAAATAGCTTAATATTTAAAATTAAGTATTTGAAGAAATACTAAAATTATAAATTAATAAGAGTAGTCATCTTATTATTATTATTGTTATTATTATTAAATTGACTAAATAATAATAATATAGTATTTGGAGAAATACTAATATTTATAATTAAGTATTTCTCCAAATACTAAATTATAAATAAATAAGAGGAATCTTATTATTATTATTATTATTATTATTATTATTATTATTATTATTATTATTATTATTATAGTTCCTAATTAGATTGGGAATAAAAAAAATAAAACCTTAATTTCTAAAAGGTTTAGGAAAATGGGTTAGTCTATAAATAAGAGGAGTCTTATTGTGGGATAGACTAATGCTAATACAACTTGCATCTCTTTTGCAAGTATTCTCAAAACCCTAAGGTGTTAGGATAGAGAGAATTAGGGCTAGCCACCCAAGATCTAGTAGAATCTAAAATCACATCTTCAATCAGTTTCTCTTGGTGGATCACCTCTTGGGCGTTGCACACTTTGAATAGTGAACGTTTGATCTGAGGATTAGAGTGATCGCGAAGGAGCAAAGATTGAAATTTGAAGATTGCATCAAGGCATAGTTCTTCTTCAAACGTATATCTTTTATCCTTCCTCAATTAATGATGTTGCATAAGGTGATACATGGGATTGCAGAAAAATTTTAAATTATTTTTATTGCATGTTTCCGCTGCGTTACAATATGATTGCATACTTTGATATTGTTTCTGCAAACTAACAGTGGCATCAAAGCCATCCTTATGCGAATTATTAATTATTTTGATTTGATATATATCTTATGCGAATTATTAATTATTTTGATTTGATATATATGTTGATATGTGTTTAGAACAATTTAATTGGGTATAATTGTTAGTATAAAATTATGTTTTACGAAACAAAGAAGAAAAAGCTCGATCTGAAAAATCAAAAAAGGGAACGGACAAAAGCCTCAGAGCTGCAGTGCTCTCCATGTGAGCTGCGGCGCTGGGCTAGAGCCGCGACCCTCCAATCCTTGAGTCGCGGCGCTAAGCGCCCTCTTTGAGAGCTGCGGCGCTCTTACTTATGATCCGCAATGCTTGGCTTGAGTAGTGACGCTCTCCCTTTGAGCCGTGGCGCTTGAAGGGCTGTAAGTCCATTTTTTGTGTTTTTCAGAAATTCTAAATTAGAAATAAAGAAGTTTATTTTTTGATTTGAAATTGGATTAAAATAAAGAAGTTTATTTTAATTGGAATTGGATTCCATGCTTTTTCAGAAAATTCTAAATTAGAATTAAAGGAGTTTATTTTGATTTGGAATTGGATTAAAATAAAGAAGTTTATTTTAATTGGAATTGAATTCCATGTTAATTAAAATAAATGAGTTTATTGATTTAGAATTTGATTAAAAATAAAGGAGTTTATTTTTATTCAAAATTGGATAAATTAAAATAAAGGAGTTTATTTTTATTCAAAATTGGATAAATTAAAATAAAGGAGTTTATTTTGATTTGGTATTGGATTAAAATGAAAGAGTTTATTTTGATTCAAAATTGGATTTAATGCTAACTAAAATTGCCCATTAAATGATATCAATATATATATTGAATGTTTTATTTTCATTGGATGAATATATTATGATACATGTGATGACATGTATGATTAATCTTTTATTGATACATGTGATGACATGTATGATAATAAAGGGGATGATTATGGACCATTGTCTAATGCGATTGGATTTAATTTTAATGGATGCTTGAATTAATGTGGTTTTTATAAATGGGGTCTGCGTAACTCGCCTATCTAATTTTCTGATTTAAATTTTATCTCCCTCCTATGTACCTGCCCTTGATTGCTGAACAAGGTTTCTGTTTTATGAAAAACAGCTATGTAATCAGATTTTATAAAATTAATCAAGAAATTGGAGCTGAAGAGTAGGAGCATTGAAGATCCGTTTGTAATGAAGCCCAGATTGAATGTAATTGTTATATTCAATATTTTATTTTTACACCCTAGGTTTGACCATTTGGTTTATGGTGGCTCCAATGAACCAAATTAGAATTAAGTCCATAATCATCCCAGATAGAATATAGTATTCTATGATGCATGCTAATTATATAGTAAATATATTATTATACATGTTGATATATGTTTAAGATGACGCATATTTCTATATATATATATATATATTTGCATGCGCGCTAAATAAGATGAGACAATTATAAAAAAAAACCTCAAAAGATAATATATTAAGTTGATTACGTTCAAAGATATTGGAGAATGTTGAACGTAGTTTTCTAGCGTAGTAAAGCGATAAAGTATTGAATATTTAATATGAGTTTGTTGTGCACACATAAGGCAAGTATTAAATATTTCAGATATTTGCTTTATTACATTGGATGTTTATAAGGAATTGAACAATACCATTTTGTTGTGCACACACAAGGACTGTATTTTTCTCTTCACTTATATGAAAATGTTGGGTTTGACTTAACTTAGATTATTTTAATTCGGATGTGCACACACTTGACCATTATAATCTAAGAGGCAAAATAAAAAAAGAGTTACATGGATATGTAATCGACAAGAGTTGTCTACCTTTTGAATAAATATGTAGTTTGTTGTGTACAAACAAGGCTATATATTTATTGCAATTAGATCCTTTTCTCACTAAGCAGATTTTACAAAGTCACAAATACAAGATCTGCCGAACTATATATAAAGAGGGTTATATAGTTTGAAGAAAATAGTGGGAGACACCATTTTAATAAAGACTTAAATTAATCTGGTGATTAATAAAATGAATGCATGCTAATGTTGTTAAATTATAAATTCATTTACAGAATTTTATAAATGTCTAATTCACTATCACTGCGGAGCATATTAAATGCTAATAAGTTAACCGGACCGAATTATACGGATTAGTTAAGGAATTTGAGAATAATTCTCAAGGCTGAATAGTTTTCTTACGTCCTAAATTCGCCAGTCTTTGCAATGGTTGCAGACAATGCCTCTGAGGAAGAGCTTGCTATTTTTAGAAAGTGATAAGATGATGCACATATGGCTCAGTGCATTATGTTGGCATCCATAAGTAACGAGTTACAACATCAACACGAGAACAATGGATGCGCCTACTATGTTGCTGCACCTTTAAGTTTTGTATGGTGAGCAAAGTAGGTCTGCTAGATATTAGATAGCTAAAGAGCTCTTCCGATCTAAAATAACCGATGGCACTACAATATAGACACATGTCCTTAAGATGATCAATTTATTAAACAACAAGGACAACTGGGTTTCGCCATGGATGGAGAGTTGAGCCAAAATTTAATCTTGTTGTCACTCCCAGACTCCTTCTCATAATTTGTTGTGAATTTTCGCATGAACAAGCTAGTTATCAGCCTGCCTGAGTTACTTAACATGTTGAAAACTATTGAGAGTCACTTTCCAACCAAGAAAGACCAAGTCTTATTGGTAGATGAAACTTCTAAGAAAAAGGAAGTGGGCCAAAGGATCTTCTGAAAAGAAGAAAATTTTAAAGAAGACAAATGGAAAGGCAAAAAACAAAGGACAATAAGAACAAAACTGATGCGGTTAGCAAAGGAGTTTGCTTCCACTGCAATAAGCCTGAACACTAGAAAACAAACTGCAAGGAGTATCTTGCAAAGGCTAACTAGAAGAAGCTTGGTGAAGCTTCGGTTGCAGATACAGGTTTGTTCATGATTGAAATATATCTTTTTGTAAGTCAAGGTTCTACTTGGGTATTGGATAATGGCTATAGTTCTCAAATATGTAATACGATGCAGGGACTAAGTAGAAGTAGAAAGCTAAACAAAAGGGAAGTAATCCTGCATGTGGAGAATGAAGCAAAGGTTGTTGCATTAGCCGTATGAACTTATAGTTTAGCGTTGCCTACGGGTAAGTCTATTAAGTTAATAAGTTGTTATTATGTTCCAGTTCTTATTAGAAACATTATTTCTATTCCGTTGTTGGACAAGGAAGGTTTTGATATTATATTTAAGAATAGTGGTTGTTCTATTTATAATGATAATGATTTGTTCGGAACTGGAAGATTACTTAATGGACTTTATATACTTGACTTACATGAAATTATTTTGTAAATTGAACAAACTAGTAAAAGAAAAGAGATGATTATTCAAAAGTTGAATATTTGTATTTGGTGAAATATAAGTCTGATTCATTTGAACGGTTCAAAGAATTCAGAAGTGAAATAAACTGGCAAAGTATTAGGATTCTTAGATCGGATCGAGGAAGGGATACTTTAGCAAAGAGTTTCAAGATTATCTCAAAGATAATGGTATTTTTTTCACAATTGACACTTTCTGATATGCAATATTTGATTTGTGTATCTGAAAGGAGAAATTATACCTTGTTGGACATGGTGCAGTCCATGATGATTTTTACCGACACTTCAGTATCCTTTTGGGATTATGTCCTAGAAACGGCTGCATATCTACTAAATAAGGTATCCTCAATATCCAGCCCCAAGACTCCATATGAGTTATGGAAAGGGAGGAATCTTAGTCTTAAGTATGTTAAGGTTAGGAGTTATCCAGCTTATGTGAAAAAGGTTTCAAAAGGATAAGCTTGGGATAGGATCTGACAAGTGCAGATTTGTGGAATATCCTAAAGAAAGTTTAGGGTATTAATTTTATAATCCTACTGAGCAAAAGGTATTTATTACGAAACACGCTGCCTTCATGGATAGACCTATTGTACCACAACCGAATCGTAAATCTGGAAAAGTACTGAAGATACCTGGGAGGTATGAATTCATCATAGAAGATGATGATCAAGTTACATACGATGAGACTATGAGTAGTAGACACTCAGAGAAATGACAGATAACCATGAAATCCAAAATGGACTCCATATATATATGAAAACCAAGTATGGACTTTGGTTAACCCTCTGGTAGGCATAAAACCTAAATGGCGTATATGGAACTTTAAGAGAAAGACTTAAGCAAATGGCAAGGTAAGGACTATGATAAATAAAATCAAGGAGTTGACTGTGATAAAGCCTTCTTACTGGTATTAATGCTCAAGTCCATTCGGATTTTAGTTGCGATTGCAGCTTATTATTACGAAATTTGGCAAATTGACGTAGAGACGCCCTTCCTCAATTGAAAATTAGAGGAGAATGTATATATGATACAGCCAAATAGATTTGTTTCAAAGGTTGGAGCAAATTAAGTATGTGAGCTACAACGATCCATTTATGTATTGAAGTAAACTTCTCAAAGATGGAATGTCCGTTTTGACGAGACAATCAAAAGAGTTTGATTTTATCAAAAACGAGGATGAACCAAGTGTGTACAAAAGGTCGGTGGGAGTGCAATGACATTCCTAGTACTATATGTTGATATACTACTGATAAGGAATAATATACCAATGCTACAATTAGTAAAGATATTGTTGTCTAAACATTCCTCCAAGGAAGATTTGGGAGAAGCATCCTACAATTTGGGGATAACAGATCTATAGAGATAGATCTAAGAGGATGTTTGGCTTGACCCAAGGAACGTATATTCATTCGATGCTAAAAGGGTTTAGCATGGCAAACTCCAAGAGAGGTCTCATATTGATGAGCCATGAAGTGTATCTCTCTAAGAAATTGTCCCCAAATGCACCTGAAAAGAGAGATCGTATGAGTTACTATCATGTATGCAATGAAATATACGAGACCTGATGTTGATCAGTCATATTCTGGAGAAGATCACTGTAAGATACTGAAAAACATCATAAAGTACTTCATAAGAACTAAGAATGTGTTTATGATTTATGGTGGGTCTGATTTGAATCTAGAGGGTTATAAAGACTCAAGTTTTTTCAGACTGACCAAGATGACAATAAATCCACTTTAGAGTATGTGGTTACCTTGAACGATGGTGAAATGAGTTGTTGATTTAGTGATAAAGACAAAGTATATAGCTGTAAATGAAGCTGGAAAGTTGGTTATTTGGATGAAAAGTTCATTACAGATGGGTATGAAACATGTGTTGCGGTACTTTCATTTGATTAGAGAAATCATTGAAAGAGGAGAAGTCATTATAGAGATAGTGGACTCTCAAGAACAACATTGCAGATCCATTTACTGAAGCTTTATCCAACAATAGAACGATCACACTTAGTGAAGAGTAGGCATCTTATTATTATTATTGTTGTTATTATTAAATTGACTAAATAATAATAATATAGTATTTGGAGAAATACTTGTTAGGTTTGTATATAGCGCGAACATGCAATCAAATTACATAAATAGTGCGGAAGCGTAATAAAACGGATTTTAAAATTTTTCATACAAACCATCACCATGATCATCCATGTGCTCAATTATCAATTAAACGAAAGAGATAAAGTATGAGAATCATACCCTTGCAGAACCATGCTTCCACAGGTACGAGTTCACCTCCAAATCCTTCGCGTTCTTCTCGAATTCGACCAATGAGATTCCTTCCTTTGATCAACGTTAGCCACCCAAGTGTTTGGCCTCTAGAGGTGATCCACCAAGGAATAATAGTTGTTCAAGAAGATGGGTGTTGGCAAAACCCTAGATTCAATCTCTATAGAAATTGCAAGTACTCTCTCTCCAATTCTTATGGAAGAGTGTGTAACTGTCTAACACTAAATCATGATAAGACTCCTCTTATTTATAGATATAGGGAACCCTCTTAAACTATTTAGGATTAGGGTTTTTATTTTAATTAAACTCCTTTAATTAATTGAACTCCTAATCCAGTTAGGAATTCATGAGAGAGTACTTCTATTAATTAATTCCCAATCCCTATTAGGAATTAAATAATATTAATAGTAATAATAATAATAAGACTCTTCTTATTAATTTATATTTAATATTTCCAAAATATTAAATAATAAATATTAAGCTATTTAATTTATTCTATCTCCATAGATTAAATTAAATACACTTAACTTATTATTACAATTATGTCATTTACTTCTTAAACAAATATCCTTTTGCGCTGTGACCATTTAGGTTCTCCATATTAAACCGGTTGTGAATAAATCAATTAGAACAATTCTAATATTATTTAAATAAATAAATTAAAATATTTAATTTATTTAAATAAATAATATTTATTCTACAATAAGGGTAAGCCCCTTAGCCATCAACGACTTTCCAGATAATATAGATTTCAACATTAATCACAAAAGAACCTTTCAGTGAATAGTTACCGTACAATTCAATTCTTCTGCCATACAATGTCCCAATTAAATATAAGACATGGAATTACTGTCAAGTCTTATTTTATTTAATTATATGTATTTCGATTCTCAAATGCACAACTCTGATTAATGCAAATTAGAAACTCCTTTCTAATTTAATTCTGCTTTGGCCAAAGACTTCTGAGTCATCATTTATCGAATCACATAGGACATTCACTCCTTTTACTAGAAGTAGTAGATTCTTTGTTGATCATTCACCTATCTCCATGTATAACTTATTATACCCAATCATACCTTTTAATATACCCTAAGGGTCTTAAGGGACATGTCAAAGTATAACTCATCACACACAAGATACTATGATAATCTCAAGTGTGACACCCCCAAATCCGGGTACTTCATCTCCACAGATTTGGTGTTCACTATACCATACATTCAAGACTAACTACCCATGTTAAAGATAACATAATTAAACTGAATGAAACATCTTCCCACAAAAAGGGTTATATCACAAATCTCTTAAATAAACAAATTCCAGGTTATCTAACCTCTATTACATCAGTGCGGAATAAAACATAATATTAAATAAGTCTTTGTTACAAATAAACATCAAGTGGATAATAAATCTCTTGCTACTTTGGCATCTTGCCCTTGCCTTTGCTTGTGGACGGCTCGTCCGATTTTTCTGCCTTAGCTGCAATGTTTTAGCGCAAGAGTGGGCAAACAATTGCCCACAAGTGTGATAACAATAACAATTGAAAAACTAATGATGTAGATTTCAACTGAGGTATAATAGTTTTTTTCTGAATTCAATCAATAACTAGTCAAGATCTGAAAACTCAATAGAAAGCTTAGCTCAAGAACTGAATATAGATTCAGGATTAAAAGTGTATCTCAGGGTCACAAGACCTCGAACTATGTCCTAGGTTATCAAGTATTTCTACCGCAACCTTTAACAGTCTTATAGACTATGGACCATCCATCTCGTACTCAAGGGATCAGCCCTTTGTACAATGTATTGTGCACAAATATTTTAACGCTGTCGCGTAATTAATCCCCTATATTAGGGTTGTTCATCTCAGTTTAGCATCAGAATCCGTACCAAAAGGAAACTTGGTTTGGAAATATTTTAAAATATTCTAAGTCTTTAGAACGCTCATCAACTAAGGACTAGTTGAATCAATAAGGGTTTGCTAGTCACTAAACAATTGATTTATCAATAAAGTTTGTACAATAAAAATTCTGTTCCAAGTTTGAATAATGATCAATGGTCGAACAATAAATAACTGAAATAAAGCTTTAGCTCTTAATCATGATAGCAACATTGCTTGAATAACAATAAGCTAAGGTTTATAATCTTGCTCAATGAAAATTAACTTGCTTTAAATGAAATATCAAGTTTAAGGAAGGAACTTGCTCAACGTAAAAGTAATAAATTGAGATAAGGAACTTGCTTCAAACGAAATAATAAGATTAAGGGTGGAAAAACTTGCCTCGAGCGTAGATTACATATTCAAATAATGCACGTCCCTTAATTACCCTATACATTTTGATTACAAAACGATAACGATAATTAATTATAGATTCATATACATTTAAAGTCTCGTTCTTATCCTATTTTATTGTACCATCTCGATTGACATTCAATATTCCACAAATATTTGCTAACAACCCTCGTGGTAACTCATTGGTCATTTATTACCTTAATATAGGTTTTAAACATGCACATAGCAACATAACAATGTCACAAAACAAATAAGTAAATTTTAATTTAATTTTTTTTAATAACTGTTCCACCGTCGAGGCGGTGAATTTCTTAACGAAATCGTCACCGGGGCGACAAACATAGTTCAAATATGCCGCCGGGGCGACAAGGCCGCCGGGGCGATGTTTCTAGCTCATTTCTACCGCCGGGGCGGTAGACGCGACTGACACCTTCTACAGTTCGCGAACCAGTGAAAACTTAGACCAAATTTGGCCAAAATTTTCCGAATTCTACCATCCAATACACAAATTAAATATACCCAGACATCCAACATGCTAGAAAATAATTACCCAACATGTTTCTAACCAATCTAAGCATTATAAAACACATAATCAACCAATTACAAACCCAAAATTCTCTGTTTATGAAAAATATTCACACTTTAACTACTTTAATAAAATTAAAAACTGTGACTTCATCTTTTAACCATTTTAATCCTTTCTACTTGCATTCTTTTCATTTTTCATCATATTATCATAATCAAAAATCAATTTTACCAATTAACAACCAATTTGAATACCAATTTCATACATATATACAATACATGAAATAATCTCTGTAAAAATTACAAACTCTACTCCAAAGCATGTTTTCATGGATTAAAACCTTAAAATTAACTTATAATCTTCATATAATCTTCTAATTCATGATTACTAACAATTGCATCAACTAATTCATGCTTTTAGCAAACAATTCACTTATATGAAACTAAAAAACATATACAGTGAAACAAAACTATAAATAAAACTTAAAAGAGATTATACCTTCAAGCTATATATATAATTCCTTAGCTTAGCACTTCTCTTCCTTCTCTTTCTTAATTCACAAACTCTCAATTCTCAATTTTCTCTCTATTCTCACTCTCTCTTTTCTCTGAACTCCCAAACTCTGTTCTTATTCTTTCTTTCTCTTTTTTTTAAAACTCTGTGTTTTCTTATTTCTTAACAACTGATAAGCAAAAAGCAAAAACAAATAAAAACTGATATAACGTATATTCTCTAATTAAACCATTAGTTATAAAAATTCAAAAGCCATAAGGCTTGTTTGGCAAAACAAAATTGAAATAACTCATTATTTTCAACCAAAGGTCATAAGGCCTTGTTTGGTTTGATAGAAATAAAACTCTTTCTATTTATTTTAATAACTCATTATAACATATAGTTTTAATTGTCACACTTTTAATTTAATTGAACTTATTATTAAATAAATTCAATTAAACCTTACTAATTTAATTAATAATTCCATTTAACCAATAATAATAACACCAAATAAATTATCTTATTCAAATAAATTCTTTATTCAAATAAATCATTTAATCATCTAATTTAATTATTAAATTAAATTAGAATAACCACATCAAATCACAATCAAATAACACTTAACAAAAATTCTTTCACCATAACTTATAAATTATTTGTAACGACCGTGAATTTTGCATGGCTTTGTAATATACGCTTATGATTATTATTTAGTGAATGAATTTTTATTAATATTATTTTGTGTGATGTGCTTAAAGGTTATGTAATAACCTAAATTATGTGTTTGCAATATTTATAAGTGTGGTTACTATTTGGTAGGAGTTATTAAAATGATTTCGGAGAAATATCGCTAAAATTCTATTCGCGGGTTACTATTCGCGCGGACACTATTCGCCCCAAAAATGTCTTTTTCGTTTATTTCGAATTTTCTAATTTTTGTCATGGTGTTAATGTGATGGGTTAATAATCCAAGTGTTGGATTTTATTTTAGCCAAATTGGGATTTAATTAGAAGCCCCAAATTGCTTAAGGGTGGCCCAAACCCATGGAGCGACCCAAGACCCAACCCCATGACCCGTAACCCATGAGCCATGAGGGAAATGGGTTACAAATCAGCTGAACATTGGAGAAGAAAGGAGTATACGAAATGAAGAATGAGGAGAGAAGGAGAAAAAGGAATAAGAACATTTGGGAGAAGCAAATTCTTGCATTTGGCAAAGGAAAAGTGATGAAGAACAATTGGGGAGAAGGAGAGAGGACTTACCCACACATTGGAGGAGCCAATTCCATCTTCCCATACATGGGGAGCTGATCATGCTAAGCATGCTCAACCATTCCTTCCTCAAGCTGAGCTCAATTCATCCTCCTATAAGTACCAACCCTTGCTTGCCTTCCATTCCTTTGTTCATTGCTAAGTTAGAGCTGAAAATTGTGAGAGTTGTGAGAGTTGTGAGTATTGAGCATACGGGTGAATTGGAGAAGGAGAAGAGAGGAACTTGTAGCTATAATCAATCCCACTTTCATCCTAGAAAGAGCTTCACGAGGTTAGTAGTTTAAAGCCTAGCTCATTTCCATTGTTGTTTCAATTTTCAGTTGATATTGCTTGCTTTGTGGGAATATATGTTGCTGAAATTGCTTTGATTGGCTCATGAACATGTATGAATGTTGTTAACTCTTTAAAAGCCTTGTTAATAATCAATGAAAGTGGAACAATGAATGAGAATCAAACCTATGCATAAGGAATCAAGAATGGACATTAATGGACTGTTGGACATTGTGGACTGTTTTGGACAATTTAGGTAGTTTGATGAAAATTTAGTTTATGGTTGGTTGTGTACTTGTTTGTGTATGCCTATAATGTGTTATAAAGTTTTGGGTAATGATTTTATTTGGAAATCTGGACTAGAGCATAATTAAACTCTACTCCAATATGAGTTTGTAAGTTATGCCCACAAACCGTTTGATTTAATGTCCAAGAGAAGAATTTCTCTAAGAACTTGAGAACTAGGTGATGTTTTATTAATGAAAGGATGTTATGTTGCTTAGCTTAGCAATAGAAGCATGTCTTAAGTCATACAATCTTGTTATATGATAGCTAAGAAGCAAAGAGGAAGAATGTATTAGCCTAACTCTGAGTTTCGCTGAAATCTAGTCGGATTAATCCCTTTGGAGCCATTATTTCGATTTATTAAAGTGTCTATAAGATTATGAATCCATGGGGGTTTTGTAGTTCATGTTTTAAGCTTTCCGTAGCCTCCGAAACGGCCTAATTCCGACTTAAAATGAAGAAGTTATGAGGTTTTTTGTAAAATAGCAAAAACAGAGCATGGTGGCAATTGGCCCCGCGCCCACCATAAGGCTAAATGGGCGCCCCCCGCGCTAGAGCAACAGTTGGCTAGACAACTTCGACCTACTTTAGTAAAACATACATAACTTTCTCATACGAACTCCGATTGGGATGATTCAAGATGATCCGGAAAGCTTAGAGATAGACCTACAACTTCCATTTATTAGAATTATAATTTACTACCTGGAGCAAATTCTAAATTTGTCATTTTTAGGACTATTGTGCATTAGAAGGCAAACAAAGGGCGTCGTACATGCGCGCATGTAACGTGTAATGCTTTCGATGCTAAAAGATGTTGTTCTAAGTTCTAAAACTTGAACATTATGGTTTATAATGACCTTTAGCGTTAGTCAATGATGAACTAGACAAGTGTATGAGCATGATAAACTTATGCAAATGAGGCGAATCGAGTGTGCGTTGTGCAAACGCCGAAACCTCGTATCAAGTGTGTGTAACCTTATTTGCTATTATGTTTCTAATTAGAATGAAACCTTATTGAGTAATGTAAACCAATATTTGACATCAATTATGTGGCTAATTGGTATGTGGATATGTACTTAAATGTGTAAGACTTTTGAAGGACGATTAACGTCGAGTTATTAGCAAGCGCGTAAGGCAAGTTCTTCTTTAACCCTTGTCTAACCCTTGTGTTGGGCAAGTTCTAATGTGCGAGTTAATTATTGATTAAGCAATCCTTCTATGTTATTGCAAGTTCCTCACTCAACTATTTTATTTGACCAAGTTTCCTAACCCTTGCCTAACCCTTTTGTTGGACAAGTTCTCTAACTTCATTCATTCTAAGTATTGAATGCAAGTTTCTTATCTTTCCCAAAAGACGTATATTGTGCAAGTTTTCTGACTCTTGTTTAATTTGATATTGAACGAGGTTTCTATATTATGCAAGTTACCTAACTTCGTTCTTTCTATATATTGAATGCAAGTGTTCTACCTTACTTAAGTTAAATTTGAGTAAGTCTTCTAACGTTTGTCTAGTCCTCGTGCTAAACAAGATTATCAACTTCGTTCGATTATATTCTTACGGATGCTATATAATGTTCAAAGTTCATATTTACGCAATACATATATGATTGTGTGAACCCCATACTTATGTAAATCCTTAGTATTTGCACAAGTGTTCAAGATACGTTATTGCCATAAACTGTTAAAGCTTTTGAATTCAAATTATACATGAACTGTTTTTGAAGAGTGTCGATGCCATTTGATTCGGCTAGACCAATATCCATAACTTAGAAAGCGATCCAAACCAATTGCTTTGGTGCGGACTTTTATATATGCTGAGATGAACAACCCTCATAGAAGGGGAAATTATATTTTGTCGGGGGACCGACATGCGCGCAAGTTGAATGTAAGTAGAACGTTTGAGGCTTATGCATAACGCCGGGTATTTTAGGCTGATCACCTATTGTACCTGTTTTTGGGTTATCAGTGTAATGCTAGTGATTCTAGTAAGAGTTCTTGGTCCTTAATGACCACTCAGTTTTGGGTTATCATTGTAATATTGCTAAGTCTAGTCAGATTTTTCGGTCTATAGAGGCCACTCAGTGTTGAACGTTCATTACCTTGAAATCATTGAAATCTTTAGATTTTTCTAATAATCCATCGGTCCATAGTGACTCATCGGTGATAATAGAGAATAGTATTGAAACTTTGTTCACAATCTACATATTTATTTCCTGAGCTATTCAATCTTCATCGTAGCCCTTTGAGATTGTGAAACCTAACTCATGGTTATTCATTTTTATTGTTATTGTGCTTGCTGGGCAAATTTGTTGCTCACCCTTGCTTTCCTTAAAAACATTTCAGTTGTTACTGAAAGAGGCGAGAGCTTGGGAAAGGATAAAGGCAAAGGCAAAGCTACGGATTAGCTTTGTCCTACTATGTTATATTTCTGTCATGCACTAAGACTTAATTAAGATTATGTATTCTGATGTGTTGTATTAAGACTTAATTATAGTGTGTACTATGTTATGTCAGTTATTTGTATTGGAATCGAGACTTGGGGCGAGAGTATTTATGTTATATCAATGTAAATATTTTTATTATTCCGCAATTAGTTGTTAATAGTATTTGTTTGAGTTGCACAGTGATGTACCGAATTCGAGGTTAAGGCAACCCGGATTTGGGGGCGTCACAGGTTGGTATCAGAGCTATAGGTTATAAACTTTAGGAAATAGAGAGTCCTTAGGCTATAACCTTGGAGAACATAGAGAAATAGAAAGCAATAAAACTCATGTAGAGTTTATGTGATATAGACTTCGATTAGAAAGTTAGTCGTGTCGTGAAATATACCTTCATTCCATACAATGAACCTATATTTTACTGTGGGGTACTAATAAAGTTTGTTTGTCTTGTGTTGTGGATGTAGGATGGCAGCTATAGGTGGACCTAGCAGAGTTGGGGAGGAGGGGCCACGTGACATCCATGCGGTATCCGAGACTCCCCTGATAGCTGAGCCTACCACGACAGTGGTCCCAGTTGAGGAGGAGCCTGAGTTAGGGTTTGATCTGGCGAAGGATCCAATATGAGATTCCAAAGAGGCTCAGATAGAGCCAGGAATAGGTGTAGAAGAGGAGGAAAAAGTCCTCGCGATAGTAGTAGATAATCAAGTGTTAGCGGAGGTGCAGACACTAATTAATAGGGTATCCATCCTAGAAGAATCATGGATAGTAGCGAGAGGAATAATCGATCGATTGGAAGCTGTATTAAAAGAAATGGTAAGAGAACGTGACATGCTGAATGAGCAGGTCAATAAGATGGGAGCTGAATGCAGTGTATTGCAGGAAGCTCCGAGTAAGGAGGGAAAGAGGAAATGGAACGATAGTGATCCAGGAAATTCTGGA
Organism: Aralia elata; assembly: GCA_034770075.1. Classification (NCBI taxonomy): domain Eukaryota; kingdom Viridiplantae; phylum Streptophyta; class Magnoliopsida; order Apiales; family Araliaceae; genus Aralia; species Aralia elata. The sequence continues at coordinate 28,363,188 of CM068387.1, forward strand.
AGTAAGCAAAGAGACCTTAAGAAGAGAAAAGCAGAGTGTAAGAACTGTGGGAAGATGCATAGGAGCGTATGTAGGAAAAGGCCTATCATATGCCACAACTGTGGGCAAGAGGGACATATCTCTCCTCATTGCCCCAAACCGAAGAAAGTTCGTGGATGTTTTGCTTGTGGGTCAGCCGAACATCGGGTCAAGGATTGTCCCCAGAAAGGAAACATCAGGGGAGGCGGCTACAAAGGAAGAAGCAACAAGCCAGCAACTGGCAGACCTGCTCAGCCTAACCGACTAACCACCAGGACATTCAACATGACGGCCCAGGATGCCATAGCTTCGAGGGACGTGGTGTCAGGTATTATCCCGATCAATGATATAAATGCTTATGTATTATTTGATTCGGGTGCTACCTATTCGTTTGTATCTGAGGAATTTGCTAGTCGATTAAATTTACCCCAAGAACGACTAGATAATCCCTTGAGCGTAGAAATTGCTAATGAGGAGGTAATTCTCGTAGAATTCATATACCGTGATTGTGATGCTGTAATTAGGGGTCATAACCTAAAGGTAGATTTGATCCCGATTAAATTAGTAGAGTTTGATGTAATACTGGGAATGGATTGGTTGTATAACCATGCAGCAATAATTGACTGTCAGAAGAAAAGTGTGAACCTTCGGACCTCAAACCGGTCGAGGGTAGTATTTAATGGTAGCACATCGCTTAGACGATCATGTTGTCTTACGATGATGCAGGCCAAGAAATTACTAAGAAAAGGGTGTGTAGGCTATTTAGCCTATATTATAGACACAAAGAAGGAGGGAGTATAAATAACAGACATACCGATAGTGAAAGATTTTCCAGACGTGTTTCCAAGTGATCTACCCGGTCTACCACCAGACAGGGAAATTGAGTTTGTGATAGATTTAGCGCCAGGGACGGCACCAATTTCGAAAGCCCCATATCGCATGGCGCCAGTGGAAATGAAGGAATTGTTGATCTAACTTCAAGAATTGTTGGACAATGGGTATATTCAACCAAATGTGTCTCCATGGGGAGCACCGGTCTTGTTTGTCAAGAAGAAAGACGGAACGATGAGGCTTTGTATCGACTACTGATGAGTGTGTTTTATATACACAAATTGGGTACTTTTAGCCTTAATAATTTGTAAGTCTTTAGCTATTTCGTTTGGTTTTATATTATTTCATCGTATTGTTATGTAATGTAGTTTTGTATTACTTTTATATGTATTTATGTGCTTTTATGTGTTTTTACGTTGTTTTGTAGGTATTGAAATAAAGGCCCTTTGGATCGATGCATTTTTGGCTTGAATCTAGCATTCCCGCTGCTTGTTTCTCCATTTGACCCATGATGCAATCCGAATCTCTCAAAACGCAAAGAACTAAAGTTGTGGATTTTGATCTTAGCTTTCCAGAACATCCGGAATCATCCAATTTGAAGTTAGTATGAGAGAGTTATGGTCATTTTACCATCGGATTTTGCATGACTTTTACACAACAGTTGCTTCGGGATCAATTTGAACCTTTCTTCGGCCATTATCTCGACGAGCTCCAGTTATGAAAGTTGTAGAGCTACTTCTTAGCTTTCCATAGCCTACTTAATCGCCTTAATCCGAGTTCGGACGAAGAAGTTATGGTCGTTTTTCCAGAGCTCGCCGGGGCGGGAATTTCCTACACAAATTCCTCGCCGCGGCGAGAGCTCGCCGAGGCGAGAATTCTTAGGCCAAAAAGCTCGCCGGGGCGAGCTCGTCGCGGACAGCAGCAGTGTTTTTGGGTTTTTTGGTCATTTTGGAGGTGCTAAGCTAGGTTAGGGCATCCAGGGACTTATAGCAGCTGTGGAAGGCACGAAATAGGCATAATAGGAAGGAGAAATCAGCAAAACTAGAGAGAGGAAGCTACCAAATACATCCAATTAGAGGGCCAAAGTGCTAAAATCAAGCTACATCAAGCAAGGCCAAAGAGCAAAAACATCAAGGATTGCAAAATCAAGGAGGAGAAGCTAGTGTTCATCTTCAACCCATCAAACATCATATGAAAATCTACAAAAGTGGTTTTATCCCTAGTTTCCTTTCTATCTTTGTATCCAACATGATGTATAAATTGAATATGATGTTATTTGTAGTTACCATGAACTAAACTCTATTTTGGGATTATAATGGATCTTGTTGTGTAGTTTACTTTGCTATGCTTCCTTGTTAGTCTTATTAGCTATTCATGGATTGTCTATTATGATTTGTGTCCAATTGCTTAATTGCCTAGCTAGCAATTACCATGATAATCCATATGAAATTGAGAAACGGATTATGGGTTTAGATCTAATTATAATAGCATGTGTTTGTATGTTCTACATGGCGTTGGAATGTATGATTTGTGCTTAGGATAGACATATACCGAAGCACCGCTTGTAGTCATTTGAGAGCTTGAGCTTAAACCCTATTTATTTGTAAATCACATAGACATATAGTGGTTTAGGTAATGTGGGTGTTCGTGTTTATTCTATCATTTGTGGATTATATATGATATGGACTTGGTACATTGAAAGATGGCCTTGTCTCACTTTCGTGTTCTCGACTAACAATCTGTGATAATTAATTTGGTTTAACAGGAAGTGTGTTGAGGTAGATGAATCAATAGGAGAAATTATAATCTCATATCTTCATTATCTTTAAAGCTTCCTATTGTTCTTTTATTAATGTTATCTTTATTAATCCAAACCACCAAAAAGACAGAAAATCATTAGTTTAGATAAGATTGAGATGATAAAAGGTTAATACTTGGAAAACACTAGTAATAATTCCTCGTGGGATCGATACTTTACTTACTCTTTATTACTTGTTGACCGCGTATACTTGCGCGTAAATTGTTCATATACAAATCGGACAACAACTACCGAGAGTTGAACAAGGCAATGATCAAGAACAAGTACCCATTGCAAAGAATCGACGATCTTTTCGATCAACTTCAAGGAGCGAGGCATTTCTCGAAGATAGATTTGAGAACTGGATATCACCAGTTAAAGGTGAGGAAGGAGGACGTACCAAAAACAGCGTTTCGAATAAGGTATGGGCACTATGAGTTTTTGGTGATGCCTTTCGGTCTGACAAACGCGCCAGCAACATTTATGGATTTGGTGAATTGAATTCTCAAGCCATACTTAGACAAGTTTGTGGTAGTTTTCATTGACGACATCCTAATCTATTCAAAGACCGAAGAGGAGCACGCCGACCGTCTGAAGGTGATACTAGAAACGCTGAGGAAAGAGAAGTTGTACGCAAAATTTTCTAAATGTGAATTTTGGATGGAAAGGGTACAATTTTTGGGGCATGTGATAGACAAAGATGGGATCTCAGTGGATCCTGCGAAAGTGGAAGCAGTGAGTAACTGGGATCAACCGAGGACGCCAACGGAGGTGCGAAGTTTCTTAGGGTTAGCCGGGTACTATCGACGATTTATCCAGGACTTTTCTAAGATAGCGACCCCATTAACAAATCTAACGAGGAAGACTGTGAAGTTTGTGTGGACGGTGAAGTGTGAGGAAAGCTTTACGGAGTTGAAGAAGAGATTGAGCGAGGCACCTGTGTTATCCCTACCTGATGATACAGGAGGTTTTGTAGTGTATAGTGATGCGTCACACCGAGGTCTTGGTTGTGTTCTAATGCAGCATGGCAAGGTCATTGCGTATGCGCCACGTCAATTGAAGGACTATGAAAAGCGATACCCTACCCACGACTTGGAGTTAGCCGCGATAGTTTTTGCCCTAAAAATTTGGAGGCACTATCTTTATGGGGAGAAATGTGAGATATATACGGACCACAAAAGTCTGAAGTATATCTTCACACAGAAAGAGCTCAATATGCGACAAAGGAGGTGGTTGGAATTAATCAAGGATTACGACTGCGAGATTCTTTATCACCCGGGGAAGGCAAACGTAGTAGCAGATGCGTTGAGTAGAAAGGGAAGGGAGAGCTTATTCAGGCTGACAACACAGGAGGAGCTAGTGAAGGAAATGACGCGACTAGAGATAGAAGTGAAAAGTCCGAGAAGGGCAGCAGAGCGCTTATTCGTAATGGAAGCTCGTCCGACGTTGCTAGATAAAGTAACGGAGGCACAGAGAAATGATGAGGAATGTGAGAAGATAAAGGAAAGAGTAGCAGAAAACGATGAAGAAAAGTTCAGATTGGATAAAGATGGTATCTTGCGATTTGAAGAACGTGTGTGGGTACCAGCCGTGACCGAACTAAGAGAAGCAATCTTGCATGAGGCACATAACTCACCATATTCTGTTCACCCAGGAAGCACAAAAATGTACAGGGATCTCCGTCAACATTTTTGGTGGCCAAATTTGAAGCGAGAGGTGGCAGAGTGCGTCAGTAAGTGTCTTACCTGTCAACGGGTCAAGGCAGAGCATCAGAGACCGAGTGGACTACTTCAACCACTTAAGATACCAGAATGGAAATGGGAGCACATTACGATGTATTTCGTGGTGGGACTTCCAAGCACACAAAAGGGCTATGATGCAATCTGGGTTATTGTGGACCGATTGACGAAGTCAACGCACTTTCTACCAATAAGGATCCGATTCAATTTAAATCAGTTAGCAAGGTTATATATAAAGGAAGTTGTTTCAAGATATGGAGTGCCGGTGTCAATCATTTCCGATCGAGATCCGCGCTTCACGTCAAATATTTGGAAGAGCTTGCAGGAAAGAATGGGAACACAGCTGAGGCTAAGTACTGCTTATCATCCTCAAACTGACGGACAGAGTGAGCGGATAATACAGACGCTGGAAGACATGCTTAGAGCTTGTGTGATGGATTTCAAGGGAAGCTGGGATGACCACTTATCCCTCGTAGAATTCGCTTATAATAATAGTTATCACGCAAGTATCGGTATGCCACCGTACGAAGCTCTCTACGGAAGAAAGTGCAGAACACCGTTATGTTGGGATGAAGTCGGAGAGAGACGACTATTGGGACCAGAACTAGTTCAGCAAACGGCAGATATTGTTATGACAATAAGAGCCAGATTGGTAGCAGCCCAAGATCGGCAGAAGAAATATGCGGATTTGCACCGTCAAAGCCGGGAGTTTGAAAGTGGTAGTTTTGTGTTTTTGAAGGTATCTCCTTGGAAGGGGAAGATCCGATTCGGCAAGAAAGGAAAGTTGAGTCCGAGGTTCGTAGGACCGTTTGAGGACTTGAGAAGGGTAGGCGAGGTGGCATATGAGGTAGCTTTACCTCCCGAACTGGAGCATATCCACAATGTGTTCCATGTCTCAGTGCTACGACCATACAAACCCGAATACAAGCACGTTATATCCTTTGAGCCCGTCTAGATCGAGAAGGATCTCACGTACGAGGAAATTCCTATTCAGATAACTGATAGGAAGGAGCAAGTATTAAGGAATAAAGTCATACCATCGGTGAAGGTAGTTTGGCGAAACCACGATGTCGAGGAGGCTACGTGGGAGTTAGAGGATAAAATGAAGAAGAATTATCCCCATCTTTTTGCTTAGTTGTAATTCTGGGGACAAAATTCTTATAAGGAGGGGAGGATGTAACGACCGTGAATTTTGCATGGCTTTGTAATATACGCTTATGATTATTATTTAGTGAATGAATTTTTATTAATATTATTTTGTGTGATGTGCTTAAAGGTTATGTAATAACCTAAATTATGTGTTTGCAATATTTATAAGTGTGGTTACTATTTGGTAGGAGTTATTAAAATGATTTCGGAGAAATATCGCTAAAATTCTATTCGCGGGTTACTATTCGCGCGGACACTATTCGCCCCAAAAATGTCTTTTTCGTTTATTTCGAATTTTCTAATTTTTGTCATGGTGTTAATGTGATGGGTTAATAATCCAAGGGTTGGATTTTATTTTAGCCAAATTGGGATTTAATTAGAAGCCCCAAATTGCTTAAGGGTGGCCCAAACCCATGGAGCGACCCAAGACCCAACCCCATGACCCGTAACCCATGACCCATGAGGGAAATGGGTTACAAATCAGCTGAACATTAGAGAAGGAAGGAGTATACGAAATGAAGAATGAGGAGAGAAGGAGCAAAAGGAATAAGAACATTTGGGAGAAGCAAATTCCTGCATTTGGCAAAGGAAAAGTGATGAAGAACAATTGGGGAGAAAGAGAGGGGAGTTACCCACACATTGGAGGAGCCAATTCCATCTTCCCATACATGGGGAGCTGATCATACTAAGCATGCTCAGCCATTCCTTCCTCAAGCTGAGCTCAATTCATCCTCCTATAAGTACCAACCCTTGCTTGCCTTCCATTCCTTTGTTCATTGCTAAGTTAGAGCTGAAAATTATGAGAGTTGTGAGAGTTGTGAGTATTGAGCGTACGGGTGAATTGGAGAAGGAGAAGAGAGGAACTTGTAGCTGTAATCAATCCCACTTTCATCCTAGAAAGAGCTTCACGAGGTTAGTAGTTTAATGCCTAGCTCATTTCCATTGTTGTTTCAATTTTTAGTTGATATTGCTTGCTTTGTGGGAATATATGTTGCTGAAATTGCTTTGATTGGCTCATGAACATGTATGAATGTTGTTAACTCTTTAAAAGCCTTGTTAATAATCAATGAAAGTGGAACAATGAATGAGAATCAAACCTATGCATAAGGAATCAAGAATGGACATTAATGGAGTGTTGGACATTGTGGACTGTTTTGGACAATTTAGGTAGTTTGATGAAAATTTAGTTTATGGTTGGTTGTGTACTTGTTTGTGTATGCCTATAATGTGTTATAAAGTTTTGGGTAATGATTTCATTTGGAAATCTGGACTAGAGCATAATTAAACTCTACTCCAATATGAGTTTGTAAGTTATGCCCACAAACCGTTTGATTTAATGTCCAAGAGAAGAATTTCTCTAAGAACTTGAGAACTAGGTGATGTTTTATTAATGAAAGGATGTTATGTTGCTTAGCTTAGCAATAGAAGCATGTCTTAAGTCATACAATCTTGTTATATGATAGCTAAGAAGCAAAGAGGAAGAATGTATTAGCCTAACTCTGAGTTTCGCTGAAATCTAGTCGGATTAATCTCTTTGGAGCCATTATTTCAATTTATTAAAGTGTCTATAAGATTATGAATCCATGGGGGTTTTGTAGTTCATGTTTTAAGCTTTCCGTAGCCTCCGAAACGGCCTAATTCCGACTTAAAATGAAGAAGTTATGAGGTTTTTTGTAAAATAGCAAAAACAGAGCATGCTGGCAATTGGCACCTAGAGCACGCTGCCAGTTGGGTGTGCCCCGCGCCCACCATAAGGCTAAATGGGCGCGCCTCGCGCTAGAGCAACAGTTGGCTAGACAACTTCGACCTACTTTAGTAAAACATACATAACTTTCTCATACAAACTCCGATTGGGATGATTCAAGATGATCCGGAAAGCTTAGAGATAGACCTACAACTTCCATTTATTAGAATTATAATTTACTACCTGGAGCAAATTCTAAATTTGTCATTTTTAGGACTATTGTGCATTAGAAGGCAAACAGAGGGCGTCGTACATGCGCGCATGTAACGTGTAATGCTTTCGATGCTAAAAGATGTTGTTCTAAGTTCTAAAACTTGAACATTATGGTTTATAATGACCTTTAGCGTTAGTCAATGATGAACTAGACAAGTGTATGAGCATGATAAACTTATGCAAATGAGGCGAATCGAGTGTGCGTTGTGCAAACGCCGAAACCTCGTATCAAGTGTGTGTAACCTTATTTGCTATTATGTTTCTAATTAGAATGAAACCTTATTGAGTAATGTAAACCAATATTTGACATCAATTATGTGGCTAATTGGTATGTGGATATGTACTTAAATGTGTAGGACTTTTGAAGGACGATTAACGTCGAGTTATTAGCAAGCATGTAAGGAAAGTTCTTCTTTAACCCTTGTCTAACCCTTATGTTGGGCAAGTTCTAATGTGCGAGTTAATTATTGATTAAGCAATCCTTCTATGTTATTGCAAGTTCCTCACTCAACTATTTTATTTGACCAAGTTTCCTAACCCTTGCCTAACCCTTTTGTTGGACAAGTTCTCTAACTTCATTCATTCTAAGTATTGAATGCAAGTTTCTTATCTTTCCCAAAAGACGTATATTGTGCAAGTTTTCTGACTCTTGTTTAATTTGATATTGAACGAGGTTTCTATATTATGCAAGTTACCTAACTTCGTTCTTTCTATATATTGAATGCAAGTGTTCTACCTTACTTAAGTTAAATTTGAGTAAGTCTTCTAACGTTTGTCTAGTCCTCGTGCTAAACAAGATTATCAACTTCGTTCGATTATATTCTTACGGATGCTATATAATGTTCAAAGTTCATATTTACGCAATACATATATGATTGTGTGAACCCCATACTTATGTAAATTCTTAGTATTTGCACAAGTGTTCAAGATACGTTATTGCCATAAAAACTGTTTTTAAAGCTTTTGAATTCAAATTATACATGAACTGTTTTTGAAGAGTGTCGATGCCATTTGATTCGGCTAGACCAATATCCATAACTTAGAAAGCGATCCAAACCAATTGCTTTGGTGCGGACTTTTATATATGCTGAGATGAACAACCCTCATAGAAGGGGAAATTATATTTTGTCGGGGGACCGACATGCGCGCAAGTTGAATGTAAGTAGAACGTTTGAGGCTTATGCATAACGCCGGGTATTTTAGGCTGATCACCTATTGTACCTGTTTTTGGGTTATCAGTGTAATGCTGGTGATTCTAGTAAGAGTTCTTGGTCCTTAATGACCACTCAGTTTTGGGTTATCATTGTAATATTGCTAAGTCTAGTCAGATTTTTCGGTCTATAGAGGCCACTCAGTGTTGAACGTTCATTACCTTGAAATCATTGAAATCTTTAGATTTTTCTAATAACCCATCGGTCCATAGTGACTCATCGGTGATAATAGAGAATAGTATTGAAACTTTGTTCACAATCTACATATTTATTTCCTGAGCTATTCAATCTTCATCGTAGCCCTTTGAGATTGTGAAACCTAACTCATGGTTATTCATTTTTATTGTTATTATGCTTGCTGGGCAAATTTGTTGCTCACCCTTGCTTTCCTTAAAAACATTTCAGTTGTTACCGAAAGAGGCGAGAGCTTGGGAAAGGATAAAGGCAAAGGCAAAGCTACGGATTAGCTTTGTCCTACTATGTTATATTTCTGTCATGCACTAAGACTTAATTAAGATTATGTATTCTGATGTGTTGTATTAAGACTTAATTATAGTGTGTACTATGTTATGTCAGTTATTTGTATTGGAATCGAGACTTGGGGCGAGAGTATTTATGTTATATCAATGTAAATATTTCTATTATTCCGCAATTAGTTGTTAATAGTATTTGTTTGAGTTGCACAGTGATGTACCGAATTCGAGGTTAAAGCAACCCGGATTTGGGGGCGTCACATTATTTATTTAACTCAATAAGTAAATTAATAAAAATATTTATATAACTCAATAAATATTTTTATTTAATCACAAAAATTGCATTTGTTACATCCTTCCCTCCTTAAAACGATTATGTCCCCAGAATCACAACGCAATTAATTCGTTCGTTACATTCTTCCCTCCTTACAAAGATTCTGTCCCAAGAATCGCGATACAAATAAAAATTAAACAAATAATTCAGGATAATTTTGCATCATTTTCTCTTCGAGTTCCCACGTAGCTTCTTCAGCACTGTGGTTCCTCCAAATTACCTTAACAGAAGGTATCACTTTATTTCTGAGAACCTGCTCTTTCCTGTCCACTATTTGTACAGGTATCTCTTCATAGGATAAATCTTTCTCAAACTATAGTGGTTCATATTCTATTATATGTTTATAATCAGGCTTATACGGTCGTAGCACCGATATGTGGAAGACATTGTGAATGTGGTCTAGCTCGGGTGGTAAAGCTACCTCATAAGCCACCTCGCCTACTCGTTTCAGTACCTCGAAGGGTCCAATAAATCGCGGACTGAGTTTACCCTTTTTACCAAATCTGATTTTTCCCTTCCAGGGAGATACTTTGAGGAACACAAAGCTCCCGACTTCAAATTCGCGATTTTGACGATGCTGATCTGCATATTTCTTTTGCCTGTCTTGAGCAGCTAACAATCTAGTTCTTATTACCTTGACAATTTCAGCAGTTTGTTGTACCAGCTCAGGTCCCAATAGGCGACGTTCACCAACCTCGTCCCAACACAACGGAGTTCTGCACTTCCTCTCATACAATGCTTCGTAGGGTGGCATGCCGATACTCGCGTGATAACTATTATTGTAGGCAAACTCGACCAGAGGTAAATGATCATCCCAATTGCCCTTAAAATTCATAACGCACGCCCTCAGCATATCTTCCAACGTTTGAATTGTTCTTTCGCTCTGGCCATCGGTTTGAGGATGGTAGGCTGTACTCATTTTCAACTGCGTCCCCAAACAAGCTTGCAGACTCCTCCAAAATTTTGATGTAAAACATGGATCTTTGTCTGATACTATTGATATTGGAACTCCGTGCCTTGAGATAATCTCTTTGACGTATAACTTTGCCAGCTGATCCAAAGTGAATCTGATTTTGATTGGCAAGAAATGCGCTGATTTCGTTAATCTGTCAACTATGACCCATATTGCGTCATAACCCTTCTGAGTAGTTGGAAACCCTACCACGAAGTCCATCGTGATATGCTCCCACTTCCATTCTGGTATCTCCAAGGGCTGTAACAAACCACTTGGTCGTTGATGCTCCGCTTTGACCTTCTGACAGGTGAGACACTTCGCAACACACTCATCAACCTCTCGTTTCATGTTTGGCCACCAGAAATATTGGCAAAGATCCTGGTACATCTTTGTACTCCCCGGGTGTATCGAAAATCTTGAACTATGAGCTTCGTTCAAAATCTCCTCTCTGATTGCCAATACTGACGGTACCCAGATTCTGCCTTCAAATCTCAGCAACCCTTCGGTATCGATTTTATATTTAAGCTCTTCACCTTTAAACACTCTTTTGCGTATATTAATACACTCCTCATCCTTGAGTTATGCTTCCTTGACTTTGTCCACCATAGTTTGTTGAGTTTTCATCTAGAACAATTTTTCATTAGGCTCTGCCAGACCCTTCACCTCTAACTCCAATTTAGCCATTTCTGCTACGAGCTTCTCCTGAGCAGTTAACAAAAATAGTTTGTCCCGACCTTTTCTACTCAAAGCATCGGTAACCACATTAGCCTTTCCCGGATGGTATAGAATTTCACAATCATAATTTTTGATCAATTCTATCCATCTTCTCTGCCGCATATTCAAATCCTTCTATGTGAAAATATACTTCAGACTTTTATGGTCTGTATATATTTCACACTTCTCCCCATAGAGATAGTGCCTCCAAATTTTCAAAGCAAACACCACGGCTGCCAACTCCAAATCATGGGTCGGATACCCTTTTTCATAGTCTTTTAGTTGGCACGATGCATATGCAATAACCTTACCATTCTGCATCAACACATAACCAAGTCCTTTATGCGATGCGTCGCTATATACCACAAAATTTCCTGTATCATCTGGCAAAGACAACAGAGGTGCCGAACTTAGTCTCTTCTTTAGTTCTTGGAAACTCTCCTCGCACTTCTCCGTCCAAACAAATTTCACTGATTTTCTTGTTAAATTCGTTAACGGAGTGGCGATCCTGGAGAAATCTTGAATAAAACGCCTGTAATAACCTGCCAAACCTAGGAAACTCCTCACTTCTGATGGTGTTTTCGGCTGATCCCAGTTCATCACAACTTCCACTTTAGCTGGATCCACCGAAATCCCGTCTTTATCAATAACATGTCCAAGGAATTGAACACGCTCTAACCAAAATTCGCACTTCGAAAATTTTGCATACAATTTCTCCTTCCTTAACGCCTCCAATGTCACCCTCAAATGCTCCACGTGTTCTTCCTGAGTTTTGGGGTACACCAAAATGTCGTCTATGAATACCACTACAAATTTATCCAGAAATGGTTTGAATACTCTGTTCATTAAGTCCATAAACGTTGCAGGTGCGTTTGTTAAACCAAATGACATAACCAAAAACTCATAGTGACCATATCTAGTTCGAAATGCCGTCTTTGGTATGTCTTCCTTCCTCACCTTCAACTGATGGTACCCACTTCGCAGATCTATCTTTGAAAAATATCTTGCTCCCTTCAGTTGATTAAACAGGTCATCGATCCTGGGCAACGGATACTTGTTTTTAATCGTGACCTTGTTAAACTCTCTATAATCAATGCAAAGACACATTGATCCGTCCTTCTTCTTGACAAATAACACCGGCGCTCCCCACGGCGAAACGCTCGGTTGGATATACTTTTTATCCAGCAACTCTTGTAATTGCACCATCAACTCCTTCATTTCTACCGGAGCCATTCTATATGGGGCTTTTGATATAGGGGTTGTACCCGGTGCTAAATCAATTACAAACTTAATGTCCCTATCTGGCGGTAATCCCGGCAAATCATCAGGAAACACGTCTGCAAAATCCCTAACTACCGGTATCTCCTCCAGCTTTGCACCCACCTTTCGGGTATCGACTATGTGGGCTAGATATCCTACACATCCTTGTTTCAACATCTTTCTGGCCTGCATCGTCGTCAGACAACTCATTTGTCTAGGCGACTTGCTGCCATAAAACATTACCTTTGACGGAGTCTTAAAATTTACACACTTCTTTTGACCGTCAATAACTGCCCCATGGTTGAACAACCAATCCATTCCCAAAATAACGTCAAACTCCCCAAGACGAATTGAGATTAAGTTTACTGTCATTACATGACCCTTAACATCTATCTGACAGTTCTTGTGGACAAACTTAACAAGAATCACTTCCCTATTCGCAATTTCTATATTCATGGGGTAATCTAATTCTTCCTGGGGTAACCTTAATTTTCTAGAAAAATCATCGGATATAAATGAACAAGTAGCACCCGAATCAAATAATATGTAAGCATTTATACTATTGACCGGAATGATACCTGACACCACATCCTTTGACTGCACAGCATCCTGCACCGTCATGTTGAATGTTCGAGTGGTAGGTCGATTGGGCTGTGTCGGTCCTGTGATAGTCAGATTGCCACCACTGCTATTTCTTTTTCCTGCACTGGTTCCACCTGTAGTTATTTTCTTAGGGCAGTCTCGGGCAAAGTGATCCTTCGACCCGCAGTTGAAACATGCGCCCTTCTTCGGACTAAGGCAATTCGGTGCGATATGACCCTCCTGACCGCAGTTAAAGCATACCCTCTTACCCTTCAAACAAACACCCACATGGCTCTTTCCGCAGTTACTGCATGCCTCTATCGTCTTTTTCTGATTACCCTGCTGACTTCTCGCAGAGTTATTATCACTCCACTTCCTCTTCTGACCGCTGTCCCCATGGCTACCACTTGCCTCGTTCTCACTTTCATTCTTCTTCTTCCTCTACTCCTGATTATACTTGGACAGAGCATCACTACCTCCTTCAGCGATAATTGCTTTTTCCAAAACTGCCACAAATGAGTTTAATTGGAACATCGAAACTCGGCTATACAACCAGGGATTCAATCCCTGCTCAAACCTTCTAGCCTTTCGCTCATCCGTGTTGACTTGGTATGGCGCAAACCTCGCCAACTCGTTGAATTTTGCAGCATACTCAGGCACCGTCATTGTACCTTGCTTCAATTCCAAAAATTGCACCTCCATTTGATTTTGCGCGCTTGCCGGAAAGTAGGTCTCGAAAAACATCTCCTTAAATCGCTCCCACGGTATTACCCCTTGCCCGCCTCGGGTTTTATTAGCTTGCCACCAGTAGCTTGCTTCTGACTTGAGCATAAACATTGCAAATGCAGTCTTCTGGTCCTCGTTGACCCTAGCGACATCAAACATTTTCTCCATCTCCATGATCCAAGTTTGGGCTTCAATTAGATTCATAGAGCCGTGATATTCCGGAGGTCCAACAGCCTTGAAGTCTTTAAAAGTCGTAGCCTGAGCTTGGGGTTGATTCGCAAAGGCTCCCGTTAACAAATTTACCAGCTACTGCATTGGATTAGTGTTGGCTTCTTCATTGTTATTGGTGGATCCCTCAGGGGTCTGTTGACGGGTTTGTCTTCTTGGCGGCATCTTTACTGTCAAGAATTCGCGCTATTAGATTATTATTCAATTACTTAAACATTTAAGTCTTAACTTAAATATTTGTAAACAACACTTAACACATAGCACATCTGATAAACTTTCGCATTTTTATTCATTACTGCTTCAAAACATAATAGAAATAGCATCGTAGTTATTTACATCATCTATCCTGACATCACAAAGTTCCAGGATTACATCATTATTCTATCCCATTATATAAAACTGGGATTTACAACTTATTAAATTCATAAATTTTCATACTAGCATATCTAATCATTATCTACGATGTCATCCCACGACGCACAGCTTCCTTGCGTTCCTGCTCCATAATACGAGTCACCATCCTTCGATCCACCATATCTGGATGACGATGAACTCGATCCAGAACTCTATCAACCGTGGTGTGAAAAATATACTCCATCTCATCAATCTTGGCCTTCTTTAACCGCACCTCATATTCAACACGATCTGCGCGATTAGCCTCCCTCAGCCAAGCATTTTCAGCTCTCGCCCGCTTAGCTGACTCCTCTTTCAACTCATCTCGTACAATATCATTCCTAGCTAATAACCAGCCTCGTCGGTACTCAGACTGGGCTAGTCTCTGCTCGACCTCTGCAAGATGTGATGATAAGTCCTGGATCTCGACATCCTTCTACTCTAGAACAGCTTTACGTTCCACAACCTGTTCTCCTAACTCCTCCTTTTCGCTCTCAACATGAACCAGCTTCCACTCCACGTCCCCAAGACGTATATCTAGCTCCTCAATCTCACTGTTCTTCTGCTCTAAGACAGTCTGTCGCTCCGCCAGCTGCCTCTCTAACTCCTCCACTCTATCTTGCAACTCTATGTTGCGATCATACACTTGCTCGTACATCTGAACACCTAAAGAAGATAGTGATATCCCCTCAGGGTCTTCCTCCTCCTCCTCAACCTCCTCCGGATCCTCCTCAGGATCAGTCTCAGGCTCATACTCGGGACCTGCAACTGTAATCAATGGGGATGGCTCCCTTTGCACTAGCTGCTCCCGAACTACATGAATATCCTGGGGCTCCTCCTCCCTATCCTGGCTAGGCTCTCCTCTATCAGTCATCCTGTCAACAAAATTTTAAGTTTTAATTACTACTCGATAATACTCGCGAGCACATAAGTTTGTTATCAAATAAGCACATAACACATAATCATTTTATTATCTTTCATGCATTTCCATAATTCATTCCTTAAAACTCGATAAAAGTTTATCACCTCTATATTCTCTATGTCCTAAAAGGCTACTACCCTAAGGTTTTCCCACCTAAAGGTTCATAACCTATCGGCTCTGATACCAACCTGTGACACCCACAAATCCGGGTACTTCAACTCCACAGATTTGGTGTTCACTATACCATACATTCAAGACTAACTACCCATGTTAAAGATAACATAATTAAACTGAATGAAACATCTTCCCACAAAAAGGGTTACATCACAAATCTCTTAAATAAACAAATCCCAAGTTATCTAACCTCTATTACATCAGTGCGGAATAAAACATAATATTAAATAAGTCTTTGTTACAAATAAACATCAAGTGGATAATAAATCTCTTGCTACTTTGGCATCTTGCTCTTGCCTTTGCTTGTGGACGGCTCGTCCGATTTCTCTACCTTAGCTGCAATGTTTTAGCGTAAGAGTGAGCAAACAATTGCCCACAAGTGTGATAACAATAACAATTGAAAAACTAATGAAGTAGATTTCAACTGAGGTATAATAGTTTTTTTCTGAATTCAATCAATAACTAGTCAAGATCTGAAAACTCAATAGAAAGCTTAGCTCAAGAACTGAATATAGATTCAGGATTAA
Organism: Aralia elata; assembly: GCA_034770075.1. Classification (NCBI taxonomy): domain Eukaryota; kingdom Viridiplantae; phylum Streptophyta; class Magnoliopsida; order Apiales; family Araliaceae; genus Aralia; species Aralia elata. The sequence goes on from CM068387.1 coordinate 28,379,179, forward strand.
AAGTGTATCTGAGGGTCACAAGACCTTGAACTATATCCTAGGTTATCAAGTATTTCTACCGCAACCTTTAACAGTCTTATAGACTATGGACCATCCATCTCGTACTCAGGGGGATCAACCCTTTGTACAATGTATTGTGCACAAACATTTTAACGCTGTCGCGTAATTAATCCCCTATATTAGGGTTGTTCATCTCAGTTTAGCATCAGAATCCGTACCAAAAGGAAACTTGGTTTGGAAAGATTTTAAAATATTCTACGTCTTTAGAACGCTCATCAACTAAGGACTAGCTGAATCAATAAGGGTTTGCTAGTCACTAAACAATTGATTCATCAATAAAGTTTGTGCAATAAAAATTATGTTCCAAGTTTGAATAATGATCAATGGTCGAACAATAAATAACTGGAATAAAGCTTTAGCTCTTAATCATGATAGCAACCTTGCTTGAATAACAATAAGCTAAGGTTTATAATCTTGCTCAATGAAAATTAACTTGCTTTAAATGAAATAACAAGGTTAAGGAAGGAACTTGCTCAACGTAAAAGTAATAAATTGAGATAAGGAACTTGCTTCGAACGAAATAATAAGATTAAGGGTGGAAAAACTTGTCTCGAGCGTAGATTACAGATTCAAATAATGCACGTCCCTTAATTACGCTATACATTTTGATTACAAAACGATAACGATAATTAATTATAGATTCATATACATTTAAAGTCTCGTTCTTATCCTATTTTATTGTACCATCTCGATTGACATTCAATATTCCACAAATATTTGCTAACAACCCTCGTGGTAACTCATTGGTCATTTATTACCTTAATATAGGTTTTAAACATGCACATAGCAACATAACAATGTCACAAAACAAGTAAATAAATTTTAATTTAATTTTTTTTAATAACTGTTCCACCGCCGGGGCGGTGAATTTCTTAGCGAAATCGTCGCCGGGGCGACAAACATAGTTCAAATATGCCGTCGGGGCGACAAACATAGTTCAAATATGCCGCCGGGGCGACAAGGCCGCCGGGGCGATGTTTCTAGCTCATTTCTACCGCCGGGGCGGTAGACGCGACTGACACCTTCTACAGTTCGCGAACCAGTGAAAACTTAGACCAAATTTGGCCAAAATTTTCCGAATTCTACCATCCAATACACAAATTAAATATACCCAGACATCCAACTTACTAGAAAATAATTACCCAAAATGTTTCTAACCAATCTAAGCATTATAAAACACATAATCAACCAATTACAAACCCAAAATTCTTTGTTGATGAAAAATATTCATACTTTAACTACTTTAATAAAATTAAACACAGTGACTTCATCTTTCAACCATTTTAATCCTTTCTACTTGCATTCTTTTCATTTTTCATCATATTATCATAATCAAAAATCAATTTTACCAATTAACAACCAATTTGACTACCAATTTCATACATATATACCATACATGAAATAAACTCTGTAAAAATTACGAACTCTACTCTAAAGAATGTTTTCATGGATTAAAACCTTAAAATTAACTTATAATCTTCATATAATCATCTAATTCATGATTACTAACAATTGCATCAACTAATTCATGCTTTTAGCAAACAATTCACTTATATGAAACTAAAAAACATATAAAGTGAAACAAAACTATAAATAAAACTTAAAAGATATTATACCTTCAAGCTATATATATAATTCCTTAGCTTAGCACTTCTCTTCCTTCTCTTTCTTAATTCACAAACTCTCAATTCTCAATTTTCTCTCTATTCTCACTCTCTCTTTTCTCTGAACTCCCAAACTCTGTTCTTATTCTTTCTTTCTCTTTTTTTAAAACTCTGTGTTTTCTTATTTCTTAACAACTGATAAGCAAAAAGCAAAAACAAATAAAAACTGATATAACGTATATTCTCTAATTAAACCATTAGTTATAAAAATTCAAAAGCCATAAGGCTTGTTTGGCAAAACAAAATTGAAATAACTCATTATTTCCAACCAAAGGTCATAAGGCCTTGTTTGGTTTGATGGAAATAAAACTCTTTCTATTTATTTTAATAACTCATTATAACATATAGTTTTAATTGTCACACTTTTAATTTAATTGAACTTATTATTAAATAAATTCAATTAAACCTTACTAATTTAATTAATAATTCCATTTAACCAATAATAATAACACCAAATAAATTATCTTATTCAAATAAATTCTTTATTCAAATAAATCATTTAATCATCTAATTTAATTATTAAATTAAATTAGAATAACCACATCAAATCACAATCAAATAACACTTAACAAAAATTCTTTCACCATAACTTATAAATTATTTATTTAACTCAATAAGTAAATTAATAAAAATATTTATATAACTCAATAAATATTTTTATTTAATCACAAAAATTGCATTCGTTACATCAAGTCCAAGGATCACTTGTACTACTATCACTAGAGGAATTCCTATTAACAGGCGAGTAAAACTCCATTAGGTATTCCTTAGCGAGCCACGTTTAGTGAACTTATTCTCTAATAAGCACCTACATACTTGCTTTAGTGTCTCCACACAAATGATTATGAGATCAATCATCCTCTTGATAAGAGCAAGCAACGTATGTACTAATATATCCGGATTCACTAATCCCCTTTTAAGTAATCCAATGATTAGGAACGATTTTAGTTTGTGAGCTATCTAGAATTTAGATCTCATTAGCATGATCCCCATCATGATTCTAAAAGCATTGCTCAAAACTATGAGTTTATCACATTTAATATAATAACATCATGTAGATAATGTAAAATGCCTTTAATAACCGAATAAGATTACAAAGTATATGCTACATCATATCAAATATGATTGGCTTGTGTGCATACTACTTTCAATCTCCCACTTGCACTAAAGCCAATCGTCATGATATCTAATACCCTTCTTCTCTAAGTGACGATCATCCTGCTGTTTGGATAAAGCTTCAGTAAATGGATATGCAATGTTGTTCTTCAGAGTCCACTATCTCTATAGTGACTTTTCCTTTTCCAATGATTCCACTAATCAAATGAAAGTACCGCAACACTTGTTTGAATCTAAGATGAGACTTAGGAACTATTCCTAGTTTTGTAATGAACTTTTCATCCAAACAATCAACTTGTAGCTTCATTTACAGCTATATACTTTGTCTTTGTCAATAAACCAACAACGCTTTGCTGTTTGGAACCTTTCCAATTCACTGCACCACCATTCAAGGTAACGATTTACCTTAAAGTGGATTTGTTATCGTCTTGGTCAGTCTGAAAAACTTGAGTCTATTTAGCCCTCTAGTTTTTGATTCAAACCCACCATGTATAATGATCACATCTTCATTATAGGTTAAGTACCTAAAGATGTTTATCACTGTCTTACAGTGATCATCTCCAGAATATGACTGATCAACATTAAGCCTTGTATATTCATTACATACATGATAGTAACTCATTCGATCTCTCTTTCAATTGGGGACAATTTTAGAGAGATACACTCCATGGCTCATCATCATGAGACCTCTCTTGGAGTTTGCCATGCTAAATGCCTTTAGCATCAAATGAATATACGTTCCTTGGGTTAACCTGAACATTCTTTTAAATCTATCTATATAGATTTATATCCCCAATTTATAATATGCTCCTCCCAAGTCATTCATGGAGGAATGTTTAGACAATTTTATCTTTACTGATTATAGCATTAGTGTGTTATTCCTTATCAGTAGTATATCAACATATAATACCAAGAATGTCACAGCGCTCCCACTGATCCTTTTGTACACACTAGGTTCATTCTCGTTTTTGATAAAATCAAACTCTTTTGATTATCTCATCAAAACGAATGTTCCATCTTTGAGAAGCTTGCTTTAATCCATCAATGGATCATTGTAGCTTAAAACATGATTTGCTTTAACCTTTAAAATAAATTCCTCTAGTTGTATCATACATTCATTCTCCTCAAGTCTTCATTGAGGAAGGACGTCTCCACATCCATTTTGCCAGATTTCGTAATAAGCTGCAATCACAAGTAAAATCCAAATGGACTTGAGCATTACCCGGTACTAAGGTTTTATCACAGTCAACTCCTTGACTTGAAAAACCTTTTAAACTGTGACGCCCCCAAATCCTGGTCACCTGAGCCACGGACCTGGTTCATCACTATCTAATACCAAAATGATACAATCGATAACTTAAAGCGGAATAAAAGGAATATTTACATTGATATAACATAAATAAACCTGTCCCAAGTCTCGAAACCAATACTATTACAAAACATAACATAATACAAAAGGGTAAATATGTCTTAATACAAATGGTAATTCTAGAACAACAAAATACACTAATCAGTAGCTTTCCCCTTTCCCTTATCTTTTTCGGAGCTCTCGCCACGTGCCGCACTAACTGGAATGTTTTAAGGAAGCAAGGGTGAGCAACAAATTGCCCCGCAAGTATAATAGCAGTGAATAATCACATTAATAACTTTATAGCTATCAGGAGTAAAAATTTAGCTAACAGAAGGAAATAAACAACTTCTTTCATCACCGTTATAGTGGCCGCTGAGGACCGAAGGATTTCTGAAGTATCCAAGGATTTCAAAGTTTCCCGAAGAAGGGAACTATTCAATACTGAGGGTGCACCAAGGCACAAAACTCTATTCTAGAATTACTGGAAATTCATCCGATAATCCACAAAACTGGTACAATAGGTGATCAGCCTAAAATACCTGGCGTTATGCATAAGCCTTACATTTTCCATTGACGCGCGTGTCGGTTCCCCGACGTTTATACCATTTCCCCTACTATTGGGGTTGTTCTTCTCAGCTTTACATGAGAGTCCAGACCAAAACAATTTGATCGGAAAGTTTTACTTATCAACAATAATTGTTGGAGGACTTAACCTCACTCCAATAAACAAATCAATTAGTGTCTAGCTGAAGCAATTAGCTTTGACATAACTTTCAAACAGTTTATGGAATAAAGAACTTTAAGGTTCAATAGCATGTATAATAACATCAATAATATCTTGAATGAATAACAATTCATAATCTTTGGAATCACACAATATATAACACTGCATGAAATGGGCTTTCATTGCAGTACTTGAATAAAAGTATGAATACTAGCACAATAATTGCTAAATCGATAAGTAACTTGAACGGAGACAAGGAACTCAAAAAAAAACTTGCCCAATAAATAATATTTGCTCGAATATAAATCTGAATAAGGTAAGTAAGCTTGCACAATAATAACTTGGATAAGATAGGAGACTTGCTCGATAGATAAATGAGTTAAGGAAAACTCGTACAATTAAATAAGGGTTGAGTAAGGAACTTGCCTTGTAAGTGCGTTAATATCTTGACGTTAATCGTCCGTCAAAAATATCCTGCATAGTTCATTAAAATCATCATAAATATTAGTCACATAAGGACTAGGTTCATTATAGTCATCACATCATTAAAATACATTGATTGCCACTACGCTTAGTTTATTCAATTTACGCCTTAAGACAACGTCATTTAGGTCGACACGAGTATAAATTAAGCACATACAGCTTTAACAACATATAAGTGTTTTTAATCATTTTGTACAAAAATATAAGTTTTAGACTCGCGGGAAAATTTGCTGGGTTCGACCCGATCCGGCCCGACCCGACCGGGTCCGGTCCGGCCTGACCCGACCCGGTCCAGCCCGACCCGACCCGGACCAGTCGCCATGCAGTAGCAGTTGTAGTAACAAACTGCAGTTCTTGCAAGCAGTGATACAGTCATACCTCGCCTTGCTCCAGCTGCTATATCTCCCCCTAAACTCGATTAATTTCATCCCTTACGGACTCTATGGATTCCTAAGACACAAGGCTACAACATATCACAAATTCAGGACGACCCATAATCATTAACATGACTAAATCCTGAGCTAAAACATAAACTGCACGCTCTGTTTTTCGCAACCATGAAATATCTCACACAAATGGCTACTGTGACTTCATTTAAGCATCATTTTGGTTCATTCAAATTGGTATATCTTCACAACTGATAGAAGTACAATATTCCAATAACAAACCATCAAAATAATCACAACATCCAGGCTTTATAGTCGTCTAATTGTCCGAAGGTCCAAACAGTCCATTAATGTCCATTATCTTCCTCCTTAAGCTTGGGTCCGAATCATTCTTTGTTTTTGTTTCACTTTGAAAGTGTTAATGGTTTATATAGCTTTTTAAGAACCTCCATGATATATTCAACACAACCAACAACAACAAAAATTAACAAAATCCAACCCGCAAGCATGAAAGAAATGGGTTGTAGTTTGGTTACCTCTTCTTGTTGGCTTCGGGTAGATTGAGATGTCTTGCTAGGCAGCTCTTCTCCTTGCTTGTTTCTGCTGATACTATAATATCCCAAAAATTTCAAATGTGATCTAACAAGATCTAATAAATATTGTCAATTTAAAACCTAAGAATAACTGCTCAAGTATACGTTAAGTTATCTAAAAGACTAAAAATGATTCGTAGATTCGTATACAATTAGAGGTTAGAACTATAAACTATGTTATGTGCTATATGAATAAATAAGCTTGTATTGAACTTCAAATGTGTTATATGCTTTCTGTTATGTGTAGTATTTTATGTTTTGGTTTAAGTAGTTAACCTTAACACTTATTAAAATCAAGAAGTTAATTTAAGGCTAAAACCTAAATTGGGTAAAAGGTTAAAACCTAAACCCTAAGGGATAAACCCTAGGAATAACCTAGGTTTTCTAGCGAAATGTGTACGTCGTAATAACATTCTGTTTTAAGATTTACCGGTAATACGATGTGAAAATACGTATTACCCGATAAAAATTTTTCTCGAAAAACGTGCAAGTTACTATTCACGATAATAAGACAAAATAGGGGAAAAGACAAAAAGAAATATTGTTGTTACTTTTTGATCGTCTAACCATTTTCTGGGAAATAGTCGTCGAAAACACTATTCACCCAAAAACGCTTTTGCGTGTTTTCAATTTTTCGAAGAATACGCGAAAAAACGTAGTTTTTCGACTATGGGATGAATTATAGAAGTTAAAAACGAAGAGTGCAAGAATAAATACGAGTATAATACGAAATATTATACGATAGAATATGAGATTAATACGAGGTATAATACGCGTGAAATACGATGTAAATACGAATAAATAAACTAAGAATCCATGTGAACTTGAATCGACCAATCAGATGCAAGCATGATGTAATCATGACATCATCTTCAAAGTAGCACAAAGATGATGTCATCATGATGTCATCTTCAAAGTAGCACAAAGATGATGTCATCATAATATCATCATGATGTCGTGGATTAATGCGAAAAGACTATTATGCCCTAACTTAGGAAATCCTATAAATAGAAGCCCATCTCATCTTCATTTCTCACCAATTCACAAAATCAAAGAGCAAAATTACTCTCTAGATATATTTCAAGTATTGATAGTTGCCAATAAATAGTTAAAACTTCCAATTTCAAAAGGTAATCATCTTAGTAGTTATAATGTTCGATTTAAATTCGTAGTTATAACTAATTATACATTTTACTAGTAGTTATAATGTCCAAATTTATTTTATAGCTAGTGTAGTATATATCATGATCACTAGTAGTTATAATGTCTAAATCATTACAACTATAGTGAAGAAATGATCAATCGTAAGTAGTTATCATGTTCAAAATTTTCAAAGTGTTCTTCATGTTCTTCGTGTTCTTCGTGTTCTTTGTGTTCTTCGTGTGTTCTTGAGTAAAAGTCATAAATCTAATATAAGTAGGTTTATGATTATGGTATTTTTATGTTATGAAGTGTTATTGAGTCTTAGAACATGTTATCTTAACAAATTAATGCTAGTGGTACCATGTTTCACATGGTTAACCCAAGATATTTTGATCAAAGTAGACTCATAGACACTTCTGCCCATTTTCCGAAATTTTAAAGTCCGAATCTGCTTATGTAATATAAAGAAAGTTGTAGAGGGGGAAATTCTAATGAATTTAGACTCAAGAATCACCCAAAAATGTTTTGAAACGAAGAAGTTATGACAGTTTCCGTAAAGGACGTCAAAAGCTGAAAATTTCTTAGAGGCTCTCGGGTTTAAGGACTTAAAAATGAGTTTTTGAGCTAGGATGTTATGGAGCCTAACCATATCTGGTTGTACAAAACAACCTATGAATTCTAAGTCTTTATGACTGACAGAATCTAGAAAACGTGGGAGTTTGACAGACAAACCTTAGTATATATTTGTGGAAAAATCTTTGAACTACATGATCATTCAATTTAAACACATTGTGAGTATAACTTGTTAAATGTTTAAACTTTTTAGGCCTTTTATAGCTCATCCTTGCAAATATAATTTCCTTTGCAGAAAGGAAATGTATATAGATAAGTGATCATGTGAGAAAAGATGAATTCAGAAAATTCATATTGAAGACTACGTTAGAGATAATTTCGAGGACGAAATTCTTATAAGGAGGAGAGAATGTAATATCTTGAATATTTATAGAACCTATAAATATGATATTAAATGACTAAAGTTGATTGTAAAATAATTTCAAGGACGAAATTCTTATAAGGAGGAGAGAATGTAATATCCTGAATATTTATAGAACTTATAAATATAATATTGAATGACTAAAGTTTTTTTTTTCTTTTGAAAAGTTAATTTCGAGGACGAAATTCTTGTATGTTGGGTAGAATGTAATATCCCAAAAATTTCAAATGTGATCTAACAAGATCTAATAAATATTGTCAATTTAAAACCTAAGAATAACTGCTCAAGTATACGTTAAGCTATCTAAAAGACTAAAAATAATTCGTAGATTCGTATACAATTAGAGGTTAGAACTATAAACTATGTTATGTGCTATATGAATAAATAAGCTTGTATTGAACTTCAAATGTGTTATATGCTTTCTGTTATGTGTAGTATTTTATGTTTTGGTTTAAGTAGTTAACCTTAACACTTATTAAAATCAAGAAGTTAATTTAAGGCTAAAACCTAAATTGGGTAAAAGGTTAAAACCTAAACCCTAAGGGATAAACCCTAGGAATAACCTAGGTTTTCTAGCGAAATGTGTACGTCGTAATAACATTCTGTTTTAAGATTTACCGGTAATACGATGTGAAAATACGTATTACCCGATAAAAATTTTTCTCGAAAAACGTGCAAGTTACTATTCACGATAATAAGACAAAATAGGGGAAAAGACAAAAAGAAATATTGTTGTTACTTTTTGATCGTCTAACCATTTTCTGGGAAATAGTCGTCGAAAACACTATTCACCCAAAAACGCTTTTGCGTCTTTTCAATTTTTCGAAGAATACGCGAAAAAACGTAGTTTTTCGACTATGGGATAATTATAGAAGTTAAAAACGAAGAGTGCAAGAATAAATACGAGTATAATACGAAATATTATACGATAGAATATGAGATTAATACGAGGTATAATACGCGTGAAATACGATGTAAATACGAATAAATAAACTAAGAATCCATGTGAACTTGAATCGACCAATCAGATGCAAGCATGATGTAATCATGACGTCATCTTCAAAGTAGCACAAAGATGATGTCATCATGATGTCATCTTCAAAGTAGCACAAAGATGATGTCATCATAATATCATCATGATGTCGTGGATTAATGCGAAAAGACTATTATGCCCTAACTTAGGAAATCCTATAAATAGAAGCCCATCTCATCTTCATTTCTCACCAATTCACAAAATCAAAGAGCAAAATTACTCTCTAGATATATTTCAAGTATTGATAGTTGCCAATAAATAGTTAAAACTTCCAATTTCAAAAGGTAATCATCTTAGTAGTTATAATGTTCGATTTAAATTCGTAGTTATAACTAATTATACATTTTACTAGTAGTTATAATGTCCAAATTTATTTTATAGCTAGTGTAGTATATATCATGATCACTAGTAGTTATAATGTCTAAATCATTACAACTATAGTGAAGAAATGATCAATCGTAAGTAGTTATCATGTTCAAAATTTTCAAAGTGTTCTTCATGTTCTTCGTGTTCTTCGTGTTCTTTGTGTTCTTCGTGTGTTCTTGAGTAAAAGTCATAAATCTAATATAAGTAGGTTTATGATTATGGTATTTTTATGTTATGAAGTGTTATTGAGTCTTAGAACATGTTATCTTAACAAATTAATGCTAGTGGTACCATGTTTCACATGGTTAACCCAAGATATTTTGATCAAAGTAGACTCATAGACACTTCTGCCCATTTTCCGAAATTTTAAAGTCCGAATCTGCTTATGTAATATAAAGAAAGTTGTAGAGGGGGAAATTCTAATGAATTTAGACTCAAGAATCACCCAAAAATGTTTTGAAACGAAGAAGTTATGACAGTTTCCGTAAAGGACGTCAAAAGCTGAAAATTTCTTAGAGGCTCTCGGGTTTAAGGACTTAAAAATGAGTTTTTGAGCTAGGATGTTATGGAGCCTAACCATATCTGGTTGTACAAAACAACCTATGAATTCTAAGTCTTTATGACTGACAGAATCTAGAAAACGTGGGAGTTTGACAGACAAACCTTAGTATATATTTGTGGAAAGATCTTTGAAACTACATGATCATTCAATTTAAACACATTGTGAGTATAACTTGTTAAATGTTTAAACTTTTTAGGCCTTTTATAAGCTCATCCTTGCAAATATAATTTCCTTTGCAGAAAGGAAATGTATATAGATAAGTGATCATGTGAGAAAAGATGAATTCAGAAAATTCATATTGAAGACTACGTTAGAGATAATTTCGAGGACGAAATTCTTATAAGGAGGAGAGAATGTAATATCTTGAATATTTATAGAACCTATAAATATGATATTAAATGACTAAAGTTGATTGTAAAATAATTTCAAGGACGAAATTCTTATAAGGAGGAGAGAATGTAATATCCTGAATATTTATAGAACTTATAAATATAATATTGAATCACTAAAGTTTTTTTTTTCTTCTTTTGTAAAGCTAATTTCGAGGACGAAATTCTTGTATGTTGGGTAGAATGTAATATCCCAAAAATTTCAAATGTGATCTGACAAGATCTAATAAATATTGTCAATTTAAAACCTAAGAATAACTGCTCAAGTATACGTTAAGCTATCTAAAAGACTAAAAATGATTCGTAGATTCGTATACAATTAGAGGTTAGAACTATAAACTATGTTATGTGCTATATGAATAAATAAGCTTGTATTGAACTTCAAATGTGTTATATGCTTTCTGTTATGTGTAGTATTTTATGTTTTGGTTTAAGTAGTTAACCTTAACACTTATTAAAATCAAGAAGTTAATTTAAGGCTAAAACCTAAATTGGGTAAAAAGGTTAAAACCTAAACCCTAAGGGATAAACCCTAGGAATAACCTAGGTTTTCTACGCGAAATGTGTACGTCGTAATAACATTCTGTTTTAAGATTTACCGGTAATACGATGTGAAAATACGTATTACCCGATAAAAAATTTTTCTCGAAAAAACGTGCAAGTTACTATTCACGATAATAAGACAAAATAGGGGAAAAGACAAAAAGAAATATTGTTGTTACTTTTTGATCGTCTAACCATTTTCTGGGAAATAGTCGTCGAAAACACTATTCACCCAAAAACGCTTTTGCGTCTTTTCAATTTTTCGAAGAATACGCGAAAAAACGTAGTTTTTCGACTATGGGATAATTATAGAAGTTAAAAACGAAGAGTGCAAGAATAAATACGAGTATAATACGAAATATTATACGATAGAATATGAGATTAATACGAGGTATAATACGCGTGAAATACGATGTAAATACGAATAAATAAACTAAGAATCCATGTGAACTTGAATCGACCAATCAGATGCAAGCATGATGTAATCATGACGTCATCTTCAAAGTAGCACAAAGATGATGTCATCATGATGTCATCTTCAAAGTAGCACAAAGATGATGTCATCATAATATCATCATGATGTCGTGGATTAATGCGAAAAGACTATTATGCCCTAACTTAGGAAATCCTATAAATAGAAGCCCATCTCATCTTCATTTCTCACCAATTCACAAAATCAAAGAGCAAAATTTACTCTCTAGATATATTTCAAGTATTGATAGTTGCCAATAAATAGTTAAAACTTCCAATTTCAAAAGGTAATCATCTTAGTAGTTATAATGTTCGATTTTAAATTCGTAGTTATAACTAATTATACATTTTACTAGTAGTTATAATGTCCAAATTTATTTTATAGCTAGTGTAGTATATATCATGATCACTAGTAGTTATAATGTCTAAATCATTACAACTATAGTGAAGAAATGATCAATCGTTAAGTAGTTATCATGTTCAAAATTTTCAAAGTGTTCTTCATGTTCTTCGTGTTCTTCGTGTTCTTTGTGTTCTTCGTGTGTTCTTGAGTAAAAAGTCATAAATCTAATATAAGTAGGTTTATGATTATGGTATTTTTATGTTATGAAGTGTTATTGAGTCTTAGAACATGTTATCTTAACAAATTAATGCTAGTGGTACCATGTTTCACATGGTTAAACCCAAGATATTTTGATCAAAGTAGACTCATAGACACTTCTGCCCATTTTCCGAAATTTTAAAGTCCGAATCTGCTTATGTAATATAAAGAAAGTTGTAGAGGGGGAAATTCTAATGAATTTAGACTCAAGAATCACCCAAAAATGTTTTGAAACGAAGAAGTTATGACAGTTTCCGTAAAGGACGTCAAAAGCTGAAAATTTCTTAGAGGCTCTCGGGTTTAAGGACTTAAAAATGAGTTTTTGAGCTAGGATGTTATGGAGCCTAACCATATCTGGTTGTACAAAACAACCTATGAATTCTAAGTCTTTATGACTGACAGAATCTAGAAAACGTGGGAGTTTGACAGACAAACCTTAGTATATATTTGTGGAAAAATCTTTGAACTACATGATCATTCAATTTAAACACATTGTGAGTATAACTTGTTAAATGTTTAAACTTTTTAGGCCTTTTATAGCTCATCCTTGCAAATATAATTTCCTTTGCAGAAAGGAAATGTATATAGATAAGTGATCATGTTGAGAAAAGATGAATTCAGAAAATTCATATTGAAGACTACGTTAGAGATAATTTCGAGGACGAAATTCTTATAAGGAGGAGAGAATGTAATATCTTGAATATTTATAGAACCTATAAATATGATATTAAATGACTAAAGTTGATTGTAAAATAATTTCAAGGACGAAATTCTTATAAGGAGGAGAGAATGTAATATCCTGAATATTTATAGAACTTATAAATATAATATTGAATGACTAAAGTTTTTTTTTCTTTTGAAAAGTTAATTTCGAGGACGAAATTCTTGTATGTTGGGTAGAATGTAATATCCCAAAAATTTCAAATGTGATCTAACAAGATCTAATAAATATTGTCAATTTAAAACCTAAGAATAACTGCTCAAGTATACGTTAAGCTATCTAAAAGACTAAAAATAATTCGTAGATTCGTATACAATTAGAGGTTAGAACTATAAACTATGTTATGTGCTATATGAATAAATAAGCTTGTATTGAACTTCAAATGTGTTATATGCTTTCTGTTATGTGTAGTATTTTATGTTTTGGTTTAAGTAGTTAACCTTAACACTTATTAAAATCAAGAAGTTAATTTAAGGCTAAAACCTAAATTGGGTAAAAGGTTAAAACCTAAACCCTAAGGGATAAACCCTAGGAATAACCTAGGTTTTCTAGCGAAATGTGTACGTCGTAATAACATTCTGTTTTAAGATTTACCGGTAATACGATGTGAAAATATGTATTACCCGATAAAAAATTTTCTCGAAAAACGTGCAAGTTACTATTCACGATAATAAGACAAAATAGGGGAAAAGACAAAAAGAAATATTGTTGTTACTTTTTGATCGTCTAACCATTTTCTGGGAAATAGTCGTCGAAAACACTATTCACCCAAAAACGCTTTTGCGTCTTTTCAATTTTTCGAAGAATACGCGAAAAAACGTAGTTTTTCGACTATGGGATAATTATAGAAGTTAAAAACGAAGAGTGCAAGAATAAATACGAGTATAATACGAAATATTATACGATAGAATATGAGATTAATACGAGGTATAATACGCGTGAAATACGATGTAAATACGAATAAATAAACTAAGAATCCATGTGAACTTGAATCGACCAATCAGATGCAAGCATGATGTAATCATGACGTCATCTTCAAAGTAGCACAAAGATGATGTCATCATGATGTCATCTTCAAAGTAGCACAAAGATGATGTCATCATAATATCATCATGATGTCGTGGATTAATGCGAAAAGACTATTATGCCCTAACTTAGGAAATCCTATAAATAGAAGCCCATCTCATCTTCATTTCTCACCAATTCACAAAATCAAAGAGCAAAATTACTCTCTAGATATATTTCAAGTATTGATAGTTGCCAATAAATAGTTAAAACTTCCAATTTCAAAAGGTAATCATCTTAGTAGTTATAATGTTCGATTTAAATTCGTAGTTATAACTAATTATACATTTTACTAGTAGTTATAATGTCCAAATTTATTTTATAGCTAGTGTAGTATATATCATGATCACTAGTAGTTATAATGTCTAAATCATTACAACTATAGTGAAGAAATGATCAATCGTAAGTAGTTATCATGTTCAAAATTTTCAAAGTGTTCTTCATGTTCTTCGTGTTCTTCGTGTTCTTTGTGTTCTTCGTGTGTTCTTGAGTAAAAGTCATAAATCTAATATAAGTAGGTTTATGATTATGGTATTTTTATGTTATGAAGTGTTATTGAGTCTTAGAACATGTTATCTTTAAACAAATTAATGCTAGTGGTACCATGTTTCACATGGTTAACCCAAGATATTTTGATCAAAGTAGACTCATAGACACTTCTGCCCATTTTCCGAAATTTTAAAGTCCGAATCTGCTTATGTAATATATAAAGAAAGTTGTAGAGGGGGAAATTCTAATGAATTTAGACTCAAGAATCACCCAAAAATGTTTTGAAACGAAGAAGTTATGACAGTTTCCGTAAAGGACGTCAAAAGCTGAAAATTTCTTAGAGGCTCTCGGGTTTAAGGACTTAAAAATGAGTTTTTGAGCTAGGATGTTATGGAGCCTAACCATATCTGGTTGTACAAAACAACCTATGAATTCTAAGTCTTTATGACTGACAGAATCTAGAAAACGTGGGAGTTTGACAGACAAACCTTAGTATATATTTGTGGAAAAATCTTTGAACTACATGATCATTCAATTTAAACACATTGTGAGTATAACTTGTTAAATGTTTAAACTTTTTAGGCCTTTTATAGCTCATCCTTGCAAATATAATTTCCTTTGCAGAAAGGAAATGTATATAGATAAGTGATCATGTGAGAAAAGATGAATTCAGAAAATTCATATTGAAGACTACGGTTAGAGGATAATTTCGAGGACGAAATTCTTATAAGGAGGAGAGAATGTAATATCTTGAATTATTTATAGAACCTATAAATATGATATTAAATGACTAAAGTTGATTGTAAAATAATTTCAAGGACGAAATTCTTATAAGGAGGAGAGAATGTAATATCCTGAATATTTATAGAACTTATAAATATAATATTGAATGACTAAAGTTTTTTTTTTCTTTTGAAAAGTTAATTTCGAGGACGAAATTCTTGTATGTTGGGTAGAATGTAATATCCCAAAAATTTCAAATGTGATCTAACAAGATCTAATAAATATTGTCAATTTAAAACCTAAGAATAACTGCTCAAGTATACGTTAAGCTATCTAAAAGACTAAAAATAATTCGTAGATTCGTATACAATTAGAGGTTAGAACTATAAACTATGTTATGTGCTATATGAATAAATAAGCTTGTATTGAACTTCAAATGTGTTATATGCTTTCTATTATGTGTAGTATTTTATGTTTTGGTTTAAGTAGTTAACCTTAACACTTATTAAAATCAAGAAGTTAATTTAAGGCTAAAACCTAAATTGGGTAAAAGGTTAAAACCTAAACCCTAAGGGATAAACCCTAGGAATAACCTAGGTTTTCTAGCGAAATGTGTACGTCGTAATAACATTCTGTTTTAAGATTTACCGGTAATACGATGTGAAAAATACGTATTACCCGATAAAAATTTTTCTCGAAAAACGTGCAAGTTACTATTCACGATAATAAGACAAAATAGGGGAAAAGACAAAAAGAAATATTGTTGTTACTTTTTGATCGTCTAACCATTTTCTGGGAAATAGTCGTCGAAAACACTATTCACCCCAAAACGCTTTTGCGGTCTTTTCAATTTTTCGAAGAATACGCGAAAAAACGTAGTTTTTCGACTATGGGATAATTATAGAAGTTAAAAAACGAAGAGTGCAAGAATAAATACGAGTATAATACGAAATATTATACGATATAATATGAGATTAATACGAGGTATAATACGCGTGAAATACGATGTAAATACGAATAAATAAACTAAGAATCCATGTGAACTTGAATCGACCAAATCAGATGCAAGCATGATGTAATCATGACGTCATCTTCAAAGTAGCACAAAGATGATGTCATCATGATGTCATCTTCAAAGTTAGCACAAAGATGATGTCATCATAATATCATCATGATGTCGTGGATTAATGCGAAAAGACTATTATGCCCTAACTTAGGAAATCCTATAAATAGAAGCCCATCTCATCTTCATTTCTCACCAATTCACAAAATCAAAGAGCAAAATTACTCTCTAGATATATTTCAAGTATTGATAGTTGCCAATAAATAGTTTAAAACTTCCAATTTCAAAAGGTAATCATCTTAGTAGTTATAATGTTCGATTTAAATTCGTAGTTTATAACTAATTATACATTTTACTAGTAGTTATAATGTCCAAATTTATTTTATAGCTAGTGTAGTATATATCATGATCACTAGTAGTTATAATGTCTAAATCATTACAACTATAGTGAAGAAATGATCAATCGTAAGTAGTTATCATGTTCAAAATTTTCAAAGTGTTCTTCATGTTCTTCGTGTTCTTCGTGTTCTTTGTGTTCTTCGTGTGTTCTTGAGTAAAAGTCATAAATCTAATATAAGTAGGTTTATGATTATGGTATTTTTATGTTATGAAGTGTTATTGAGTCTTAGAACATGTTATCTTAACAAATTAATGCTAGTGGTACCATGTTTCACATGGTTAACCCAAGATATTTTGATCAAAGTAGACTCATAGACACTTCTGCCCATTTTCCGAAATTTTAAAGTCCGAATCTGCTTATGTAATATAAAGAAAGTTGTAGAGGGGGAAATTCTAATGAATTTAGACTCAAGAATCACCCAAAAATGTTTTGAAACGAAGAAGTTATGACAGTTTCCGTAAAGGACGTCAAAAGCTGAAAATTTCTTAGAGGCTCTCGGGTTTAAGGACTTAAAAATGAGTTTTTGAGCTAGGATGTTATGGAGCCTAACCATATCTGGTTGTACAAAACAACCTATGAATTCTAAGTCTTTATGACTGACAGAATCTAGAAAACGTGGGAGTTTGACAGACAAACCTTAGTATATATTTGTGGAAAAATCTTTGAACTACATGATCATTCAATTTAAACACAGTGTGAGTATAACTTGTTAAATGTTTAAATTTTTTTAGGCCTTTTATAGCTCATCCTTGCAAATATAATTTCCTTTGCAGAAAGGAAATGTATATAGATAAGTGATCATGTGAGAAAAGATGAATTCAGAAAATTCATATTGAAGACTACGTTAGAGATAATTTCGAGGACGAAATTCTTATAAGGAGGAGAGAATGTAATATCTTGAATATTTATAGAACCTATAAATATGATATTAAATGACTAAAGTTGATTGTAAAATAATTTCAAGGACGAAATTCTTATAAGGAGGAGAGAATGTAATATCCTGAATATTTATAGAACTTATAAATATAATATTGAATGACTAAAGTTTTTTTTTTCTTTTGAAAAGTTAATTTCGAGGACGAAATTCTTGTATGTTGGGTTAGAAATGTAAATATCCCAAAAATTTCAAATGTGATCTAACAAGATCTAATAAATATTGTCAATTTAAAACCTAAGAATAACTGCTCAAGTATACGTTAAGCTATCTAAAAGACTAAAAATAATTCGTAGATTCGTATACAATTAGAGGTTAGAACTATAAACTATGTTATGTGCTATATGAATAAATAAGCTTGTATTGAACTTCAAATGTGTTATATGCTTTCTGTTATGTGTAGTATTTTATGTTTTGGTTTAAGTAGTTAACCTTAACACTTATTAAAATCAAGAAGTTAATTTAAGGCTAAAACCTAAATTGGGTAAAAGGTTAAAACCTAAACCCTAAGGGATAAACCCTAGGAATAACCTAGGTTTTCTAGCGAAATGTGTACGTCATAATAACATTCTGTTTTAAGATTTACCGGTAATACGATGTGAAAACACGTATTAACCGATAAAAGTTTTTCTCGAAAAACGTGCAAGTTACTATTCATGATAATAAGACAAAATAGGGGAAAAGACAAAAAGAAATATTTTTGTTACTTTTTGATCGTCTAACCATTTTCTGGGAAATAGTCGTCGAAAACACTATTCACCCAAAAACGCTTTTGCGTCTTTTCAATTTTTCGAAGAATACGCGAATGTTAATATTACGGAGAAAGATGGAATATCCAATAAAATTAGAAAACGAAAAACGTAGTTTTTCGACTGTGGGATGAATTATAGAAGTTAAAAACGAAGAGTGCAAGAATAAATACGAGTATAATACGAAATATTATATGATAGAATATGAGATTAATACGAGGTGTAATACGCGTGAAATACGATGTAAATACGAATAAATAAACTAAGAATCCATGTGAACTTGAATCGACCAATCAGATGCAAGCATGATGTAATCATGACGTCATCTTCAAAGTAGCACAAAGATGATGTCATCATGATGTCATCTTCAAAGTAGCACAACGATGATGTCATCATAATGTCATCATGATGTCGTGGATTAATGCGAAAAGACTATTATGCCCTAACTTAGGAAATCCTATAAATAGAAGCCCATCCCATCTTCATTTCTCACCAATTCACAAAATCAAAGAGCAAAATTACTCTCTAGATATATTTCAAGTATTGATAGTTGCCAATAAATAGTTAAAACTTCCAATTTCAAAAGGTAATCATCTTAGTAGTTATAATGTTCGATTTCAATTCGTAGTTATAACTAATTATACATTTTACTAGTAGTTATAATGTCCAAATTTATTTTATAGCTAGTGTAGTATATATCATGATCACTAGTAGTTATAATGTCTAAATCATTACAACTATAGTGAAGAAATGATCAATCGTAAGTAGTTATCATGTTCAAAATTTTCAAAGTGTTCTTCATGTTCTTCGTGTTCTTCGTGTTCTTCGTGTTCTTTGTGTTCTTCATGTGTTCTTGAGTAAAAGTCATAAATCTAATATAAGAAGGTTTATGATTTTGGTATTTTTATGTTATGAAGTGTTATTGAGTCTTAGAACATGTTATCTTAACAAATTAATGCTAGTGGTACCATGTTTCACATGGTTAACCCAAGATATTTTGATCAAAGTAGACTCATAGACCCTTCTAAGTCAAAAACTCATTTTTAAGTCCTTAAATCCGAGAGCCTCTAAGAAATTTTCAGCTTTGACGTCCTTTACGGAAACTGTCATAACTTCTTCGTTTCAAAACATTTTCAGGTGATTCTTGAGTCTAAATTCATTAGAATTTCCTCCTCTACAATATTATTTATATTACAGAAGCAGATTAGGACTTTAAAATTTCGGAAAATGGGCAGAAAGGTTTGTGAGTCTACTTTGATCAAAATATTTTGGGTTAACCATGTGAAACATGGTACCACTAGTATTAATTTGTTAAGATAATATGTTCTAAGACTCAATAACACTTCATAACATAAAAATACCAAAATCATAAACCTACCTATATTAGATTTATGACTTTTACTCAAGAACACACGAAGAACACGAAGAACACGAAGAACACTTTGAAAATTTTGAACATGATAACTACTTACGATTTGATCATTTCTTCACTATAGTTGTAATGATTTAGACATTATAACTACTAGTGATCATGATATATACTACACTAGCTATAAAATGAATTTTGACATTATAACTACTAGTAAAATGTATAATTAGTTATAACTACGAATTGAAATCGAACATTATAACTACTAAGATGAGTACCTTTTGAAATTGGAAGTTTTAACTATTTATTGGCAACTATCAATACTTGAAATATATCTAGAGAGTAATTTTGCTCTTTGATTTTGTGAATTGGTGAGAAATGAAGATGGGATGGGCTTCTATTTATAGGATTTCCTAAGTTAGGGCATAATAGTCTTTTCGCATTAATCCACGACATCATGATGACATTATGATGACATCATCGTTGTGCTACTTTGAAGATGACATCATGATGACATCATCTTTGTGCTACTTTGAAGATGACGTCATGATTACATCATGTTTGCATCTGATTGGTCGATTCAAGTTCACATGGATTATTAGTTTATTTATTCGTATCTACATCGTATTTCACGCGTATTATACCTCGTATTAATCTTATATTCTATCGTATAATATTTCGTATTATACTCGTATTTATTCTTGCATTCTTCATTTTTAACTTCTATAATTTATCCCACAGTCGAAAAACTACGTTTTTCGTTTTCTAATTTTATTGGATATTCCATCTTTCTTCGTAATATTAACATTCGCGTATTCTTCGAAAAATCGAAAAGACACAAAAGCGTTTTTGGGTGAATAGTATTTTCGACGACTATTTCTCAGAAAATGGTTAGACGATCAAAAAGTAACAAAAATATTTCTTTTTGTCTTTTTCCCTATTTTGTCTTATTACCGTGAATAGTAATGTGCACGTTTTTCGAGAAAAACTTTTATTGGATAATACGTGTTTTCACATCATATTACCGGTAAATCTTAAAACAGAATGGTATTACGACGTACACATTTCGCCAGAAAACCTAGGTTATTCCTAGGGTTTATCCCTTGGGGTTTAGGGTTTAGGTTTTAACCTTTTTCCCAATTTAGGGTTTAGCCTAAAATTAACTTCTTGATTTTAATAAGTGTTAAGGTTAACTACATAAACCAAAACACAAAATACTACACATAACAGAAAGCATATAACACATTTGAAGTTCAATACAAGCTTATTTATTCATATAGCACATAACTTAGGTTATAGTTATAACCTCTAATTGTATACAAATCTACGAATAATAATTCTTTAGGTTTTTAAATTGACAACCTTTATTAAATCTTGTCAAATCACATTTGAAATTTTTGGGATATTACATTCTACCCAACTTACAAGAAATTCGTCCTCGAAATTAACTTTTACAAAAGAAAAAAAAACTTTAGTCATTTAATATTATATTTATAAGTTCTATAAATATTCAGGATATTACATTCTCTCCTCCTTATAAGAATTTCGTTCTCGAAATTATTTTACAAAAAACTTTAGTCATTTAATATCATATTTATAGGTTCTATAAATATTCAGGATATTACAGAAACGAGTTTGCTCAACAAGTTAAGAGTACAATAAAGGATATATATCATGAACAGAGGAGTTTAACTTTTATAGAGCTTCACCAATAATCAAAAGAGTTCAACGAAGCTGAATAATAAATCATTTCAAGTAACAAGAATTTTCTTGAATTCCATGCTGAATAATACATTAAGAATGAAAGAGTTAAAATTCTTTCGAAGATTCAATAATATTCAATTGATTATGAAGTATTAGCAATTTTGCAATAATATTCAATACATAGGGTTATTCCCAGATTTCATGCTGAGTGATCACAAATGGATCAAGAACTGCTAGAGGAATCATCAGTTATTATTATTACTGACTACCTCAAGAGTAAAAGTTAGCTATAAAAACTAATCTGTACTCTTCTGCAAGTACGTAAGGTGATCAGCCTTATTGTACCCGAGATTATGCAGAATTCTCAAACATAGCGCGCGGTCGGGTTACCGACAATAAAATTTCCCCTGATTTATTTTTCAGGGTTATTCATCTCAATCTTACATCATGAGTCCGTACCACATCAATATGGTTTGGATAGCTTTCAAAGAAATACTTTGAGTTCAACATATTATATCAATTTTGATCTAGCCGAATCAAATGGCATATATCTTTAATAACGAATTAGTTCAAATAATAGAACGTTTCATGCGATATCAATTTAATATTAGTCTAGCCGAAACAATTATCTGAGACATGGCTCATAAATAATTATTTGGTCCAGCTGATACAACTAGTTGGGACATGGCTCATAAACATTTATTTAGTCCAGCTGATACAACTAGCTGAGACATGGCTCATAAACAATTTATGAATAAAGAACTCTAATTATTTCTCAGTTCAAACAATAGAACAAGAAATCAATTGCACAAGTGCGAATATCAATAATCATAGATGTGGAATAATTGTCAATAATTAACTCACTAGCATGCTTGAAATATAATAACTCTAGTTTGAGTTAGGAAACTTGCCTTGATCGTTGACTACTGCTACACAATTTAATTTAACTTCTTTCGCAAGACTTATCAATCATAAGATTGATTTTTCAATCAGCCAATCATATTATACCTTATAATATCACTTCTAATATTTAAGCACATAATTAAATATTAGATATCACCTTAACACATATGCATTCATAATTCCAAAACTAGCACACATCGAGTCTTTAACAGTATTCAATATAGTATGCTGAGTGGTTTCCCACAAACAACCAACAAACTAGTTTTTGTCTCGTCTACACTGCTTTCACAGTGAGTTATATCGGTTAGTAGTTCGTATATACACATCTACTTCCTGAAGGAATTGTTTAGCCCAGATACTATACATCAACTATTAAAGAGTACGACTGTATCACTACTTTATCATATACATTATGAATTAACACTAAGTCTTTCATTATATAAGTCTTTCTTTATGATCCCGTAGGTTAAATACCTAATCCAACAAACTGGATTCCAAATCCAGCAAACTAGATGGCCATCCAGCAAGTTGGATTCCAATTTAGCAAACTGGATTCCAACCTGGATTATAATCCAGCACACTGGATTCAAATTGGATTACAATCCAGCAACCTAGATTCATACTAACCTCTAATCCAGCAACCTGGATTCATACTAACCTCTAATCCAGCAACCTGGATTCATACTATTCAATTTATCAAATTATTTTCTAATCCAGCAACTTAGATTCACACTATTTAATTCATCATACTATTTATTATGAGCTATTGAATGTCTAACTCAATAGCTTAACTCTTCTTTTGAACTCTCATGTAATATTATTAATTATTTATCCTTATTTATTATTTAATATGAATTAAATAATAAATACTTAATTTATTAACTTTAACATTCTTTAATCATTATTTAATATTAATTAAATAATAATTAATTAATTCTTTATCCCTATTTATTATTTATTCTTACTAAATAACAAGTAGTTAGTTTAGTAATACTAACTCTATTTAATTATTATCCAATGTTAATTAAATAATAATTAAATAGTTAATTATACTTAAACAATATTTAACTAGTGTAATTATTAATTAGTAACACAAAAAAATTATTAGTTAGTAATCTCAAATGATTTAAAAGGAATTAAACCATTAATCACTCTAATAATTACTTAATTACACATAAAAATTCTGAATTAAATATTATAATATTCTCTCACATTTTAAAAAAAAATTGGGCTGGGACTCGTCACTGGAACCGGCCGGAAGAGGCCTGATTCGTCGCCGGAAGCCCCTCGTGAACTGGACCGGTTCACTTTAACAAAGCATGTAGGTTGCCTTCTTGATTCCAGGTTTGGGGTCCTTCACAGAAACGTGAATAAAATGAAATTTACAGCTCGGATTAGGTTCTAGTCGGCACCATTGGATTCGTATCTTTCTGAACTGCAATATTCCATCATCAAACACCAAATATGGACACGTTTTGGTCACTGAAACTTGTCCAGAAGTGGACTATTTTGATAGTATTTGAATAGTTAGCATGTTTTGGTAAAAATTACATAACTCTCTCATTTTAACTTCTTTTTAAACGATTCCAACTAGGTTCTCTTCTTAACTTAGCCCTTAAAACTTAAAAAAAAATCACTAATATCATGCATAGATTTCAAAATACACAATTTATTCGAACAAGCTACGGTTTGTTCGTCGGTAAAAATGTTTTCAAGCTTTTAGCTTAACGTTTCTACATAAACCTATACCATCACATACAAAACCACATGTCATCATACATAAACATATTTAGCATGATTCTAAACATTTAAAACATAAACTTCAAATTTCTAACATAAGATTACACCCATAACCCAAAATTAGGGTTTTTAGGTTAGTTTTTATACCTTCTTAGCTTGATGGCTATCTTCCTTTTCTTTCTAAAGTAGGAGATGAAGTTATTGGTCATCCACAAGCTCTCCTCCTTCCTCTCTAGGTGGCGGCACCCTCTCTCCTCTTTTGCAACATTTTTTCTCTCAAAGATCACTAGGTTTCTCTCTAGTTTTCTCTCTAATTTCCTCTCTCTAACTTTGCAACAAGGAAGATGAACAATACTATCTTTTGATGTACAAAACTAATTACTAGCACAACCTATAGATATTACAAGTTGTATCTATCCATTTTATCATTATTAGCAAGTGGGCTTATTTGACAACTTGGTGATAGATTGTCATAATTAATTGTACTTCTTTGTTAATCTTTCCAAGCAAGCTAACAAAAATGAACAACTCACCCCCATGTGGGACCCTCCTATGGCCGGCTGCCCCTCTTGATTTTGTCCTATTTTTTTTTCTTTTATTGCTTTAATGAAATAAACAAGTTGCTCAAAATATCTTTCAAGTGAGCTAGCAATTGGGCTTTGTTTCAATTCTTTTTGGGCTCACTTTTAATCTAATTTGGGCTACTAGTTGCCAAAGTTAATAATCCATACTTAGTTACTAATTTAATTAGATATTGGGCTAATTTAATTAGTCCACATATTAATTATCTAAGTCCATGATTAATAGTGGCTTGATTAGTAAATTAATTAGGCTAATCCAATAGTATTTTCTTACTAATTGGACTATTAAAATTAATTATTCATATAGCACATAATTCTCATTAATTAATACTCATTAATTAATGTACAAAATTTATTTACTTACTATATTCACTTTAATTTAATACTTAATTAGTTACTATCTTATCCATTTCCTTGTTATTAAAACTCTTAGGCCAGTCCACTAATTTAAATAATTATTAGTGGCCCTACTTCAACTAACAATTAGTCACATATATTTTTTCACATAAGTCATACCATATTTATCATTATTGATAAATAATTATTATATTTATTTATCCATATATCCATTCAATGTAAGTCACAATATGTTCATTACACTAACAAATAATTTAATATATTTATTTCCTTTAATAAGTTATTACACATTCATATAATCACTTTGTATTAATAATACTAATTAATCATTTAAAGATTATAAATCTTTTATTTACTATTCAAGGTTAACATTCAAGTTATGTTAATTCTCAACATAACTTATCTTGTTTTTCCTTTATCAAATTGATTAAGTATTCATCTTAGTTAACTTAAAATAAAATAAATTAACTGTCTTGCTTAATTCACATATTCACTTATATGCTCCAAGTAAAAAAAAATTTAATTCGTAAAATTTTACATATATAATCATATAAAATTTTCGGTCCTTACAATGATTATATTAAGCCTAAGATTAAGCAGGTGTGGGTTCCCAAGAGGAATAACAATGAAGTTCCCAAGCAGGTGTGGGTACCAAAGTAAAGTTTGATTGCTTTTGTAGGAAAAGAGCTCAAAATTATAAATCTAGTACTTGGACAGTGGATGTTCAAGGCATATGACAGGGAACAAAGCTCTTCTTGCAAGCTTTAAAGAGAATGATGTACCTGCAGTTATTTTTGGAGATAACAACTCTAGTAGGACCAGAGGTTATGGTACCATAGGGAATGGTGCTGCATTTTTTAGCAACGTAGCTTTTGTTGAGGGTTTAAAACATAACCTCTTAAGCATTAGCTAACTTTGTGACAAAAGACATCAAGTAATCTTCTTGAATAATCAGTGTCAAGTTAGAGACCTTGAGACCAACCTCTTGAAGCTTTATGGCAATAGAGATGGGAATGTTTATGTGGTTAACTTGGCTAAGCTGAGTCCTACAGAAGCTGCCTATTTCTTAGCTAAAGCTTCTATGGATGTTAGTTGACTATGGCATAGAAGGCTTTCTCACTTAAATTTTAAAAATATATCTAATTTAGTTTCAAAAGATCTTGTCAGTGAATTTCATAAAACTAAAACCTTATAAAATATGTCAGTTGGGTAAGCAAACTAAACCTCTTTCAAAAGTAAAATTGTCAACTCAGCCTCTAGGACACTTCCCCTGCTCCATATAGATTTGTTTGGCCTTATACCAGTTGCAAGCTTAGGAGGTAAGATATATACACTAGAAATAGTGGATGACTTTACTAGGTTCATATGGGTTTTCTTTCTGGCATCAAAGGATAAGACTTGTACTTAGCTGATCAGTTTTTTCAAGTTAGTGGATAATGAGCAAGGTGAAAGAATCAAAGCTATTAGAAGTGATCAAAGCTATTAGAAGTGATCATGGAAGAGAATTTGACTACTAAGGGGTAGAAGAGTACTGCAAGGACAATGGCATACATTATAGCTTTTCTACTTCAAGGACTCCCCCAATAGAATGGTGTGGCTGAGAAAAAGAATATAACTCTATTTGAAGCAAGGACCACGTTGGTTGAATCTAGAATGCCAGAATACTTTTGGGTTGAGGCTGTTAACATTGCCTACTACACACAAAACAAATCTCTTATTCACTCTACGCTCAAGAAGATACCCTACGAACTCTGAAAGGGAAGGAAGCCAAACATTGGGTATTTCCACATCTTTGGTTGTACCTGCTACATTGTCAACAATGGTAAAATATACCTGACCAAATTTCAAGCTAAGTTGGATGAAAGTATTTTCCTTAGTTATTCTACTGTTAATAAGGCTTATAGAATATTTAATAAATGTCTATTAACTACTGAAGAGTTTACTTATATTACATTTGATGAGACTAACATCGTGAGCCAAGTAAGGCTTGTATTTTTTTATATGATCTTAGTACAAGACCTAGAGATCGTAGAGCAAGGAGACCCTATGATCAACAACCCAGAGATCATATAGCAGAACGAAGAGATCATATAGCTAGGAATGCAGGAACCATCACCTAAGACAGGAACTCTACAACACAAGACCCTAAAGAGCCTAACCTATAAGAACTTCGTTAAAAGGGTATAAGAACTGATGTTTCTATAGGAAGAAGATGGGCTAGAGATCACATATAAGACAATTATTAGTGATCCAACTTCAAGAGTCAGAACAAGATGTGCCACACAGAATGAATGCTTCTATTTGAGCATCCTATCGCATATAGAACCTAGATAGATTGATGAGACTCTACAGGATTCTTGCTTGATTGAATTCATGCAAGAGGAACTCAATCAGTTTGAAAGGAGTAAGGTGTGGAGACTACTACCAAGACTCAAAGATCATCCTATCATTAGCACCAAGTAAGTCTTCAGGAATAAGGTGGATGAGGAGGGAGTAATCACTAGAAATAAGGTAAGATTGGTGGCTAAAGGGTACTTACAAGAATTTTTTTTTACTATGATAAGACCTTTGCACCAGTGGCCAGACTTGAAGCTATGAGAATATTCTTAGCCTATGTTGCTTATATGAAGTTTAAAGTGTTCCAGATCGATGTCAAAAGTGTCTTCTTAAATGAAAAACTTAAAGAAGAGATTTATGTTGAACAACCTCCAGGTTTTGTTGATTCTACTCACCTTAATTATGCGTTTAGATTAGATAAGGCACTTTATGTGACACCCCCAAATCCGGGTTTCTTAACCTCGAATTCAGTGTTCACGATACTCAACCACAAATATACTTTGTAACTAAATGCGGAATAATAATCATACAATGTCTATCGAAATAGTAATAACGTCTTACAATCATGGTCCCAAGATTCTTTAACCTTAACTTAAAAACATACCCTTAATACAATAAAAGTTCACATAACCAAATAACATTTTCAGATAACTAATACATAAGCCCTATCAGGCAACTATTCTTGCACCTTCCCTTTTCCTTTGTCCCCTTATGACGTTTCTGCCTTAGCTGAAATAAAAATCATGATATAGCAAGGGTAAGCAACTAGTTTGCTTAGCAAGTTTATACACAATGGAGATATATCATGAATAGAAGGAAGTTTCGCTTTCAATGTTCAATGACAGTATAAAGTTGTGAAGAAACATGAGTTAATAGTCAATAATTGAATATTCGAATAACTGAATGACAATTACTGAGTGGTTGGAAATAACCATAGACATTTGCCAAGGTTCTCAGCATTTAAACTGGACCTCTTAAAAAGTTTTGGTAATCAAGGGGATCAGCCTTTCATACCCCGTGATTTATGCATAAACACTTAATAACCAGCATTGATATCATGCCTTAATCAAATTTATCATTTTCTCAGCCAAGAGTTCTTACCATAACGATTTAATAAGAACAGCTTTTAAAATACATTTGATTTCATAAATTTAGACATGCTTGATCTAGCTGATACAAATAGCATAGATCTATCTCATAAACAGTTCATGCTTGAAAGAACTTTAATCTAATTCACAATTCAATAACAATAGAATATGAATTCAATTGCACAAGGTGCGAATCTCAATAACCAGTATAGATGTGAATAATCAACAATAATTATTCACTAACATGCTTCAAAAATCATAACTCGAGTTTGAGTTAGGGAACTTGCCTGTCTGCTCAGCTACAAATAATCTAGCTTTAACTAATTGGCCTTGAAGAACCTAACATTGATAATGTCGATCTATCAATTAGTACTGCGTAGTTGTATATCGACACGCTTACTTATGCTATTTATTTAACAATTAAGCCAATCACATAGCACACATAAGCAAATAGACTATCGTAAATCCTATAAGACACTTAATATTATCAATCCTGATAATATTTAATTCACATCTTCGTATTATTAGTCCACTAATAACACTTTTATTCGTTTACTAATGTTATTAACATCTTAATAATATTTTAATCATCCAATAATACTTTAATCTAATATTATTAATCTCTTAATAATATTTTAATTCTCATATCATTAATAATATTTTAATCTAATATTATTAGCCATTTTAATAATATCTTAATCATTTATTAATGTTTAAAATAAATATTATTACCCATTCAATAATATTTCCATAAAGTTTTAATCTTAATATTTCTTTGTTTACTTAAAAATATCGAATTCTTATATTACAAATATCATAGTAATATTTTAATAAGTTATTAGGCGAATAAACAATTTATTCTAATTGTTTTACCCTTTATTAAACAACTCCTTTACTACTCATAAAAGGTCATAAATATTATTTCTCATTAAATATTATCAAAATACCCCTCAATAGTCAGAATATATAATATTAGGAGTATCCAAGCTTAAAAATCACATTTTCCTTATTTATAACATCATTTAACCATTTATTTTCTTTTAACCATAACTATAACATTATTATGAAAAATAGCAAATAGGTTCTGAAAATTATTATCCTCTGGATCTGGATAGTATATGATCCAACAATGATCCAAAACTTTTCCTGGAATTTTAGAAAATGATTTACTATTTTTAAAATACTCAAAACCTCCGAATCTTGTTACATTTTTCATAAATCGAGTTTCGCTCAGAAAATTCTGAAATTTTCAGGGTACACTCTCATAATGTATATAAACATACTGTAAACATTTCATATTATTTCAAGGTACACACAGT
Source organism: Aralia elata (assembly GCA_034770075.1). Classification (NCBI taxonomy): domain Eukaryota; kingdom Viridiplantae; phylum Streptophyta; class Magnoliopsida; order Apiales; family Araliaceae; genus Aralia; species Aralia elata. The sequence goes on from CM068387.1 coordinate 28,409,200, forward strand.
GAGAAATCCGAGTATGAATATTTAGGAGTCCTTCACGGTAAAAGCCATTACACAAAAACTACACATCGAAACGTGTTCGTTCTTTTTCTTACTTGTAGATAACTTCATAAGGTACCTCTGTGATGTTTTCCAAATTTTTAAAAGATCCATAACTAGCCGAAACAACCTTTGGAAAAACGAGGACAACAAGCTTTTAGGGTTTTAAATCTTTAAGTTTTATACCTGGACTGTTTTGGAAAAATAGCCCCCAAGGCTTCAAAAATTATTGGATTTGTGTTCTACCACTTGGGTTTACTAGCTAACTCATGTACCTAGCACCCCCTTTCAACGGATCACAAATCCAAGTTGTAGATCTCAAGTTATGGGTGATCTAAGTGAAGAAAAGCTAGGGTTTTTACCCTTTAAGAACATAAATTCCTTTTCTTCCTTTGAATCTCCATTCTAACACTCAAGAGGATTAGATCTATACATGAAGCATGAAGATCTAATGATTCTTGAGTCTTAGAATAAAATCTCTCAAAAACTATGAAAATAAAACAATGTAAGAAAGAAGGAAATGGTTTAGGGTTTCACCTTGATCTTGTAGCTACTCTCCTTGATCTACCAAAGTATGTGATGAACTTGAGATGCATGAACTATGCTAATCTCACTCTCTTTTTCTCTCTAAGCTCTTACTCTCTATACTTGGTGAATAATAAATGAACCAACCCCTACTATCATTGGTGAGGGGTCCTATTTATAGGAAAATAGAGACCATGGGCAAAATAGTCATTAATCATGACTAGGCAAGGGCAATTTGATCAATTCATCAATAATAGGAAGCTTCCTATCAACTTTCTCAAGGGTATTTTAATCATTACCCAACTTCTTTTAAGGTTAAAATAGTCTTTTCGCAAAATATTAATTATCCATTAGTTATTAACCATTGTTCATTGGTTATTAGACATTGGTTATTATCTTGTCATAATTACATTGTTTAAACACAATGGTTATTATCCCGCCATAATTACATTGGCTATTAACCACTTGGATATACAATGGTTATTGCCCCTTCATAATTACCTTGGTTATTAACCACTCTTGGCCATTTTAGCCATTACACACCAATTCCTACACTTGACTCACATATGGTTATTTCTTAACCATAGTTATATCATACCTGCCAACACAAGTATAGACACATCTTATACATCTCCCACCAATTAACCCAAGTTGGTTTAAATAGAACACAACGTTAACTCATTAAATTAAATTAGATTTAATTAATAAGGACGTTCAAAATTCACGGGCATTACATCCCTCCCCCCTTATAAAAATTCTGTCCTCGGAATTGCAAAAATAGGGTTACTCAAATAAAAACGGATAATTCGCTTTCATTTTCTCTTCGAGTTCCCACGTAGCTTCTTCGACTGCGTGATTCCTCCAGAAAACTTTGACAGAATGGATGGTCTTGTTTCTCAGCTTCTATTCCTTTCTATCGAGAATCTGGACAGGAACTTCCTCGTACGTTAAGTCCTTCTCGACTTGGATTGGTTCATAGGAGATAACGTGCTTATAGCCTGGTTTATACGGCCGCAACACTGACACATGAAATACGTTGTGAATGTGCTCAAGTTCAGGAGGTAACGCTACCTCGTACGCCACCTCGTCGATTCGCCTCAAAATCTCGAACGGTCCTATGAACCTAGGGCTCAATTTGCCCTTCTTCCCAAACCAGATCTTTCCTTTCCAGGGAGATACCTTCAAAAATACAAAGCTACCAACTTCAAAGTCCCGCTTCTGACAATGTAAGTTGGCATATTTCTTCTGGCGATCTTGAGCTGCTACCAGACGATTTCTGATCAGTCGCACTGTATCTATAGTCTGCTGCACCATTTCAGGTCCCAACAGTCTTCGCTTTCCAACCTCGTCCCAACACATCGGGGTTCGGCATTTTCTTCCATAAAGCGCTTCGTACGGTGGCATGTCGATACTAGCGTGATAGCTATTGTTCTAAGAAAACTCCACTAGTGGCAAATGGTCATCCCAGCTGCCCTTTAAATCTATCACGACCGCCCGAAGCATATCTTTCTAAGGTTTGAATCGTTTGCCCGCTCTGGCCGTCGGTTTAAGGATGATACACTGTACTCTACCTCAACTGTGTTCCCATTCTTGCCTGCAGACTTTTCCAAAAATTCGACGTGAAGCGCGGATCCCTATCTGATACAATAGATACGGGTACTCCATGACACGATACAATCTCCTTGACATAAAGCTTTGCTAATTGCTCCAGATTGTACCGTATCTTAATTGGCAGAAACTGAGCAGACTTGGTTAGACGATCCACAATTACCCAAATGGCGTCTAAACCCTTTTGAGTTGGTGGCAGTCCCACCACAAAGTCCATTGTGATGTGCTCCCACTTTCACTCTGGAATCTCTAATGGTTGAAGCAGTCCGCTCGGTCGCTAGTGCTCTGCTTTAACCCGCTGGCATGTCAGACATCGGCTGACGCACTCTGCCACTTCTCGTTTCATATTCAGCCATCAAAAATTCCGCCGCAAATCCTGATACATTTTTTGTGCTCCCGGGATGTACTGAGTACTTCGTGCTGTGAGCTTCCTGAAGGATTTCTTCCCTCAATTCTGGATCTAATGGTACCCAGACTCTCCCTTCAAACCTTAACAACCCTGTGTTGTCAATCTTATAGTTAAGCTCTTCGCCTTCGGCAATTCGCTTCCTCATTGAATTCCAATCCCCATCCTTTTCTTGAGCCTCCTTAATTTAATCCAATAGGGTCGGGCTCACTGTCACCGTAAACAATTTCCCATCCGTCTCCATCGGATACTTAACCTCCAATTCCAGATGTTTGAACTCCTTTATCAACTCTGCCTGAGTAGTAAGCCTCATCAATTTCTCCCTGCCTTTCCTACTCAGGGCATCTGCCACTACATTTAGTTTTCCCGGATGGTACAGAATCTCACAGTCGTAATCCTTGATCAGTTCTAACCATCGGCGTTGCCTCATGTTCAGCTCCTTCTAAGTGAAGATATATTTCAAACTCTTGTGATCTGTATATATCTCGCATCTCTCTCTATATAAATAGTGCCTCCAAATCTTCAAGGTGAATACTACCACTGCTAATTCAAGATCATGAGTCGGGTATCCTTTCTCATAGTCTTTCGGCTGACGTGAAGCATATGCAATGACCTTGTCGTGCTGCATTAATACACAACCAAGGCCTTTGTGTGACGCATCACTGTATACTACAAAACCTTCAGTGTCGTTCGGTAAAGCCAACACCGGTGCTTGGCTAAGTCTCTTCTTCAGCTCCATGAAACTTTCCTCGCACTTCTCCGTCCAAACGAAAATTTTCGTCTTTCTGGTTTGATTGGTCAATGGCGATGCTATCTTTGAAAAATCATGGATGAATCTCCGATAGTATCCCACTAACCCTAGGAAACTCCTGATCTCCGTCGGCTGCTCCCAGTTGATAATGGCCTCCACCTTGGCTGGGTCTATCGAAACGCCATCCCGGTCAATGACGTGACCTAGAAACTGCACCCTTTGCAACTAAAATTCACACTTTGAAAACTTCACGTACAACTTCTCCCTTCTTAATGCCTCCAAAACAATCCTTAGATGTTCAGCATGTTCTTCCTCTGTCACTGAATACACCAAGATGTCATCGATGAATACTACCACGAACTTGTCTAAGTACTGCTTGAACACTCTGTTCATCATATCCATGAATGCCGCTGATGCATTTGTTAGTCCAAATGACATTACCAGAAACTCGAAATGTCCATAACGAGTTCTGAATGTCGTCTTCGGGATATCCTCCTATCTCACCCTTAGCTGATGGTAGTCTGTCCTTAAATCAATCTTTGAAAAGTATTTCTCTCTCTTGAGTTGATCAAACAGATCGTCTATTCTAGGCAGCGGGTACCTGTTCTTAATCATAACCTTGTTTAATTCCCTGTAATCGATACTGAGCCCTAACGATCCATCTTTCTTCTTTACGAACAGAACTGGCGCTCCCTACGGAGGTACACTCGGATGAACATACCCTTCTTAACCTCTCCTCCAGACTTGTTGCCTCCGCAAGATTGGCTATCGATCCATTTCCTTTTATTCGGGTTACTTCCCCTACGGCTACCTTCCTTGTGACCATTATGGCTTTTCTGATCTTGGTTGTGCTTTGTCAATGCTTCATTTTCTCCTCGGCAACGATTGTTTCCTTCAGTAACGTAGGAAATGTGTTGATCTGCAAAACCACAACCTTACTATACGCCCAGGGCTTCAACCCTTGTTCAAATCTCTTCGCTCGCCTAGCTCCGGTGTCCACTTGGTGTGGAGCAAACCTAGCTAGTTTGTTAAACTTCGTTGCGTACTCTACTACCGACATATCATCTTGCTTCAGTTCCAAGAACTTTATCTCCATACTTGCCTGTGTGCTTTCTAGAAAGTAATTTTTCGAAAAACAGCTCCTTAAAACGAGTCCACGCAGTTGTGCCTTCCCCAGCTCGGCTTCTATTCGCCTTCCACCAGTAATTTGACTCACCCTTCCTCATGAAAGTGGAAAATGTAGTCTTCTGTTCCTCGGTCACTCTTGCAACCTTGAAAACTTTCTCCATTTCTTCTACCCATGTCTGGGCTTCACACGAATCCGTATTCCCACGAAACTCCGGTGGTCCTAGTAATTTGAAACTCGTAAAGTTCGCCATGTGACTTCATGGCCGAACAACCGCAATGGTTGGTCTGCCTTGCATCGTTTCCTCTAACAAGTTCGCAAAGGTCCTCTTGGGGTCAGTCTGACCCTCCTCGTTATTCACTGACTCTTCCACCCTCGTGTATCGGGGTTGTCTCCTTGACGGCATTGTTTGTTCTAAACAAAACCTTACATAAATCCTTCTTGTTTTACACATCGTGCAAAATTCTACCGATGTTATCATTTAAGAGTCAAGGCATAAATCGATTACAATCAATCATGCAATAATAATACCACATTTATATTCATACACCCCTTAGTGTGTCAAACACTTATAATTCCGGCATATTCCTATAAATGTTAACTATCCCATTAAGACACAAAAGATGGGATTAATAAGAACTACATTCCCCTAGATCTGAAAAGTGGGGATGTATCATCATCATATCAACTCAAGGCACCTTTAGTAAATACTAATAAGCTCATCTTAGTACCTCGTAGTACTTACATCATATAGCATTCCTGATATCCACTTATCCCTCTATTACTAACAACAAGATGGGATTCACATAACTACTCCACAACTTACACAAAGTTGGGAGTTACAACAGATATACTGCTAGCTGTACAAAAACTGAGATTCACGTTTCTTACATGCATAGATATACTAGTACATATACATTGACCACTATTCTTTATTCATTACGACTCACAAAGGTCTTATAACTCTCAGACTTAACCTTTCTTTCTTACATTTCCTCCATCTATTCCTTATATCGGGCTCCAATTGATCATCCTTAGGGATTTCCTTTATCTCATCATTCAGTTCCATCTCTAGATACTTTTTCCAGATCAGACACTAAATCTACCCTTGGTTCATTTCTTATAATCTCTCCGTTATATGTCCCTTCTAATCATCAAAACAATCTAAATTGTCATCAGTCATCTCTTAAATTTTTTTTTCATATAACATCATTCATCTCAATACTCTCAACTTTTGTTTAACAACTCTATATGAGTCCATTACCTTTGTCTCACCTGGCATTCCACAATAAAGCTTAATAACTTAACTAACACTTCAAAATATCGATATATTCATTATTTATCGAATCAATCATTTCCTTCTTGCAAACGTTAACCCAACAGATTCTAAGGTACCCTCTTTTCATCACAAAGAAACTCCATACCACATCACTCCAATATCTTATCTAATGAATAGCCACAAAAATTGATCAACAGCCACATAATTGATCAATAGCATCAAATGATTAATCTAATTACCTCGAATATCTATAACTCCAGTTTACAATGGATCGTCCATACTTAATGGTCTTCATTTTACCATATGATCTCATCAATACACATTCCTCAAATTATCCACAAGCTTAATAACACCAACGTATGATCCAAATCCTCAATTTTAAGATCATAATAAATTTCTACCCAAAAATAACTCTATATGAGTTCTATCCCCTTCTATTCCTCTACATTCTCTCAAGTTATAGCCTAAGGACTCTTTCTCCTAAGGGTTATAACCTATAGCTCTGATACCAACCTGTGACACCCCCAAATCCGGGTTTCTTAACCTCGAATTCGGTGTTCACGATACTCAACCACAAATATACTTTCTAACTAAATACGGAATAATAATCATACAATGTCTATCGAAATAGTAATAACCTCTTACAATCATGGTCCCAAGGTTCTTTAACGTTAACTTAAAAACATACCCTTAATACAATAAGAGTTCACATAACCAAATAACATTTTCAGATAACTAATACATAAGCCCTATCAGGCAACTATTCTTGCACCTTCCCTTTTCCTTTGTCCCCTTTTGACGTTTCTGCCTTAGCTGAAACAAAAATCATGATATAGCAAGGGTAAGCAACTAGTTTGCTTAGCAAGTTTATACACAAGGGAGATATATCATGAATAGAAGGAAGTTTCGCTTTCAATGTTCAACGACAGTATAAAGTTGTGAAGAAACATGAATTAATAGTCAATAATTGAATATTCGAATAACTGAATGACAATTACTGAGTGGTTGGAAATAACCATAGACATTTGCCAAGGTTCTCAGCATTTAAACTGGACCTCTTAAAAAGTTTTGGTAAATCAAGGGGGATCAGCCTTTTCATACCCCGTGATTTATGCGTAAACACTTTAATAACCAGCATTGATATCATGCCTTAATCAAATTTATCCTTTTCTCAGCCAAGAGTTCTTACCATAAACGATTTAATAAGAACAGCTTTTAAAATACATTTGATTTCATAAATTTAGACATGCTTGATCTAGCTGATACAAATAGCATAGATCTATCTCATAAACAGTTCATGCTTGAAAGAACTTTAATCTAATTCACAATTCAATAACAATAGAATATGAATTCAATTGCACAAGGTGCGAATCTCAATAACCAGTATAGATGTGAATAATCAACAATAATTATTCACTAACATGCTTCAAAAATCATAACTCGAGTTTGAGTTAGGGAACTTGCCTGGTTGCTCAGCTACAAATAATCTAGCTTTAACTAATTGGCCTTGAAGAACCTAACATTGATAATGTCGATCTATTAATTAGTACTGCGTAGTTGTATATCGACACGCTTACTTATGCTATTTATTTAACAATTAAGCCAATCACATAGCACACATAAGTGTAGACACCCAAATTTTGCGCTTCGTATACTAACCATGACAGGAGGGCAAAATCGTCAAATGAACCGGCCTGTGAGGGCGAGGGATGCACAAGAACGAACATTCGACGCCACCGCGACGATTTACAACCGAAACCGACGTGACAGCAGGGCCGTCCGAAATGAGCCTGCCCGAATGATGCGGCACGTCTCCCAGTGATTCCCGGACTACAAAATACAAACCTGTCGGCGAAAACTGACGTCACGACACGCGAATCGAGGTGTGGCACGGAAATCGAGAAAATCAGCCCACCCAGCCGCGGATTGATCTGCGGCCAAACGAAATAAAATAATGGTGGTGCGCACGGGACTCGAAACCAGGAAACCAGCTGAGTGCGATGGGGGGTGGGCCAGCCAGCGCAGATCCATCTGCGGCCAGCCGCAGATCTATCCGCGGCTGCCCTAATGCAGCCTATTTCAGCTCATTCAGCATACAGGAACAAAGAGAGAAGCAGAGCAGCAGCGGCGGAAAAAGAAAGAAAAGAAGGAGAAAACAGCAAGAAAAATAGAGAGAAAAGAGAGAAAAGAAGTGAGAAATTGTATCCATTTTGTGAGATTACATTCTCATATTTCCTACTCTATTCAATACACAAATTCATACATATTGTGGGGATCATTTGCAAGGTGAAAAATCCTTTGTTTTAGCATTTTGTTTTAACCATTTTTGTTAAGCTTTTATCATCCAAATTATATTAAATGTAGTTTCCTTGTGTATTGTTGTGGATCTATGGATTGAGGGCTATTAGTGAGGGTTCCCAAATGGAACGAAATTCCTCCTAATGGCCCGATGATATCCATTTGATGATTTTTAGCTCGTTGTAATGATGTATCGTGCGTAGGTTGTTTTTAGATTGCTATTTTAGGATCTTGTGGGTGTGTGTAGCGATTTTGAATGTGAGCCTAGGAGCGCGACCTCGTGGTCCAAATCCGATGATGGACATCTTTTGATATATGTAATAAATTCGATGTACCTTTCATTGTAAATATGTAATCGTCGGGCCTTAAAACGACGCCAAGGCGAGAATCGTGTTTAAGGCCCCGAAATAGTGAAACTTGTGATTGTAGGCGTTTGGGGTTATTTTGATGGCTTACATGCCCATGAATAGCTCCGACGCGTGTTTATGCTCGATTTGATTTATGAGGACGAAATTGATTTCAAAGCCAAAATGATAAGATCTTCATAAAATCAATCAAACTAGGCTATTAGCATCACGAGGTTAATAAATGGGGAAATGCTAATGAATGTCGATTTCCTATTTAACGAGAAAGCTAAGGAGAATCGTTTTCAAATATCATAAGGAATGATTTTGTCAAATAATTGACGTTTTATTAAACCGTTGTGCATAGGGTTAAAGAGATTCTAGAAGTTGCCCATTGTTTGAGTTACGAAAGCAACGTATAGATCTCGATTCCTATTTCGACGAAGGTTTAAAACTCTTGTTTCACCAAAAACGACACCTAATGAAAATCTCATAGTTTTGACAAATTAAAATCAAACTTTTTCTTATAAAGAATCAAAACTTTCTCGTATAAATCGAAAGGACACTCCGAAGCATTCTCAGATCAAAGCACGATTTTCCCTAAAAAATCCAAATGATTCTTTCATACAAAACTCACCACAACATTCACGTGGGCACACACCACACACATTCGCACACACACGCACATGTTTCATGAATTAAAGGATAGGAAAAGCATCGAGATTGCGGTAACCGTGTTTCACGGAAGTCGGGGGGTGCCTAACACCTTCCCCTCGCTTAAGCAAGCCCCCGAACTCTATGAATCTCGATTCGCAGACCAATTAATTCGGAGTCACATTATGAGCCAGCGATTTACGAAAACGAAATTCGGAATGAGTTGGTACATCCATTTCAAATATACCAACTGGCGACTCTGGTTAATTGGCTCATCATAAAAAACGATCTTTCAAAACCCCGTCGACATCAATGCCGATCTTTTCCAAAGAATCATTAAATCAAAAGGCTAAAATTGGAAAAAAAACCAAGAGACGAGAAAAAACCCGGCGTCGACAGCTGGCGACTTCTGCTGGGGACATTAGAGGGCTTAAGCCGCTGTCAAGTCTTGATGCTATCCTATCCTTTAAAATTTATAAATGTGTATGTGCATGCGACATTTTGACTTCTTTTTATTGTTGTGTAAAATGTGTGTTGTTGTCCAATGAATGAATGATTGAATGGGTTTGCTTTACTTCAAAGTAATCATTTTGCATACGGTGAGGACGATGAATGTGAATGTATGTTGAGAGAGTACCTCCTCCTGAGGCGAAACCCGTCGGTTGCTTATTACTGGACTCGATGGGGCTGCTCCCCGGAGATGGCTCAGGAAACGCACCACTCAAATCCGCTCCAATCGAAAGGGCTCAGACGAGTAGATTGCGAAGATTTGGGAACCTTCATGCCGAAAAGCCCGCGAGAGTAACCCTAGGGTAGGTCAGCCTCTGATAAACCTAACGAAAGGGAAGCTTCTTTCATGCCCTTTTATCATTCAGTCGAATAAATAAATGTCATGTAAATGGCATATAACTGTTCATACCGGCATCATCGCAATAAATATGTCCTGTATCATGTGATTACATCACCTGCACATATAAAGAGAATACTGACATGGTTTTGCAGGAAGGCAATCCGTGCCACGTAACCATGGTTTTCTAAAAATTTCTAAATACTACCCTGTCATCAAACACTGACCTTGTTTTGCAGGATGAGATTAAGAGAACCGTGAAAGCATGGCATAAACGATCACAAAGAACCGGAGTAGGGGCATATTCGACCACAAAAAAAGGGGAAAAAGAAAAAGAAAAAGAAAAAAATAAATAAATAAAAAATAATAATCATGCATCAGTGTTGACATGCATCTGCCAACTTGTAACTGGCACAGTACTAAACTACGGCCCTTGTTTGTTTTGCGAGATTGCCCTACGACCCAACTAAGAGGCCGTAAAGTCCATACTCCATCCATCCAAATGGCAGAGGCCGATAGCCATGAAATTACAGTTCTGCCACTCCAGCAATACGGCCGAATACGAGGGATTCATCCTAGGACTGAGATTAGCTCTGGGAATGGGAATCAAAAAGATGACAGTAGTGGGAGACTCAAATTGGTCATCCGGCGGGCCATGGGAATATACAGCACTGTCGACGCCGGTTTTATCCGCTTAATGCGGTATTTGTCCTTTTCCTATTTTTTTGCCTTTTGATTAGATGATTTTTTGGAAAAGGTCGGCTTGAATGTCGACGGGGTTTTGAAGTATCGTTTTTATAATGAGCCAATTAACCAGAGTCGCCAGTTGGTATATTTGAAATGGATGTACTAACTCATCCGAGTTTCATTTTTTGTAAATCGCTGGCTCATATGTGACTCCGAATTAATTGGTCTGCGAATCGAGATTCATAGAGTTCGGGGGCTTGCTTAAGTGAGGGGAAGGTGTTAGGCACCCCTCGACTTCCGTGAAACACAGTTACCGCAATCTTGATGCTTTTCCTATCCTTTAATTCATGAAATGTGTGTGTGTATGCCTATGTGAATGTCGTTGTGGGTTTGTATGAAAGAATCATTTGGATTTTTAGGGAAAACCGTGTTTTAATTTGAGAACGCTTCGGAATGTCTTTTCGGTATACACGAGAAAGCTTTATTCTTTATGAGAAAGGTTTGATTTTAATTGTCCAAAACTATGAGATTTTCATTAAATGTCGTTTTGGCAAAACAAGAATTTTAAACCTTCGTCAAAATAGGAATCGAGATCTATTACGTTGCTTTCGTGAAAACGATCGGGCAATTTCTAGAATCTCTTTCACCCTATGCACGAAGATTTAATAAAACGTTACTTATTTTTAAGATCATTTTGTGTGATATTTTGGAAATCGATTTTCTTTAGCTTTCTCGTTAAATAGGAATCGACATTCGTTAGCACTTCAATCTCTTATCCTCGTGAAGCTAACAACCTAATTTGATTGATTTTTATGCAAGTCTTCATTGTTTAATCTTTGAAATCATTTTTTGTGTCACAAAATCTAATCAAGCATAAACACGCGTCGGGGCTATTCATGGGCATGTAAGCCATTCAAAATATCCCCAAACGCCAACAATCACATATTCCATTAGTACGGGGCCTTAAACCCGATTCTCACCTTAGCGTCGTTTTAAGGCCCAACGGTTTTACATGTTTACAAAACGAACATCTTGAATCTATCACATACACCAAAACGTCCATCATCGGATTCGGACCACGGGGTCGCATTCCTAGGCTCACACGAGATTAATACATGCCCACAAAATGAATACTACGTAACTAATCCACCGGATTTATCTAATACACCATAACATCCGGAAATGATGATCTAAATAAATTACACTCAATGTATCACCATAAACAAACTAGAAATTTCGTCGATTGGATATCCTCGGGTTATCAGGAAGAATTTTATTCCAACGGAACCTTCACTAATAATCCCTAATCCAAGATTGTTCAACAATATGTATGAAAACTACATCTAATCTAACCAAGTAATATGATATAAATTGCTACAACAAAAGGAAGTTTTACCTTGCAAAATGATCTCAACATGAAGGTAAATTTGTGTACTTGAATAGGATAAGAAATATATTTGATACAATCAAAATCAAAGGAGTAAAATTTCTCTCTTTTTTCTCTCTTTTCTTCCTATTTTTATTGCAAAATCTAGCTATTTTCTCTCTATTTCCGTGCTTGGTTGCTGTGAATTCTTCTTTCTTCCTCAAAATTTCTCCAACTCCCTGTATGCTGTCCGAAGCTGAGTTTAAATAGGCTGGCCAAAGCCAGCCGCAGATCTATCTGCGGCTGGCCGCAGATAGATCTGCGGCTGGCTGGCCCACCTCCCATCGCACTCAGCTGGTAGTGCTGATTTGCTGGTTTCCGTGCTGGCGCATTCACTTGGCCGCAGATCTATCCGCGGCTAGCGGGCTCGACTTTCTCGATTTTCGTGCCACGCCCCGATTTTCGTGCCGCAACGTCAGTTTTCGCTGACAGGCTCGTATTTTACAGTCCGGGAATCATTGAGAAGCGCGCCACACCTTCCGGGAATGCCAAATTCGGATAGCCCTGCTATCATGTCGATTTCGGCTGCAAATTATCATGGTGGCGTCGAGTGTCCGTACTTTTCCATCTTTTGCTCTCGCAGGCCGATCCATTTGACGAATTTGCCCTCCTGTCAAGGTTAGTATACGAAGTGCAAAATTTGGGTGTCTACAGCTGCCCCTCTTTATCATGTTTATGAAATGTTAAATGAAATGAACAGGATAAAGAAACAGACACCCGATGCATGAATGGCAGTGCATAAGAATTAACAATACATACATGATGCAACACATATGATTTATGATGCAACACAAGATGTAACGCATGCAAAAACATCCGCAAGAGTGTCGATGCTTTAACCCTTTGACCGTATTTGTTAGTCGTTGGGTTTACTTCTTCCAATCTATCGTCTTGTTCGGGGCCGGTTATCGTCGCCGGTCACCTATCGCGTAACCCCCCGGTTACCGTCGCCGGTTGGTTATCTTGTCGTAGTCGGTTATCGTCGCCGGACATCCATCTTGTAACCCCCGGTTATCGTCGCCGGTTGGTTATCTGTCGGAGCTGGTTATCGTCGCCGATCATCCATCTCGTGATCGTCGGTTATCGTCGCCGGTCGATCGTCATGTCGGGGCCGGGTATCGTCGCCGGTCACCCATCGCGTTTGACTCTGATAGGCTAGGACCTTGACACCTGACCTGCTCGATTTTTTTTTCATTTCATGGATCACATACAGAATTATCATCTATTCATGCGTGTGACACAACATGTAAATTGAGAAAAAATGACCCCTGTACAGTCTTTTGATACTGTTTTCTACAGATGTCATCACTTGTAGTGGTTCGCTTGGATGCCTTCCCAGGTTGCTCACCACCTTGTGGTGGTTTGTTTGGATCTCACAGCCCTTCCCAGGGTGCTCACCATCTTGTCGTGGTTTGCTTGGATGCCTTCCCAGGTTGCTCACCACTCTGTCGTGGTTTGCTTGGATGCCTTCCCAGGGTGCTCACCACTCTGTCGTGGTTTGCTTGGATATCAGCCCTTCCCAGGGTGCTCACCATCTTGTCGTGGTTTGTTTGGATGCCTTCCCAGGTTGCTCACCAACTTGTCGTGGTTTGCTTGGATATCAGCCCTTCCCAGGGTGCTCACCATCTTGTCGTGGTTTGCTTGGATGCCTTCCCAGGTGGCTCACCACTCTGTCGTGGTTTGTTTGGATGCCTTCCCAGGGTGCTCACCACTCTGTCGTGGTTTGCTTGGATATCAGCCCTTCCCAGGGTGCTCACCATCTTGTCGTGGTTTTGTTTGGATGCCTTCCCAGGTTTGCTCACCAACTTGTCGTGGTTTGCTTGGATATCAGCCCTTCCCAGGGTGCTCACCATCTTGTCCGTGGTTTGCTTGGATGCCTTCCCAGGTGGCTAACCAACTTGTCGTGTTTTTCTTGGATATCAGCCCTTCCCAAGGGGCTCACCATCTTGTCGTGGTTTGCTTGGATGCCTTCCCAGGTTGCTCACCAACTTGTCGTGGTTTGCTTGGATATCAGCCCTTCCCAGGGTGCTCACCATCTTGTCGTGGTTTGATTGGATGCCTACCCAGGTTGCTACCCAACTTGTCGTGGTTTGCTTGGATATCAGCCCTTCCCAGGGTGCTCTCCTTCTTGTGGGGGGTTGTTTGGATGACTTACCAGGATGCTCACCAACTTGTCGTGGTTTTGCTTGGATATCAACCCTTCCCAGGGTGCTCACCATCTTGTCGTGGTTTTGCTTGGATGCCTTCCTCAGGTTGCTTCACCAACTTGTCGTGGTTTCTGTTTGCTTGGATATCAGCCCCTTCCCAGGGGGGGGGGGGTGGTGGGGGGGAGGTGCTCACCATCTTGTCGTGGTTTGCTTGGATGCCTTCCCAGGTTGCTCACCAACTTGTCGTGGTTTGCTTGGATATCAGCCCTTCCCAGGGTGCTCACCATCTTGTCGTGGTTTGCTTGGATCTCAGCCCTTCCCAGGGTTTGTTGTTTTTTGTCTTTTTTTCTTTTGTGGATATCAGCCCTTCCCAGGGGTGCTCACCATCTTTGTTGTGGTTCGTTTGAGTCAGTTTGGAGTATTTGATGACTCTTGAGTGATTTTCACTGATGACACCGCACCATTCCATTTCAGCCGATTCTGCCCCGAGTCGGGTCGCTGAGGATGGCCGGATCCGACTGGCCTTGATTACAACCGTTAGCCGAGCCATTTCTTTATTGGATCGTATTGACATGATGGGGCAGTAGATTGCAGGGGACGCCGATGCTTCAGATCTATCCACCACTTTATCCATCCTGCTTCAGTTAGTTTCAGATCTGTAGATCATTTTATCTCCTGCATAGATTATGTCAGTTTCATCTGTTATCGAAAAGGAAATCTTGTAACGAAATGACTTATAGATATAGACATGCATTTATATTCAGTCATTTTCCCCTTTTTTTCGTATCGTGGCCTTTCATCGGATCCTCATTTCATCCAGTCAACCACGATTTTGATATCTTGCCTTCTTTCTCTTCTCAAGTCTTGATGGAGATTTGACAGATACTACCGCACACCCTGTTGATTTCATCGGACTGAGTCTTAGATTTTTTTTGACTAAGTGTTTGGTTGGGTCCGGGTTATGTCACTTGAGATGCAGCCTGATCAGGTGGCTGACTTCGGGAAGGTTTTTGAGGGTATAGGAAGGCTTTTCTGGTTGTTGGGAATTGGTTTTGACAGAAGAAAGTATTATTTTGTAAGGAATGGGACCGTGCCACGATGGCTGCCTACGTACCCCCACAAGTCGGGAGATCAGGTCCTACGTAGTTCGTTCTTTCAAAGAACGACGAGAAAATGATGATGATGATGATTTCTTTTTGTTTTTTTTTTTTTTTTTTTTTTTTTTTTTTTTTTTTAATGGAACCGCTTCACCGAGTCGGAATTGAGGGGTTATGGAAACACCTCTCCATCCCTCTCTTGCAATATGAGGGCTCCTCCGGACATCACCTTCTTAATCACGAAAGGCCCCTCTCAGTTCGGGGCAAGCTTTCCTTTGGCTTCGCCTTTTTTTTTTTATTTTTTTTTTTTTTTGAGAAGGCATGCCTTTCTTTAGCACTAGGTCATTTTCTTTGAACTTCTGAGGTCTTATCTTTTGTCGTAAGATCGAGAGATTCTTTGCTGATACAACTGGCCGCGTGAAATAGCAGCCACCCTTTTCTCATCAATTAGGGCAAATTGGTCGTATCGACCTTGCATTCAACCCTCCTTGTTTATCTGAGCATCTCAACCTCAAATGGCAGAACTACCTCTATTCCGTACACCAGAGTGTAAGGGGTTTGCCCCTGTAGAAATACGCACCGATTTTCGGTACGCCAGCAGGGTGTGAAAGGTAGCAGATCCGGCCATCCCCGATGTTTAGCAGACATTCTCGCCATGATCTTCTTGATATTCTTATTCGCAGCCTCCACTGCCCCATTCATCTTAGGACGGCAAATGATAGCATTGAGGTGTTTGATCTTGAACTGGTCATATAATTCCTTCATAAGGGTACTGCTCAAATTTTTTGCATTGTCGGAGACTAAGGCCTCAGGTTGCCCATTCGGCAAATGATATCTCCATACTGGCTTAACATCTCTGTTTTCTGGCTAGGGGGTCAGATCTGTTCCTATTTTGAGCTCTCTGGGTTTGTCAGGGGTTCTAATTTTTTTATGGTGATGGTTTGGTTTGAGTTGGGTTTGGGGTTTGTCTTCGACCCATCCTTTGATCTCGTCAGGCGTGCCGTCATTATCTGTCTCATCCTGCTCAATGCCCATTAAATCGAAATCCAGCCCAATATCAAAATCGTAGTCAACTTTCGAATTTGAAAAATCGTTTGTTAGGCAAGAGACACTCAAATTGGTACACCTGGCATGAAACAAAATATTTGTCATATATATAAGGCATTTTCCTGCAATGATCATCTTTAAGATAACATGACAAAATAACATAATCATGCAAAATTTTAAAATAAGGGACAACAACTGGCATCTACTCATGGTCCTTCTTCATAACCTCTGGCTGCTCTACCACGATCTTCCCGCTATCAATCATATTCTGAATTTTGTGCTTCAGAGCCCAGCATTCCTGAGTATCATGACCAGGAGAACCCGAATGGTACGCACACTTCTTACTCGGATCAAATTCTCCTCCTTTCGGATCAATTGGGGGTGCCAAATCGCCTATCCTTCTCTGTGCTATCAATACCGCCAAAATCTGTTCAAGAGGCTCCCCAAGCGGGGTGAATACCCGATCTCTTGCTGTCTCAAATCTTCTTCGTTCGCCCGACCTTTGATAATTGAGATTATGTTGTCGGGGTGGCACAATTCTCTGTATTTGCACTGGAGGATTGTTCTCTGCCTTTCTAGATGATCCCTGCAGGATGAGGGAAACATCTTCCTCCTTTTTCTGTTGAATTCTACGGGAAGTGCTGCCATAGTTTCCACACTGGATTTGCTCCGCAACCACTTCTAGAGCTGTGAGGTCCCGGATCTTACCAGATTTTAACCCCATGTCCACCATTTCTCCGTGTTTTATCATCTCGGCAAAAAGGTCTCCCAATCCCCGATATCACCCGCTCATAATAGGGCGCCTCATGAATGTCCACAAAGGTCATTACCATTTCCGCCTCGTTCATTGGGGATTCACCTGTGCAGCCATACCCCTCCATCGTTGTGCATAGTCCCTGAAAGATTCTTTTGGTTGCTTCTTGATTTTTTGTCATTTGATATCTATCAGGGGCCATCTGGGCCTGAAAGCTGTATTGAGTTAAGAAAGGTATGGGCCAACTCCTCCCAGTTGTGGATTCGGGCATTGTCAAGGCGGGCATACCAGATCCTTGCCTCCCCTGTTAAGCTTTTCTGGAATAGCTGCATCCTCAGCCCCTCGTCCTCGGCATAAGACCCGAGTTCTCCAATGTATATTTTCAAGTGCGTGTAGGGGTCTCTCCCTTTCCATTGTATTTTTTCGAACTCGGGGACCTTGAACTTCTCTGGATATCTGGTTCCGGGGAAGACACACAGATCTGAGTAATTAACCCTACCCAGGGAGCCTATGCCTCTTAGAGATTGGATGGTCTCCTCCATGTGTTTCATTTTTTTCCGAAGGTCGTCCGTGTCCCCTTCCTCTGGGATAGCAATCACGGTCCTGTTAGATATGGGAACGGCCTTTGGGATGACTGGCTCGTCCTTGAGTCGGGGTTGGTCATCTTTAAGCAGGTTTGCACCATTTTTAGGAGGATTCTGGTCATCCCCTGGTGGTGGAATATTATGCGATCCTTGGTTTGACGGATCCTGTCTGATCAAGAACTGTTCCTTTAGCATTGTGGCCATTTCCATCATCTGCTTTTTAAAATCATCAAACTCTTCCCGAGATATGGAACTATGATTGGGAAGATCAGCCATTTCAAAGGTAGAGACCTGGGCTTTCTTAGACTGCGAACGGGTTTGAGGAGCAATCCTACAGAGACAATGGTTCGAAGTTTAGTCCCGGGGAAATGAAAAAATGGATGTATGCTAAAGCTGTAAATTTTTGTGTGTTTTTTGGGTTTTTTTTTTTTTTTAATCTTTCCCTGCAAAAGAGAAAGTTAGTAGTCCCTTAGTGCCATAACCAATGCTAAACATGCTTTATTATGCTCCCCAACTATTCCCTGCAATTCACAGCGGTTAGTAATCTCTTTCGACACAGAAAAGGGGATGTATGAATATTGAATGAGATTCATGACATTTAGACATATAAACGTAAAAAGGCATGAAGAGACTTTTCCTGCGTTGGGTTAATCTGAGGCTGACCTACCCTAGGGTTACTCTCGCGGGCTTTTCGGCATGAAGGTTCCCAAATCTTCGCAATCTACTCGTTTGAGCCCTTTCGATTGGAGCGGATTTGAGTGGTGCGTTTCCTGAGCCATCTCCGGGGAGCAGCCCCATCGAGTCCAGTAATAAGCAACCGACGGGTTCGCCTCAGGAGGAGGTACTCTCTCAACATACATTCACATTCATCGTCCTCACCGTATGCAAATGATTACTTTGAAGTAAAGCAAACCCATTCAATCATTCATTCATTGGACAACAACACACATTCACACAACAATAAGTAAAATAGGTCAAAATGTTGTACGCACATACATATTCATAAATTTTTTAAGGATAGGATAGCATCAAGATTTGAAAGCGGCTTAAGCCCTCTAATGATTCCCCAGCGGAGTCGCCAGCTGTCGACGCCGGTTTTATCCGCTTAATGCGGTATTTGTCCTTTTCCTATTTTTTTGCCTTTTGATTAGATGATTTTTTGGAAAAGGTCGGCTTGAATGTCGACGGGGTTTTGAAGTATCGTTTTTATAATGAGCCAATTAACCAGAGTCGCCAGTTGGTATATTTGAAATGGATGTACCAACTCATCCGAGTTTCATTTTTTGTAAATCGCTGGCTCATATGTGACTCCGAATTAATTGGTCTGCGAATCGAGATTCATAGAGTTCGGGGGCTTGCTTAAGTGAGGGGAAGGTGTTAGGCACCCCTCGACTTCCGTGAAACACAGTTACCGCAATCTTGATGCTTTTCCTATCCTTTAATTCATGAAATGTGTGTGTGTATGCCTATGTGAATGTCGTTGTGGGTTTGTATGAAAGAATCATTTGGATTTTTAGGGAAAACCGTGTTTTAATTTGAGAACGCTTCGGAATGTCTTTTCGGTATACACGAGAAAGCTTTATTCTTTATGAGAAAGGTTTGATTTTAATTGTCCAAAACTATGAGATTTTCATTAAATGTCGTTTTGGCAAAACAAGAATTTTAAACCTTCGTCAAAATAGGAATCGAGATCTATACGTTGCTTTCGTGAAACGATCGGGCAATTTCTAGAATCTCTTTCACCCTATGCACGAAGATTTAATAAAACGTTACTTATTTGTAAGATCATTTTGTGTGATATTTTGGAAAACGATTTTCTTTAGCTTTCTCGTTAAATAGGAATCGACATTCGTTAGCACTTCAATCTCTTATCCTCGTGAAGCTAACAACCTAATTTGATTGATTTTATGCAAGTCTTCATTGTTTAATCTTTGAAATCATTTTTTGTGTCACAAAATCTAATCAAGCATAAACACGCGTCGGGGCTATTCATGGGCATGTAAGCCATCAAAATATCCCCAAACGCCAACAATCACATATTCCATTAGTACGGGGCCTTAAACCCGATTCTCACCTTAGCGTCGTTTTAAGGCCCAACGGTTACATGTTACAAAACGAACATCTTGAATCTATCACATACACCAAAACGTCCATCATCGGATTCGGACCACGGGGTCGCATTCCTAGGCTCACACGAGATTAATACATGCCCACAAAATGAATACTACGTAACTAATCCACCCGGATTTATCTAATACACCATAACATCCGGAAATGATGATCTAAATAAATTACACTCAATGTATCACCATAAACAAACTAGAAATTTCGTCGATTGGATATCCTCGGGTTATCAGGAAGAATTTTATTCCAACGGAACCTTCACTAATAATCCCTAATCCAAGATTGTTCAACAATATGTATGAAAACTACATCTAATCTAACCAAGTAATATGATATAAATTGCTACAACAAAAGGAAGTTTTACCTTGCAAAATGATCTCAAATGAAGGTAAATTTGTGTACTTGAATAGGATAAGAAATATATTTGATACAATCAAAATCAAAGGAGTAAAATTTCTCTCTTTTTTCTCTCTTTTCTTCCTATTTTTATTGCAAAATCTAGCTATTTTCTCTCTATTTCCGTGCTTGGCTGCTGCTGAATTCTTCTTCTTCCTCAAAATTTCTCCAACTCCCTGTATGCTGTCCGAAGCTGAGTTTAAATAGGCTGGCCAAAGCCAGCCGCAGATCTATCTGCGGCTGGCCGCAGATAGATCTGCGGCTGGCTGGCCCACCTCCCATCGCACTCAGCTGGTAGTGCTGATTTGCTGGTTTCCGTGCTGGCGCATTCACTTGGCCGCAGATCTATCCGCGGCTGGCGGGCTCGACTTTCTCGATTTTCGTGCCACGCCCCGATTTTCGTGCCGCAACGTCAGTTTTCGCTGACAGGCTCGTATTTTACAGTCCGGGAATCATTGAGAAGCGCGCCACACCTTCCGGGAATGCCAAATTCGGATAGCCCTGCTATCATGTCGATTTCGGCTGCAAATTATCATGGTGGCGTCGAGTGTCCGTACTTTTCCATCTTTTGCTCTCGCAGGCCGATCCATTTGACGAATTTGCCCTCCTGTCAAGGTTAGTATACGAAGTGCAAAATTTGGGTGTCTACAAGCACCAAAGGGCATAAATGGGACCTAGCTACGGGACTGCTGAGATATCTGGAAGCCGAAGAAGCCCACAGACAAATGAACGAAGTACATGGCGGTGTGTGCAGAACCCATATGAGCAGAATATTTTTGGCAAAGAAAATCATGTGAACGGATCACTACTGGCTAACCATGAAAACTGACTGCGATGCTCATGTTAGGAAATGCCATCAACGCCAGATCTATGCCAATGCGATCCATGCACCTCCTAATGAGCTCCATTGCTTGACCTCACCGTAGCCAGTTGGACCGTGCAGCGGGTGATATCCAGGAAGGGGGTAAATCCAGGAGCATGGCAGTGAATCCCAGCCAGTAGAAGATCAATGGGTTTTAAAATTCTGAGTTTTATTTCAAATCCCGGCACACTCATGTCATTTTGTCAGGTTATCCAAAAAGAGGATCAGGTGCTGAAATGTTTTATATATATAACAAGCATTTTTGTTTTATGTCAGGTACCCCGAATTGAGGCACTCTAGCCTAACAAGCAATAGGACAAATTTGAAGGAGGATCACGATTTTGGTGTAAAGCTAGAGTTCGATCTGATGGGGATTGAGCAGGACGAGGCAGATATCGACAATAACGCCTGACGAGATCAAGGGAGGGGTCAAGGAATAAACCGAAACCCGACTTAGACCGAACCATCGCCATCAAACATCAGAACCCCTAACGATCACAAAGAGCCCGGAGGCAGATATCGACAATACGCCTGACGAGATCAAGGGAGGGGTCAAGGAATAAACCCAAACCCTGAATGGCTTTCCGACAGAATCCTAGTATCACAGCCTGGAGGAGAAGTAAGGGCCGCATCGACTAAAGAAATCTGAACGATGCCCTTAAGGAGGAGA
Source organism: Aralia elata (assembly GCA_034770075.1). NCBI lineage: Eukaryota > Viridiplantae > Streptophyta > Magnoliopsida > Apiales > Araliaceae > Aralia > Aralia elata. Next base: position 28,430,868 of record CM068387.1, read on the forward strand.
TATATGACAAATTCAAGATCAAACATTTTGATTCAGTCATTTACCAGCCCAAAATGAATGGGGCAGTGGGGGCTGCAAATAAAAACAACAAGGACGATCATGGGAAGAGTGTCCGCCAATCATCGGGGATGGGCCGGATTTATTGTCGCTCACCCTGTTTGCCTATCGAACCTCAGTTCGCACATTTGCAGGGGCAACCCCTTACGCATCTCCCGGGCATACGACAAGAGGGTACGATCCCGGAAATTCAAAATAAATGATTTAGTCCTCAAAAGGATCGCGCCCTGCCGAGACGAAGATATGGGGAATTTCGCTCTAAATTAACGGGAGCCGTCGCGATAAAAAAATCCTCTCTGGGAGCCCTCATCTTACAAGCAATGGACGGAAAGGCATTCCCCAGCCCGTTAATTCTGACTCCGTGAAACAACTCTGTGATCCAAAAAAAAAAAAAAAAAAAAAAAATCAAAAAATCAAAAAAATCAAAAAAAAAAAAAAAATCTCAAAAATCAAAAATCCCCAAGCCTTTCAACAAATCAAAGGACCAGATCTTTTGTCAGCCAGCAAGATACCGATGCGACCAGCACGAGCGAGATCACAAGAAAAACAACTTAACACTGGGGCATTTATCAACTACCCAGGAAATGGTGACGTGCAAATTGGCACCCATGCAACAATCCCATCAACATGCACCATCATCATCAGATGCTACCTCATGTCAATCTTCAACGGTACAATCATCTGGCATTTGTCAAGCATAGTTTTCCCGGGATACGATGATCCGCTTGAAATGGGATTCTATTTGACTTAATAGGAATCGGATTAATTCTGACAAGCAACCGTGGAGCACGATCATGAATATGATTAGACGAAGAAGGCTATTCAACCTTTTGATCGGGTACAAAGCCTTAATTCAAAAGCAAACGTTTGCGACAGAATCGACCTCATGTGACAGCATTCACTTTGCGTTTGCACAAACTTTCAGTTGTGGGGTATAAAACTATGACGACGTTGATGGCAATTAAACACGTAGTCAGACAGTCAATAATTATCAAGCTAATATCAAGAAGTCAGACGATAAATGATTATCAAGCTAATGTCTCGAATCGTGGCCTGGGTTATTCGAGTAATTAAGCCCGAGGGGTGTCTCTACACCTGGTGCCCTAAAGCCATTTGGTTTGGGAATCGCTGGCCCAACACTCGTTACATGGGTAACTCAGAGCCTAAGAAAACGAGCATTACAGTAGAGGAGGCCCGAGCAGATTCGAATCGTGGCATGGGCTACTCGAGTAATTAAGCCTGAGGGGTGTCTCTGCATCTGGTGCCCTAAAGCCGTCTGGTTTGGGAGTCACCGGCCTAACACTCGCTACATGGGTAACTCAAGCCTAAGAAAACGAATCTTGCGCAAGGTCAAGCAAAGAGTGAATGGGGCAGACCACCACCTTGTCTCGAACCGTGGCCTTTGTTACTCGAGTGTGAATAAACCCGAAGGGGTGTCTGTACACCTAATGCCCCAAAACCGTCTGGTTCGGGAGCCATTGGTCCAAAACTCGTTAAATGGGTAACTTTGAATAGCCTAAGAAAACGAGACAAGTGAAGTGGGCTAATAAAGAGAAAAGATAATACGAGAAAAAACTCTCGGCCTTAAACAAAAGGTCATAGAAGAGAAACCCCTACTGAGTGCTGCATCGCACAGTGCATTTGTCATATGACATCAACCCTGCTAAGAACGTTGTCGAGAATGAAGACAGAATGCCTTTGACGAGGGAAGGTAGTTCTTTTGAATTCGACCTTACTCACATACAATGACCATGAATGCTTGAAGGTGTTCTTACGATTTCATAACTCGTCAAATAGAAAATCATCAACTCACGAGGGATTGAAAAAAAAAAAAAAAAAAAAAAAAAAAAATACATTCACAGTTCACCACTTGCTAGATTATGTGATCAAAAGATATATTCAATTTCATGTGCTATAACTGCATTTTTGTCGAGATTATAATATCTTTGTGTTGAACTAACACTAACGGCCCGAGCCTTCAAGTTTTGGCATTTGTTAGTCATCTGATATGCAGGATCTTGTAGAGCTGTGGATAACTCAGCAGGGTCAACATCGCGAGTTTTCGATAGAAATTCTTGGTAGCGACACGCGCCAAGGCAGGGGAAGTTAAGAATCGTGAAATGGGAAGGAAGCTGAGGCTGCACGGAACTCTTCGGCATTGGGCCTCTCCCCAATCCTGACTATCACTGCCTCGACATCTAAATGATCCACGTGCATGGAGCATATACAAAGATGATATAGTTCGGGGCGACAACATATCGGCCATCAGAAATGAGCAAAAGGCCAAGGAGCCCAACATAGCTTGTCAATCATCACTGAGAGCGAAACAGACTGCCTCAAATGAAGACGGACCAAGAACAGGCAGAATACCAAACCAATGAAACAGACTACCTCAAATGAAGACGACCAGGAACAGGCAGAGTACCAAACCAATGTTGAAGTCTAGAAGCTACACTTCACGACGAGGCGTGATCCAGTCAAATGTTGGCAAAAAGCAACGGCTGTCGAATCGTATCATTTGACTGATCAGGGGTCATTTCTATCTAAAACATATGTTGTGCACATGCCTCTGTCCATAACATATCTGCCAGATCATGCATAACATCTTTTTCATGCATGCAGGTACGATCAAAATGAAAATCTTCAGGAAAAGTACAAGCACGTCGCTTTCAACCTCACAAATGATCAGAGTGATGGCTTTTGCGGCATGGTACGTGGACGATATTGGTGGGTGATCCAGGACATGAAGCCGATCACACATCCCAACAAAAAAAAAAAAAACCAACAAACCCTGGGAAGGGCTGAGATCCACGCGAACCACAACAAAGATGGTGAGCACCCCTGGGAAGGGCTGATATCCACAAAAAGAAAAAAAGACAAAAAACAACAAACCCTGGGAAGGGCTGAGATCCAAGCGAACCACAACAAGATGGTGAGCACCCCTGGGAAGGGCTGATATCCACAAAAAGAAAAAAGACAAAAAACAACAAACCCTGGGAAGGGCTGAGATCCACGCGAACCACGACAAGATGGTGAGCACCCCTGGGAAGGGCTGATATCCACAAAAAGAAAAAAGACAAAAAACAACAAACCCTGGGAAGGGCTGAGATCCACGCGAACCACGACAAGATGGTGAGCACCCCTGGGAAGGGCTGATATCCACAAAAAAAAAAAAAAAAAGACAAAAAACAAACAAACCCTGGGAAGGGCTGAGATCCAAGATAACCAACCGGCAACGATAACCGGGGGTTACGAGATGGGTGACCGGCGACGATACCCGGCCCCGACATGACGATCGACCGGCGACGATAACCGGCGATCATGAGATGGATGTCCGGCGACGATAACCGGCTCCGACAAGATAACCAACCGGCGATGATAACCGGGGGTTACGCGATGGGTGACCGACGACGATACCCGGCCCCGACGAGACGATCGACCGGCGACGATAACCGGCGATCATGAGATGGATGTCCGGCGACGATAATCGGCTCCGACAAGATAACCAACCGGCGACGATAACCGGGGGGTTACGAGATGGGTGACCGGCGACGATACCCGGCCCCGACATGACGATCGACCGGCGACGATAACCGGCGATCACGAGATGGTTGTCCGGCGACGATAACCGGCTCCGACAGATAACCGACCGGCGACGATAAACCGGGGTTAAGAGATGGGTGACCGGCGACGATACCCGGCCCCGACATGACGATCGACCGGCGACGATAACCGGCGATCATGAGATGGATGTCCGGCGACGATAACCGGCTCCGACAAGATAACCAACCGGCGATGATAACCGGGGGTTACGCGATGGGTGGACCGACGACGATACCCGGCCCCGACGAGACGATCGACCGGGCGACGATAACCGGCGATCATGAGATGGATGTCCGGCGACGATAATCGGCTCCGACAAGATAACCAACCGGCGACGATAACCGGGGGGTACCGATATGGGTGACCGGCGACGAAACCCTGCCCCCACATGACGATCCACAGGCGACGATAACCGGCGATCACGAGATGGATGTCCGGCGACGATAACCGGCTCCGACAGATAACCGACCGGCGACGATAACCGGGGGTTACGAGATGGGTGACCGGCGACGATACCCCGGCCCCGACATGACGATCGACCGGCGACGATAACCGGCGATCACGAGATGGATGTCCGGCGACGATAACCGGCTCCGACAAGATAACCAACCGACAACGATAACCGGGGGTTACGAGATGGGTGACCGGCGACGATACCCGGCCCCCGACATGACGATCGACCGGCGACGATAACCGGCGATCACGAGATCGATGTCCGGAGACTATAACCGGCTCCGACAAGATAACCAACCGGCGACGATAACCGGGGGTTACGAGATGGGTGTCCGACGACGAAAACCGGCCCCGACAGGACAATCGACCGGCGACGATACCCGGCGATTACGAGATGGGTGACCGGCGACGATACCCGGCCCCGACGAGATGATCGACCGGCGACGATAACCGGCGATTACGAGATGGGTGACCGGCGACGAAACCCGGCCCCGACAAACGGTGACACCTGTGGAACCGTATCAAAAGACTGTACAGGGGTCATTTTTCATCAAATTTACATTTTAAATGTTGTGTCACATGCATTGAATATATGATAATTCTGTACGTGATCCATGCAGGTTAGGTGTCAAGGTCCTAGCCTATCAGAGTCAAAAGGCGATGGTTGCCAAGAACGATGTACGAGGACAAACTCCAAGGATTCCCTTCAAAGCTAGTCAGTGAGAATAACTTCCTTTGAGGACAATGGGATGGAGTGAGGTGATTACGAGAGGGGTGACCGGATACGAGACCCGACACTCACAGGACAATCGACCGGATACGAGATCCGGCGATTACGAGACGGGCGACAGGTCAGGAATTGATGCATTAACACCTTCACGAATATGTTGTATGCCTTACATCTTGCGTTGCATCATAAGTTGTATGTGTTGCATCGTGTATGCACTGTTATTCTTATGCACTGTTATTCATGCATAATGTGTCTACTTCTTTATCATGTTCATTTCATTTAACATTTCATAAACATGATAAAGAGGGGCAGCTGTAGACACCCAAATTTTGCGCTTCGTATACTAACCATGACAGGAGGGCAAAATCGTTAAATGAACCGGCCTGTGAGGGCGAGGGATGCACAAGAACGAACATTCGACGCCACCGCGACGATTTACAACCGAAACCGACGTGACAGCAGGGCCGTCCGAAATGAGCCTGCCCGAATGATGCGGCACGTCTCCCAGTGATTCCCGGACTACAAAATACAAACCTGTCGGCGAAAACTGACGTCACGACACGCGAATCGAGGTGCGGCACAGAAATCGAGAAAATCAGCCCACCCAGCCGCGGATTGATCTGCGGCCAAACGAATAAAATAATGGTGGTGCGCACGGGACTCGAAACCAGGAAACCAGCTGAGTGCGATGGGGGGTGGGCCAGCCAGCCGCAGATCCATCTGCGGCCAGCCGCAGATCTATCCGCGGCTGCCCTAATGCAGCCTATTTCAGCTCATTCAGCATACAGGAACAAAGAGAGAGCAGCAGCAGCGGCGGAAAAAGAAAGAAAAGAAGGAGAAAATAGCAAGAAAAATAGAGAGAAAAGAGAGAAAAGAAGTGAGAAAATTGTATCCATTTTGTGAGATTACATCTCATATTTCCTACTCTATTCAATACACAAATTCATACATATTGTGGGGATCATTTGCAAGGTGAAAAATCCTTTGTTTTAGCATTTTGTTTTACCATTTTTGTTAAGCTTTTATCATCCAAATTATATTAAATGTAGTTTCCTTGTGTATTGTTGTGGATCTATGGATTGAGGGCTATTAGTGAGGGTTCCCAAATGGAACGAAATTCCTCCTAATGGCCCGATGATATCCATTTGATGATTTTTAGCTCGTTGTAATGATGTATCGTGCGTAGGTTGTTTAGATTGCTATTTTAGGATCTTGTGGGTGTTGTAGCGATTTTGAATGTGAGCCTAGGAGCGCGACCTCGTGGTCCAAATCCGATGATGGACATCTTTTGATATATGTAATAAATTCGATGTACCTTTCATTGTAAATATGTAATCGTCGGGCCTTAAAACGACGCCAAGGCGAGAATCGTGTTTAAGGCCCCGAAATAGTGAAACTTGTGATTGTAGGCGTTTGGGGTTATTTTGATGGCTTACATGCCCATGAATAGCTCCGACGCGTGTTTATGCTCGATTTGATTTATGAGACGAAATTGATTTCAAAGCCAAATGATAAGATCTTCATAAAATCAATCAAACTAGGCTATTAGCATCACGAGGTTAATAAATGGGAAATGCTAATGAATGTCGATTCCTATTTAACGAGAAAGCTAAGGAGAATCGTTTTCAAATATCATAAGGAATGATTTTGTCAAATAATTGACGTTTTATTAAACCGTTGTGCATAGGGTTAAAGAGATTCTAGAAGTTGCCCATTGTTTGAGTTACGAAAGCAACGTATAGATCTCGATTCCTATTTCGACGAAGGTTTAAAACTCTTGTTTCACCAAAACGACACCTAATGAAAATCTCATAGTTTTGACAAATTAAAATCAAACTTTTCTTATAAAGAATCAAACTTTCTCGTATAAATCGAAGGACACTCCGAAGCATTCTCAGATCAAAGCACGATTTTCCCTAAAAAATCCAAATGATTCTTTCATACAAACTCACCACAACATTCACGTGGGCACACACACACACATTCGCACACACGCACATGTTTCATGAATTAAAGGATAGGAAAGCATCGAGATTGCGGTAACCGTGTTTCACGGAAGTCGGGGGGTGCCTAACACCTTCCCCTCGCTTAAGCAAGCCCCCGAACTCTATGAATCTCGATTCGCAGACCAATTAATTCGGAGTCACATATGAGCCAGCGATTTACGAAAACGAAATTCGGATGAGTTGGTACATCCATTTCAAATATACCAACTGGCGACTCTGGTTAATTGGCTCATCATAAAAACGATCTTTCAAAACCCCGTCGACATCAATGCCGATCTTTTCCAAAGAATCATTAAATCAAAAGGCTAAAATTGGAAAAAACCAAGAGACGAGAAAACCCGGCGTCGACAATAAGCAAATAGACTATCGTAAATCCTATAAGACACTTAATATTATCAATCCTGATAATATTTAATTCACATCTTCGTATTATTAGTCCACTAATAACACTTTTATTCGTTTACTAATGTTATTAACATCTTAATAATATTTTAATCATCCAATAATACTTTAATCTAATATTATTAATCTCTTAATAATATTTTAATTCTCATATCATTAATAATATTTTAATCTAATATTATTAGCCATTTTAATAATATCTTAATCATTTATTAATGTTTAAAATAAATATTATTACCCATTCAATAATATTTCCATAAAGTTTTAATCTTAATATTTCTTTGTTTACTTAAAAATATCGAATTCTTATATTACAAATATCATAGTAATATTTTAATAAGTTATTAGGCGAATAAATAATTTATTCTAATTGTTTTACCCTTTATTAAACAACTCCTTTACTACCCATAAAAGGTCATAAATATTATTTCTCATTAAATATTACCAAAATATCCCTCAATAGTCAGAATATATAATATTAGGAGTATCCAAGCTTAAAAATCACATTTTTCTTATTTATGACATCATTTAACCATTTATTTTCTTTTAACCATAACTATAACATTATTATGAAAAATAGCAAATAGGTTCTGAAAATTATTATCCTCTAGGTCTGGATAGTATATGACCCAAGAATGATCCAAAACTTTTCCTGGAATTTTAGAAAATGATTTACTATTTTTAAAGTACTCAAAACCTCCGAATCTTGTTACATTTTTTTGATAAATCGAGTTTCGCTCAGACAATTCTGAAATTTTCAGGGTACACTCTCATAATGTATATAAACATACTGTAAACATTTCATATTATTTCAAGGTACACACAGTGAGAAATCCGAGTATGAATATTTAGGAGTCCTTCACGGTAAAATCCATTACACAAAAACTACACATCGAAACGTGTTCGTTATTTTTCTTACTTGTAGATAACTTTATAAGGTACCTCTGTGATTTTTTCCAAATTTTTAAAAGATCCATAACTAGCCGAAACAACCTTTGGAAAAACGAGGACAGCAAGCTTTTAGGGTTTTAAAGCTTTAAGTTTTATACCTGGACTGTTTTGGGAAAATAGCCCCCAAGGCTTCAAAAATTATTGGATTTGTGTTCTACCACTTGGGTTTACTAGCTAACTCATGTACCTAGCACCCCCTTTCAACGGATCACAAATCCAAGTTGTAGATCTCAAGTTATGGGTGATCCAAGTGAAGAAAAGCTAGGGTTTTTACCCTTTAAGAACATAAATTCCTTTTCTTCCTTTGAATCTCCATTCTAACACTCAAGAGGATTAGATCTATACATGAAGCATGAAGATCTAATGATTCTTGAGTCTTAGAATAAAATATCTCAAAAACTATGAAAATAAAATAATGTAAGAAAGAAGGAAATGGTTTAGGGTTTCACCTTGATCTTGTAGCTACTCTCCTTGATCTACCAAAGTATGTGATGAACTTGAGATACATGAACTATGCTAATCTCACTCTCTTTTTCTCTCTAAGCTCTTACTCTCTATACTTGGTGAATAATTAATGAACCAACCCCTACTATCATTGGTGAGGGGTCCTATTTATAGAAAAGTAGAGACCATGGGCAAAATAATCATTAATCATGACTAGGCAAGGGCAATTTGATCAATTCATCAATAATAGGAAGCTTCCTAGCAACTTCCTCAAGGGTATTTTAATCATTACCCAACTTCTTTTAAGGTTAAAATAGTCTTTTCGCAAAATATGACGCCCCTAAATTCGGGTCTCCAAATACCCGGATCCGGTCATCACGATCCAATATAAACATCCACCTATAACAACATATGGTATCTAAAATGCGGAATAAAATAAACATACGTTGTTCATTACAAGGTGTTACTAGTCCCAGAATACGATTAACCTTAAACATTTACACAATCCATACCCTAAATAGCTATCAGGGTTTAAATTACATTAACAGTAATTAACTAACACATGAATCTAAAGTCTGCTACGAGAAGTCTATCATTTCATCTTTTCTTTCCCTTTGTTCTTCCCTGACGTCTCGGTCTTAGCTGCAATGAAGTCATGATATAGCAAGAATGAGCAACGAGTTTGCCCAGCAAGTTTAAAGTGCAACAATAAAGATATATCATGATGAAGGGATATTAAAGGAATTTCGACATTAGAAAAAAAAAAATCAGAAGCAAGAACAATAATTGCTTTTAGAACAATTGATAGTCAAATAGACTTTGAACGATAACTTCCAAAGGAGTCAATAGCTGGTTGACCCTCTGGTTACTGGCTACAGAATAACGTACTTGAGGGGATCAGCCTCGCGTACCCTATGTATATGCATAATATTTAATTCTGCTGTTTGTACCTTATATACGGTACGTGGGATACTCCCCTATAAATAAAGGGGTGTTCATACAGTCTAAGAATCCTTACCATTGATTGGTACATATAGCTTTTATAAATTCATACTTGCTTGACCGAACAAGGGTTCAGACTTAACCCTGAGTAGTTCAAAATTTCTGAACTTAATTATATGAATTCAAATGCGCGAATGCGAATGTCAATAAATATACAGATGTGGAATAATTTTAAAAGTAATTAGACCACTTAAAGCGTGCTCGGAAATAAGATTCAAGCTTAAAGAATATCTTGCAACAATATATACCTTTTTGCACGAATTAAAAATAGTGCATAAGGCTTAGAAATTTGCTCAATGTAAAAGTTGAGTAAAAAGAACTTGCAATAATGTAGGAAGTTTAGGGTTAGGAACTTGCCTGCTTGCTCAGCTACAAATAAATTCTAGCTTTAATTAATTGATCTCGAGTGACCTATCATTGGATAAAGTCGGCTTATCAAGTATTATAACATGATTGTATCTTGGCACGCTTTACTAAACCATTTACTTAGCAAATAAATAATTCATCATTTAACATTAGTTAAACAGAATTTAAGTTAACGGACTCTAGCTATTATTTCAACAGATAATAATTAATCATGGTAACTATCATTTGTATACTCAATTTATTACCGATAATTGTATCTAGGTATGGTTTCAACAATACTTATTTATTCTTTATAAAATAAAAATTTTATTTTGGTTTTAAAGATAACAGAAAACCTCTGGCCATTTATTTAGTTTACTCTTAATTACTATTTACCTTAAGCTAATTTAGTAATTATTACTCTTGTTCCTTATGCAACATTAATTAAATACCTCCTGTATAAATCCTACCCACACTTAATATTATTAAGAAATCCTTGAGTGTTTATTTAAGGACGGAAATAAATAACTATCTTATTTATCATACTCATACTTAATCATTATTTCATTAATGATTAAGTAACTATTATCCTTATTATTTCGTCACTTCATTCATATTTAATTATTATTATCATTTGAATAACAATTAAATATTTATGATCCTTATTTATTATTTATTGGTAAATAATTTATTTCATTGAATATTTGTTATCTTTATTTATCACTTATTGACAATTAATCAAATTATTAACTTAATTCATACTTGGTTATTAATTAATAGTAATTAAGCAATAATCAAATATTTATTAGCTTTATTTATTATTTAAGGATAAATAATAAATAATTAAATTATTAACTGTATTTATATTTATTTATTGAGAAATTATTATTTAACTTTATTAAATAGTTATTTCTTTTATTTATTATCCATTGATAATAAATAATTATTAATTTATTTTATTTTATTAACCCTATTTATTGAAAATTAAATGTTTATAATCTTTATTTATCGTATATCGACGAAAATAATAATAAGAAATTATATATATATATTTTGTTACAAATCCTAACAAATTTAAATACTTATTATCTTATTTGCCATTTATTATTGAAATAGCAAGTAGTTATTTTATACTTGTTTTATCTAACAAGTCGCTTCCAGCTACAAAGAAAATTGGGCAGAGTACTGCCTTATGATGTGCATCATTCCCCTGTATTTCCAAGGTTTGCACAGCAAGCAACATGGTTTGATCTCATAGCTATCTTACTGTCAGCACAAATTAAATACCAAAGGAACAATAATCTGGTTTAAACATTATTACAGACACATAGCATGCTTCCTACAACACCACTGATCTAATTGCAGTGCAAGAACTATATTGCCTAGACCTTAAGGTCCCCCCGTGTACTGAAGTTTCAAAACAACAGTCAACCCAGTACCATTTAACCAATCAAAACCAAACATCGACCAAATGTAATTCAATACCAGTTCTAAGTTCAATAAACCAACACAACACCATAGTAGATTTGTAAACTCAAGCACTAAAATTTAATGTCTGAATTTTCAACCCAATGGAATTACAATAACTATGAACCCCATACAAAAAAACTAATTAGCCAACACAGAGGACAATTATTTTCAATAACAAGAACAATCAAATCCAGTATGTAAAAAAAAACAATCATCCCAATACAGGAGAGTTTTGGCTCAATCCCATACTCAGAACAATTCATTCGGCACAGAAAGGAAGCAAAATTTCAACATTACTCAGTCCCTCACGGTTATACCTTCGGGTAGTCCGAGTCGCCGTCCGTCGTCGCCGTCCGAAGAAATCAACCTAGCCGGACATGGGCGATGATCTTCCCCTGTTCCCTCTTCTCTCTCTCTGATTCCCCTTTTCTCCCTCTAATTTGAAACCCTAGATTTCTACTTAGAACTCACAAGCAAAGGAATCGGTAGCTTGGGGGTTCAATTTATAGGAAATTTGTTACCCAATTAACTGGGTATTACCCCTAATTTATTTGCTAGAAACCAACGGTAGGGAGGGATATGCAGCGATTGACAGTTCCTGTCGCTTCCCAGCTGGGTTCGGCCAATACTTCGAGATGCGTGGCTTCACCGGTCACGTCGCCGGATTTTAGGGACCCTTGGTCCTTGCCGCTTGTTGCTCGGTCGCTAGTGACAACCCCGCTCCGTCCACCGGTCTTCTTCACGCCGTCAGTCGACTTAAACCGTCGCCGGCGCCTTTTCCCCCGTCCCTTTATCGATTGATGGATTTGAGACTGGATAGGCTTGGCTCAATCCCTCTCCCTTCTTCCCGTTGCTATCTGATTGAGGGTTTAGACCCTTAGACTCTGATATCCCCAAATTTCCTTACTGATTGCCTCAATTGTTTTTGCCAGCTAAAATGATCCGACCCGGTAGGATAGAAAAAGAAATGGGCTCCTCAAATGGATTTAGGCTGGCTGAAAATAATTAGAAAGGCGGCCCACTTCGATTTAACTCGACCCCAGTCCACTCGGTTGGCCCAATAGGAAATAAAATGGGAATTGGGTCAGCTAAAATAAACAGAAAAGTAGCCCAACTTGTTTACTAATAACACTATGCCTCTAATATTTAAATTAAATAACTAGTTAAATTAATTAGTTATTTCAGATATTTATTATTATTATTATTATTATTTTTTTCCATTATTCTTTATTTAGAAGAATTTATTTATTAATCTTCTTTCCAAATTTTCTTGCAATTAAATTCTTAGGGTTAACCCATCAATTATTCAACTTTTAACGAGCCCTTTTTAATGCGAAAAAAAAAATTATTGGACCATATATTTAGATAATTAATAATAATAATACTCACATGGATCTAATTAAATTCGAAAAATTTAATTAAAACGAATTATATATCTCAAAACAAATTAATACAATGTTTAAGAATTTCCTGGACATTACATCCTCTCCCCCTTATAAAAATTCCGTCCTCGGAATTTCAATCTAAGGTTACTCGAATAACTGGGGGTAATTCGCTCTCATTTTCTCTTCGAGTTCCCACGTGGCTTCTTCCACCGCGTGATTTCTCCAGAGAACTTTAACCGAGTGAATGACTTTATTTCTCAGCCTCTGTTCCTTCCTATCGAGTATTTGGACAGGAATCTCCTCATACGATAAGTCTCTTTCGACTTGAATTGGTTCATAGGAAATGACATGCTTGTAGTCCGGTTTATACGGACGCAACACTGATACATGAAACACGTTGTGGATGTGCTCAAGTTCAGGAGGTAATGCTACCTCGTACGCCACTTCGCCTATTCTCCTTAGTATTTCAAAAGGTCCTATGAACCTAGGGCTCAATTTGCCCTTTTTCCCAAAACGGATTTTGCCTTTCCAGGGGGATACTTTCAGAAACACAAAACTACCGATTTCAAAGTCTCGTTTCTGACGATGTAAGTCAGCATATTTCTTCTGGCGATCCTGGGCTGCCACTAACCGCTGTTTTATTACTTTAATAATTTCCACGGTCTGTTGTACCAATTCTGGTCCCAACAATCTCCGTTTGCCAACTTCATCCCAGCACAACGGTATTCGACACTTTCTTCCGTATAATGCTTCGTATGGTGGCATACCAATGCTAGCATGGTAACTATTGTTGTAGGCGAACTCTACCAGTGGCAAATGATCGTCCCAGCTGCCACTTAAGTCCATCACCACTGCTCGAAGCATATCCTCTAAAGTCTGAATTGTTCGCTCACTCTGACCATCAGTCTGAGGATGATATGCCGTACTCATTCTTAACTGTGTTCCCAGTCTCTCCTGTAGACTTCTCCAAAAATTTGACGTGAAGCGCGGATCTCTGTCAGACACGATAGATACCGGCACTCCATGTCGTGATACTATTTCCTTCACGTAAAGTTTCGCCAACTGTTCCAATTTGTACCTGATCTTGATCGGTAGAAAGTGGGCAGACTTGGTCAACCGATCTACGATCACCCAGATGGCGTCTAGACCCTTTTGTGTTGTTGGGAGTCCTACCACAAAATCCATAGTAATGTGCTCCCACTTCCACTCGGGAATCTCCAAGGGTTGCAACAATCCGCTCGGTCGCTGGTGCTCTGCCTTAATCCTCTGACAAGTTAAACACCGGCTGACGAATTCTGCAACTTCCCCTTTCAAATGCGGCCACCAATAATGTTGACGAAGATCTTGATACATCTTGGTGCTACCCGGATGTACCGAAAATCTCGTATTATGGGCCTCCTGCAAAATCTCTTCCCTTAAGTCTGGTACGTAGGGTATCCAGATCCTTCCCTCGAATCTCAGCAATCCTGTGCTGTCAACCTTATACTTCGAGGCTTTTCCCTCCGATAACTGTTTCTTAATGTCAATGCATTCCTCGTCAAATTCTTGAGCCTCCTTTATCTTATCCAGTAGAGTCGGACCTGCCGTTACGGTACACAACTTTTCATCCGTCTCTATTGGATACTTAACCTCCAGTTCCAGGCGTTCGAAATCCCGTATCAATTCCTCCTGGACTGTCAGCTGCATCAATTTCACCTTGCCTTTTCTACTCAAGGCATCAGCCACTACATTCGCTTTGCCTGGATGGTACAGAATTTCACAGTCATAGTCCTTGATCAATTCTAACCATCGGCGCTGCCTCATGTTCAGCTCCTTTTGAGTGAAGATATATTTCAGACTTTTATGATCTGTATATATCTCGCACTTCTCCCCGTATAGGTAGTGCCTCAAGATCTTCAAGGCGAAAACCACCGCTGCTAACTCCAAGTCATGGGTCGGGTAACCCTTCTCATAATCCTTCAGCTGACGTGATGCGTACGCCACTACCTTGCCGTGTTGCATCAACACACAGCCAAGACCCTTGTGTGACGCGTCGCTATACACTACAAAGCCTCCAGTGTTGTCTGGTAAGGTCAACACCGGTGCCTGGCTAAGTCTCTTCTTCAATTCCATGAAACTTTCTTCACATTTCTCCGACCAAACAAACTTAACTGTTTTCCTGGTGAGATTGGTCAATGGCGATGCTATCTTGGAAAAATCCTGTATGAATCTTCGATAGTATCCCGCTAATCCCAAGAAACTCCGGATCTCTGTTGGCGTCTTCGGCTGTTCCCAGTTGATAACTGCTTCTACTTTTGCTGGGTCCACCGAAACACCATTCTTGTCTATGACATGGCCCAGAAACTGCACTCTCTACAACCAAAACTCACACTTAGAAAACTTTGCATACAATTTCTCCCTCCTGAGAGCTTCTAATACAATATTTAAATGTTCAGCATGCTCCTCCTCTGTCCCTGAATACACCAAGATGTCATCGATGAATACGACTACGAATTTATCCAAGTATTGCTTGAACACTCTGTTCATCATATCCATAAATGCTGCTGGTGCATTCGTCAATCCAAAAGACATTACCAGAAACTCGAAGTGCCTATAACGAGTCCTAAATGCAGTCTTCGGGATATCTTCCTGCCTCACCTTCAGCTGATGGTAGCCTGTTCTTAAGTCGATCTTTGAAAAGTACTTCGCTCCCTTGAGTTGATCGAATAGATCGTCAATTCTAGGAAGTGGATACCTATTCTTAATCGTAACTTTGTTCAACTCCCGATAGTCGATACAAAGCCTCATTGAACCGTCTTTCTTCTTTACAAACAGAACTGGCGCTCCCCACGGGGACACGCTCGGTCTGATATAACCTTTATCTAACAGCTCCTGCAGTTGCACCATCAACTCCTTCATCTCTACAGGTGCCATTCGATACGGCGGCTTCGATATTGGTGCGGTTCCCGGTGCCAAATCGATAACGAACTCGATTTCCCTATCCGGCGGCAGTCCCGGAAGTTCATCGGGAAAGACATCGGTGAAATCTCTCACGACTGGTATTTGACTCATCTCATCCCCGACCTGACGAGTATCGACCACATAGGCCAAATAACACACGCAACCTTTCTTAAGTAATCTTCTCGTCTGCATCATAGTAAGACAGCAAGATTGTCTTGGTGACTTAATGCCGTAAAACACTACCTTCGACTTATTAGGAGTCTTCAGGTGTACACACTTTTCCTTACAATCAATAACTGCTCCGTGGGTTGATAGCCAATCCATTCCCAGGATTACATCAAACTCTCCCAGCCGAATTGGTATCAAATCCACATTGAGCTTAAATCCTCGCAATTCAACACAACAATTCCTATGAATGTGTTCTACAGGGACAATTTCTTTGTTTGCTACTTCTACATTCATAGGGTGTTCTAATTTTTCACGAGGTAAACTCAACTGACTAGCAAATTCTTCGGAAACAAAAGAGCAAGTAGCACCCGAATTAAATAACACATATGCATTTATATCATTGATTGGGATGATACCTGACACCACGTCCTTGGATTCCATTGCATCCTGGACGGTCATATTGAACGTGCGGGCTGTCGGCCTGTTAGCCTGACTGGCTGGTGCCCCATAGCTCAGTCGGTTATTGTTCCCGCTGTTGTTGTTGTTCCTGTTGCCACTCCCGGCGTCACCCTTCTTCTTCGGACAATCCCTCATTTGGTGGTCGGGTGCTCTACATGAAAAACATCCCCCCTTTGGCTTATTCTGACATTGGGGAGCCATGTGCCCCGGCTGTCCGCAACGGTAACACACACTCCTTCCTTTCATACATTCCCCGGTGTGGTTCTTGCCGCAATTATTGCACCTGCCTGGTTTCTTTGCCTCCCCTCCAGACTGGTTTCCTCCGGGTTTATTGCTCCCGAAAGATTGGCTCTCACTCCATTTGCGTTTATTGGGGTTGCTGCCCCCGCTGCTCCCTGCCTTCGGGCCCTCATGTCCTTTCTTCTTCTCTTGGTTGTATTTGGCCAGGGCCTCGCTGCCACCCTCTGCAATGATTGCCCTCTCCATCAATTCTGCGAATGTTCTGATTTTTAATACCGCCACAGAACGGTATAACCATGGTTTCAACCCTTGCTCAAACCTACGAGCTTTCCTTTCCTCGGTGCTGACTTGGTGAGCTGCAAACCGTGCCAACTCATTGAACTTAGCTGCGTACTCCGCCACAGACATGTTCCCTTGTTTTAGTTCCAGGAACTTGATCTCCATCTCCTGCTTCATGCACTCTGGAAAGTAATTTTCCAAGAACATTTCCTTAAAACGATCCCAAGCGACAGTGTCTTCTTCCACTCGGCCTCTGTTGGCCTTCCACCAGTAGTTTGCCTCGCCTTTTAACATGAAGGTAGCAAAACTCGTTTTCTGTTCCTCTGCCACCCTTGCCACCTCAAAGACCTTCTCTATCTCTTATATCCAGGTCTGTGCTTCTATTGGGTTAAGAGTTCCCTTGAACTCGGGCGGTCCGACCAATTTGAAATCTTTAAAGTTTGCCAGATGATGCGCTGGCTCAGCTGCTGCTTGGGTCCCTACAGGTGGTGGTCTGGATTGCATAGCCTCGGCCAGCATTTCCGCGAACATTCGCATAGGGTTGGATTGATTTCCAACTTCGCTTTCTGATTCCTCAACCTGTCGGTTTCGTGGTCGTCCTCTTGGCGGCATGTTTGGATAAGGAAAATCTGCTGACTTTTACCTATAGTTTTATATTTTACAAGACATGTTATTAAAATAAACAATTAAAGATAAAATATCTTATCAATACATTGATTTAAGTGAAACATCTGCATTTATATTCATATACCACCGTTTGTTACAAGACGAAACCTATGGCATACTGTTATAAATGCGCCACTGTGTCCTACCAAACATCCCCTAAAACAAAAAGTGGGGAATGATACTGCCCATCCTCTAAGGCAACAAAAGTTGGGGTTTGACTACTACCCCAACAAGAAAACAAATAAAATGTTTCACAATACAAATATGCATATGTCCCTAATATAACAAAAGGTGGGACTGACTGTACTAGCAACTAAACAACCATCCTATCCCATCACTATACATCATGACGGATCCGAGCCTGCTGACCAGAAGAGAATGCTCCATCCCCGATCCTGCGACAAACAGAGCGACTGGATTCCCCTACCTCAGTCCGAGGTCTCCTGTAAGCTGCATCTAGGGCATGGCCTAGGGTCTCTATCCTCACAGCTCTGGCCTCCAACTGGTCCTCCAGCTGATCAACCCTCCTGGCCTCCCTGGCCCAGGCCTCCCTGACGCGCATCCTCGCAGCCACCTCCAGTCCAGCCTCGAACCTCATAGCCTCCTGTTTCGCCCTCAGGTGGGCGATCTGCAGGTCCCTCTGCTCCAACCTCTCTCTCAACTCAGCATTTCGGGCCACTAGCTGATGTAGCAGTGGTCCGACCTGCTGTGCTGAGGACTCGTAGCCCTGCAGCTGTACCTTAGCCACCCCTAAATCATGCTCGAGCTGGTAGGCTAGGTCTCTGTACTGGTCCTCCATAAACTGATGGGTCTGGTTTTGCTCCTCCAAATGAGCAATCCGAGCCTCCAACTCCTCATTTCTGTCAGTCAACCCCTCGATGATATCATCAGCAGTGGACCCCATGCCATCAATATCAGCAGGTGGCTCCTCCCCCTCGGCTTCGGAATCCTCCTCCTCAGTATCAGGGTCCTGACTACCGGACCTCATCACCCCACCTACTACTGGCTCTGGTAGCTCCCTATGGTAGTCCTCCTCCGGCTCGGACTCCTCCTGTAACAATCCCGGGGCAATAGGAGCATAGCCCACCAGCTGCTCCGCCACTACCGGTATGTCTATAAATACCTCCTCCTCACGGGCTCCACTGGTCTCCCCTACAGCAGCCATCCTACAAACACACAAAAACTAACATTAGTACAACAATAAAATATATTCATTGAAGAAATGAAGTTATATTTCATTGGGTACTACTCGACTCGATGAATTCCCCAATTCATCAAAACCACATATAATAAATCTCCTCGATTTATCTACTAACACTCGATACGAGTTTACTATGAAGGTTATATCCTAGGTTTCGCGATCCTAAAGTTTATAACCTATGGCTTTGATACCAACCTGTGACGCCCCAAATTCGGGTCTCCAAATACCCGGATCCGGTCATCACGATCCAATATAAACATCACCTATAACAACATATGGTATCTAAAATGCGGAATAAAATAAACATACGTTGTTCATTACAAGGTGTTACTAGTCCCAGAATACGATTAACCTTAAACATTTACACAATCCATACCCTAAATAGCTATCAGGGTTTAAATTACATTAACAGTAATTAACTAACACATGAATCTAAAGTCTGCTACGAGAAGTCTATCATTTCATCTTTTCTTTCCCTTTGTTCTTCCCTGACGTCTCGGTCTTAGCTGCAATGAAGTCATGATATAGCAAGAATGAGCAACGAGTTTGCCCAGCAAGTTTAAAGTGCAACAATAAAGATATATCATGATGAAGGGATATTAAAGGAATTTCGACATTAGAAAAAAAAATCAGAAGCAAGAACAATAATTGCTTTTAGAACAATTGATAGTCAAATAGACTTTGAACAATAACTTCCAAAGGAGTCAATAGCTGGTTGACCCTCTGGTTACTGGCTACAGAATAACGTACTTGAGGGGATCAGCCTCGCGTACCCTATGTATATGCATAACATTTAATTCTGCTGTTTGTACCTTATATACGGTACGTGGGATACTCCCCTATAAATAAAGGGGTGTTCATACAGTCTAAGAATCCTTACCATTGATTGGTACAGATAGCTTTTATAAATTCATACTTGCCTGACCGAACAACGGTTCAGACTTAACCCTGAGTAGTTCAAAATTTCTGAACTTAATTATATGAATTCAAATGCGCGAGTGCGAATGTCAATAAATATACAGATGTGGAATAATTTTAAAAGTAATTAGACCACTTAAAGCGTGCTCGGAAATAAGATTCAAGCTTAAAGAATATCTTGCAACAATATATACCTTTTTGCACGAATTAAAAATAGTGCATAAGGCTTAGAAATTTGCTCAATGTAAAAGTTGAGTAAAAAGAACTTGCAATAATGTAGGAAGTTTAGGGTTAGGAACTTGCCTGCTTGCTCAGCTACAAATAAATTCTAGCTTTAATTAATTGATCTCGAGTGACCTATCATTGGATAAAGTCGGCTTATCAAGTATTATAACATGATTGTATCTTGGCACGCTTTACTAAACCATTTACTTAGCAAATAAATAATTCATCATTTAACATTAGTTAAACAGAATTTAAGTTAACGGACTCTAGCTATTATTTCAACAGATAATAATTAATCATGGTAACTATCATTTGTATACTCAATTTATTACCTTTAATTGTATCTAGGTATGGTTCAACAATACTTATTTATTCTTTATAAAATAAATTTATTTTGGTTTAAAGATAACAGAAAACCTCTGGCCATTTATTTAGTTTACTCTTAATTACTATTTACCTTAAGCTAATTTAGTAATTATTACTCTTGTTCCTTATGCAACATTAATTAAATACCTCCTGTATAAATCCTACCCACACTTAATATTATTAAGAAATCCTTGAGTGTTTATTTAAGGACGGAAATAAATAACTATCTTATTTATCATACTCATACTTAATCATTATTTCATTAATGATTAAGTAACTATTACCCTTATTATTTCGTCACTTCATTCATATTTAATTATTATTATCATTTGAATAACAATTAAATATTTATGATCCTTATTTATTATTTATTGGTAAATAATTTATTTCATTGAATATTTGTTATCTTTATTTATCACTTATTGACAATTAATCAAATTATTAACTTAATTCATACTTGGTTATTAATTAATAGTAATTAAGCAATAATCAAATATTTATTAGCTTTATTTATTATTTAAGGATAAATAATAAATAATTAAATTATTAACTGTATTTATATTTATTTATTGAGAAATTATTATTTAACTTTATTAAATAGTTATTTCTTTTATTTATTATCCATTGATAATAAATAATTATTATTTTATTTTATTTTATTAACCCTATTTATTGAAAATTAAATGTTTATAATCTTTATTTATCGTATATCGACGAAAATAATAATAAGAAATTATATATATATATTTTGTTACAAATCCTAACAAATTTAAATACTTATTATCTTATTTGCCATTTATTATTGAAATAGCAAGTAGTTATTTTATACTTGTTTTATCTAACAAGTCGCTTCCAGCTACAAAGAAAATTGGGCAGAGTACTGCCTTATGATGTGCATCATTCCCCTGTATTTCCAAGGTTTGCACAGCAACATGGTTTGATCTCATAGCTATCTTACTGTCAGCACAAATTAAATACCAAAGGAACAATAATCTGGTTTAAACATTATTACAGACACATAGCATGCTTCCTACAACACCACTGATCTAATTGTAGTGCAAGAACTATATTGCCTAGACCTTAAGGTCCCCCCGTGTACTGAAGTTTCAAAACAACAGTCAACCCAGTACCATTTAACCAATCAAAACCAAACATCGACCAAATGTAATTCAATACCAGTTCTAAGTTCAATAAACCAACACAACACCATAGTAGATTTGTAAACTCAAGCACTAAAATTTAATGTCTGAATTTTCAACCCAATGGAATTACAATAACTATGAACCCCATACAAAAAAACTAATTAGCCAACACAGAGGACAATTATTTTCAATAACAAGAACAATCAAATCCAGTATGTAAAAAAAAAAACAATCATCCCAATACAGGAGAGTTTTGGCTCAATCCCATACTCAGAACAATTCATTCGGCACAGAAAGGAAGCAAAATTTCAACATTACTCAGTCCCTCACGGTTATACCTTCGGGTAGTCCGAGTCGCCGTCCGTTGTCGCCGTCCGAAGAAATCAACCCAGCCGGACATGCGCGATGATCTTCCCCTGTTCTCTCTTCTCTCTCTCTGATTCCCCTTTTCTCCCTCTAATTTGAAACCCTAGATTTCTACTTAGAACTCACAAGCAAAGGAATCGGTAGCTTGGGGGTTCAATTTATAGGAAATTTGTTACCCAATTAACTGGGTATTACCCCTAATTTATTTGCTAGAAACCAACGGTAGGGAGGGATATGCAGCGATTGACAGTTCCTGTCGCTTCCCAGCTGGGTTCGGCCAATACTTCGAGATGCGTGGCTTCACCGGTCACGTCGCCGGATTTTAGGGACCCTTGGTCCTTGCCGCTTGTTGCTCGGTCGCTAGTGACAACCCCGCTCCGTCCACCAGTCTTCTTCACGCCGTCAGTCGACTTAAACCGTCACCGGCGCCTTTTCCCCCGTCCCTTTGTCGATTGATGGATTTGAGACTGGATAGGCTTGGCTCAATCCCTCTCCCTTCTTCCCGTTGCTATCTGATTGAGGGTTTAGACCCTTAGACTCTGATATCCCCAAATTTCCTTACTGATTGCCTCAATTGTTTTTGCCGGCTAAAATGATCCGACCCGGTAGGATAGAAAAAGAAATGGGCTCCTCAAATGGATTTAGGCTGGCTGAAAATAATTAGAAAGGCGGCCCACTTCGATTTAACTCGACCCCAGCCCACTCGGTTGGCCCAATAGGAAATAAAATGGGAATTGGGTCAGCTAAAATAAACAGAAAAGTAGCCCAACTTGTTTACTAATAACACTATGCCTCTAATATTTAAATTAAATAACTAGTTAAATTAATTAGTTATTTCAGATATTT
Source organism: Aralia elata (assembly GCA_034770075.1). Lineage (NCBI taxonomy): Eukaryota > Viridiplantae > Streptophyta > Magnoliopsida > Apiales > Araliaceae > Aralia > Aralia elata. Next base: position 28,453,532 of record CM068387.1, read on the forward strand.
ATTATTATTATTATTATTATTTTCCATTATTCTTTATTTAGAAGAATTTATTTATTAATCTTCTTTCCAAATTTTCTTGCAATTAAATTCTTAGGGTTAACCCATCAATTATTCAACTTTTAACGAGCCCTTTTTAATGCGAAAAAAAAAATTATTGGACCATATATTTAGATAATTAATAATAATAATACTCACATGGATCTAATTAAATTCGAAAAATTTAATTAAAACGAATTATATATCTCAAAACAAATTAATACAGTGTTTAAGAATTTCCTGGACATTACACAAAATATTAATTATCCATTAGTTATTAACCATTCTTCATTGGTTATTAGACATTGGTTATTATCTTGCCATAATTACATTATTTAAACACAATGGTTATTATCCCGCCATAATTACATTGGTTATTAACCACTTGGATATACAATGGTTATTGCTCCTTCATAATTACCTTGGTTATTAACCACTCTTGGCCATTTTAGCCATTACACACCAATTCCTACACTTGACTCACATATGGTTATTTCTTAACCATAGTTATATCATACCTGCCAACACAAGTATAGACACATCTTATACATCTCCCACCAATTAACCCAAGTTGGTTTAAATAGAACACAACGTTAACTCATTAAATTAAATTAGATTTAATTAATAAGGACGTTCAAAATTCACGGGCATTACACTTTATAAACTAAAATATATATTTATGCCATGGTATGACACGTTAACTGCATTCTTAATTGAATAACGTTTCACTAGAGGTAGTGTAGGCAACACTTTATTTCTTAGAAAACATAAGGAACATATATTATTAGTATATATTTTATTATTGGTTCTACTGATGAAAAGTTATGTGGAAGATTTGCCAACCTTATGTAGAGGAAGTTTGAGATGAGCATGATGGAGAGCTAAACTAATACTTTGGACTATAAGTGAAGTAGACTGATGAAGAGATCTTCATCAACCAAGCCACGTACATCAAATACTCACTGAAGAAGTATGACATAGACTCAACTAGCCCTATAAAAATCTTATGGCCTCTATAACTAAGCTAGACAAAGATGAACAATGTAAAAGTGTTGATATTACTCTATACAGATGTATGATTGGATCTCATGTACCTTACTGCCAGTAGAGATGATATAATGTTCTCTACATATATATATATATATATATGTGTGTGTGTGTGTGTTTGTGTGTGTGCTAGATTTCAAGCTAATCCTAAAAAGTCTCACCTAATGTTCGTTAAGAGGATTTTCAGGTACCTGAAGGGAACTCTATATTTGGGACTGTGGTATCCTCAGGAGTCACCCTTTGAACTAATGGGTTATTCAGATGTTGACTTTGCAGGGTGTAAGAGAAAAAGCACTAGCGAGACTTGACAATTACTGGGAAATAGATTGGTGTCATAGTTCACCAAGAAGCAGAACTCAGTGTCAACCTCTACTATTGAGGTTGAGTATATTACTGTTGGAAGCTATTGTACGCAAATCCTATGGATGAAGAATCAACTAGTTAACTATGGTTTTACCTTTAAATTTATCCCTATATTTTCTAATAATACTAGTGCTATAGCCATAACTCATAATCCTATTTTTCATTCTAAGGCTAAACACATAGATATCAAACATCACTTCATTAGAGATCATGTTCAAAATGAGAATATAGGTTTACATTTTATACATACTGACGATCAATTTGCTGATATATTCACTAAACCACTTGGTGAAGCTAGGTTTAATAAGCTTATAAGTGAACTAGGCATATTAAACTTAAGTGTATAAATTTTTCCTTGTTGAGACTAACATGGTAGGTAAAGTGATCGTAGAGTAGCACCGAAGTTAAGGAAAGACTAAGAAATCGTAGAGTATGTTGTAGATCGTAAAGTATTTCCAAGCTTTATGATAGATCACTCCACGACAACAAAGTAAACTCAATCACTCAATAATCTATAAGCACGTGTATGAGACTAACTTGACGCGCGTCGACCACTTCATAAAGTATCTGCCAGACATTAACTGTCAGATAGCTGTACGTCTTAGTAAATCCAGGTTGCACGCTTATGAGAGCTTAACACATGGATAGCTCAACTACTCAAAAAGGGAAGTATTAAATCAACTTTTTCACTTCAATTCAAACACTTTAATCCTTTAAAATTTCCTCATACTCATTTTCTTTCTCTACTCTTAGTCATTGTAATACCCGAGAATTTTATAAATAATATTAGTAATAAAAATCAGAATGTTTAAAAATTGTTTATGTGTGTATGTGTGTGTGTGTGTATATATATATATATAGACAAATACGTTATGAGCCCCAATAATTTAATTTAAATTGAATTAAGCATGTGACAATTGAGAAATATAGTAATGATGGTGATGAGCTTGATTAAGCTTGTGTAATATACCTGGTGTGGCATAATGATTAAGATGGATTAGTTAGTTGCTTAATTAAATCAATTGAGAGATGATTAAATAATGTAAGGGACTAATGAGGGCTCTTAAGCCCAATGAGAATAAGGAGATATATTTAAAGTGCTTGGAATTATAGCCCAAGTGATTAATATTGCTAGAATTAAGCCCTATGTGTAAGAGTAATTGTATTGTGGCCCAATGTATTCTGAAAAATGCTAGCAACCCTAAGTCCAAAGGAAAATTAATGTGAGCCCAAATAGAATGTTTATAAATGGGTGGGAAACTATTAAGACTGGCCTAATGCATATACATATAATATGTGATCAATTGACCCAACATTGGTAGCCATATTTTAAGTTGTAGGAATTTATTTAAGTCTAAACTCAAGCCCAATGATTAATTAAATTAAGCCCAAGTGAGATGGCCTAATGAGGGAACTCAAGTTCTAGAATACTTGGAAGTATACATAATAAATAAATAAACATAATAATTAATAAAAAATATATATATATAAATAAATGTGTAGGAGCCATGTGAAGGTTATCATGATTTCTACCAAACCAAATTTACTTTTCTTAAATAAATGGGGAGCAGGTAAATACTTTTAACCTAACCCTAATAGTCCATTGGTTAATATCTACTTGGTAGTATAATTATACATGTATGTGTACATGTATATGTATAGAGAATTCTCCTATAAATAAGAGGCCCTAAACTATTTGGAAGAAATTAGCCACTTTTGCTAAATTGCTAAATGTTAGTGAGTTAGAGAGAGTTAGAGAGAATTGAGAGAAAATAAAAAGTCTAGAAGAACTTTTGTACTTTGGTGATTCAAGAGAAGTTCAAGAAGGAGGAAGAAAGTGGAGAGCTACTTGAGGTTTATAGCTAAGAGAAGAAAAGCATCAAAGAGGTAAGGTTATAACCTAGCTTTAGTTTTTGTAAGTTAAGATATGTTGTTCTAGTAGATAATGCATGCTTGGTTGTGAGAGTTCTATTTGTTATGGGATCATGTAGGATCTAAAGATATAAAGATGATTATGGGAAGGAGATTGTGTGACATGTATGCCCTTGTATGTATTTTATGTCTAAATGAACAAAAGAATACATGAAAGCTTGAAACTTAGAATAAACTACCTGAAAACATGAGATTGGTGATAAATGAACTAAAATATGTAAGCTATTTGTTTGATCTAAAACTTTTATATTGAAGATCTATGAAATACAAACACAATCTAAGTGGAATCATCGAAAACGGAATTAGAATGAACTTATGGCAAATCATTTGAAAGAACATGTCAAAATAAAAACCCTAGCTTGAAGAACCAACATTTTAACTAAATAAATATTATGAAAAATAATTTAAGAAGATAAATATTGAAGATGTATGATTTTATGAGATAATGAAACTAGTTTGAACTCATTTGGATATGAAATGAACAAGTTATAGAAGATTGAATCAAAAGAGGCAAAAATCCAAAAAGGTTGAAACGTTGAACTAGAACTCCGTGTCGAGTAGCGCTGGGGCGCTGGGCTAGTTTTTTAGTTGACCGGATCCGGGTCAAACCGGGTCGGGTCGGATCAAATATATTTTTTTGAATAAAATAAAAAATAAAATTTTTTAATAATAAATAATTAAAATAATATTAAAAGATTATTTTAATTATACATTAAATATTACTTTAACTATAATTAAATAATTAAAATAGTTTTAATTGTGAATTTATAAAATATAAACAATTTAAATAATATTGTGGATTAATAAATATTTAAAATAATATTAAAGATTATTTTAATTATAAGATTAATTGTAAAGGTCATTTTAATTGGAAGTTGATTATAAATTAATTATGGATTAATGAAGAATAAATAATTAAATAATATTAAAGGTAATTTAATTGTGAACTAATGAGATGTAGAGATAAATCTAATTATAAATTAAACAAATAAAGTAATAACGTAAATTATTTCATTTGTGGACTGATAAAGTATGAACAATAATTAAGAAGATTTCTTAAAGGGTAATTAAATAAAGTAAGAACACTTTATTTGTGTGATATGTCATGGATTAATAAGACAAGATGTGAACGCTTAATTAAACATGTATAATAATAAAAGAATTATTTCTTTGTAGTAAATGGAATAAATATATATTATTTGTGAAGACTAAAAGATGTAATAAAGAGGGTGATTAATTGAATGGAATGAAGGTCGATTTATTGGTGAGTCCTAATTGTATGAGACTAGTATGTTAGATCAATTAGGCTTATATTTGAGGGGTAATAGAGATTAACCGTTAGATGATTATGACGAACATAGGTTGTTCAAAGGATAAGGAGTCAAAGTCGGAAAGTCAACTACTCAGGCAAGTTCCTAAACTTGTACTCTTATTAATCGTGCAAGTAAACTTATTGATAGAATGATTCTTGTGTTATCTAAATTCATGAAGATTATTATTTATACTCTGAAACCTAATTTAAATCATAATTATATTCTTGAATGATTCTTTGCATTCCTATTACGAACCTTGAATGTATTAATTGTTCTTAAGTGTGTTGAGAAGAGTGTTTATGCCATTTGATTCGGCTAGACCAATATCTATGAGTTAGAAAGCGATCCAAACTAATTGCCTTGGTGCGGACTCTTATAATCTACTGAGATGAACAACCCTCATAGAAGGGGAAACTATATGACATCGGGGGACCGACACGCGTGCGAACAACATTTTTGAATGTTATGCATAACATAGTGTACTTTAGGCTGATCAGCTATTGTACTTGTTTTGTGGATTATCATTGAATTACTGTTAATTCACGCAGGAGTGGTCTATAGCAACTACTCAGTGTTAGATATTCATTAACTTGGAACTGTTGAAATCTTTGAATTCTTATATTAATCCTTCGATCCAAAGTGACCCATATGTGGTTGTGAAGATCAGAATTAAAACTATTGAGACGTACTTTGTTCGCAATATTCATATTTCATATCCTAAGCTATCAAATGATCGTTATAAATTTTGAGATTATGAAACTTTTACATGATCACCCATTTTTATTGTATCATTATACTTGTTGAGCAAACTTGTTGCTCACTCTCGCTATCCTTAATTATTACAATTAAGACCGAACGAGGCAGTAGCTAAGGAAAGGATAAGGGCAAAGGCAAGGCTACGGACTAGCTTTGTTCAGCTATAATTAGGATGATGGTTTTGATTATGTATTAAGACTTATTATGTTATAAGCTAATTTATGTTATGCATTAGTAATGGTTTTCGAGACTTGGGACGAGAATATTTATATTATATCAATGTAACTATTCTAGTATTCCGCTAAGAGTTAATAGTATGATGTGTGAGTTGAATCGTAAATCACCAGATTTGAGGTACAGGTATCTGAATTTGGGTACGTTATAGGTTGGTATCAAAGTTGTAGGTTATAAACCCTAGGAAAGAGAATCCTTAGTCTATTACCTTAGAGAAGATAGAGAGAATAGAAGGAGATAAAACTCATGTAGAGTTTTATGTAGTAGCAAACTTTTCACAGAGAGTCAGAGTCAATAGAGTCGGGGAATATATTTCCATTGCATACATTGAATTTTTATTTTGTTGTGAGATATTAATAGGGTTTGTTTATTTTGTGTTGTGGTTATAGGATGCCAAATGTCAACGCTAGGGAAAACATTTTTCCTAAGATTTCGTTTTTTCTACCTTTTTAAAGGTTTCGATTTGTTCATTTCACTTAAAGGGTGATTTTTTAGGAAAACTCCGACATAAATGCCGACTGGGTTTTGAAAGGTTGATTTTAAGGATGGGCCAATTAGACAGAGCCGCCAGTTGGTTAAGATTTAAATGAATGTACTAACTCATCCAGATTTTTAGATTTTCGCAATATGGCCCAATATGTGACTCCGTAAAATTGGTCTCGAAATCGAGATTCATAAAGTTCGAGGGCTTGCTTAAGCGAGGGGAAGGTGTTAGGCACCCTCCAACTTCCGTGAAAACATGGTTACAAGGGATTATGAGAGGTGCGTTATTTTGAAAACAACTTAAAGCCTCTTTAAATATATGCACAAGGGATTTGATTTAAAGAAAAGGTTCATTTTAGATTACGATTTTTTGATAGAAAACACTTTTGGGTGACGCTTTAGAAAACTTGGTTTTCAAACCAATCGCCAAATATGAATCGAAACTCTTTGTTACTTTCAATTTTAACTTAAGATCATCTTACTAACCCAAGAGATTAAAGTTTGATTTTAGAAAATCTTTGTCGTTTTATTTGCAAAATTATTTTTGATGATGAATAGGAAATTAAGCATCAAAATAGGGTCGGGGCGATCCGTGGGCTTGAAAGCCATCTCAATAACCCGAATACCTGCAATCGCAATTTTCACTATCACGGGACCTTAAATCTGATTTTCATGGGATGAACCCTCGATACCGTTTTAAGGCCCAAATTTACATTTACAATGACCGGATAATAACTTTACAATTGAAATAATGTCCATCGTGGGAATCTAGTCAAGATCCGATTTGTGGATCTCGACTCCAATATTCCTAGGCTCATATCGATCATAATATATATTGAAACGTAAGTGAAAGAGATCTAAAAGGGGGTTCCCGTAACCCTATCTTTTAGATAACAATATCAAAGCCAACATTTCGAGGGACTATGTGGTTTAATGAGATCTACGAAGAGAGACTTAGAATCTAGGATATAAATTCATAGATCTAAAATGCCTCAGATCTATACAATGCCACAATCGAGATTTAAACAAAATGTATATAAAAATGTATCCTAAAACCGCTATTAGGTGATTCAATTGTTAGAATCCCTAGCGCGATTAGTTAGGACCTCCTCCCCACTAGATACAGATCTAGGGTTTTGCGGAGTATTGATAAAATTAACTTAAAACATTGTAAATGACTAGATCCACCATAGATCTAAGCAAGATCTAGCAAAAAGGATGAAGCTTTAAACTTTACAACCATTAATAGGCTAGATTTAAGCTAGATCTAGGGTGGATCTAGCGAAAAGATTCAAACTTTAACGATAACAAATGCAAAAATGATATATATATATCTAAAAGGGACTTGATGAAAAGTATGACAATCGAAAAATAAGCAAACTTTGAGTGCAACAATGAACAAAACACAAGAGATCTAATAGATCTATATCGAATTTATAAGAAAGATTAAATCTTTCACCTTGAGGAAGGAGATTTGACACTTTTTTGCTCTCAAATGTATCTAGATCTAGCTAATCTAGTATACAATTGGACAAAATCTAGCAATTTATGCTCAAAATCCGAGCCTCTCTCTCTAAATTCCGCACTTTCTCTCTTTAAGATTCCTTTCTTTTTTGAAAATCTGCTAAGTTCGACATTTATAGGCTTCTCTAGGCAGCCGCAGGTACACTTGCAGCTGGCTCAGGTGGGTTCCACGCACCTCGAACTTCGTGTCATGTCATCAGTTCATCGCCTTGTTCACTAGAATGTTTGTATCTTTCAATCCGGAAAGGTCTAGGAGACGTGATATACCATTCCGGAAAGCTCTTTCCGAGAGCTATGCAATGACATATAGCTTGGCCAATTCTGGATTCGGGGAGCTAAAGCGAAATGCAGAAATAGATCTTTCCATTGATACCCATTGGTCAACCATCACGTTTTAGGTAGCTTGTCACTTCGTAGTCGTTGAGATGGCTTCGTGCCGGTGGATTTAAATTCTGAAATCCTCTGTTAATATGTCCTCTGAAAAAAATGACTATTTTTCCCTCCTGCCAGGGTTAGAAGATATATGCAAAATTTCAGGTGTCTACAGATGCCCCTCTTTGTCATGTTTATGTAATGCAATGAAATGAACATGACAAAGATATAGACACCCAATGCATGACAGGATATATTTGACAATGCAAGATGATCATATAAAAGAATGCAAGTCAATTATCAAATGATGCAATAGTGTAAAATCTTTTAAACTTCAGATGTTATGATGATTTTGCTGGGGAAATTATCGTAGTTTTGACATTACTGGGTCTCGCCCCCGATTCCTTTGTTGAGTCTTGTCCTTAACGGGCATATCATCAGGTTTTATCCTTGATACTTTTTGTTGTTGAGTCTCGCCTCCAACAGATTTGATCACCAGGTCTCGTCCCTGATATTTTGTGGTTGAGTCTCGTCCCCAAAAGATTTAATTATCAGGTCTCGTCCCTGACACTTTTTGTTGAGTCTTATCCCTAATAGGTTTAATTATCAGGTCTCGTCCCTGACATTTTTGTTATTGAGTCTCGTCCCCAACAGATTTAATTATCAGGTCTCGTCCCTGGCGCTTTTTGTTGTTGAGTCTCGTCCCTAACGATTTTAATTATCAGGTCTCATCCCTGAAGCTTTTTGTTGAGTCTCATCCCCAACGGGGTTAATTATCAGGTCTCGTCCCTGACATTTTTGTTGTTGAGTCTCGTCCCCAACGGATTTAATTATTAGGTCTAGTCCCTGACGCTTTTTGTTAAGTCTCGTCCCTAACAGGTTTAATGGAGAGTAGGTTTTCTCTCGCATTTGACCTGTCTTTGATCTGTTGTTACTGTTTTTCTCATTCCTGATTTGTTTTTGTCAATCTTTTGCCAATAGATATCTTGAGATCCCTTAGTACCAGATTTCATATTTTTACGAGCGTTAGTGCCTGGGTTGATCTTCTTTATGCTTTAAAAGGGTATTTTTATTCGTGGTTACACCTATTAGGGCTGAGAAAGACATGTTTTGACCTCGTATGCAATAAAATAGGAGGAGTGGGACCCACTGGGCTTGGCTGCAGGTGTACCTGCGGTTGCCCGCAGCAGATATAATCTAATCGCGTGACTCTTTTTCCTCATTCTTCTCGTGCTTTCTTGCCTTTTCTTTTCAAATTCTCTTGCTTTTCCACACGTATTTCTGCACATTCTGCTCCGTGGGATTTGATTCTGCTATTTCTGACTTTGTACGTTCGTTCAATTGCTCACAGGTACCGTTTTGATACCAATCTTAATCATTTTTTATCTCGTTTCGCTATCTTATGGGTGTTAGTGAATAAAATGCAATGTATCATCAATGTATGCCTTAATGACTTGATAAAAATATTCTGACTCGATACATGCATGTATTTTAATATTCTGAACCCGCAGATGTAAGAATTTTAGTAGCCCGAGATCGTTCTTCGTCGTACATTTCGGATAAAATTGTTTATTTTAAAAAAATGCGAAAGTCGATTTCTAATGCGAGTTTCCTATTTTACTGCAATATATATATATATATATATTCGCTATTATTCGCCCTTACTTGGTCGAAATTGAAATTTTAAACTGTGGGAAGTCGTGTGCCATATATCATTTTTGTGTCGTGCCTTGGGGACCTATAAGATGGTCATATATGCATGCTTGTGTCGGCGGTTAGTCTATATTTTAGGGGAGGTTCTACCGAAAAAAATTTCAGGGGCTAAATGACTGAGCTAGGTAAGTAGAAATTAAAACGCAAGATTCCCCCCAATGCTCGTGCAGACAATGCATGATGCTATATTCAAATGCATTTGACTTTCAATATAAAATTTAAGCAGCGCGTACCTTGTGTTGAGAGAGTTAATCTTTGTCCAGTTATGGATCCTGGTAGCTCTTCGTCACATCGGGCTTCCTCGGGGGTTCGTCGTTATAGAGCGTCTGCCGCTCCATCTCCTCATGTTTGTAGATAGCCTCGACGTTTGGCGGAGGCTTGTTTTCGTCTGATTGCCACGGATCGAGCCGACGATGTGGTTGTAGAGGAAGACCTTCCAGGTGTGGATGAGGTTGCGCCACCTGTGCGCGGTTACTCACTTCCTAGCGCTTGTGTGACCATTATAGATCTTTTGGGACTCGATCTGAGTCGGCATCCATTGGCGTACCTATACGCTTATGAGGTATATTTACGAAGCCTTTGAGTCATCTTAGTTTCTTGTTGTAGCTATCTTGAAATTCTGGTATTGCAGGTCCCGGAGGAGACACAGCCTCGGGGTAACTGGTTTAGTGTCTATTCCCTCTATGAGACCCTTCATGAGCATTACAAAGCTCGAGTACATTAATGGGGTTTTGAGCATTTCTTCACTATAGCGCCCCGACGCCACACTTGGGGTAACCTTCGGGCTTTGTCGGAGAGGTGGTTTCACTATACCCAGTCTCTTCATTTACTGGACTGTGAGGTGATGATGACACCCTGGGACTGGCGATACATTACTGGTATAGAGTTTTTTAGCCGTCGGGTTGCCCTTGAGCCCACTATCTCTCCTACTACCATTCGTACATTGCTGGGGTTCTCTCATCGTGACGGGGTCTTTAAGGCCCGTAGCATTCATTCTGGAGCCTTAGCAGTTAATGCCATCAGAGGGACTTTATCTGAGCCGTTTTTTGAGGATCCTATTAGCGTGATCGGCTTCTCCGTCGTATCTTCTTGATCATTATGAAGGGTTATTTCCTGGCAAACAACTCCTCCACCATTCATTCAGCATAGTGGGCACCATTCGATATGTAGATCATATCGGGGAGTATGACTGGGGATCGTTTACTTTTGCCTACTTCCTTCAGGGCATGCGCCTCCGCTCAGAGGGACAGACTGATGTTTGGTTAGGTTTCTTCCCTTTTGTCTTGGTAAGTATCCCTCCCTTTTTGATTTTAGTGCTTCTTTCTGCTTTTGTCATTTTGATTGACGTAGTTGTTGTCGTTCTTTTTCAGTTTTGGGCCTATGAGAGATTCCTGTGTCTTCGCCCAGTCACTACTTTGGGTTTGGATACATATCCTTAAGGTCACCGATGGCATCAGGCCACCAAGGAGGAGGTCCCAGTTTCTGATAGTTTTACCCACTATCGACTTCAGCTTGAGCTGCTTACTGTCGCTGACGTGATTTGGGTCTTGTACATCTCCGAGCATTTGGCCGTGGGTTTTGAGGGTGGCTTTCCGACTAGGCCAGAGTTTGCATTGTCCACTGGTCATGTTCCCTTGCTGACCCTTGGAGGCTGGGAGCTTTATCTTGGGGAGCGGGCATTTCAGTGTGTTTCAGGGGAGATCCGCATCCCTTTCCATCCTCCTCCCCAGAGATCATGGCCTGTTGACGCCCAGATTGTGGAGATTCCCCTTGATGGCATGGATAGATTTCTTCTGTCGGATGGTCCTAGCGATTCAGAGGATTTCGTTATCTGGTGGAGACCTCGGACTATTGGTGCCCATACCCGGGCTACACATTTCTTGGGGGATCTCGTGCCTGGATTGGTAGTGATGTATGACTGGATGTCCTTTATTCGCGAGCCTACCTATTAGTCCCAGATTGCTAGTCTGACTCATCAAGTGGATCAGTTATGCTTTTTCATTCGTCAGCTGGGTAGGGATCCAATGGAGGCTTACACATGTGATCTTGCTGGCTTAGGCACTAGTTCATCGTCCGGCCCCGGTGCTGCTGATATTCCAGAGGGAGGGGCCCTGTCCTTTTACTGTCCTGATTTGAACTTTTACGCAGATGCACCGAACCAAGATGATTTAGCCCGAGTTGGTCGATCAGATGATGATATTGCTTTCATTAATGATGTAGATTTCATTTAGCGGACTTGTATTTAGCTATTGGGCGCCTCTGCCCCTTTTCCCTGTACGTTTTATTTTTTCGTTTTCATGTATTGTATAAAGGAAATGATGTAGATATTTTATGTACAATTCGCAGTTTCATGTGTATGGATGTTTTTATGCATGATTATTCATTTCATTTATTTCGATGTATGCTTATTATATGAAATGCATGAAATTGACCCCTGTGTAGTCTTTTGATACTGATTTTACAGATGGCTTCCTCTTGGTTACTCGCTTGGACCATTACTCCGTATGTAGTATAGCCGTGAGGTTGAGGCACTAGTTTGATGATTTGCCTGTTGAGGATCGATCGACTGTTAGCAGACTCCTGAGGCCTTCAATGTCGTTTCTGTCCTTCCAGGTGCCAGAAGGGTTTGTTGAGGCTATGATATCCCACTGGGTTCCGGATCAGCACGTATTTTTATTCGGATACTTAGAGCTTACACCGACTCTCGAGGAGTATGCTCGTTTGACTAATTTACCCCTGGTGGGGCCTTCTGCATAGGTTCAGGTAGGTCACATGCGGTGTCAGTTTATGACTGCTACTTGCTTGAGGCGAATAGTGGTGTTATATGAGATCACTGTCGGTCATGTGGTGTCATTGGACTTTCTGATTGATAGATTTGGTTCTTCGGAGGGCTTTGCAGCCTACATGGAGGACTTCGCTATATCCGAGGAGAGATGGAGGTCTGTACGAGCAGATATTCTGATGATGTATATTGTCTCGTTTCTGTACATGCTGATCTATGGGAACCACATGGATATTGGGGTTGTGATGGTAGTGAGGGCCCTTCGAGAGGATCAAACTATTTTGCCCTTGATCTTGTTGAGACCTTCATATCCGCTACCTATTGCCGTACTTTGGGCACAGGGAGTTTCGCGGCTGTTCGGTCTTGATGTATGTCTGGTTCATGACCCATCTGAGGCCGATTGGCAGTTTTTGCCGACATGGTTTTTGCTTTGGTCACTATATCGCCATGAGCTATTCTTTTTGCCCCTCCTGTTGCGTGGATCCGACATCTTAGATGACTTTCCTTGAGTCTATTGAGGAACCGTTCTCGATATTGATGTACTCCGGGTATTTCTCACCTTTCAGCGTCATCACCCATGTGGCTGACCTTGATTTCCTTCCCCTAGCTGGGCTGAGGGTTGTCACTACTTACCATCCATTGGCGGTGATGCGTCAGTTTGATCAAATGTAGGATCTTCATTCTTTTGACAGTGCTGATGAGTATCGGTTCCTTATTTTATCATCCATCGAGCCAGATTTAGCCATAGTGTATGGATTCTGGGCTCATCGTGTGACGACAGAGTTTCATGGCGGTCATCCGGGTCAGACATCCGAGTATTTTGCTTGGTTAGAGGCTGATTAATCACCACATATTGCTGATATTGATGACAGCTTGTCTGGGGAGGAGCCTATGGAGGATGTTCATGTCGAGCCTTCCGAGGATGAGTTGTTTGTTGATTTGATGGTGGCATTAGCTGGAGATGTACCCCCTTCCTCCGGGTCTATGGATACACCGAGGGCAATATTGGAGAGTCGCATTCGCAGCCTTTCATTTGAGCGAGATCAGGCTTGTGCACTGATGATGACTGCAGTAGCTGGTAGGGACGCTGCCTATGCCGAGAGAGATGTCGCTTTAGTTGCTAGAGATGTAGCTTCCTATGAGAGGGATGCTTACCGTGATTATGTGGAGGAGGTTGTTGGCCAGGCTCGTCGATTTTTAGATAATCAGGATGAGACTGTCCGCACCACGCTTGCTTTATTGAGGCGGGTCGATGTGGTAGAGCAGGAGCTTCGTTTTGCCCCTGAGACTCTAGAGATTGCAGGCTGTCTATCTCTTTTAGCCTCTTTTACTTCAGATTTGTAGCTTGTATCTTATTTCTCTATATAGACTATATCATTTTGTCATTTTATCATATAAAACCAATGTATATCAAATAATTAAATATATATAAAGAAAGCATTTACTTTTTAATGTATCAACTTTCCTTTTTAATGTATCTTCCCCCACTTGTTTGATTTGTCGCTTCTTTCGGATGATTTTGACCCCAACACATTGTTGATTTACCACTTAAGGGTCCCGCATCATATTTATTGGGAGACGCGCAGATGTACTCTGATCTCATTGGAATGGGTCATTGATCGGGTTAAAAGGTTTAGGCCTATTTGAAAAGTTTGGCTCAAAAGGGTTTGTATTTGGGACGAGTATTTGGTTGATCGGTATATGGATCAGACGGTCCATTGATAAGTTTATCATGATTGGCAGATATTTGACATTTTATGAGGATTAGACCGCACCGAGAGATGGTTGCCTACGTACTCCTATGATAATGAGGAGATCAGGTCTTACGTAGTTCAGGCCAAACATAGCCCTTGATAAATTTTTATTTTTTTTAACACAAGCAATCAATCTCTTAGGGATAATATCGCTTCACATAATCTGCATTGAGAGGTTGAGGGAACACCTCACCATCCATTTCTTGAAGTATTAGAGCTCCCTTTATTAGAACTGCCTTAACGATAAAAGGCGCTTCGCAGTCCGGGGCAAACTTCCCTTTAGCTTCGTCTTGACAAGGGATGACCTTTTTCAACACCAGATCATTTTCTTTAAACTCCCGGGATCGTACGTTTTTATTGTATGCTCTGGAAATGCGCTGCTGATATAACTGCCCGTGAAAAATGGTAGTCGTTCTTTTTTCATCTATTAGGGCTAGCTGGTCGTATCGATCCTGCAAACATTAGCTTTCCTTAATTTAGGCATCCAACAGCGTTCTGAGAGATGTCATTTCAACTTTAATTGGCAATACTGCCTCCATGCCATATACCAAGGAGTAGGGAGTTGCCCCAGTTGAGGTGCGGATTGATGTTCAATAGGCAAGCAAGGTAAGGGGTAACAGATCTGGCCAACCTCGATGGTTGGCTGCCATTTTTCCCATGATTTTCTTGATGTTCTTGTTGGCTGCTTCCACATCCCCGTTCATCTGTGGCCGATAAATGACTGAATTGAGATGTTTGCATTATTCAGGTTTTTGGCGTTATCTGATATCAGGACTTCTGGTTGTCCGTATCGACTTATGATGTTATTCCGAATGAAGCCGGCAATTACCTCCTTCGTCACCTTGGGGAAAGAGGCCGCTTCTATCCACTTGGTAAAGTAATCGATTATGGTGAATATGAATCGATGTTCGTTGCTTGCTTTGGGCTCGATTGGGCCAATCACATCCATTCCCCACATAGAAAAAGGCCATGGAGATGTCATATAGTGTAGATTCTTGGGTGGTGTATGGATCACGTTGGCGTGTATTTGGCATTGATGGCAACGCTTGACGTGATCAACGCAATCTGCTTTGAGTGTTAACCAATAGTGTCATGTCGTTAAGATCTTTTTAGCAAGAAGGGGGCACTCATATGCGGTCCACACACTCTCTCGTGTACCTCGTTTATTAACCTCTAGGCTTGACCTCTGCCAAGGTATCTCAAAAGTCCCATATTGACATCCCTCTTGTATATGGTGTCACTGCTCAGATAAAACTTTAATGCCATCTTTTTGATCTGTTACCTTTCTGTTCGATTTGCCTCGAGGGGAATGGATCCATCATTTAGATATTCTCTGATGTCATGATACCATGGTTGTTCATACTAAGGGATTTCGTCCGAAACTTCCCAAACATAATGTTGATAAGTGGGTTTTTGTTATATTATAATATTGAAACTAAATGTTTCCTTCCTTTTAGATATATGTATCAATGCAGCCAATGTGGCCAAGGCATCTGCAAAGTCGTTTCTATTTAGTGGGATATGCCTAAAGGCGATGTCCTCGAACTCCTTTGCCATTTTGATGATGTGCCGATGATAGGGGAGCAAATGGAGTTCCTTTGTGCTGCATGCTCCCATAGATTGTCGGATGACTAATTCTGAGTCTCCGAAGACGGCCAATTGTCTGACTCCCATTCGGCGGGCCATTTTTAGTCCCAAAATGCATCCCTCATACTCGGTCGTGTTATTAGAGTTGCAGAATTGTAATTTCATAGCTGCAGGGTATTGCTCCCCTGTGATGGATACAAGGACTGCCCCAGCTCCGGCTCTTTCCGTGTTCATAGCACCGTCAAAATATAATCTCCAAAACTGGCCTTCTCTTTTATTCCTCATAAATTGGATGACCAATACACCTTCATCTGGGAAATATGTTTCCAATGGTTTGAACCCTCCTGCGGGTGCCTCAGATAGCTGGTCTACGATCCCTTGGCCTTTGATTGATTTTTGTGTCATGTAGATTATATCAAACTGTTGGAGGATTAACTGCCATCTTGATAATCGATAATTCAGCATTGGTCGGTCGAAGATGTATTGTTGTAACCTCACAGCGGCCCATGCTAATGCGTAACAGGCTTTCTCGATCATCGATTAATTATATTCATAATTGTTGAACCTCTTGCTTGGATAATATATAGCTTTTTCCTTGCCCATATCGTCCTTCTGTCCTAGCATACATCCCATAGCGTGGGGGTTGACTGAGATGTACATAAACAGAGGAATTCCATCTTTCGGCGGGACCGGCACATGTGCCTTTATCAATTGCTGCTTAATGGCGTGGAAGGCTTTTTGGCATTCTTCATTCCATCTACCAAAGGAACTCTTCCTAAGCAACTTCAAGATTGGTTCGCAAGTTGTTGTCAATTGGGATATGAATCTGCTAATGAAGTTGATTCTTCCCAAGAATCCCTGTATTTCATTCTCGGTTCGTGGTGCCTACATTCCAATAATGGCCTTTATTTTGGCAGGGACTATCTCGATGCCCCGGTTGCTGACGAGAAATCCCAAAAGCTTTCCTGATTTGACGCTGAAGGCGCATTTAGCGGGATTCAATTTTAAATTATATTTATGCAATCGGTTAAACAATTTCTACAAGTGGAATACATGGTCTTCTTCCTTTTTTTTGATTTGACAATGATGCCATCCACGTAGACCTCAATTTCTTTATGCATCATGTCATGGAATAAATCCATCATTGCTCTTTGATAGGTAGCACCAACATTAGTAAGGCCAAAAGATAAATGCCTGTAACAAAATGTACCCCAGGGAGTAATGAATGTCGTCTTCTCCATGTCTTCCTCGGCGACCATGATTTGGTGATAGCCGGCGAAGTAGTCGACAAACGAATACATTTCAAACTGTGCGATGTTATCTATCAAGATATAGATGAATGGTACAGGAAAATCGTCTTTAAGGCTGGCCTTGTTGAGATCCCGGTAATCCACACAGACTCGGACTTTCCCTCTTGGCTTTAGGACTGGGACCACGTTGGATAACCATTCGGGGTAAGTGGATACCATGATAATTCCAGCCTTGAATTGGTTGATGATTTTCTCTTTAACCTTTAGGCTCCATTCCAGTTTTAACCTTCTCAATTTTTGTTTAACCTGCTTCAAACCATCTTTGATTAGAAATCGATGAACAACTATATCAGTGGATAGTCTGATTATATCTTCGTGGGACCAGGCAAATACATCCTCATATCGGGTCAAGAGCTGGGTCATTTCTTCTTTTTGGATTGGGTTGTGGTCGTATCCTATCTGGATTTCTTTGGGATTTTCTAAGGTTCTAATGTTGATGGTGGTGGTTTGCTCAAGGTTGGGTTTAGGTTTGTCTTTAACCCATGTTTTGATTTCTTTAAGCACCTCCTCGTCTTCCACCTCCTCTTGTTCGATCCCCATCGAATCGAAATCAATCTCTATGTTGAAATCATAATCATCTTTTGGATTTGGCCAACATTAATGGAGCTAAAATCATTCAAATTGGGACACCTGACAATAAAACGTAAATACTCATTATATAGCAACTGTTTTTCAATACATAAGTTTTCACTAGATGAAACGATCATAACATAAACATGCAGAAAATAAAATAAATTAAAGATAAGGCCCTTCTGGATTCCGGGGACCAAAACGACTCATCTCCCATTTTTCACCCT
Organism: Aralia elata; assembly: GCA_034770075.1. Taxonomy (NCBI): domain Eukaryota; kingdom Viridiplantae; phylum Streptophyta; class Magnoliopsida; order Apiales; family Araliaceae; genus Aralia; species Aralia elata. The sequence goes on from CM068387.1 coordinate 28,471,535, forward strand.
TTGCGAACTATTTATAGTTCGACTTTCTAGTTATCAGTGGTCACGTCGTCATCAACGGTCGAGATGGAGGCGACATTCTGTGGGGTGATGTCTGCAATGATGGATGAGACTTGTTCGTTCTCTATATCTCCAGATTCCCTATGAATGTCTACCTTGGTCCAATCATGGAAAGGGACGATTTCCTGGGCAATGACTGGTTTGGTATTGCAAATGTCTTCTTTCCCCCCATCTCTATCTTGACCCTGGGAGAGAGAGAATTACCCTTCAAATTGTTGTTGGATTTCTTGCAAGAATCGTTCATTCTTCCTTTTCTGCTCATTAGTCAAGTTCAAGCCGTCCTCATTATCAGTTACTTTTTCAGATGAGCTGTCAGCCTTGGGTATCAGAAGATCTGATATTTGCCCAGGAATCTTCTTCAGCGAGTTTGTGAGATTAAAATCGTTGATCCTTGGCATAAGGATGGAGGCCAGTTAAGGCGGAATCCTTTTGTGAGGATTTATTCGCTTGCAGCCGCCAACATAACCTAGTCCTACCTTCCCAAGTTGAGTGGGCATTTTGATTGGATCTTTCATTCCTTGGCCGCCTTTTCCTAACCCTTGGCCAGGTTGATATTGATGGGTGAGCATTTCTCGAGCTATTGACATAACTTCAGAAGATGCCCTTGGTTTTAGAGCAGGGGAGCCGATGGGTTGATATTGGGCAGTACTCACTTAAAAAGCCTGGAAGCTGGCGGGTTCAACCCCTTCATCCAAACCAATCAGAGGTATATCTCCGTGCAAATGAAGAGGGTATTCGGGTTCGGCCGACACTGTCACCAGATTTTCGTTGATGATGTATTTTAGTTGTTGGGGAAGTGTTGACGGGACTGCCCCGGCCATGTGGATCCATGGTCGCCTTAGCAGGAGATTATATCCGGTAGTGATATTTAGCACCTGGAAGGAGATGTTGAAGGTATATGGGCCTATTTCCATAGGAAGTTCAATTTCCCCAATGGTATCTCTCCTTGACCCATCAAATGCTCTGACCACCATGTGACTGCTTCGAATTCGATTGGGATTGATGTTCATTCTTTCCAGGGTATCATATGGACATATATTCAGTGCTAATCCTCCATCAATTAAAACATCGCCTAATACATATCCTGAGTAGATCACCGCAATGTGCAATGGCTTGCGATGGCCAGCCCCTTCGGGTGGTATGTCATCGTCTGTGAAAGAGATCACGTTACTATCCAAGATATGACCAATCAGGTGGCTGAATTTCTCTATATCCACGGTCTTGGGGAGGTGCGCCTCTTCCAGGACTTTGATCAATACTTTCCAATGATCTTCGGATGTCAGGCTTAAGTCAAGAATAGAGATCTGTGTCGGAGCTTCTTCGAGGGATTTCACCACCTTTACTTCATTATGTCCCATTTTGGTGAGAAATTCGATCGCATTTTCATCAGATATTATCTCAACAGGTTTCGCGGCAGGCTTTGTTGCTTGCTTTGATAGATATATGGGGGTTTCCTTAGCAAGATGGCAGTGCATTCAGCTATTTTGCTCATTTCATTTTCGTAGTTCTAAGGAACTGCCTTCAAACTAATGATGGGATGTTGTGGTCTAGATGCCAACACAAGAGGTTCAAGGGTTTTCTTGATTTCCTTTGCCACTCCCTGACCATAAGAGGTCCAATTTCTGTGTCCTCGAGATATGTGATTACGGCCACCACTTCATCCGAGCTTTCTACCTCTGGCGGGTATGACAAGCCCCTTGTTTCTAGGGTATTCCCTTTAATCGTGAGAATCTCAATATTGCTAGCTATTCTCAATTCCCCAGCTTTAATGAAGTTTTGAATCTTATGTTGAAGGGCCCAACATTCCTCTGTAGTATGGCTCAGTGAATTTGAATGATACATGCAAATCTTTGTAGGGTCATATCTCTTTGAGCGAAGGCTAATGGGTGGTAGCAGTTCTGTGATCTTTCACTTGCTTATCAACAAGTGCAGTGTTTCTTCCTTGGTTTGTCCTAGGGGGTGAATTGCCGATTCATAGCCAACACACGGTTCGTCTTTTCTTTGTTCACCAGCTGGGCCTCCCTGGCTATCTTATCTTCCCACCTTTCTTGTTCCCGGAGTCTGGCCTGATCCTCCTTAGTGAGGGAAATAACTCTGGGAGGGGCTGCGGTTGATTTGCTCTTCGAACATTGACTAATCATTTGTCGCAAGAGCTGATGTTGGTGCACAATTAATTCAACCAGTTGACTCAGCTGCCAATTTATATTTTCTAACTCCTGCCTTGTTGCATACTCTTTTACCATGGCTTCAGTCTTGAACCATGGAGTACGCTCCTCAATTTTCCTAAGGCACTTTGAATTTCCAGCATTCCCAAAGCCAATCATATTCACACATTCGGTGTTGTGCTGCGGGAGAGGGTTGGTGTGTACATTGGGCTGCTCGGGTGGCGTTACCACGATCTCACTGCTTTCTATCAGGTTCTAGATCTTATGTTTTAAGGACAAACATTCTTGGGTATCATGACAAGGGGAACCGGAATGATAGGCGCATCTTTTGTTGGGATCGTACCTCTTTCCTTTGGGATCAGCTGGAGGAGCCAGCTCCATGATCTTTTTTTGAGCCAATAGTAGGGCCAATATGTTTTCGAGAGAATCATTAAGAAGAGTGAATTCGCGCCTGCGCCACTCTTCAACGTTTTTTTGTTGGGTTTGCTTGGGAGGAATTGGCGTTTGGGACAATTGAGAATGATTTCCTTGCATTCGGATAGGCGAAATATTTCTGTTTCCTCGAGGTTGCCCCTGCAGTACCAGGGAGACATCCTCTTCTTTCTTCTTATGGCCTCTCTTGGGCATATTTCCATAATTTCCTGACTGAATGTGCTCAACCACAGCTTCTAGTGCCATGAGGTCCTTGATCTTTCCGACTCTCAATCCTATTTCTGCCATTTCTCCATGTTTTATCATCTCGGAAAATGGTTTACCAATGTCAAGCAACACCCTTTCATAGTAGGGAGCCTCCTGAATGTCGATAAAGGTCATCACCATTTCGTTTTCCTCTATTGGTGGACTCACTTGAGCAGCTAATCGTCTCCACCTTTGGGCATAATCTCGAAAGGATTCAATGGTTACTTCTTGATCTTAGTCATTCGATATCTGTCGGGAGCCATCTGAGACTGGAAACTGTATTGATTCAAAAAGGCATGGGCTAATTCCTCCCAACTGTGGATTTTGGAGTTGTCAAGCCGGGCATACCAAGCTCTTCCCTCGCCTATCAAACTTTTCTGGAATAGCTGCATCCTAAGGCTCTAATCTTTGGCATAAGAATCGAGTTCCCCTATGTACACCTTCAAGTGAGTGTAAGGATCGCCGAGTCCGTTTATTTCCCAAAATTTGGCACTTGAAATCTGTCGGGATACCTGACTCCCGAAAATATGCATAGGTCGGAATATTGGACTCTTCCGTAGTTTCCTGTCCCTTTCATAGATTTTATGGCCTCTTCGATTTGTTTTACCTTTTTCTTGATTCCTACATCTTCTTTATTATCTGGGATATTAACTATCTTGGTTTGGTCGGTAGACCCTTTGGTGTCCTTGCTACCGAATTAGAAGACAGGATTTTGAGTCTAGGCGCCCTGGGTTTGATTGCCTCCTAAGCTGGAGGGCCTGGACTGATCTTTGGTTGTTTTGTACTGTTCTTTCAGTAGACTGGTTATCTCATCTATCTGCTTTTTGAAGTTCTTGAATTCTTCCCGAGAGACATGGATGGAATCTGGCGCGGAACCTTCGGCCATTTTGATAAGTGGTGTTCGTACCCTACAAGCTCGAAGCCTAGTTCTTGGACCAATTTATAAAAGTAATATGACAAAGTTTAGTATTTAAATGTGGTAGGTTCGGATGCATGCTAATGCAGTATGTGCTGAGATTTTTTAATCTTTTCCTACAAAACAATGGTTAGTGGTTTTATGACAAGATAAGAAGATGGAAGATGATTGAATTGAAAATATTTTACATACAAAGAGTAACGGGGCATGAAGAGACTTTCCATAACGTTGGGTTTATCTGAGACTGACCTACCCTAGGGTTACTCTCGCGGGCTTTTCGGCATGAAGGTCCTCAGATCTTCGCAACTTACTCGATGGGAATGAATCCAATCTTTCAATTGGAGCGAATCTGAGTGGTGTCTTTCCTAAGTATCGCGGGGAACACCCCCTTGAGTCCAGTAATCAACAACCGACGGGATTCGCCTCCTGGTGGAGGAATCACACAACATACATTCACATACATTCATCGTGCCTCACTGCATACATATGATGACATTTGAAGCATTAAATCAAAGCATTCGAAAATAAAAGGCATTCATCACACATACATTCGAATCATTCACACCACACATAGATAAGAAAGGAAAACAACAAGATTGTACGCGGCTTAAGCCCTCTAAGTTCCCTCGCAGAGTTGCCAGCTGTCGACGTCGGGGAAAACATTTTTCCTAAGATTTTGTTTTTTCTACCTTTTTAAAGATTTCGATTTGTTCATTTCACTTAAATGGTGATTTTTTAGGAAAAATCCAACATAAATGCCAACTGGGTTTTGAAAGGTTAATTTTAAGGATGGGCCAATTAGACAGAGCCGCCAGTTGGTAAAGATATAAATGGATGTACCAACTCATCCGGATTTTTAGATTTTAGCAATATAGCCCAATATATGATTCCGTAAAATTAGTCTCAAAACCGAGATTCATAAAGTTCAGGGGCTTGCTTAAGCGAGAGGAAGGTGTTAGACACCCTCCGACTTCCGTAAAAACACGGTTACCGCATTTTATTGTTTTCCTAAGTGTGAGGTGTGTGTGTGTGTATGTATGTGTGATTTCAAAGGAAATTGCTAGCTTTGGATTGAAATCGTGAGGGGTGCATTATTTTGAAAGCAACTTAAAGCCTCTTTAAATATATGCACGAGGGATTTGATTTAAAGAAAAGGTTTGTTTTACATTACGATTTTTTGATAGAAACCACTTTTGGGTGACGCTTTGGAAAACTTGGTTTTCAAACCCATCGCCAAATAGGAATCGAAACTCTTTGTTATTTTTAATTTTAACTTAAGATCGTCTTACTAACCCAAGCAATTATAGTTTGATTTTAGAAAATCTTTGTCGTTTTATTTGGAAAATTATTTTTGATGATGAACGGGAAATTAAGCATCAAAATAAGGTCGAGGCGATCCGTGGACATGAAAACCATCTCAATAGCCCCGAATATCTGCAATCGTAATTTTCACTATCATGGGGCCTTAAATCCAGTTTTCATGGGATAGACCCTCGATACCGTTTTAAGGCCGAAATTTACATTTACAATGACTGGATAATAACTTTACAATTGAAATAATGTCCATCGTGGGAATCTAGTCAAGATCTGATTCGTGGATGTCGACTCCAATATTCCTAGGCTCACATCATAATATATATTGAAACGTAAGTGAAAGAGATCTAAAAGGGGGTTCCCGTAACCCTATCTTTTAGATAACAATATCGAAGCCAACATTTCGAGGGACTGTGTGGTTAATGAGATCTACGGAGAGAGACTTAGAATCTAGGATATAAATTCGTAGATCTAAAATGCCTCAGATCTATACAATGTCACAATCAGGATTTCAACAAACCTATATAAAAATGTATCCTAAAACTGCTATCAGGTGATTCAATTGTTAGAATCCCTAGCGCGATTAGTTAGGACTGTGACACCCCCAAATCCAGGTACTTCAACTCCACAGACTTGGTGTTCACTATACCATACATTCACAGCTAACTACCCATAATAAAGATAATATAATTAAAATAAACTTAAAGAATTATCTTCCCTCAAATGAGGTTACATCACCAATCTTCAAAATAAAATAAATCCCAGGTTATCTAACCTCAATTACATCTATGCGGAATAAAACATAATTTATAATAAGTCTCAATACAATCAAATGTTGAATAAATAACAAGTCATTAGCTACTTCAGCATCTTGCTCTTTCCTTTACTCGTGGACAGCTCGCCCTGCTTTTCTGTCTTAGCTGCAATGTTTAATGCAAGAGTGAGCAAACAATTGCTCACAGGTATGATAACAATAATTTTTAAATGAAATATTTATCAATTGGGGTATAATAGTTTTCTGAATACAATCAATAAGGAATCAAGGTTTGAAATCTCAATAGAAAGCTTAGCTCAAGAACTAAATATAGATTCAGGATTAAAAGTGTATCTGAGGGTCACAAGACCTCGAACTATGTCCTAGGTTATCAAGTATTTCTACCGCAACCTTTAACATTCTTATAGACTATGGACCATCCGTCTCGTACTCAGGGGGATCAGCCCTTTGTACAATGTATTGTGCACAAACATTTTAACGTTGTAGCGTAATTAATCCCCTATATTAGGGTTGTTCATCTCAGTTAAGCATCAGAATCCGTACCAAAAAGAACTTGGTTTGGAAGGATTTTAAAATATTCTAAGTCTTTAGAACACTCATCAACTAAGGACTAACTGAATCAATAAGGTTTGCTAGTCTGATTCATCAATAAAATTGTACAATAGGGACTATGTTCAAAATCTGATTAACTATCAATGATCGAATAACAATTGAGTGGAATAAAACTTAAACACTTATCATGGTATCAACCTCGCTTGAATAACAATAAGCTAAGGTTAGTAACTTGCTCAATGAAAGTAAACTTGCTTTAAATAAAATAACAAGTTTAAGGGAAGAACAACTTGCTCAATATAATAATGGAGTTCAGAAACTTGCCTCGTACGTAGCTTTCCTAATTACAAACCACGTACAATAAACAACCTACAAATTCCGTTTGTATTGCACCAAAACGATTAGTTACAATACTCACGTACATTAATACTCCAATCCTCACCTCAATTTCCAGTTAACTACTGATTATCAACTCTATTTCTAAAGCTACAAGCTTAATTGCAACAATGTTACACTCTAAGAATCTCCACAACTTATCTTTAAGCTAAGGTATATTACCTTATATTTAATCATTATCATTTAGAATTCATCTTAACATCTTATTATTCACTTATTACATTAATTTAAGTTTAATCCTGCATAAAATGATATATCATAACTACCAAGAAAAGAAAACAAAATAATTTTTTTTTTCCAGCAGTGATTCTCGTCGGGGCGAAAATTCCCTTTTAAAATTTCTCGCTGGGGCGAGCTCTCGCCGGGGCGAGGATTTTACAGTTCATTTCTCTCGCCGGGGCGAGAGACTCGACAGTCGTCTCCTACAGTTGCGAACCAGTGAAAACTTAGGCCAAATTTTCCGAATTCTACCATCCAATACACAAATTAAATATACCCAGACATCCAACATGCTAGAAAATAATTACCCAACATGTTTCTAACCAATCTAAACATTATAAAACACATAATCAACCAATTACAAACCCAAAATTCTCTGTTTATGAAAAATATTCATACTTTAACCACTTTAATGAAATTAAACACTGTGACTTCATCTTTCAACCATTTTAATCCTTTCTACTAGCATTCTTTTCATTTTTCATCATATTATCATAATCAAAAATCAATTTTACCAATTAACAACCAATTTGAATACCAATTTCATACATATATACCATACATGAATTAAACTCTGAAAAAATTACAAACTCTTCTCCAAAGCATGTTTTCATGGATTAAAACCTTAAAATTAACTTATAATCATCATATAATCATCTAATTCATGATTACTAATAATTGCACCAACTAATTCATGCTTTTAACAAACAATTCACTTACATGAAACTAAAAAAAAACATATACAGTGAAACAAAACTATAAATAAAACTTAAAAAAGATTATACCTTCAAGCTATATATATAATTCCTTAGCTTAGCACTTCTCTTCCTTCTTTTTCTTAATTCACAAACCTCTCAATTCTCAATTTTCTCTCTAATTCTTTCTTCTTCTCTATATATTCTTTCTTCTTTTTTTTAAACTATGTGTTTTCTTTTCTTTTAACAACTGACAAGCAAAACAAATAAAAACTGATGGAACGTATATTTTCTAATTAAATCATCAGTTATAAAAATTCAAAAGTCATAAGGCTTTGTTTGGTAAAAATAAATTAAAATAACTCATTATTTCCAACCAAAGGTCATAAGGCCTTGTTTGGTTTGATGGAAATAAAGACTCTTTCTATTTATTTTAATAACTCATTATAACATATAGTTTTAATAGTCACACTTTTAATTTAATTGAACTTATTATTAAATAAATTCAATTAAACCTTACTAACTTAATTAATAATTCCATTTAACTAATAACAATAACACCAAATAAATTATCTTATTTAAATAAATTCTTTAGTCAAATAAATCATTTAATCATCTAATTTAATTATTAAATTAGAATAAACACATCCAATCACAATCAAATAACTTTTAACAAAAATTCTTTCATCATAACTTATAAATTATTTATTTTACTTAATAAATAAATTAATAAAAATATTCATATAACTCAATAAATATTTTTATTTAATCACAAAAATTGCATTCGTTACATCCTTCCCTCCTTAAAAGGATTCTGTCCTCAGAATCACAACGCAATTAATTCGTCCGTTACATTCTCCCCTCACAAGGATTCTGTCCCCAAAATCGCGATACAAAGATTAAACAAATAATTCAGGATAATTTTGCATCATTTTCTCTTCGAGTTCCCACGTAGCTTCTTCAGCACTGTGGTTCCTCCAAATTACCTTTATAAAAGGTATTACTTTATTTCTAAGAACCTGCTCTTTCCTGTCTACTATCTGTACAGGTATCTCTTCATAAGATAAGTCTTTCTCAAACTGTATTGGTTCATATTCTATGACATGTTTATAATCAGGCTTATACGGTCGTAGCACCGATATGTGGAAGACATTGTGAATGTGGTCTAATTCGGGAGGTAAAGCTACCTCATAAGCCCCCTCGCCTACTCGTTTCAGCACCTCGAAGGGTCCAATAAATCGCGGACTGAGTTTACCCTTTTTACCAAATCTAATTTTTCCCTTCCAGGGAGATACTTTGAGGAACACAAAGCTCCCGACTTCAAATTCGCGATTTTGACGATGTTGATCCGCATATTTCTTTTGCCTGTCTTGAGCTTCTAACAATCTGGCTCTTATCACCTTGACAATTTCAGCAGTTTGTTGTACCAGTTCGGGTCCCAATAGGCGACGCTCACCAACCTCATCCCAACACAACGGAGTTCTACAATTCCTTCTGTACAATGCTTCGTATGGCGGCATCCCAACACTAGCGTGGTGACTATTGTTATAGGCAAACTCGACCAGAGGTAAATGATCATCCCAGTTGCCTTTAAAATCCATGACGCATGCCCGAAGCATATCCTCCAACATTTGAATTGTTCTTTCGCTCTGGCCATCGGTTTGAGGATGATAGGCGGTACTCATTCTCAACTGTGTCCCCAAACAAGCTTGTAGGCTCCTCCAAAACTTTGATGTGAAACGTGGATCTCTGTCCGACACAATTGATACTGGAATACCGTGCCTCGAAATAATTTCCTTGACGTATGATTTGGCCAGTTGATCCAGGGTGAATCTGATTTTGATAAGCAAGAAATGCGCTGATTTCGTTAATCTGTCAACTATGACCCATATTGCGTCATATCACTTCTGAGTAGTTGGAAGCCCTACCACAAAGTCCATTGTGATATGCTCCCACTTCCATTCTGGTATCTCTAAGGGCTGTAACAAACCACTTGGTCGTTGATGCTCCGCTTTGACTTTCTGACAAGTGAGACATTTCGCAACACATTCAGCAACCTCTCTTTTCATATTTGGCCACCAGAAATGATGGCGAAGATGCTGGTATATCTTTGTACTTCCCGGGTGAATCGAAAATCTTGAACTATGAGCTTCGTTCAAAATCTCCTTTCTGATTGCCAATACTGACGGTACCCAGATTCTGCCTTCAAATCTCAGCAACCCTTCGGTATCGATTTTATATTTAAGTTCTTCACCTTCAAGCACTCTTTTGCGTATATTAATACACTCCTCATCCTTGAGTTGCGCTTCCTTAACTTTGTCCACCAGAGTTGGTTGAGTTTCCATCTGGAACAATTTTTCATTAGGTTCTGCCAGACCCTTCACCTCTAACTCCAATTTAGCCATTTCTGCTACGAGCTTCTCCTGAGTAGTTAACAAAAATAGTTTCTCCCGACCTTTCCTACTCAAAGCGTCAGAACCACATTGGCCTTCCCCGGATGGTATAGAATTTCACAATCATAATCTTTGATCAATTCTATCCATCTCCTCTGCCACATATTCAAATCTTTTTGTGTGAAAATATACTTCAGACTTTTATGATCTGTATATATTTCACATTTCTCTCCATAAAGATAGTGCCTCCAGATTTTTAAAGCAAACACCACGGCTGCTAACTCCAAATCATGGGTCGGATACCCTTTTTCATAATCTTTTAGTTGGCACGATGCATATGAAATAACCTTACCATTATGCATTAACACACAACCAAGTCCTTTATGCGATGCGTCGCTATATACCACAAAATTTCCTGTATCATCCGGCAAAGACAACACAGGTGCCGAACTTAGTCTCTTCTTTAGTTCTTGGAAACTCTCTTCGCACTTCTCCGTCCAAACGAACTTCACTGATTTTCTTGTTAAATTTGTCAACGAAGTGGCGATCCTGGAGAAATCTTGAATAAAACGTCTGTAGTATCCTGCCAAACCTAGGAAACTCCTCACTTCTGACGGTGTCTTCGACTGATCCCAATTCATCACAGCTTCCACTTTCGCTGGATCCACTAAAATCCCGTCTTTATCGATAACATGCCCAAGGAATTGAACACGCTCTAACCAAAATTCGCACTTCAAAAATTTTGCATACAATTTCTCCTTCCTTAACGCCTCCAATGTCACCCTCAAATGTTCCACGTGTTCTTCCTGAGTTTTGGAGTAAACCAAAATGTCATCTATGAATACCACCACAAACTTATCCAGAAATGGTTTGAATACTCTGTTCATTAAGTCCATAAACGATGCAGGGGCGTTTGTTAAACCAAATGACATAACCAAAAACTCATAGTGACCATATCTAGTTCGAAATGCTGTCTTCGGTATGTCTTCCTTTCTCACCTTCAACTGATGGTACCCACTTCGCAGATCTATCTTTGAAAAATATCTTGCTCCCCTTAGTTGATCAAACAGGTCATCGATCCTTGGCAACAGATATTTGTTTTTAATCGTGACCTTGTTCAACTCTCTATAATCCATGCAAAGACGCATTGATCCGTCCTTCTTCTTGACGAATAACACCGGCGCTCCCCACGGCGAAACGCTCGGTTGGATATACTTTTTATCTAGCAACTCTTGCAATTGCACCATCAACTCCTTCATCTCTACCGGAGCCATTCGATACGGGGCTTTTGATATAGGGGCTGTACCCGGTGCTAGATCAATTACAAACTCAATTTCCCTATTTGGCAGTAATCCTGGCAAATCATCAGGAAACACGTCTGCAAAATCCCTAACTACCGGTATCTCCTCCAGCTTTACACTCACCTTTCGGGTATCGACTACGTAGGCTAGATATCCTACACATCCGTGTCTCAACATCTTTCTGGCCTGCATCATCGTCAGATAACTCGTTTATCTAGGCGACTTGCTGCCATAAAACACTACCTTTTGACGGAGTCATAAGGTTTACACACTTCTTTTGACAATCAATAACTGCCCCACGGTTGAACAACCAATCCACACCCAAAATAACGTCAAACTCCCCAAGACGAATTGGGATTAAGTTGACCGTCAGCACATGACCCTGAATATCTACCTAACAGTTCTTGTGGACAAACTTAATAGGAATCACCTCCCTATTTGCAATTTCTATATTCATGGGGTAATCTAATTCTTCCTGAGGTAACTCTAATTTCTTAGCAAAATCATCGGATATAAATGAGCAAGTAGCACCCGAGTCAAATAATACATAAGCATTAACATTATTCACTGGAATGATACCTGACACTACATCCTTTGACTGTACAACATCCTGCACCGTCATGTTGAATGTTCGAGCGGTAGGTCGATTGGGCTGTGTCGGTCCTGTGATATCCAGATTGCCACCACCGCTGTTTCCTTTTCCTGCACTCGCTCCACCTGTAGTTGCTTTCTTAGGGCAGTCTCGGGCAAAGTGATCCTTCGACCCGCAGTTAAAACATGTGCCCTTCTTCGGACTAGGGCAATTCGGTGCGATATGACCCTCCTGACCGCAGTTAAAGCATACCCTCTTACCCTTCAAACAAACACCCACATGGCTCTTTCCGCAGTTACTGCACACCTCCAACCTCTTTTTCTGATTACCCTGCTGACTTCCCGCAGAGTTACTATCACTCCACTTCCTCTTTGACCGATGCCCCCATGGCTACCACTTGCCTTGTTTTCACTTTCATTCTTCTTCTTCCTGTGCTCCTGATTATACTTGGACAGAGTATCACTGCCTCCTTCAGCGATTATTGCCTTCTCTAACACTGCCGCAAATGAATTCAGTTGGAACATTGAAACTCGGCTATACAGCCAGGGCTTCAGTCCCTGCTCAAACCTTCTAGCCTTTCGCTCATCCGTGTTGACTTGATATGGCGCAAACCTCGCCAACTCATTGAATTTTGCAGCATACTCAGGTACCGTCATAGTACCTTGCTTCAACTCTAGAAACTGCACCTCCATTTAATTCTGCGCGCTTGCCAGAAAATAGGTCTCGAAGAATATTTCCTTAAATCGTTCCCATGGAATAATCTCTTGGCCACCTCGAGTCTTATTTGCTTGCCACCAGTAGCTAGCTTCTGACTTGAGCATGAATGTTGCAAATGCCGTCTTCTGGTCCTCGTTGACCCTAGCGACATCAAAGCACCTTCTCCATCTCCATGACCCAGGTTTGTGCCTCGATCAGATTCATAGACCCTTGAAATTCGGGGGGTCCAACAGCCTTAAAATCTTTAAAAGTCGTGGCCTGAGCTTGGGGTTGATTGGCAAATGCTCCCGTTAGCAGATTCACCAACTGCTGCATTGGATTAGCGTTGGTTTCTTTATTATTATTGGTGGATCCCTCAGGGGTCTGTTGACGGGTTTGTCTTCTTAGCGGTATCTTACTGTTAAGAATTCGCACTATTAGATTATTACTCAATTACTTAAACATTTAAGTCTTAACTTAAACATTTATAAACAACACTTAACACATAGCACATCCGATAAACTTTCGCATTTTTATTCATTTACTGTTTCAAAACATAATAGAAATAGCATCGTAGTTATTTACATTAAATCACCTATCCTGACATCATAAAGTTCCAGGGTTACATCATTATTCTATCCCATTATATAAAACTGGGATTTACAACTTATTAAATTCATAAATTTCATACTAGCATATCTAATCATTATCTACGATGACATCCCACAACGCACAGCTTCCTTGCGTTCCTGCTCCATAATACGAGTCACCATCCTTCGATCCACCATATCTGGATGACGATGAACTCGATCCAGAGCTCTATCAACTGTGGTATGAAAAATATACTCCATCTCATCAATCTTGGCCTTCTTTGACCGCACCTCACATTCAACACGATCTGCGCGGTTAGCCTCCCTCAACCAAGCCGTTTCAGCTCTCGCCCGCTTAGTTGACTCCTCTTTCAACTCATCTCGTACAATTTCATTCCTAGCTATCAAATATCCTCGTCGATACTCAGACTGTGCTAGCCTCTTCTCAACCTCTACAAGACGTGATGAAAGGTCTTGGATCTCAGCATCCTTCTGCTCTAGAGTGGCTTGACGTTCCACAACCTGTTCTCCTAACTCCTCCTTTTCGCTCTCAACATGAACCAGCTTCCACTCCATGTCCCCAAGATGTATATCGAGCTCCTCAATCTCACTGTTCTTCTGCTCCAAAGCAGTCTGTCACTCAGCCAGCTGCCTCTCTTACTCCTCCACTCTATCTTGCAACTCAATGTTACGATCATACACCTGCTCATACATCTGAACACCTAAGGAGGTTAGTGATATCTCCTCAGGGTCCTCCTCCTCCTCCGGATCCTCCTCAGGATCAGTCTCAGGCTCGTACTCGGGACCTGCAACTGTGACCAATGGAGATGGCTCCCTCTGCACCAACTGCTCATGAACTACGTGAATATCTCGGGGCTCCTCCTCCCTAGCCTGGCTGGGTCCTCCTATATCAGTCATCCTGAAAACAAAATTTTAAGTTTTAATTACTAATCGATAATACTCGCGAGCACATAAGTTGTTATCAAATAAGCACATAGCACATAATCATTTTATTATCTTTTATGAATTGCTGTAATTCATTCCTTAGAACTCGATAAGAGTTGATCACCACTATATTCTCTATCTTCTAAATGGCTACTACCCTAAGGTTTTCCCCACCTAAAGGTGCATAACTTGTCAGCTCTGATACCAACCTGAGACACCCCCAAATCCGGGTACTTCAACTCCACAGACTTGGTGTTCACTATACCATACATTAACAGCTAACTAGCCATGATAAAGATAATATAATTAAAATAAACTTAAAGAATTATCTTCCCTCAAATGAGGTTACATCACCAATCTTCAAAATAAAACAAATCCCAGGTTATCTAACCTCAATTACATCTATGCGGAATAAAACATAATTTATAATAAGTCTCAATACAATCAAACGTTGAATAAATAACAAGTCATTAGCTACTTCAACATCTTACTCTTTCCTTTACTCGTGGACGGCTTGTCCTGCTTTTCTGTCTTAGCTGCAATGTTTAATGCAAGAGTGAGCAAACAATTGCTCACAGGTATGATAACAATAATTTTTAAATGAAATATTTATCAACTGGGGTATAATAGTATTCTGAATACAATCAATAAGGAATCAAGGTTTGAAATCTCAATAGAAAGCTTAGCTCAAGAACTGAATATAGATTCAGGATTAAAAGTGTATTTGAGGGTCACAAGACCTCAAACTATGTCCTAGGTTATCAAGTATTTCTACCGCAACCTTTAACAGTCTTATAGACTATGGACCATCCGTCTCGTACTCAGGGGGATCAGACCTTTGTACAATGTATTGTGCACAAACATTTTAACGTTGTAGCGTAATTAATCCCCTATATTAGGGTTGTTCATCTCAGTTAAGCATCAGAATCCGTACCAAAAAGAACTTGGTTTGGAAGGATTTTAAAATATTCTAAGTCTTTAGAACGCTCATCAACTAAGGACTAGCTAAATCAATAAGGTTTGCTAGTCTGATTCATCAATAAAAATTATACAATAGGGACTATGTTCAAAATCTGATTAACTATCAATGATCGAATAACAATTGAGTGGAATAAAACTTAAACACTTATCATGGTATCAACCTCGCTTGAATAACAATAAGCTAAGGTTAGTAACTTGCTCAATGAAAGTAAACTTGCTTTAAATAAAATAACAAGTTTAAGGGAAGAACAACTTGCTCAATATGATAATGGAGTTCAGAAACTTACCTCGTACGTAGCTTTCCTAATTACAAACCACGTACAATAAACAACCTACAAATTCCGTTTGTATTGTAACAAAAACGATTAGTTACAATACTCACGTATATTAATACTCCAATCCTCACCTCAATTTCCAATTAACTACTGATTATCAACTCTATTTCAGAAGCTACAAGCTTAATTGCAACAATGTTACACTCTAAGAATCTCCACAACTTATCTTTAAGCTAAAGTATATTACCTTATATTTAATCATCATCAAACATCATTTAGAATTCATCTTAACATCTTATTATTCACTTATTACATTAATTTAAGTTTAATCCTGCATAAAATGGTATATCATAACTACCAAGAAAAGAAAACAAAATAAATTTTTTTTTTCCAGCAGTGATTCTCGACGGGGCGAGAATTCCCTTTTAAAATTTCTCGCCGGGGCGAGGATTTTACAGTTCATTTCTCTCGCCGGGGCGAGAGACTCGACAGTCGTCTCCTACAGTTGCGAACCAGTGAAAACTTAGGCCAAATTTGGCCAAATTTTCCGAATTCTACCATCCAATACACAAATTAAATATACCCAGACATCCAACATGCTAGAAAATAATTACCCAACATGTTTCTAACCAATCTAAACATTATAAAACACATAATCAACCAATTACAAACCCAAAATTCTCTGTTTATGAAAAATATTCATACTTTAACCACTTTAATGAAATTAAACACTGTGACTTCATCTTTCAACCATTTTAATCCTTTCTACTTGCATTCTTTTCATTTTTC
The DNA here is from genome assembly GCA_034770075.1 of Aralia elata. NCBI lineage: Eukaryota > Viridiplantae > Streptophyta > Magnoliopsida > Apiales > Araliaceae > Aralia > Aralia elata. The sequence continues at coordinate 28,487,864 of CM068387.1, forward strand.
ATCATATTATCATAATCAAAAATCAATTTTACCAATTAACAACCAATTTGAATACCAATTTCATACATATATACCATACATGAATTAAACTTTGAAAAAATTACAAACTCTTCTCCAAAGCATGTTTTCATGGATTAAAACCTTAAAATTAACTTATAATCATCATATAATCATCTAATTCATGATTACTAATAATTGCATCAACTAATTCATGCTTTTAGCAAACAATTCACTTACATGAAACTAAAAAAAAACATATACAGTGAAACAAAACTATAAATAAAACTTAAAAGAGATTATACCTTCAAGCTATATATATAATTCCTTGGCTTAGCACTTCTCTTCCTTCTTTTTCTTAATTCACAAACCTCTCAATTCTCAATTTTCTCTCTAATTCTTTCTTCTTCTCTGTATATTCTTTCTTCTTTTTTTTAAACTCTGTGTTTTCTTTTCTTTTAACAACTGACAAGCAAAACAAATAAAAACTGATGGAACGTATATTTTCTAATTAAATCATCAGTTATAAAAATTCAAAAGCCATAAGGCTTTGTTTAATAAAAATAAATTAAAATAACTCATTATTTCCAACCAAAGGTCATAAGGCCTTGTTTGGTTTGATGGAAATAAAGACTCTTTCTATTTATTTTAATAACTCTTTATAACATATAGTTTTAATAGTCACACTTTTAATTTAATTGAAATTATTATTAAATAAATTCAATTAAACCTTACTAACTTAATTAATAATTCGATTTAACCAATAACAATAACACCAAATAAATTATCTTATTTAAATAAATTCTTTATTCAAATAAATCATTTAATCATCTAATTTAATTATTAAATTAGAATAAACACATCCAATCACAATCAAATAACTTTTAACAAAAATTCTTTCATCATAACTTATAAATTATTTATTTTACTCAATAAATAAATTAATAAAAATATTCATATAACTCAATAAATATTTTTATTTAATCACAAAAATTGCATTCGTTACATCCTTCCCTCCTTAAAAGGATTCTGTCCCCAGAATCACAACGCAATTAATTCGTCCGTTACAGGACCTCCTCCCCACTAGATACGGATCTAGGGTTTTGCGGAGTATTGATAAAATTAACTTAAAACATTATAAATCACTAGATCCACCATAGATCTAAGGAAGATCTAGCAAAAAGGTTGACGTTTTAAACTTTACAACCATTAATAGACTAGATTCAAGCTAGATCTGCGGTGGATCTAGCGAAAATATGCAATTAACAGAAAGGTCAGTTCCGCTAAGGGGTTCTTGCTTGATCTAGCATCTTTAGATTATTTAGCTATTAAGATTCAAGAAAATGTAAAAATGATATAGATCTAAAAGGGAGTTGATGAAAAGTATGACAATCAAAAAATAAGCAAACTTTGACTACAACAATAAACAAAACACAAGAGATCTAATAGATCTATATCAAATTTATAAGAAAGATTGAATCTTTCACCTTGGGGAAGGAGATTTGACACTTCTTTGCTCATAAATGTATCTAGATCTAGCTAATTTATTATAAAATTGGACAAAATCTAGCAATTTATGCTCAAAATCCGAGCCTCTCTCTCTAAATTCCGCACTTTCTCTCTTTAAGATTCCTCTCTTTTTTGAAAATCTACTGAAGTTCGATATTTATAGGCTTCTCTGGGCAGCCGTAGGTATACCTACGGCTGGCCGCAGGTACACCTGCAGCTGGCTCAGGTGGGGTCCACGCGCCTCGAACTTCGTGTCATGTCATTGGTTCGTCGCCTCGTTCGCTAGAATGTTCGTATCTTTTAATCCGAGAAAGGTTAGGAGACGTGCTATACCATTCCGGAAAGTTCTTTCCAAGAGCTATGCAATGACATATAGCTTGGCCAATTCTAGATTTTGGGAGATAAAGCGAAATACAGAAATAGATCTTCCCATCGATGCCCGTTGGTCAACCATCACGTTTTAAGTAGCTTGTCACTTCATAGTCATTGAGATGGTTTCGTGTCGGTTGATTTGAATTTTGAAATCCTATGTTCGGATGTCCTCTAGCAAAAATGACTATTTTGCCCTCCTACTAGGGTTAGAAGTTATATGCAAAATTTTGGGTGTCTACACCAGAGATGGGTGAGCCGAGCAAAGTCATGGAGAAGGAGCCACGTGATGTCCACGTAGTGTCCGAAACACCCTTAGTAGTTAAGCCTATTACGGCAGTAGCCCTAGCCAAGGAGGAGATGGAGTCAGAGACGGAGTCCGAGCAGGAGTCCGTAGTGGGAGGCTTCTTTCGGGACTCAAAACTCTGAAATGAGGAATAAGATACAAGAGTTGGAGGCGAACGTTCGAGACCTTCATATTAAAAACTAGTCGATGCAGACATTTTGGAAGGAAGAATTTAGTAAGCGATTAAGGGCTGAAGATTAAGTGGAGGTCCTAAGGGAGGAGTTAAGGAAGAAGGAAGGGTAGTTAGGTAGTTTAATGGAATAGTGCCACAAATGATGTAATATATATAGGTATGTGGGAAATCTATTGTAAATCCCAATTTTGGGGATAATGTGGGGTGTATCTTTATAACCCCAACTTTAGTAGTATCAGAAGGGGGTATGTAATGAATATAGCAGAATGTTATATGATATAATATGTTCTAATGTGATGTATTTTAATATAATATATTAAACGTGTTTGTGATGACCAAATTTTGTTAATGGTAATAATGGGAGCATAGGATGGTTGTAATACTATCGTAGGATGAACGATTATCAAAAGATTAAACCAGGATATGTAGATGGCATGGCGCTAGGATATGTAAGGTAATATGTTTTAAGGGAGAACATAGTAATAAATTTGATATGTCTTAAGAATGATTAAACATTTGACAAAGAGATGATAATATCATTTTTATACAGAAATGTCGATAGGAATACCCCAAGAATAAGGGACTCATCAAACAATGAAAAATGAAGATAGGGAACTGAATCAGAATCCCTTACAACAATTGGTGAATCTAATAGTAGGTGCTTTTGAATAAGGAATCAATGATTTTAGAAAGAGACAGACGAAAATTATGGAGGTAGAAAAAGAAATTACTTCAACTAAAGGAGGAGAGATTAATATTCCAAAGAAAATGAAATAATATTGGGTGATAGCAGTAAGAATTTTAAGAGGAAGTGGAATAAGGTTAAATATGTAAGAGAAGAAGGACAACCACAAAAGAAAAAGGTAGAAGCCTGTAAGGAATGTGGAAAGAATCACGTTGGAGCGTGTTTAAAAGGAAGAGGTATATGTTATAAGTGTGGGGAAAAAGGACATATTTCTCCTAATTGTCCTAAACAAAAGGAGATCAAAGGATGTTTTGTGTATGGATCTGTGGGTCGTCAAATATGTAATTGTCAAAAGGAAGCAAACGAGGAGGGAAATGAAAACAAGAGAAAGTGGGACAACAGCAGCAATAACAATCAATCGAGAAGTAAGCAAGGAGGATTCAAAAAGAGAGGTGAGGAGTGCAGAAAGTGTGGGAAGAATCACCAGGGAGAGTGCTGGAAGGGTAGGAATGTTTGCTATAATTGCGGCCAGAAGGGGCATATATTGCTTAACTGCCCAAACCCGAAGAAAATTAGAGAATGTTTTGCTTGCGGATCGACAGAGCATCAGATTAAATACTGCCCGAAGAAAGGGAAGCAGCGGGGAGCGGCAATAAGAGGGAAGTAGCAAGTTGATGATTGGTGGACCTACTCAGCCAAGCCGACCAACTACCAGAACATTTAACATGACGGTCCAAGATGCAGTAGCTTCGAGGGACGCGGTGTTAGGTATTATCCCAATCAATAATATAAATACTTATGTATTATTTGATTCGAGTGCTACATGTTCTTTGGTGTCTGAAGAATTTGCTAAACGACTAAATTTTCCCCAAGAATGACTAAAAAATCCTTTAAACATAGAAATTGCAAATAAGGAAGTGATCCCCGTATAGTTTATACACCGTAATTGTTGTGTAAAGATAAGGGGACATAAGCTATGTGTAGATTTGATCCCGATAAGATTGGGATAGTTTGATGTGAAATTAGGAATGGAGTGGTTATATAACCATGCAGCTGTAATTGACTGCCAAAAGAAGAATGCGAACCTTCGGACCTCTAACCGGTCCAAGGTAATGTTTTATGGTAGCACATCGCTTAGGCAATCATGTTGTTTTACGATGATGCAGGCCAAGAAGTTATTGAGGAAAGGATGTGTAGGCTATTTAGCCTCTATTGTGGATACGAAGAAAGTGGGAGTAGAAATGAAGAATATATTGGTAGTGAGAGAATTTCAAGACGTATTTTTAAGCGATTTATCCGGTCTTCCGCCAGACAGGGAAATCAAATTCGTGATAGATTTAGTGCCGGGGACTGCACCGATTTCGAAAGTCCCATATCGTATGGCGCTAGTATAAATGAAGGAATTAATGATACATCTTCAAGAATTGCTAGATAAGGGATATATCCAGCCGAGTGCATCTCCATGGGGAGCACCAGTTTTGTTTGTCAAGAAGAAAGATGGATCGTTCAGACTTTGTCTCGACTATCGAGAATTAAAGAAAGTAACAATCAAGAATAAGTATCCATTGCTAAGAATCGACGATCTTTTTGATTAACTAAAGGGAGCAAGACATTTCTCGAAGATAGATTTGAGGACTAGATATCACCAGTTAAAGGTAAGAAAGGAGGATGTACCTAAGACTGCATTTTGAACAAGGTATGGACATTATGAATTTTTGGTGATGTCTTTCGGTTTGACGAATGCGTCGGCAGCATTTATGGACTTGATGAATCGAGTTTTCAAGCCATACTTAGATAAGTTTGTAGTAGTTTTCATTGACGACATTTTAATTTATTCAAATACTAAGGAAGAGAACGCCGAGCATCTGAAGGTAGTGTTAGAGACACTTATAAGGGAGAAGTTGTACGCGAAATTTTTCAAGTGCGAATTTTAGATAGAAAAGGTGCAATTTCTAGGACATGTGATAAACAAAGATGGAATCTCAGTGAATCCTACAAAAGTGGAGGCGGTGAGTAACTGGGAACAACCGAAGAAGCTAACGGATATGCGAATTTTCTTAGGGTTAGTCGGGTACTATCGAAGATTTATTCAAGATTTTTCTAAGATAGCAACCCTGTTGACAAATCTAACGAGGAAGACGGTGAAGTTTGTTTGGACGAAAAAATACGAAGAGAGTTTTAGGGAATTGAAGAAGAGGTTGAGCGAGGCGTCTGTATTATCCCTATCGGATAATACAGGAGGTTTTGTGGTGTATAGTGATGCTTCACACAAAAGGAGCTAAACATGCGACAAATGAGGTGTTGAAATTAATCAAAGATTACGAATATAAAATTCTTTATCACCTGGGGAAAGCAAATGTAGTAGCTGATGCATTAAGTAGGAAAGGGAAGGAAAAATTGTCCATATTGACAGCTCAGGAGCTAATAAGAGATATGGAGAAACTGGAAATAGAGGTGAAAGAACCCAGAGAGTCTAAGAAGAAGTTAGTTGTATTGGGGGCTCATCCAACGTTGTTAGATAGAGTGAAAGTGTGACACCCCCAAATCCGGGTTACATCAAACCACGTAGATTTGGTGCTCACTATCCATACACAACCACTATCTACCCATAAACAAAAGGTTTTAAGTAGAGTAAAATAAATAATAAAGAAATATCTCCCATAAGAGGGTTACATAGTTTCTCAAAATAAGTCACAGGTTCTCTAACCTTTATTACATCTCTTAAAATGCGGAAAGATAAATAATAGCTAATAGGTCTTAATTACACAATCGCATAAGTGAAAATAAACAAGTCTTCTCATAATAGCAAAACAACGTCACTTGATCATTTTTCCCTTTCCTTTGCTAGTAGACGGCTCATCTGTCTTCTCAGCTTTAGCTGCAAGGGTTTAGTATGCAAGGGTGAGCAAAACAAATGCCCACCAAGATAACAATGAGTGTTTCAACAAATAACTTATCCGTATGGTGGGATTTCATGTTGATAATAATCAAGAATGGAAACATCTGAAAGCTCAATAGAACAGAACAAAACATTTAAGATATACTGAGGGTCACAAGACCTCGAACCATGTCCTATGTTAACAGATAAGTTTGTTGTAACCTTTAACAGTTTAATAAACTATAACTGGACTATTCATCTCGTACTCAGGGTGATCAGCTCGTTGTACAATGTATTGTGCACAACCATTCAACGCTTTCGCATAAATATTCCCTTATACTAGGGTTGTTCTTCTCAGTTTTGTCATCCAAGAATTCAGTTCAACAAAATAGAATTTTAACAACTTAGATTATGATCAAAGATCAACAACAGTGATATACAATGATATGGATTTTGTATGTCCAAGACATTAGAATAACGACTTCAATTAACTTGAGCTTTGAACAACAAGAATCCACAAATCAGAAGTCTATGACATGCAATGATAACTTGCTAGATGAGAAAGAAGGATTTAGAAGCTTGCATAAACTGAAATCGAGGTAGGATAAGGACACTTGCGTCAAGTAAATTTAAGATTGAAAACATATTCAATGTGAAAGAGTTGAGAATAGGAAACTTGCCTCGTGCGTAGTTTTTCCTAATTACAAACCACGTACAATAAACAACCTACATATTCCATTTGTATACCAACAAAAATAATTAGTTACAATATTCATGTACATTAACACTCCAATCCTCATCTCAATTTTCAATTAATCACTGATTATTAATCCTATTTTAGAAGCTTCAAGCTTAGCTACAACAATATAACACTTTAAGAATCACCAAAACTTATCTTTAAGTTAAGGTATAACAACTTTATACATAATCATCACTAAATATTCACTTAGAATCCATCTTAACATCTTGGTATTCATTTATTATATTAATTTAAGTTTTAATCCTGCATAGAGTGAGTCATCACAGTTACTCAAAAAAAAATAACTTTTCCAGTAATGATCTCGCTGGGGCGAGAGTTTGCTTTACAATTTTCTCGCCGGGGCGAGCTCTCGCTGGGGTGAGGATTTTCTATACAATTTTCTCGCCGGGGCGAGAAACTCGACTACAACATCCCACAATTCGCGAACCAGCGAAACACAGACCAAATTTTCCAAATTCTATCATCCAACTCAAAATCAAACACACCCAGATATCAAACACGTAGTAAAACAGCTACCCAACATGTTTCTAACAATTCTAACTATTATAAAACATATAATCAATTAATTAAAGTCCAAAAATTCACTGCCAAAATAAAATATTCACATTTTGGCCTATTTGATAAAATTTAACACTGTGAATTCATCTCTAAACCATTTTGATCCATTCCACTTGCATTCTTTTTATTTTTTTATCATATTAACACAATCAAAAGTCAATTTACCGATTAATATCCGAATTGAACATGAAATTTTATACATATAAGCCATACATGAAAGTGAAACTCTATAAAAACCAAAAACTCTATTTTAAAGCATGTTTTCATGGATTGATACCCACAAATTGATTTATAAACATTATATAATCGCGTAATACATGCTTTCTATCAATTACACCAAATAATTCATACATTGAGCAAATGAATTTACATACAAAGAAATAAAACTACATACAGAGAAGAAATAGTTTTACAGTAAAGTGTTTTGAGAAAATTATAACTATGATTTAGAATTCACCTTCTATTGTTTTGTTAATCCTCCTTACTAGAATTCTTGCCCCCAATTTCCAAACTTCTCCCTCAATTTCTCTCTTCTTCTCTGAATTTTATTTTTGTTTAGCTTATGGAAGGAAACTGACTTCACGTGGTTTTTTATCAGTTCACCAGTTACAAACCCAAACAGCCTTGTCAGTTAAAAAAAACTAAAAGGTCACAAAGCCTTGTTTGGCTAGACCTTAAAGAAAAACTCATTTTTACCAACCAAGAGCCACAAGGCCTTGTTTGGTTTAGCTAAATAAAACTCTTCTTCCATTTATTTTAATAACTCATTATACTATATAGTTTTAATTGTCACACTAACAATTTAATTAAACCTATTATTAAATAAATCCAATTAAATCTTACTAATTCAATTATAACTTTTATTTGATCAATACCATTATGCCAAATAAATTATTTTATTCAAATAAATTATTTACTCAAATAAATCAATTAATTATCTAATTTAATTATTACATTAAATTAGAATAACCACATCAAATTACATTCAAATAACATCTAACACAATTACTCTTAACATGAATTACTCCACAGTAACTTTATTATTTATTTATTTATTCAATTAATAAATTAATAATAAAATATTTATTAACTCAATAAATAAATATTTTAAATTATTTACAGAATTCACAATCATTACAGAAAGGATCACAGGAGAAAGATGAGGAATGTGAGAGGATAAAGAAAAAGATAACAGAGAGTGGAGAAGAGAAATTCAAGATAGATAGAGATGGAATTTTGAGATTTGAAGACCGAGTGTGGTTGCCGGTAGTGTTCGAATTGAAAGAGAAAATTTTGCAAGAGGCACATAATACGACGTATTCTATTCACCCAGGAAGCACGAAAGTGTACCGAGATCTTCGCCAACACTTTTGGTGGCCTAACTTAAAGCGAGAAGTTGCGGATTACGTCAGCAAGTGTTTGACCTGTCAAAGAGTGAAAGTCGAGCATCAAAGACCAGTGGTTTACTTCAACCGTTGGAAATACCAGAATGGAAATGGGAACATGTTACAATGGACTTCGTAGTGGGACTTCTCGTCATTGAGAAGGGCTACGATGCAATATGGGTTTGTTAGAGTTTATGCCCTAGAGGCCAATTTTTTGATGTAATTGCTTAATATTTCTTTTGATATTATATTTGATTGAATAAATAAATTATTTTATTATGGTTTTATTTACTGCGTTATATAAATGTTAGCATAATAAAAGTCCTTAGAATAATGATACAAATTATATAGCTTCAAGTATGTGACTTGAACATGAGATTATGTAATTGCAATTAGTATCATTACTCTTAAATGTCCCTAGTCAAATATCATTGTTAATGGGACAACAATGATACATTGAGATTAGTATGTGGATTGACTGATGGCCAAATCTCATTGGTCATAAATATATAAGATATTGAGTCAATGCATAAGTACATGTTAGAGAACAATGTACTGGACCGACCCACCATGAGAATTCTACGTGGAGCATTATGCAAAATGTCATAAGCAATTCTCATAGTGACAATGATGTAATGATCCTCCGACCTGAAATTACTATATTACTACACGAGAATTTATGTACTTTGATATCATCAAAGGTCACCTTTAATAGGGTGGACAATAAAGGTGATTATTGGGTATATCATGAATCGTGTGAGGAATATGAGCGATCTAGATGGAATTTAACCCTCTTATATATTAGGGGTGATATCCATAGGCCTCTTGATTGAGTAGGACTATGAAATGCATGGTCATGCTCAAATAGTGATTTGTTTGATATAGTCTACTCATTGATCAAGAAAACTTAGATTAAATTATGAAGAATATGACACATTCCATGGCTCGAGTTTAATCTAGGATGTCAAGGTTAAAAGGATTAAATTTCATTGAAACATTTGTCACGAAAATGTTGCATCGAATCATCGATCTTATTATTATTTGGGTAGCAGTGATGCATTGCTAGATGTCACTCACTGTTTATAATTTTATAATATAATTTTAAAATTATTGCCAACATAATAATAACCTATAGCGTCACAGACTTAGAACGTAATTAAAAGGGAATTAATTTAAATTGTAAGGATTTAAATATGTCAATATGATTGATAGTATTTAAATTACGAATTTAAATTAATAGGATAATTTGTATATATGTATATTAATTAAGTAAGACTTAATTAAGATATAATATATATAAATTCGGATTTTACTTTTTTAATGGGATTAGGGTTTTGGTTAATTCTTTTTGACTGTTATATATATGATATATCAGCTGTTTTTAAGTAAAGAAGAAAAAAAAAACCCTAGCCGTTTTAGAAAAGAGAGTTGAGAGAAAAACTTCAGAAAATTCAGATCTTGGCGACTAGTACCACAGTTCTCTTTGCTGCAGATCATGTGACGATTCGCGGGACGTTCGTGTGGATACTGTAGAGGCGCAGTTCCGTTGGATTGTGTTGAAGATTCGAAGTTGTTCCAGAGTTTTCCATCATCTCCATTCAAGCTCGGATAATCGGTAACACAAATCTAAACCTCTGAACTAACATGCTTTCGCATGGATCCTGTTTTAGGGTTTCAAAAATTATTTTAAAAATTTTAAATTCCGCTGCTTTTATGTGTCAAAATCCCTACAGGGTTATTATAGATAGATTAACAAAATCTACACACTTTTGCCAATTAAGGTGAGATTTAATTTGGATCAGTTAGCTAAACTGTACATAAAGGAGATCGTGCTACGACCATATAAGCCCGATTATAAGCACGTGATATCCTATGAGCCCTCAAATTGAGAAGGATCTAACGTATGAGGGAATCCCTATCCAGATAATAGATATAAAAGTGCAGACATTAAGAAATAAAGCCATGCCTTCTATAAAAGTAGTTTGGCGAAACCACAACGCCGAGGAAGCTACGTGGGAGTTAGAAAATAGAATAAGGAGGGATTATCCCCACCTTTTTGTGTGACCTTGTTGTTAGGTTTGTATATAATGCAAGCATGCAATCAAATTACATAGATAGGGCGGAGGCGTGATTAAACGAATTTTAAAATTTTTCATACAAACCATCACTATGATCTTTCCTTGTATTCAATTATCAATCAACGAAAGAGATAGAGATTAAGAAATCATACCCTCGTAGAACCGTGCTTCCTCGGGTACAAGTTCACCTCCAATTCCTTCACGTTCGCTTTGAATTCCACCGACTAAATTCCTTTGCTTGATCAATGTTAGCCACCCAAGTGTTTGGCCTCTAGAGGTGATCTACCAAGGAAGAATAGTTATTCAAGAAGATGGGTGTTGGCAAAACCCTAGTTTCTATCTCTATAGAAATTGCAAGTACTCTCCATAATCTAATTCAAGAGTGTGTAACCCTAATCTATGATAAGACTCTTCTTATTTATAGATATAGGAATAACCCTTCCCTAAACTATTTAGGATTAGGGTTTCAATTATAATTAAACTACTTTAATTAATTTTGCTCCTAATCCAATTAGGAATTCATGAGAGAGTACTTCTATTAATTAATTCTCAATCCCTATTAGGAATTAAATAATAATAATAGTAATAATAATAATAAGACTCCTCTTATTAATTTATATTTAATATTTTCAAAATATTAAATAATAAATATTAAGCTATTTAATTTATTCTATCTCCATAGATTAAATTAAATACACTTAACTTATTATGACAATTATGTCATTTACTTCTTAAATAAATATTTTTCTTTTGCAGTGTGACCCTTTAGGTTCTCCATATTAAACCGGTTGTGAATAAATTAATTAAAACAATTCTAATCTTATTTAAATAAATAAATTAAACTATTTAATGCATTTAAATAAAAAATATTTATTCTGCAATAAGGGTAAGCCCCCTCAGCGATCAACGACTTTCCAGATAATATAGATTTCAACATTAATCACAAAAGAACCTTTCAGTAAATAGTTACCGTACAATTCAATCCTTCTACCATACAATGTCACAATTAAATATAAGACATAGATTTACTGTCAAGTCTTATTTTATTTAATTATATGTATTTCGATTCCCAAGTGCACAACTCTAAATAATGCAAATTAGAAACTCATTTCTATATTCATTCTGCCTTGGCCAAGGACTACTGAGTTGTCATTTATCAAATCACATAGGACATTCACATCTTTTACTAGACGTGGTAGATTCTTTGTTGATCATTCACCTATCTCCATGTACAACCCATTATACCCAATCATACCCTTTGATATACCCTAAAGGTCTTAAGGGACATGTCAAAGTATAATTCATCATACACAAGATACTATGATGATCTCAAGTCCAAGGATCAGTTGTACTCCATTAGGTATTCCTTAGCGAGCCACGTTCAGTGAACTTATTCTCCAATAAGCACCTACATACTTGCTTTAGTGTCTCCACACAATGATTATGAGATCAATCATCCTCTTCCTAAGAGCAAGCAACGTATGTACTAATCTGTCCGGATTCACTAATCCCCTTTTTAGTAATCCAATAATTATGAACGATTTTAGTTTGTGAGCTATCTAGAATTTAGATCTCATTAGCATGATCACCATCATGATTCTAAAAACATTGCTCAAAACTATGGGTTTATCACATTTAAGATAACAGCACCATGTAGATAATGTAAAATGACTTTTAAGAAAATCAATTCTTTTATTAATAAATAAATAAGATTACAAAGTATATGTTACATCATATCAAATCTCCCACTTGCACTAAAGCCAGTCGCCATGGTATCTAATACCCTTCTTCTCTAAGTGACGATCATCCTGCTATTTGGATAAAGCTTCAGTAAATGGATATGCAATGTTGTTCTTGAGAGTCCACTGTCTCTATAGTGACTTCTCCTCTTTCAATGATTCTACTAATCAAATGAAAGTGCCGCAACACATGTTTGAATCCAAGATGAGACTTAGGAACTATTCCTAGTTCTGGGATGAACTTTTCATCCAAACAATCAACTTGCAGCTTCACTTACAGCTATATACTTTGTCTTTATTACTAAATCAGCAACTCTTTGCTGTTTGGAACCTTTCCAATTTCATTGCACCACCATTCGAGGTAATGATTTACCCTAAAGTGGATTTGTTATCGTCTTGGTCAGTCTGAAAAACTTGAGTCTGTTTAATCCTCTAGTTTTAATTCAGACCCACCATGAATCATGATCACATCTTTAATACCGGTTAAGTACTTAAACATGTTTATCACTGTATTACAGTGATCTTCTCCAAAATCTGACTGATCAACATCAGACCTTGTATATTCATTGCATTCATGATAGTAACTCATGCGATCTCTTTTTAGTTATTGAGGACAATTTAAAGAGATACACTCCATGGCTCATCATCATGAGACCTCTCTTGGAGTTTTCCATGCTAAACACTTTTAACATCGAATGAATATACGTTCATTGGGTCAAGCCGAACATCCTTTTAAATCTATCTATATAGATTTATATCCCCAATTTATAGGATGCTCCTCCCAAGTTATTCATAGAGGAATGTTTAGACAATTTTATCTTTACTGATTGTAGCATTGGTGTGATATTCCTTATCAGTAGTATATCAACATATAATACTAGGAATGTCACAGTGCTCCCATTGACCCTTTTTGTACACACTAGGTTCATTCTCATTTTTGATAAAATCAAACTCTTTTGATTGTCTCATCAAAACGAATGTTCTTTCTTTGAGAAGCTTGCTTCAATCCATAAATGGATCATTGTAGCTTACATACACAATTTGCTTCAATCTTTGAAACAAATTCCTCTGGCTGTATCATACATACATTCTCCTTAAGTCTTCGTTGAGGAAGGACGTCTCCACATCCATTTTGCCAGATTTCGTAATAAGCTGCAATCACAAGCAAAATCCAAATGGACTTGAGCATTACCCGGTAATAAGGTTTTATCACAGTCAACTCCTTGACTTTATTTGAAACCTTTTAAACAGGTCTGGTCTTATAGGTCTCTACCTTGCCATTTTCCCTAGTCTTTCTCTTAAAGACCCATATACACCTTTTAGGCACTATGCCTTTCGATGGAGAAACCAGAGTCTATACTTGGTTCTCATACATGGAGTCCATTTCGGATTTCATGGCCATTTGTCATTTCTCTGAGTGTCTACTACTTATAGCCTTATCGTATATAACTGGATCATCATCCTCTATGATGCGTACCTCATCATCATCCTCTATGATGAATCCTTACCTCCCAGGTATCTTCGGTACTCTTCCAGATTTACGATTCGGTTGTGGTACAATAGGTCTATCTACAGGTTCCTCGGTTTGACTTATAGTACTTTGTGGTTCTTGAACTCCTTCAAGATCTATTACCCTCCCACTAGCTCCTTCAATGATAAACACCTTTATCCAAGAAGGCAGCGTGTAGGATTATAGTAATAATACCCTAAACTTTCTTTAGGATATCCCACAACTCTGCATTTGTCAGATTTTGTCCCAAACTTATTTTTTGAAACCTTTTCACATAAGTTGGACAACCCCTTATCTTAACATACTTAAGATTAAGAATCCTCCCTATCCATAACTTTTATGGAGTCTTGGGGCCGAATTTTGAGGTTACCTTATTTTGTAGATATGCAGCTGTTTCTAGGGCATAACCCCAGATGGATACTAGAATGTCGGTAAAAATCATTATGGACCGCACCATGTCCAACAAGGTATAATTTCTCCTTTTTAGATACACCAATCAATTATTGCGTATCAGGAGGTGTCCATTATGAGAAAATACCATTTTGAGATGATCTAGAAACTTATTGCATAAGTATTCCATCCTCGATCTGATCAAAGAATCTTAATACTTTGTCAATTTATTTCACTTCTGAATTCTTTGAACCTTTCAAATGATTCAGACTTGTATTTCATCAAATACACATATTCAACTCTTTGAATGATCATCTCCTTTTCTTTTACTAGTTTGTTTAATTTGCAAAATTATTTTTCATGTAAGTCAAGTTTACAAAGTCCATCAAGTGATCTTCCAGTTTCAAACAAAATATTATCATTATAAATAGAATAACAGTTGTTCTTAAATATAATACCAGAACCTTCCTTGTCCAACAACGGAAGTAATAATGTTTCTAAAGAGAACTGGAACATAATAACAACTTATTAACTTAATAGACTTGCCCATAGGCAACGCTAAACTATAAGTTCCTACGGCTAATGTAGCAACCATTGCTCTATTCTCCACACGTAAGATTACTTACTCTTTGTTTAGCTTTCTACTTCTACTTAGTCTCTACATTGGATTGCATATGTGAGAACTATAGCCGGTATCCAATACCCAAGTAGAACCTTGACTTATAGAAAGATTTATTTCAATCATGAACAAACCTATATCTGTAACCGAAGCTTCACTAAGCTTCTTCTGGTTAGCCTCTGCAAGATGCTCCTTACAGTTTCCTTTCCAGTGTCTAGGCTTATTGCCGTGGAAGCAAACTCCTTTGCTATCTGCATCAGTTTTGTTCTTAGTGTCCTTAGTTATTGCCTTTCCTTATACCTTCTTTGAATTGTTCTTCTTTTAAGAAGATCCTTTGGCCCTCTTCCGCTTCCTAGAAGAATTATCTACCAGTAAGACTTGGTCTTTCTTGGTTGGAAAGTGACTCTCTACAGTTTTCAACATGTTTAAACAACTCAGGCAGGCTGACATATAGCTTATTCATGTGGAAATTCACAACAAATTATGAGAAAGAGTCCGGAAGTGATTGCAAGATCAAATCTTGGATCATCTCTCCATCCATTATTAAACCCAATTATCCCAATTATTCAATCAGATTGATCATTTTTGAGGATATTTGTCTATACTGTAGTGCCATCGGTTATTCTAGATTGGAAGAGCTCCTTAGATATCTAATATCTAGCAGTCCTACTTTCCTCACCATTCAACTCCATGAAGGTGTAGGAGTACAGTAGGAGCATCCATAGTTTCATGCTGACGCTGAAGCTCGTTACTCATGGATGCGAGCATGATGCATTGAGTCAACTGTGCATCATCTTGCCACTTTCTAAAAGTAGCAATCTCTTCCTCTGAGGCATTATTTGCAACCATTGCAGGGATAGACATATTAAGGACATAAGATAACTTTTTAGCCTTGAGAACTATTCTCAAATTCTTTAACCAGTCCTTTTAATTTGGTCCGGTTAATTAGCATCTAATATGCTTCGCAGTGATAGTAAATTAGAAATTGTAAAATTATTTAAATGAATTTGTAATTTAACAACATTTTAGCATACATTCATTTCTTAATTAATTACCAAAATAAATTAGGTCTTTATTTTAAATTGGTATCTCTCACTTGTTCATCAAACTATATTACCCTCTATATATAGTTCGGCAATTCTAATTAAAGATTTATTAGTGAGACTAAGGATCCCATTTCAAATGTATATAGCCTTGTGTGTGCACAATAAACTATATATAAATAAATAGGTAGACAACTATTGTCGATTACATCACTATGTAACTCCTTGTATTTTGCCTCTTAGATTATAATGGTCAGGTGTGTGCACATCCGAACTAAAATAATCCAAGTTAAGTCCAACATAGCACTTCCATATATGTGAAGAGAAAACGACTACCCTTGTGTGTGCACAACAAAGTAGTAATGTTCAATTCCTTAATAAGTATCAAATGTGATAAAACAACATCTTAAATATTTAATACTCGCCTTGTGTGTGCACAACAAACTCATATTAAATATTTAATACTCTATTGCTTTACCATGCTAGAAGGCGACGTTTGATATTCCAAATATCTTTGAACGCTTAAGACTTAATATAATTTCTTTGAGGGGTTTGTTATTATTTGTCTCATCTTGTTTAGGCTCCATGCACACATACACACACACAGATATATATATATATATATATATATATATTATATATTATGCATCATATTATTAAACATGCAAAGCATGTTGGATAATATATATATATATATATATATATATATATATATATATATATATTAAGCATGCATATATAGAATACTATATTCTACCCGGATTGATTATAGACTTTTATTCTAGTTTGGTTCACCAGAGCCACCAAGTGAACCAAAAGGTCAAACCTAGGGTGCAAAAATTAAATTTAAATATAACTATTACATTTAAACCCGGGCTCCAATACAAATGGGTCTTCAAGCGCTCCTTGCTCCTTTGTCTCCAATTGTTCAAAATTAATTCTAACTAGTCCTATTACAAAAAAACTATTTACAATAAATAGAAACCTTGATCAGCAGTCAAGGGGAAGTACATAGGAGGGAGATAGAATTTACATTAAGAAAAATTAGAGAAGACGAGGTAGGCAGACCCCATTTATAAAAAATCCATACATTCAAGCATCCTCTAAAATAATTCCAATCATACATTGGTCAATAGTCCATAATCAATCCCTATTTATTATTATACATATCTCCATATGCATCAATAAATAACATTCATCTCATGAATAATAAAACCATTCCATATATGCATTGATATCAATTAATGAGAAAAAAGTTTGCTAATATTTAGTTTTAAAACAAAATAAACTCTTTTATTTTAATCAAAAACCAAATCCAAATTAAACTCCTTTAATTATAGCAATCTGAAATCTTATTCCAGATAAAATAAACATCTTTATTTTAAACTTTTATCAATTAAATAAACCATTTAATTTAATTGAAGGAAATTTTTTTTTAAAAAAAAACTATAGACCGGTGCGACCAAGCTCCACCCCCAGAAACATTTTCTGGGTTCAGGCGCGACCGCGCTCAAGAATCAACTGGAAGCGGCGCGGCCGCGCCGCGATGCAGATTCAGTAAAACAATTTTTGCCAAAAAATCCGATCGTATCGCATATCAATTCATACATGGAATCATCAAAATCAATAACTAACACAAGGATTAGGCTTTGATACCACTGTTAGGTTTGTATATAATGCAAGCATGCAATCCAATTACATAGATAGGGCGGAAGCGTGATAAAACGGATTTTAAAATTTTTCATACAAACCATCACCATGATCTTTCCTTGTGTTCAATTATCAATCAACGAAAGAGATAGAGATTAAGAAATCATACCCTCGTAGAACCGTGCTTCCTCGGGTACAAGTTCACCTCCAATTCATTTGCGTTCTCCTTGAATTCTACCGACTAAATTCCTTTGTTTGATCAACGTTAGCCACCCAAGTGTTTGGCCTCTAGAGGTGATCCACTAAGGAAGAATAGTTATTCAAGAAGATGGGTGTTGGCAAAACCCTAGTTTCTATCTCTATAGAAATTGCAAGTACTCTTCACAATCTAATGCAAGAGTGTGTAACCCTAATCTATGATAAGACTCTTCTTATTTATAGATATAGGAATAACCCTTCCCTAGCTATTTAGGATTAAGGTTTCTATTATAATTAAACTCCTTTAATTAATTATGCTCCTAATCCAATTAGTAATTCATGAGAGAGTACTTCTATTAATTAATTCTCAATCCCTATTACGAATTAAATAATAGTAATAGTAATAATAATAATAAGACTCCTCTTATTAATTTATATTTAATATTTCTAAAATATTAAATAATAAATATTAAGGTATTTAATTTATTCTATATCCATAGATTAAATTAACTACACTTAACTTATTATTACAATTATGCCATTTACTTCTTAAATAAATATTTTTCTTTTGCGGTGTGACCCTTTAAGTTTCCCATATTAAACCGGTTATGAATAAATCAATTAGAACAATTCTAATCTTATTTAAATAAATAAATTAAACTATTTAATTCATTTAAATAAATAATATTTATTCTACAATAAGGTTAAGCCCCTTAGCGATCAACGACTTTCCAGATAATATAGATTTTAACATTAATCACAAAAAAACCTTTCAATGGATAGTTATCGTACAATTCAATCCTTCTACCATACAATGTCCCAATTAAATATAAGACATGGATTTACTGTCAAGTCTTATTTTATTTAATTATATGTATTTCGATTCCCAAATGCACAACTCTAAATAATATAAATTAGAAACTCCTTTCTAATTTCATTCTGCCTTGGCCAAGGACTACTGATTATACCCAATCATACCATTTGATATACCCTAAAGGTCTTAAGGGACATGTCAAAGTATAACTCATCATACACAAGATAGTATGATGATCTCAAGTCCAAGGATCAGTTGTACTACTATCACTAGAGGAATTCCTATTGACAGGCGAGTAAAACTCCATTAGGTATTCCTTAGCGAGCCACGTTCAGTGAACTTATTCTCCAATAAGCACCTACATACTTGCTTTAGTGTCTCCACACAATGATTATGAGATCAATCATCCTCTTCCTAAGAGCAAGCAACGTATGTACTAATCTGTCCGGATTCACTAATCCCCTTTTTAGTAATCCAATGATTATGAACGATTTTAGTTTGTGAGCTATCTAGAATTTAGATCTCATTAGCATGATCACCATCATGATTCTAAAAGCATTGCTCAAAACTATAGGTTTATCACATTTAATATAACAACACCATGTAGATAATGTAAAATGACTTTTAAGAAAATCAATTCTTTTATTAATAAATGAATAAGATTGCAAAGTATATGCTACATCATATCAAATATGATTGGCTTGTGTGCATACTACTTTCACTTGTATCGATTCTGAGGACGAAATCTTTATACGGGAGGAAGGATGTAATACCCGAGAATTTTATAAATAATATTAGTAATGAAAATGAGAATGTTTAAAAATTATTTATGTGTACATATATACAAATATGTTATGAGTCCCAATAATTCAATTTAAATTGAATTAAGCATGTGACAATTGAGAAATATAGTAATGATGGTAATGAGCTTGATTAAGCTTGTGTAATATGCCTTGTGGGGAATAATGATTAAGATTGATTAGTTAGTTACTTAATTAAATCAATTGAGAGATTATTAAATAATGTAAAGGACTAATGAGGGCACTTAAGCCCAATGAGAATAAGGTGATATGTTTAAAGTACTTGGAATTATAGCCCAAGTGATTAATATTGCTAGAATTAAGCCCTATGTGTAAGAGTAATTGTATTGTGGCCCAATGTATTATGAAAAATGCTAGCAACCCTAAGTCCAAAGGGAAATTAATGTGAGCCCAAATAGAATGCTTATAAATGGGTGGGAAACTATTAAAACTGGCCCAATGCATATAAATATAATATGTGATCAATTGGCCCAACATTGGTAGCCATATTTTAAGTTGTGGGAATTTATTTAAGTCCAAGCTCAAGCCCAATGATTAATTAAATTAAGCCCAAGTGAGATGGCCTAATGAGAGGACCCAAGTTCTAAAATACTTGGAAGTATACATAATAAATAAATAAACATAATAATTAATATATATATATATATATATATATATATATATATATACAGTAAGGATCTTAGGCTCACCCTTAAAAAGCTCACCCCAAGCTCACCCCAAGCTCACCCCCCTTTTGCGACGGACCCGACGATGGTTTGGGTGTACACCCGTCGTCTATACTTTTAGCGCCGGACACTATATCGCGTCGCTAAAAGTATAGACGACGGTTGTACACCCAAACCGTCGCCGGGTCCGTCGCAAAAGGGGGGTGAACTTGGGGTGAGCTTTTTAAGGGTGAGCCTAAGAAATGGACTGTATATATATATATATATATATATATATATATATATATATATATAAATGTGTAAGAGCCATATGAAGGTTATCATGATTTTTACCAAACCAAATTTACTTTTCTTAAATAAATGGGGAGTTAGTAAATACTTTTAACCTAAGCTATTTGGAAGAAGTTAGCCACTTTTGTTAAATTGCTAAGTGTTGGTGAGTTAAAGAGAATTGAGAGAAAATACAAATTCTAGAAGAACTCTTGCACTTTGGTGATTCAAGAGAAGTTCAAGAAGGAGGAAGAAAGTGGAGAGCTACTTGAGGTTTATAACTAAGAGAAGAAAAGTATCAAAGAGGTAAGATCATAACCTAGCTTTAGTTTTTGTAAGTTAAGATATGTTGTTCTAGTAGAAAATGCATGCTCAGTTGTGGGAGTTCTATTTGTTGTGGGATCATGTAAGATCCGAAGATATAAGGATGATTATGAGAAGGAGATTATGTGACATGTATGCCTTTGTATGTATTTTATGTCTAAATGAACAAAAGAATACATGAAAGCTTGAAACTTAGAATAAACTACTTAAAAACATGAGATTGGTGATAAATGAACTAAAACGTGTAAGCTATTTGTTTGATCTAAAACTTTTATGTTGAAAATCTATGAAATATGAACAAAGCCCAAGTGGAATCATCGAAAACGGAGTTAGAATGAACTTATGACAAATCATTTAGTAGAACATATCAAAATAAAAACCCTAGCTTGAAGAATCAACATTTTGACTAAATAAATATTATGAAAAATAATTTAAGAAGCTAAATATTGAAGATTTATGATTTTATGAGATAATGAAACTAGTTTGAACTCATTTGGATATGAAATGAACAAGTTATGGAAGATTGAATTCAAAAGAGGCAAAAATCCAAACAGGTTGAAAAGTTGAACTAGAACTCCCTGTCGAGTAGCGTCGGCGCACTGTCCCTAGGCCAAAACCCAGCGTCGGGGCATTGGGCCAGTTTTTCAGTTGATCGGATCTGGGTCAAACCGGGTCGGGTCGGGTTAAACAAAGTCGAGTCGGATCAAATATTTTTTTTTTGAATAAAATAAAATTTATTAATAATAAATAATTAAAATAATATTAAAAGATTATTTTAATTATACATTAAGGATTACTTTAACTATGATTAAACAATTAAAATAGTTTTAATTGTGAATTTATAAAATATAAACAATTTAAATAATATTGTGGATTAATAAACAATTAAAATAATATTAAAGAACATTTTAATTGTAAGATTAATTGTAAAGATCATTTTAATTGGAAGTTGATTATAAATTAATTATGGATTAATGAAGAATAAATAATTAAATAATATTAAAGGTTATTTAATTGTGAACTAATGAGATGTAGAGATAACTCTAATTATAAATTAAACAAATAAAGTAATAACATAAATTATTTTATTTGTGGACTGATAAAATATGAACAATGATTAAGAAGATTTCTTAAAGGGTAATTAAATAAAGTAAGAACACTTTATTTGTGTGATGAGTCATAGATTATAAGACAAGATGTGAACGCTTAATTAAACATGTGTAATAATAAAAGAATTATTTATTTGTAGTAAATGAAATAAATGTGTATTATTTGTGAAGACTAAAAGATATAATAAAGAGGGTGATTAATCGAATTGAATGAAGGTCGATTTATTGGTGAGTCCTAATTGTATGAGACTAGTATGTTAGATCAATTAGGTTTATTTTTGAGGGTTAATAGAGATTAACCGTTAGATTATTATGACGAATATAGGTTGTTCAAGGGATAAGGAGTCAAAATCGAAGAGTCGACTACTCAAGCAAGTTCCTAAACTTGTACTTTTATTAATCGGGCAAGTAAAATTATTGATAGAATGATTCTTGTGTTATCTAAATTCATGAAGATTATTATTTATACTCTGAAACCTGATTTAAATCATAATTATATTCTTGAATGATTCATTGTATTCCTATTGCGAACCTTGAACGTATTAATTGTTCCTAAGTGTGTTGAAAAGCGTGTCTATGCCATTTGATTCGGCTAGACTAATATCTATAAGTTAGAAAGCGATCCAAACCAAGTGCCTTGGTGCAGACTCTTATAATCTGTTGAGATGAACAACCCTCATAGAAGGGGAAACTATATAATGTCGGGGGACCGACACGCGCGCGAACAACATTTTTGAATGTTATGCATAATATAGGGTACTTTAGGCTGATCACTTATTGTACTTATTTTGTGGATTATCAAGGAATTACAGTTAATTTACGCGAGAGTTCATGGTCCATAGAGATTACTCAGTGTTAGATATTCATTAACTTGGAATTGTTGAAATCTTTGAATTCTTCTAATAATCCTTCGGTCCATAGTGACCCATCAGTGGTTGTGAAAATCAGAATTAAAACTATTGAAACTTAATTTGTTCGCAATATTCATATTTGATATCTTGAGCTATCAAATGATCGTTATAACTTTTGAGATTATGAAACTTTTACATGATTACCCATTTTTATTGTATTATTATACTTGCTGAGCAAACTTGCTCACTATTGTTATCCTTAATTATTACAGTTAAGACCGAACGAGGTAGTAGCTGAGGAAAGGATAAGGACAAAGACAGGGCTAGGAACTAGCTTTGTTCTGCTATAATTAAGATGATGATTTTAGTTATGTATTAAGACTTATTATGTTATGAGCTAAGTTGTGTTATGTATTAGTAATGGTTTTTGAGACTTGAGACGAGAATATTTATATTATATCAATGTAACTATTCTATTATTCTGCTAAGAGTTGTTAATAGTATGATGTATAAGTTGAATCATAAAGTACCAGATTCGAGGTACAGGTATCTAAATTTGGGGGCGTTACAGTCGCACTTTTCGACATAACTACTTTCTTCAAATTGTAAATCCAATTTCACTTCAAATCTACTCAAAAACATATCGATTATGCAAATCATCGCTATAAATCAACTGTGCTTTGATGGCTTTGACGGTGCTGAAAAACACTTCATGGATATCCTAAATCTTGTCAAGAATGTAGGGCTTTAACACGCCTTGAGTGCTGACACCAAAAGTTTCTCAGATCTTGTCAAGGAATTATACCTTAATGGAACAGTTAAGGATGGGAACATTATCACAAAGTGAAGGAAACTAATTTGACAATATCCCTCACTGATTTCTACTTAACCCTAAGGCTTAAAGATGAAGGAGAGAAAGATCTCACTACTGTTGACACCAAGCATACCCTGGCTTACATGGGCTATAAAAAGAACGAACAGCTGAAGAGTATGAAGAAGGAGTTTCCCCGCTCTTTTGAGATTTTAGCTAATTGTTGGGAAGTGCATTATTTACAAGGATTCTGCCTTTGATTCAGAAGTGTGCTCCAATTACAAGTGATGTCAGCTATCACTATAGAGAATAAGATAAATTTTGATGTTGTGATCTTCTCCTGTATCCTCAAATGGTTTAAGGATGCTGAGAAGCGGAAGAAGCCATGGAAGCCTCTTCCAAAGATGTTTCATGCTAGGCTGCTGAGCCTTATACTCAAGACCAAGTTCGGAGAGAATATTGGCACCAAGGAAGGAGAGGTGCTTAATGTGAACAAAAAGATGACCAAGAGACTCTTTTACAACTAGGCCAGAAACCAAGTTGAGCTCACTAAATCAAAGATGTCAGAAGGTAGTGAGAGAGCCATCACAGTAGTGAAAAAGCTAGAGAATGCCTCAAAGAAAAGGAAGGTTGTTGAAATGAGGTTGATTAATAAGGAGTTTCAAGGCTCTACTACCCCTGATATGGTAAGAAAAAAAGATATGGCTTCTATTACAGAAAAACCATCCAAATAGGAGAAGAAGGAAAATGAGTTGAAGAGACAGAGAAAGGCTGCTAAGGTAATAACAAGGGCTGAAGAAAATGAGGGCCTTGCTTTGAAGAAGAAAGAAGAATAAGAAGAAGAAGAAGAAATTGTTATCAAGCAGCTGGAGAAAGATAGGAAGATTGCTGCTCTCGAAAAGGCTAAGTGAAAGAAGCCTTTAATTGAAAAGTCCAAGAAGAAATTTGTGTCAACAAAAGCACTGATTGCTCAGGAGATGGAGAAAAAGAAAACTATCAAGCTCAAGGATAGGGTAGACGAAGATAAGAAATTGGCCAAGTCAATCTAAAATGATCGTAGAGCCACCTCAGAAATCTATGATCGTAGAACAAGTCAAGAAGACTGATGAGACGGATGGCAAGGCTGCTACCATAAAGTCTGAGCTCAAAAATTACAAAAAGAAAAAGGTGAAACACCTTATAAAGGCTTAGGAAAAGGAGAAGTGGATGTTGGAGGAGACCCAACAACCAATCAATGATAAGGATAACAATGAGGTTGTTAAGCCTAGGAAGGAAGAAACTGCACATGTTGAAGGGGAGCCAGTCCAAGGAGAGGCTCAACAAATTGTAGATGCCCCCAACGCTGAGGTTGAAAAAGGAAAGCTATGAAATGAAGTTGAAACTGAGGGGTATCATAATCTTACTGTGACACTAATGGCAGAAAAAGAACCTACCGTATAGGATGAATAGTTAGATAGAATGATTAATAATGTTGTAGAGTACATGACTCACTCTATGACCCCAAATAATCCTCAACAGGAACTTGTACATGAAGTGCTCATTATAAACGATGATGAGGAATCTTTTGAGGATGACATTGACGAGACCACACCTCCCAAGGTCGAAGAAGTTAATTCGACCCTATTCAACTTCTTGCCAATTATGCCTTTATTTAGGGCACAAATACTTAATGACTCTAGCTGGATTGGTTGTGAAAGTAGTATGCACACAAGCTAATCATATTTGATATGATGTAACATATACTTTGTAATCTTATTCGTTTGTTAAAGGCATTTTACTTTATCTACATGGTGCTGTTATATTAAATGTGATAAATCCGTAGTTTTGAGCAATGCTTTTAGAATCATGATGGTGATCATGCTAATGAGATCTAAATTCTAGATAGCTCACAAACTAAAATCGTTCCTAATCGATGTATTACTAAAAAGGGGATTAGTGAATCCGGATAGATTAGTACATACATTGCTTGCTCTTATGAAGAGGATGATTGATCTCATAATCATTTGTGTGGAGACACTAAAGCAAGTATGTAGGTGCTTATTAGAGAATAAGTTCACTGAACGTGGCTCGCTAAGGAATTCCTCTAGTGATAGTAGTACAAGTGATCCTTGGACTTGAGATCATCATAGTATCTTGTGTATGATGAGTTATACTTTGACATGTCCCTTAAGACCTTTAGGGTATATCAAAGGATATGATTGGGTATAATAAGTTATACATAGAGATAGGTGAATGATCAACAAAGAATCTACCACTTCTAGTAAAAGGAGTGAATGTCCTATATGATTCGATAAATGACGACTCAGAAGTCTTTGGCCAAAGTAGAATGAAATTAGAAAGGAGTTTCTAATTTGCATTATCAGAGTTGTGCATTTGAGAATCGAAAAACATATAATTAAATAAAATAAGACTTGACAGTAATTCCATGTCTTATATTTAATTGGGACATTGTATGGTAGAAGGATTGAATTGTACGGTAACTATTCACTGAAAGGTTCTTTTGTGATTAATGTTGAAATCTATATTATCTGGAAAGTCGTTGATCGCTAAGGGGCTTACCCTTATTGTAGAATAAATATTATTTATTTAAATGAATTAAATAGTTTAATTTATTTATTTAAAGAAAATTAGAATTGTTCTAATTGATTTATTCACAACCGGTTTAATATGGAGAACCTAAAGGGTCACACCGCAAAAGAAAAATATTTATTTAAGAAGTAAATGGCATAATTGTAATAATAAGTTAAGTGTATTTAATTTAATTTATGGAGATAGAATAAATTAAATAGCTTAATATTTATTATTTAATATTTTGGAAATATTAAATATAAATTAATAAGAGGAGTCTTATTATTATTATTACCATTACTATTATTTAATTCCTAATAGGGACTGGGAATTAATTAATAGAAGTACTCTCTCATGAATTGCTAATTGGATTAGGAGTTCAATTAATTAAAGGAGTTCAATTAAAACAAAAACCCTAATCCTAAATAGTTTAGGAGGGTTCCCTATATCTATAAATAAGAGGAGTCTTATCATGATTTAGGGTTAGACAGTTAGACTGTTAGACAGTTACACACTCTTCCATAAGAATTGGAGAGAGAGAGTACTTGCAATTTCTATAGAGATAGAAACTAGGGTTTTGCCAACACCCATCTTCTTGAACAACTATTATTCCTTGGTGGATCACCTCTAGAGGCCAAACACTTGGGTGGCTAACGTTGATCAAAGGAAGGAATTTAATCGGTGGAATTAAAGGAGAACGCGAAGGATTTGGAGGTGAACTCGTACCTGTGGAAGCATAGTTCTACAAGGGTATGATTCTCATACTTTATCTCTTTCGTTTAATTGATAATTGAGCACATGGATGATCATGGTGATGGTTTGTATGAAAAATTTTAAAATCCGTTTTATCGCGCTTCCGCACTATTTATGTAATTTGATTGCATGTTCGCGCTATATATACAAACCTAACAGTGGTATCAGAGCCTAACCTTATGCTAATTATCGATTATTATGATTCCATGTATGTATGGGTATGCTATTGGATCAATTTTCTGGGCAAAGAAAATTTTTTCGAACTCTGCTACGTGGCGCGGCCGCGCCGCTTCCAGTTCATTCTGGAGCGCGGCCGCGCCCGAACCCAGAAATCGTTTTTGGGGGTGCAGCGCGGCCGCGCCGCTCCTAGTTCATTTTGGAGCGCGGCCGCGCCGGTCTGCAAATTTTGAAAATTTTTTATTTTGATTTTATTTATTTTTAATTAAGATAAAAGGTTTATTTTGAATTAGAATATAATTAAAATTAAAAGTTTTATTTGAACTTGGAATTGGATTATACGTTAACTAGAATAAAGGGGTTTATTCACATATGGAATAGGATTCTATGTTTCCTAGAATAAAGGAGTTTATTCACATATGGAATAGGATTCCATGTTTCCTTAAAAATAAAGATGTTTATTTTGATAAGGAATATGATTTAACATATTTTATTTTTCCAAGCAATTTTAAGTTAAAATAATGGAGTTTATTTTGAACTTGAAATTGGTTTCCATGTTAATTAAAATAAATGAGTTTATTTTGATTTGGAATTTGATTAAAAATAAAGGAGTTTATTTTTATTCAAAATTGGATAAAATAAAATAAAGAAGTTTATTATGATTTAAATTTTGATTAAAATAAAGGAGTTTATTTTTGTTTCAAAATTGGATTTCTAGTAAACTTTTAATTGCTCATTAAATGATATCAATGCATATATGGAATGGTTTTATTATTCATGAGATGAATGTTATTTATTGATACATATGGAGATATGTATGATAATAAATAGGGATTGATTATGGACTATTGACCAATGTGTGATTGGAATTATTTTAGTGGATGCTTGAATGAATGAGTTTTTATAAATGGGGTCTACGTACCTCGTCTTCTCTAGTTTTTCTTGATGTAAATTCTATCTTCCTCCTATGTACCTCCCCTTGACTGCTGATCAAGGTTTCTATTTATTGTAAATAGTTTATGTAATAGGTTTAGTTAGAATTACTTGAAGAATTGGAGACAAAGGAGCAAGGAGCGCTTGAAGACCCGTTTGTAATGGAGCCTGGGTTTAAATGTAATAGTTATATTTAAATTTTGTTCTTGCACCCTAAGTTTGACCTTTTGGTTCACTTGGTGGCTCTAGTGAACCAAACTAGAATAAAAGTCCATAATCAATCCGGGTAGAATATAGTATTCTATATGTGCATGCTTACTATGTATATATTATATATTATACAACATGCTTCGCATGTTAAATAATATGACGCGTATTTTATATATATATATATGTGCATGTGCGCTAAACAAGATGAGACAAATAATAACAAACCCCTCAAAGAAATCATATTAAGTCCTAAGCGTTCAAAGATATTTAGAATATCGAACGTCGTCTTCTAGCATGGTAAAGCGATAGAGTATTAAATATTTAATATGAGTTTGTTGTGTCACACAAGGCAAGTATTAAATATTTAAGATGTTGCTTTATCACATTTGATGCTTATACATAGACTGCACGATGTTGTTTTGTTGTGTCACACAAGGACAGTGTTTTTCTTTCGAATATATGGAAGTGCTAGGTTGGACTTAACTTGGATAATTTTGATGCGGATGTGTCACACTTGATCAAAATAATCTAAGAGGCAAAATACAAGGAGTTACATAGTGATGTAATTGACAATAGTTGTCTACCTATTTATTTATATATCGTTTGTTGTGTCACACAAGGCTATATACATTTGAAATGGGATCCTTATTCTCACTAGCAAACCTTTAATTAGATTTGCTGAACTATATATATTGAGGGTAATATAGTTTGATGAAAAAGTGAGAGATACCAATTTAAAATAAAGACCTAATTTATTTTGGTAATTAATTAAGAAATGAATGTATGCTAAAATGTTGTTAAATTACAAATTCATTTACAGAATTTTACAATGTCTAATTCACTATCACTGCGTAGCATATTAGATGCTAATTAACCGGACCGAATTAAAAGGACTGGTTAAAGAATTTGAGAATAGTTCTCAAGGCTGAAAAGCTATCTTATGTCCTTAATATGCCTATCCCTGCAATGGTTGCAGACAATGCCTCAGAGGAAGAGATTGCTACTTTTAGAAAGTGGCAAGATGATGCACAGTTGGCTCAATGCATCATACTCGCATCCATGAGTAACGAGCTTCAGTGTCAGCATGAAACTATGGATGCTCCTACTGTACTCCGGCACCTTCAAGGAGTTGAATGGTGAGAAAAGTAGGACTATTAGATATCAGATATCTAAGGATCTTTTCCGATCTAGAATGACCGATGACACTACAGTACAGACATATGTCCTAAAATGATCAATCTGATTGAACAATTGGGACAACTGGGTTTTAATGGATGAAGAGTTGATCCAAGATTTGATCTTGCAATCACTTCCAGACTCTTTCTCACAAATTGTTGTGAATTTCCACATAAACAAGCTATATGTCAGCCTGCTTGAGTTGCTTAAACATGTTGAAAACTGTAAAGAGTCACTTTCCAACCAAGAAAGACTAAGTCTTACTGGTAGATGATTCTTCCAGGAAGCGGAAGAGGGCCAAAGGATCTTCTTAAAAGAAGAACAATTCAAAGAAGGTAAATGGAAAGGCAAAGAAAAAGGACAATAAGAACAAGACTGATGCAGGTAGCAAAGGAGTTTGCTTCCACTGCAATAAGCCAAGATACTAGAAAGGAAACTGTAAGGAGAATCTTACAGAGGCTAACCAGAAGAAGCTTAGTGAAGCTTCGGTTACAGATATAAGTTTGTTCATGGTTAAAAAATAAATCTTTCTGTAAGTCAAGGTTCTACTTGGGTATTGGATACCGGTTGTAGTTCTCACATATGCAATCTAATGCAGAGACTAAGCAGAAGTAGAAAGCTAAACAAAGAGTAAGTAATCTTATGTGTAGGAATGGAGCAAAGGTTGCTGCATTAACCATAGGAACTTACAGTTTAGCATTGCCTACGGGCAAGTCTATTAAGTTAATAAGTTGTTATTATGTTCCAGTTCTCATTAGAAATATTAGAACTTTCGTTGTTAGACAAGGAAGGTTCTGGTATTATATTTAAGAACAATTGTTGTTCTATTTATAATGATAATGTTTTGTTTGAAACTGGAATATTACTTGATAGACTTTGTAAACTTGACTTACATGAAAAATAATTTTGCAAATTGAACAAACTAGTAAAAGAAAAGGAGATGATCATTCAAAGAGTTGAATATGTGTATATGATGAAATACAAGTCTGAATCATTTGAAAGGTTCATAGAATTCAGAAGTGAAACAAATTGACAAAGTATTAAGATTCTTTGATCAGATCGAGGAAGGAATACTTGTGCAATAAGTTTCTAGATCATCTCAAAATGGTATTTTCTCATAATGGACACTTACTGATACGCAATAATTGATTGGTGTATCTAAAAGGAAAAATTATACCTTGTTGGACATGGTGCAGTCCATAATGATTTTTACCGATATTCTAGTATCCATCTAGGGTTATGCCCTAGAAACGGCTGCATATCTACAAAATAAGGTAACCTCAAAAATCCGAGCCCAAGACTCCATAAAGGTTATGGATAGGGAGGATTCCTACTCTTAAGTATGTTAAGATAAGGGGTTGTCCAGCTTATGTGAAAAAGGTTTCAAAGATAAGTTTGGGACAAAATCTGACAAGTGCAGATTTGTGGGATATCCTAAAGAAAGTTTAGGGTATTATTACTATAATCCTACACGCTGCCTTCTTAGATAAATGTGTTTATCATTGAAGGAGCTAGTGGGAGGGTAATAGATCTTAAAGGAGTTCAAGAACCACAAAGCACTTTAAGTCGAACCGAGGAACCTGTAGATAGACCTATTGTACCACAACCGAATCGTAAATTTGGAAGAGTACCGAAGATACCTGGGAGGTATGGATTCATCATAGAGGATGATGATAAGGTACGCATCATAGAGGATGATGATCCAGTTATATACGATTAGGCTATGAGTAGTAGACACTCAGAGAAATGGCAGATGACCATGAAATCCAAAATGGACTCCATGTATGAGAACCAAGTATAGAATCTGGTGTATATGGGTCTTTAAGAGATAGACTGGGGCAAATGGAAAGGTGGAGACCTATAAGACCAGACCTGTTTAAAAGGTTTTTCAAGTCAAGGAGTTGACTGTGATAAAACCTTATTACCGGGTAATGCTCAAGTCCATTTGGATTTAGCTTGTGATTGCAGCTTATTACGAAATCTGGCAAAATGGATGTGGAGACGCCCTTCCTCAATGAAGACTTGAGGAGAATGTATGTAAGATACAGCTAGAGGAATTTGTTTCAAAGGTTGAAGCAAATCGTGTTTTAAGCTACAATGATTCATTGATGGATTGAAGCAAGCTTCTCAAAGATGGAACATTCGTTTTGATGAGACAATCAAAAGAGTTTGATTTTATCAAAAATGAAAATGAACCTAGTGTGTACAAAAGGGTCAGTGGGAGCGCTGTGATATTCTTGGTATTATATGTTGATATACTACCGATAAGGAATAACACACCAATGCTACAATCAGTAAAGATAAAATTGTCTAAACATTCCTCTATGAATGACTTGGGAGGGGCATCCTATAAATTGGGGATATAAATCTATATAGATAGATTTAAAAGGATGTTCAGCTTGACCCAATGAACGTATATTCATTCGATGCTAAAGGTGTTTAGCATGGCAAACTACAAGAGAGGTCTCATGATGATGAGCTATGGAGTGTATCTCTTTAAATTGTCCTCAATAAAAAGGAGATCGCATGAGTTACTATCATGAATGCAATGAATATACAAGGTCTGATGTTGATCAGTCAGATTCTGGAGAAGATCACTGTAAGACAGTGATGAACATCTTTAAATACTTAACCGGTATTGAAGATGTGATCATGATTCGTGGTAGGTCTGCATGAAAACTAGAGGGCTAAACAGACTCATATTTTTTCAGACTGACCAAGACGATAACAAATCCACTTAAGGGTAAATTGTTACCTTGAATGGTGGTGCAGTGAATTGGAAAGGTTCCAAACAGCAAAAGGTTGCTGGTTTAGTGACAAAGACAAAGTATATATCTGTAAATGAAGCTGCAAGTTGATTGTTTGGATGAAAAGTTCATCACAGAACTAGGAATAGTTCCTACGTCTCATCTTCGATTCAAACATGTGTTGCGGCACTTTCATTTGATCAGTGGAATCATTGAAAGAGGATAAGTCACTATAGAGATAGTGGACTCTCAAGAACAACATTGCATATCTATTTACCGAAGCTTTATCCAAACAACAGGATGGTCGTCACTTAGAGAAGAAGGGTATTAGATACCATGACGATTGGCTTTAGTGCAAGTGGGAGATTGAAAGTAGTATGCACACAAGCCAATCATATTTGATATGATGTAGCATATACTTTGTAATCTTATTCGTTTGTTAAAGGCATTTTACTTTATCTACATGGTGCTGTTATATTAAATGTGATAAACCCATAGTTTTGAGCAATGCTTTTAGAATCATGATGGTGATCATGCTAATGAGATCTAAATTCTAGATAGCTCACAAACTAAAATCGTTCCTAATCGATGGATTACTAAAAAGGGGATTAGTGAATCAGGATAGATTAGTACATACGTTGCTTGCTCTTATGAAGAGGATGATTGATCTCATAATCATTTGTGTGGAGACACTAAAGCAAGTATGTAGGTGTTTATTAGAGAATAAGTTCACTGAACGTGGCTCGCTAAGGAATACCTAATGGAGTTTTACTCGTCTGTCAATAGGAATTCCTCTAGTGATAGTAGTACAAGTGATCCTTGGACTTGAGATCATCATAGTATCTTGTGTATGATGAGTTATACTTTGACATGTCCCTTAAGACCTTTAGGGTATATCATAGGGTATGATTGGGTATAATAAGTTATACATGGAGATAGGTGAATGATCAACAAAGAATCTACCACTTCTAGTAAAAGGAGAGAATGTCCTATGTGATTCGATAAATGACGACTCAGAAGTCTTTAGCCAAAGCAGAATGAAATTAGAAAGGAGTTTCTAATTTACATTATCAGAGTTGTGCATTTGAGAATCGAAATACATATAATTAAATAAAATAAGAGTTGACAGTAATTCCATGTCTTATATTTAATTGGGACATGGTATGGTAGAAGGATTGAATTGTACGGTAATTATTCACTGAAAGGTTCTTTTGTGATTAATGTTGAAATCTATATTATCTGGAAAGTCGTTGATCGCTAAGGGGCTTACCCTTATTGTAGAATAAATATTATTTATTTAAATGAATTAAATAGTTTAATTTATTTATTTAAATAAAATTAGAATTGTTCTAATTGATTTATTCACAACCGGTTTAATATGGAGAACCTAAAGGGTCACACCGCAAAAGAAAAATATTTATTTAAGAAGTAAATGGCATAATTGTAATAATAAGTTAAGTGTATTTAATTTAATTTATGGAGATAGAATAAATTAAATAGCTTAATATTTATTATTTAATATTTTGGAAATATTAAATATAAATTAATAAGACGAGTTTTATTATTATTACCATTACTATTATTTAATTCCTAATAGGGACTGAGAATTAATTAATAGAAGTACTCTCTCATGAATTCCTAATTGGATTAGGAGTTCAATTAATTAAAGGAGTTCAATTAAAACAAAAACCCTAATCCTAAATAGTTTAGGAGGGTTTCCTATATCTATAAATAAGAGGAGTTTTATCATGATTTAGGGTTAGACAGTTAGACTGTTAGACAGTTACACACTCTTCCATAAGAATTGGAGAGAGAGAGTACTTGCAATTTCTATAGAGATAGAAACTAGGGTTTTGCCAACACCCATCTTCTTGAACAACTATTATTCCTTGGTGGATCACCTCTAGAGGCCAAACACTTGGGTGACTAACGTTGACCAAAGGAAGGAATTTAATCGGTGGAATTAAAGGAGAACGCGAAGGATTTGGAGGTGAACTCGTACCTGTGGAAGCATGGTTCTACAAGGGTATGATTCTCATACTTTATCTCTTTCGTTTAATTGATAATTGAGCACATGGATGATCATGGTGATGGTTTGTATGAAAAATTTTAAAATCCGTTTTATCGCGCTTCTGCACTATTTATGTAATTTGATTGCATGTTCGCGCTATATATACAAACCTAACAGGTTGGACCTTCAAGCATTATCCCAACATTAGATCATTACCTAGTGCCACCCACCTCAGCTCAACTTTGGAAAGAAGTAGTTATTGTGATTACTGCTGCTACAACAGAAGAAGAGGAAGAAAAGTTGAAAAATTTTGGTTGGGATACGTTCGTAGTCAATCAACTCGAATGTCAAGCCAAATCTTGATCAAATTCCATCCACTCAAACCTTACTGATCGTAAAACAAATCCAAGCCTTCACTCTACCAAAGCCAAACTCTTTAACTATAGAGTCTTAAAACTCTCTGATAATTGAGCCAATAATAATAACCACTCCAAGTACTTTTAAACCTAACTCACCGATTATAGAGCCTTATAACTCTCTAATTAATAAGCAAACCATCCATTCTCTACCAAACCAAGTTGACACCCAAACTGAATCATAAACATCTACTCAAAGACCATCAACCTCACAAATACAAACACAAATAAAAAACCAAACTCCTACACTTCCAATCAACACAAAACAAGCCATAACTATCAACACCCCAACTCACTTTATCACTGAAGCTTCAACTTTAGGTGTCTCTTTTCCTAAAGGCACCAGTACAGATGAGATGTTGGCTCAAATACTTTCAAAGGTTAATGTCACTCCTACTCGCCCACAACTGGTAAAGTTGTTGCAAGACGTTGAAAATGCTAGATGGAATTGAAATTATCACCAAAGCTTTGACTCTTAGCATGACGAATGTACGCGATGTAGCAGACACTGTTCCCAGGGTAAATGGTGAAAATGTAGCCAAGCATATATCTGATTACTTAAACTCTTCAACAAATTAACTGAACAAAAGGACTGGTACTATAAGGACACAATCAATAGTTATGCGGATGCCATCCACTCCCTTGTTAACTCAACGTCCTTATCCCTGACCACGGTATCCAACAACCTAATCAGGTTCAATGACTGCTGTCAAGACCAAGCTGTCTCTGTTAAAGGTTTGAACATAAAGATTGACACCCCTCTCACCAACTCTCATCAACACTAAATCGATACTGACCGCAAATATCTCGAGCTCAAAGATGAAGTCTACTTTTCAAAGGAGCAAATCAATGAACTTGTGGAAGCAGTTAACGCGCTAACTAGGCTGGTAAATGATATGCCCAAGGCTGGTGATGTCAAAAAGGGGGAGAGAATAAAGAGACCATATGATGATGAGCCCTCTTATTAAGCCATTTGTGTCGCTATTTCACTTCAACCTTGAGGCAACACTACTGGCTTATAGCTTCAAGGAGCGACTGATCCTGTTTATACCAATAGATCCCTCTAAGGAGTGTTAGTGTATGGTGAGCCCTTAGTCAAAACCTTTTTTAGGCCTCATGAAATGAAAGAAAAATATGCTCATAGAGTAGCCAAAGGGAGGGAAGCATACAATTGTAGAGTTACAGAAGAAAAGGGCAAATCCACGTCGAAGGAGGCAACCCAAGTCCCCAAGATGTCAAAACTATGATTAACTGCCACACTATAAATGTTAATTTAAACCTTTATTTTTGTTATGCTTATGAACTTTCTAAATATTTTTCAACTTATTAATAAAAATCATGTTTTTGCTAGAAAATATAGTCGTTCACTATATAATAGTTTATATTTACATTATGCTTTGATTAGAAATTGATTCTCTGATTTGAACTACTAGTTTTATCATCATCAAATACGAAAGACTGTTAGTACTTGCATGATCGTAGAGCTATGTATAGGAGTTTGCAGAGTTGTAACTATATGATCATTTAGTTATGTCTTTGTTAAAATTGTTTTGTTACAAGATGCTCAAGGAAACTCTAAGATCTTAGAGTATAAAGAACAATATAGTAGAAAGGCTGACTAGGGACTACAAGATTGTATAGCTAAAATACCAAATGTAGAGTGAGTCTACTTTATGAAGACAATCTCTTGACAAAGCCACTGAAGGATCGTAAAGCTCAAATCATTTAGTTGGAGTTACTAAACGATACGAAGACTAACACTACGATTTTGAGCACAATATTCGTTTAGCTAAACTTGTAGAGTTTGAAGGTCTAACAAGCAGTGGCAGGGGTCACCTTACCTTAACTTCTAATCTCAACCTTGATCTTATTCATTAAAGTCAGCATATAGGAATAAAAGGAACAAGACATACTTTTCAACTTCTAGTTGTTTAGTGCCTAGGACACGCATCACCATCTGCACCAACAAATACACTGATGGATAATGATACTTCATGGTACAACAAACAATGGTTTCAGGTCAAAGAAATCAACTAATGCCAAATGTCCGAAGGAGAATTGAATAACGATAATAATCTAACAGGAAGAAATTCAAGTCGTGCTATAAAAAAATTGCTACTACAACATTGGATCAACTATTGACGAATTAAACTTAAGTGCTAAAAAAGAACAAGCTCAAAATCTCCACTCTATGATATGAGAAACAACTTTCTGTTGCTAAGTCTAGAAGTTTTGATCTTACAAAGATAACTTAGCAACTCCTCAAATACACTCTTATTCTCAATGTTTAGCATTGCTTTTAGTGATCAAATTTGTGACACCCCCAAATCCGGGTACTTCAACTCCACAGATTTGGTGTTCACTATACCATACATTCACAGCTAACTACCCATGATAAAGATAATATAATTAAAATAAACTTAAAGAATTATCTTCCCTCAAATGAGGTTACATCACCAATCTTCAAAATAAAACAAATCCCAGGTTATCTAACCTCAATTACATCTATGCGGAATAAAATATAATTTATAATAAGTCTCAATACAATCAAACGTTGAATAAATAACAAGTCATTAGCTACTTCAGCATCTTGCTCTTTCCTTTACTCGTGGACGGCTCGTCCTGCTTTTCTGTCTTAGCTGCAATGTTTAATGCAAGAGTGAGCAAACAATTGCTCACAAGTATGATAACAATAATCTTTAAATGAAATATTTATCAACTGGGGAATAATAGTTTTCTGAATAAAATCAATAAGGAATCAAGGTTTGAAATCTAAATAGAAAGCTTAGCTCAAGAACTAAATATAGATTCAGGATTAAAAGTGTATCTGAGGGTCACAAGACCTCGAACTATGTCCTAGGTTATCAAGTATTTCTACCAAAACCTTTAACAGTCTTATAGACTATGGACCATCCGTCTCGTACTCAGGGGGATCAGCCATTTGTACAATGTATTGTGCACAAATATTTTAACAATGTCGCGTAATTAATCCCCTATATTATGGTTGTTCATCTCAGTTTAGCATCAGAATCCGTACCAAAAGGAACTTGGTTTGGAAAGATTCTAAAATATTCTAAGTCTTTAGAACGCTCATCAACTAAGGACCAACTGAATTAATAAGGGTTTGCTAGTCACTAAACAATTGATTCATCAATAGAGTTTGTACAATAGAAATTTTGTTCAAAGTTTGAATAATGATCAATGATCGAACAATTAATAAATTTTGTTCAAGAAATTGCACATAAACATCCCATTTGCTGAGGCATTGGAGCAAATGCCTAGTTATGTAAAGTTCATGAAAGACATTTTGTCAAGAAAGAGAAGGCTTGAGGATTTCGAAACTGTAGCTCTTACCGAAGAATATAATGTTGTTTTACAGAGGAAACTTCCACCAAAGTTGAAGGATCTAGGGAGTTTTAACATTCCTTGTTCAATCGGAAACCAATTTGTTGGGAAAGATTTGTGCGATTTG
This sequence comes from Aralia elata, assembly GCA_034770075.1. NCBI lineage: Eukaryota > Viridiplantae > Streptophyta > Magnoliopsida > Apiales > Araliaceae > Aralia > Aralia elata. Next base: position 28,525,839 of record CM068387.1, read on the forward strand.
GGAGCAAGTATCAACCTTATTCCCCTATCCATTTACAAGAAGTTGGGGTTAAAGGAAGCAAAGCCGATAAATGTCACCTTACAGCTTGCTGATAAATCAATCACGTATCCATTGGGTATAGTGGACGATGTTCTGGTGAAGGTTGATAAATTGATTCTTCCAGCAGATTTTGTGGTTTTGGATTATGAGGAGGATCGAGATATTCCAATCATCTTAGGAAGACCATTTTTGGCGACTAGAAGAACACTAATCGACGTGCCAAATGGCGAGTTAACTATGAGAGTGAACGATCAAGTAGTGAAGTTTCAGGTGTTCAAAACAATCAAACTCCCAAGCAATAATGAGGATTGTTATTTGATCCGAAAAGGGGATAACTTGGTTCATAAGGACCCTCAAGGAATGGTCGGTCTGAAAACTCTACTTCTTGAAAAAGTGCATAATAGAGAACAAACAGTATGTGGGAAGGGACAAATGACGACACATTATTGCGTGTGTACAGCTGTGAGCAAGAGCAACCATAAGATCCTAGTAGAGCCCGATTAAGTAACTTAAAATGAGGGAGTATTCAGGCTGAGGACTCTAACTCAAGCGCTAATTGGGAGGCAACCTAATGCTCCATTTTATTATTTAGGCTATTTGATTTTTATTTTTCAAAAAACAAAAAAATATCACTTTGTTTTCATAAGGATAATTTTTATCATTTATTGTTTCTAATTTGGTTAATTTTGTTGCTACATATAGGTGTTTTTATCTAATTAGGCACTTGATCGAACCATGTTAGCACAGCAGCATACCAGTTGCATGTCAGCAGCAGCATCCCAGTAGGCCAGTCAGTCGTTGGGCGCGGGCGCAGCTAGCACGCTCGGGCACGCGCAGCAGGCTCGGCAGGTTGGGCGCACAGCGGCTCGACAGCGAGCGCGTGCTGGCACAGCAACCAGCAGCTGGGCATGGGCGCATCACTGACCGCGCGGGCGCGCTATGTCAGGCGGCAGCACATAATAGGCAGCCCAACTGCTTATTTATTTCATTCCATCCTTATATCTCTATCCTCCCACTCCAAAGCCAACTTGCATGCATCTTCCCCAAACTCAAATTCGAGCTCTATTACTTCAAATTGGCATCCAATTTCGGTAACCCATCATCATTTTCATCTTCTAACTTGGATTTTAACAAAGATTCAAAAGTTTTTGAAGGATTTCCATGGTTTTTCAAAAGTTCTCCAAGAAAAGGTAAAAAGGCTTTAAATTTCAAAATTTTCTTGCTTGGATGCTGTGTTTTGGTGGTTTTGCTTAGCAGGTACATAGCTATCTCCCATTACAAGGCTTTGTGGAGGGTTTGACTTGGTCTCCATTGTACTTACAACTGTAACCTTAAAGAGTGCACACCACCTATTCGATAAATTGTCTGAGAGGGATTTCTTTGCTATTTGGGCTGTTCTTCTTGAAGCATTGATCTGGTATGTCTTCCAAGCAATAAAGGGGTGAAGCTTCATCGTCCAAGCCAACCAAAGCCCACGACAAGAATTTTGTTAGTCCGGAAGCATCCGAGCGACACCACACTTAAATGATGTTGCTTGATCACCCTCATTGAAGTTCTCTATTCTAATTATATCTATTATAAACATCGAGGACTATGTTTGTTTTAAGTTTGGGGTGTGGTAATTTAATTGAGTTATCTTATTTTGTCTAATCGTGTTGTGCTACAAGAATGGACGATGATATTTTGCGGGTTAACGTGTTTTTATCTAAAGTAAGGCTTGAGCATGCTTAGTTACTTCTTAACATTTTGGCTAACCACCCTACTCTTAGCTGCTTAAGTTCTTCACAACGTGCTTGTTTAGTTAGTTAGTATTGAGAAATCCAATTTACCTGAATGCTTGGGAGATTATCCTTGAAATGTACTGAACTCACGTCAACTGCCTTTTATGCCTACTCTAGACTATCATATGTAACGACCCCAAAATTTATACAATTCCAACTCTCGACTTCGGTCGTTAACAATACATCTATATTCTAAATTTACATCATTAATCGATAATAAACTTAATAATATACGGAATAAATAAAAACTTTTCAGTTTTCTTTCTTTGCTTTCCCTGAATCATAACCTTTAATCATTTACATATTCTAGAATCATATTGGATTCGCTTCACCAGAGTTATAATAAAATAAAACTTTTAGATTCAATACCCTTTATACAACGGATAATATTAAATTTACAACTCAATACAAATTCAACAACTCTACATCTGTTACATTCAATACATTCTCAAATACATCATTCAGAACCTTAATCATGGTTCAAAAACATAATTTGAGCTAAAACAATTAATCTGCATGCATTACATCTGAATCATGCCATTCAAGCAGCACTTAACTCTACCTTGTATCTTTAACCTGCAAAAGTGGTTATTTGCAAGAATGAGCTCGACAGCTCAGCAAAATCTAATAGTTTTCATGCATCACATAGCACATAGATAACATACTCATTATTTAAATCATAATCATTTGACTAAACATGTCATGTATAACGATCAACACGTAACAATTAGGGATTAAGTTCCATAACTTAATCAACATTCTTTACTCAATGAACGTAGTTGTAGACACCAAAATTTTGCACTTCGTATACTAACCCTGATAGGAGGGCAAATTCGTCCATTGAGCCGGCTTACGAGAGCGAAGGAGGGGCACAAGTACAAACACTCGGTGCCACCGCGACGATTTACAAATCAAAACCAACATGACAACAAGGCCGTCCGAAATGAGCATTCCCGAATGATGTGGCACGTCTCCCAGTAATTCCCGGACTGCAAAATACAAGCATGTCGGCGAAAACCGACGTCAAGACACAAGAATCGAGGCATAGCACGAAAATCAAGAAAGTCAAACCGACCAGCCGCGGATTGATCTGCGGCCAATGAGTGCGCCTTTTGAAAACACGGAACTCGAAACATGGAAACCGAAAATCAGCTGAGTGGAGGGGTGGCGGCCAGCCAGCCGCAGATCAATGTGCGGCCAGCCACAGATGGATCTGCGGCTGGCTTTGGCCAGCCTATTTCAGCTCATCCCTCACTCAGCATATAGGGATTCGGAAGAAGAAAAATAAGAGGCAGCAGCAGCTCGGGAAAAGAGGAAGAAATAGGAAGAAATTGCAAGAAAATAGAGAGAAAAGAGAGGAAAAAGTGAGGAATTATATATTTGGTGTAAGATTATATATCCTATACCTTCTACTCCATTCAATATACAATTTCATACACATTGTGAGGATTATTTGTAAGGTGAAAAGACCATTTCTATAGCAATTTTGGTATATCATTTTGTTAATCTTTTTGTCAATTGGGTTATGTGAAATGTAATTTTTTCTTGTATATTGTTGTGGATACATGGATTAGGGACCATTAGTGAAGGTTCCCACGGAACGAAATGCTTCCTAATGACCTGAGGATGTCCATTTAGCGAATTAATTTAGCTTATTATGATGATTTATTGGGTCTAGTTTTGTTGAGATTGCCATTTTAGGATATTGTGTTTGTTTGGCCATTTTGGATGTGAGCCTAGGAACGCGACCCCGTGGTCCAAATCCGATGATGGACATCTTTTGATATAAGTAGTAGAAGCGATGTAGTTTTCATTTGTAAGTATGTAATCGTCGGGCCTTAAAGCGACGCCAAGGCGAGAATCGTGTTTAAGGCCCCGTCATAGTGAAAATATGTGATTGTGGGTGTTCGGGGTTATTTTGATGGCTTACATGCCCGTGAATAATCCCCTACGCATTATAATATTGGATTTGAATTGCAACACCAAAAAGGATTTCAAAGATAAGCGATAAAGATTTTCATAAAATCAATCAAATTAGGTTAGTATCATCACGAGGATAAGAAATTGGGGGTGCTAAGGAATGTTGATTTCTATCTTAACGAGAAGGCAAAAGAAAGAAATCGTTTTCAAACATCACAAAAATGGTTTTATAAAAAATAAATAATGTTTTATTAAATCCTTGTGCATAGGGTTAAAGAGATCCTAGAGGTTTCCCATCATTTGAGTTATAAAAGCAACGTATAGATCTCGATTCCTATTTTGACAAAGGTTTAGAAAACTCTTGTTTTGCCAAAATGACACCTAATGCAATCTCACAGTTTTGACAATTAAAATTAAACATTTTCTCATAAAGCCTTCTCGTATAAACCGAAGGACATTCTGAAGCATTCCCAAAAGAAAAACATGACTTTTCCGAAAACCCAATTGGTTTCTTCATGCAAACTCACCATCACATTCACAAAGGCACACACACACACACGCACATATACACATTTCATGAATTAGAGGATAGGAAAGTATCAAGATTGCGGTAACCGTGTTTCACGGAAGTCGGGGGGTGCCTAACACCTTCCCCTCGCTTAAGCAAGCCCCCGAACTCTATGAATCCCGGTTCGCAGACCAAATAATTCGGAGTCACATATGAGCCAGTGATTTACGAAAGGACGAAATTCGGATGAGTTGGTACATCCATTTCAAATATACCAACTGGCGACTCTGATTAATTGGCTCATCATAAAAAACGATCTTTCAAAACCCCGTCGACATTAATGCCGACCCTTTCCAAAAATCACCTAATGAGAAGGCTAAAATCGGAATGGATAAATATCCTAACGGAGGCGATTCCTCCCGGCGTCGACAGCTGGCGACTCTGCTAGGGACTATAGAGGGCTTAAGCCGCGTTCAAATCTTGATGTTATCCTATCCTTTAAAAATTCATGAATATATGTGTGCATGCGATATTTTGATTTTTTTTGCTTTTGTCGTGTGAATGTGTGTTTTGTCCAATAAATGAATAATTGAATGGAATTGCTTTACCTTAAAGTAATCATTTGCATATGGTGAGGACGATGAATGTGAATGTATGTTGAGAGTGTACCTCCTCCTGAGGCGAACCTGTCGGTTGCTTATTACTGGACTCAAAAGGGCTGCTCCCTGGAGATGGCTCAGGAAACGCACCACCCAAATCCGCTCCAATCGAAAGGATTCAGACGAGTAGATTGCGAAGATTTGGGGACCTTCATGCCGAAAAGCCCGCGAGAGTAACCTTAGGATAGGTCAGCCTCAGATCAACCCAGCGCAGGAAAAGTCTCTTCATGCCCTTTTACGTTCGCGCATATAAATGTCATAGTCCCATTCCATATTCATATATGCCTCCCCTCTGGTCAAAAGAAATTACTAACCTCTATGTTTTGCAGGGAACAACTGGGGAAGCATAATAAGTCGAGTCTAGCATTTATTATTGCAATAAGGGATCGCTAACATGTTGTTTTGAAGAGAAATATTAAAAAACCCAAAACACAAAAGTTACAGCTTTAACATGTATCCATATCCTTTCATTGCCCAGGACTAAACTTCGAACCTTTGTTTCTGTAGGATTGCTCCTCAACCGCGTTCGCAATCTAAGAAGGCCCAGGACTCTACATCTGAAATGGCTGATCTTCCACCTACTAATCCTGGTTCCATATCTCGTTAGGAATTTGATGATTTCAAGAAACAGATGTTGGAAATGGCCATGATGCTGAGGGAACAATTGCTACCTAGACAGGATCCACCTAAAGAGGATCCACCCCAACCTAAGGGCGAGCTAGTTGTCCCAAAGGCCATCCCTATACCTAACCGGACAGTGATTACGATTCCAGAGGAAGGAGACACTGACGACCTTCGGAAGAAAATGAAACAAATGGAGGAGACCATCCAATCTCTAAAAGGCATAGGTTCCCTAGGCAGGGTTAATTATTCAGATCTATGTGTCTTCCCGGGAACTAGATACCCGGAGAAGTTTAAAATCCCCGAATTTGAGAAATACAATGGGAAGGGGGATCCTTATACACATCTGAAAATATACATTGGGGAGCTTGGATCTTATGCAGAAGACGAAGGTCTAAGAATGCAATTATTCCAAAAGAGCCTGACGGGAGAGGCAAGAATTTGGTATGCCCGTCTTGATAATGCCCGGATCTACAATTAGGAGGAGTTGGCCCATACCTTCTTAACACAATATAGCTTCCTGGCACAAATGGCCCCTGATAGATATCAAATGACGAAAATCAAGAAGCAACCAAAGGAATCTTTCAGGGATTATGCACAGCGATGGAGGGGTATGGCTGCACAGGTGAATCTCCCCATGAGCGAGTCGGAGATGGTGATGACCTTCGTGGATATTCAAGAGGCACCTTATTATGAGCGGGTTATATCGGGGATTGGAAGACCTTTTGCCGAGATGATAAAACACGGAGAAATGGTGGATATGGGTTTGAAGTTTGGCAAGATTCGGGATTTCACGGCTCTGGAAACAGCTGCGGAACAAATCCAAAGTGGGAACTACGGCAGCACTTCCCGTAGGGTCCAAAAGAAAAGGGAGGAAGATGTTTCCCTCATCCTGCAGGGATCAGCTAGAAAGGCGGAGAACAATCCTCCAGCACAGATACAGAGACTGGGACCATCCCGACAGCCTAACTTCACTGATCAGAGGACGAACGGGCGAAGGAGATTCGAGATCCCGAAAAATCGAGTATTCTCCCCACTCGGGGATCCTCTTGAGCGGGTTTTGGCAGTGTTGATAGCCCAGAGGAAAATAGTCAACTTGGCACCCCCAAGTGACCCGAAAGGAAGAAGATTTGACCCAAGCAAGCGATGCGCATACCACTCAGGTTCCCCTGGTCATGATACGCAGGAATGTTGGACGTTGTAGCAAAGAATTCAGAACTTGATTGATAGTGGGGAAATTGTGGTGGAACAGCCAGACTCCCCAAATGTTAAAGTCAATCCCCTGCCTAGGCATAATGGAGGGGGGGTCAATGTAGCAGAAGCCAGTGAAGCCGAGGGGCCGTCAAGGCTAAATTATGTTAAGAAAATTGATGAAATGATTAACATAATAAGTGATCACGGGAGTACACGGGGAGCGCTAATTAGGTTGGTGAGTGTAAGCAGAAATATCATAGAGGGGCCTGTCAAGTTAGCAGCTTCGAAACCCCTCACCCTTACAGCGAGGCCGTAAATCCCTGTCCACAGTCTAAAAACGGTACCATGGAATTACGGGGGAGTGTCAGAGGAAGCGGCCAGTTGTGCTTCTGTAACAACAAAGGGGAATCCCTTATATCTTCCTGGACGAGTCCTTGAAAGCAAAACGAAGAAAAATGAAGAGATATCCGAGGAAAAAGCCATGGAATTCTTGAGGAAGATGGATCATCCGGAAGCAAGGGGGATCCAGATATTAAGCGAGGAGTCGACCCTGACATCAATCATGGATTTGGTGTTATTGTCCAGTGATCACTGCAAAATTCTGGCAAAAGTCCTGGAGGAGGCATACATTCCCAAAGAAATTAGCAAGGAAGGTTTCGGCCATCTGGTGGACCATCTGTTGGAGAGTGATGTAATATCGTTCACAGATGATGATATCCCTAAAGAGGGAAGGGGGCATCGAAAACAGCTGCATATTGCAGTAATCTCCTCAGGTTATATTATGAATGGGGTGCTGATTGATGGGGGATCAGCGTTGAATATCTGTCCCCTCAGTACATTGCAGAAGATGAACATCAATCCTAAGCGCCTACGGACCAGTCATGTAGTGGTGCGAGCCTTCGACGGATCCCGGAGGGATACAATTGGAGAGATAGAATTGCCGGTGGAAATAGGACCTTGTACTTTTGATATCTCTTTCCAAGTCCTAGATATTGCGGCAAGTTATAACCTGTTGTTGGGGAGGCCATGGATACACATGGTCGGGGAAGTTCCTTCCACGCTACACCAGCAAATCAAACTTATCATCGACGGGAATCTAGTGACAATCTCGGCAGAGTGTGATGACCCTTCTCCTTCCAGGAATGGCCTACCGGTGATTAATGTGGACGAGTCGGCGGCACCTGCCAGCTTTCAGGCGCTGGAAATCAGCACTCCCCACTACAGCTGCCTAGGAGCTCTAGCCGTGAAACCTAAGATCTCTCCAGAACTTACCTTCGTTGCAAAAGAAATGATGAGAATGAAATTTTAACCTGGACAAGGGTTAGGAAAGAGCAGTCAAGGAATCACCGAGCCCATTCAACTACCACAGCAGATAGGCAAAACAGGGTTGGGATATCGTGAAGGCGTAGCACGGAGACACCGTCAGGGCGCGGCCCCGACTCGTTTGGCCGGAAGTCCGATGACCAAGGTCAACAATGAACGAGGGACTAGCAAGCTTGTGATTGGGACAGGGGATGAAGAGTTGACCCCTACAAGTGATGAGTCGACCAAAAGGGAAAGTTTCCTACAGGAGGTCGCGCAAAAGTTCGAAACCAGATGTTATATCCCCGGACAATTAACAAGCAATGGAGAGGGGAAGGATGTTGTCACGCCACCGGGAGCCCAACAAGGTGTGCCTGTCATCGATTGGGCAGGGCTAATTATTCCTGAAGAAGGTAGGAAGAGGGACTCAGGTGATGTAGCCGTAGTCATCGGGGAAGTTTCTGATGTGAAGCCACATTTCATCCAGCGCATTCCGTCTGATATGACCATCGACAACTGGACAATGGAACCAGTGATATCCAAACAAGGGTAAAACACAGCATCAAGGTGGTAGATCCCAAAGGATGGGAGGATGAAGAAGTTCATTTTTGTTTTGTATTTTGCATAATTATGTCGTTTCGTCATGTTATCTGAAAATGTGATCATTGTGGAAAATGACTTATATATGACAAATATTTTGTTTCATGTCAGGTGTACCAATTTGAGTAATCCTTGCCTAACAAACGGTCTTTCAAATTTGAATGATGACTATGATTTTGATATTGAGCTGGATTTTGATTTAATGGGCATTGAGCAAGACGAGACAGATTACGACGATGCGCCTGACGAGATCAAAGGATGGGTCGAGGATAAACCCAAACCCAACTTAGACCAAACCATCACCATAGATATCGGAGCCCCTGACAAACCCAAAGAGCTCAAGATAGGGACTGACCTTACCCCTAGCCAGAAAGCGGAAATAACTGAGTTGCTAAGCCAGTATGAGGATGTCTTTGCCTGGTCTCATGAGGACATGATCGGATTGTCCACAGACATTGTGGTACACCGGTTGCCCATCAAGGAGGGTTTTGGGCCTGTCAAGCAGAAACTAAGAAAGTTGAAACCGGAGTGGAGCTTGAAGGTGAAGGAAGAGATCATCAAACAGTTCAGGGCTAGAATCATTATGGTGTCCACTTACCCAGAGTGGCTGTCCAATGTAGTCCCAGTGGCTAAGCCTGGAAGGAAGGTGAGGGTATGTGTCGACTATAGAGATCTAAACAAGGCCAGTCTCAAGGATAACTTCCCGGTGCCTTTCATACACATCCTGGTGGATAACACAGCCCAGTACGAGATGTACTCTTTTGTTGATTGCTTTGCTGGGTATCATCAGATAAAGGTGGCGGAAGAAGATCGGGAAAAGACCTCTTTCATCACCCCTTCGGGCACCTTCTGCTATAGACGATTGGCTTTCGGTCTCACAAATGTGGGGGCTACTTATCAGAGAGCCATGATGGCCCTGTTCCACGACATGATGCATAAGGAGATAAAGGTCTACGTGGATGACATTATCGTGAAGTCAAGGGTAGAATCTGATCATATAACCCATCTCAAAAAGCTATTTGATCGGCTCAGAAAGTATAATTTGAAGCTCAATCCGGCGAAGTGTGCTTTCGGAGTGCAGTCAGGCAAGCTCTTGGGATTCCTGGTTAGTGATCGGGGCATTGAGTTGGATCCGGCGAAGATTAAGGCCATTGTGGATATGTCGGCACCTCACACAGAGAAGGAGATAAGAGGATTCCTAGGAAGAATAAACTTCATCAGCCGCTTCATATCCCACTTGACGACTACATGCGAGTCGATTTTCAAACTATTAAGGAAAGATGCTTCCCAAGAGTGGAATGAACAATGTCAGAAAGCCTTTCAGACCATTAAAAAGCAGCTGACAGAGGCACCAGTGCTGGTACCCCCAAAGGATGGGATCCCTCTGTTTATGTATATATCGGTCAATGCCATTGCAATGGGATGTATGATGGGACAGAAGAATGAGGCAGGTAAAGAGCAGGCCATCTATTACCTCAGCAAGAGATTTAGCCGATGTGAACAGAATTACACTCCCATCGAGAGGACCTGTTGTGCCTTGGCCTAGGCTGCAGGGAGATTACAGCACTACCTCCATGGGCATACTACGTACCTGATATCGAGGATGGATCCCCTGAAATATATCTTTGAAAGGCCCATGCTGAACTGTCGGCTATCAAGATGGCAGTTAATCTTACAACAGTTCGACATGGTATACGTAACTCAGAAAGCCATGAAAGGGCAGGGAATTGCAGATCAGTTGGCAGAAACGCCATCAGGGGGGATGGAGCCTTTAGAAACTCCTTTGCCGGGCGAAGATGTATTTTGGGTATTACACACGAAATGTGATGACGAGGGGCAGTTCTGGAAGCTATATTTTGATGGTGCCATGAATGCTGAGGGGGCAGGAGCCGAAGCCGTCCTGGTCTCTATCACCGGAGAGCAATACCCTGTGGCCACTAAATTGCAGTTCAGTAATTCGAACAACACAACTGAGTACGAGGGATGTATATTGGGACTCCGTTATGCCCGCAATATGGGAGTGAAAAGACTGGCGGTGTTCGGGGATTCAGAATTGGTAATCAGACAGGCGATCGGGGTGTACAATACAAAAGAGCTCCGGTTACTTCCATACCATCGTTGTGTTATCCAATTGATGTGAGAGTTCGAAGATATCGCTTTCCGACATATCCCCCGGGGACGGAATGATTTTGCCGATGCATTGGCAACTCTGGCTTCCTTAATCCACGTAATCAAGAGCAGCGCCATGCAGTAGCCCAGGTTCTGCAGTTGCAGAACCGCGAGGTCAAGACCTCCGTCTGCTCCAGCTCCTATATCTCCCTCTATACTCGATCAATTTAGTCCGTTACGGACTCTATGGATTCGTAAGACACGGGGCTACAACATAACAAAAATGCAGGATGACCCATAGACACTAACATGACCAAATCTTAAGCCAAAACATAAACTGCATACTCTGTTTTTCGCAATCATGATACATTTTACTCAAATCATAACTATGACCTCGTTTTAGCATCTTTTTGGTTCATTCCAACTAGGTTATCTTCACAATAATATAACAACAAACAATCAAAATAATTACACCATCTAGGCTATACAGTCCTCTAAACAGTTCGAAGGTCCAAAAGTCCAAAACTGTCCATATTTCATCCTTTAAGCCAAGGTTTGGATTTCTCTTCATTTTTGTTCCACTTTAATGGTATTAATAGCTTAGAAGGTGTCTTGGTAACAATATTAAGCAACCACAACCAACAATAACAACCAAAAATCTCCAGAAACGCAAAACCCATCAAGAAAGCTTCAAAAACTCAAAAACTTTAACAATGGAGGAAAGATGATTTTACCTCTTACTCTTACTTCTAAGGTTGTTATAGAAGCTACTAGGATTCTTCTTCTCCTTCCTCTAGCTCCCGTGCATCTTCTTCCCTTCTTCTTCCCGTAGTTTGCTTCTTCTTCTTCTTTAAATGTTCTTCTTTCTCTCTCTCTATTCTCTATCCTTGCTTGCACATGGGAAGTATGTTGATGGTTTGAATGAGAAGAGGAAGGAATGGATGGAAGGGTAAGGTGGCTTTGGGAGGATGGGGAATGAATTGGGAGAGTAAAATTTGCTAACCCGAGCTCCTTGGAATCAATATTGAGGAGGATGTTTGCCATTAATTGCTTACCAATGTATGGTGTACTGTGACGGTCGAACCCCTCATCTGATTGACTAATTCAATTAATGCTCTCTCCTAATTGGTTGAGGCTTAATTGCCTCTCCAGTTAATTCGAATACACGGATAAATATACCCGAATACTCCCACTTTTGTACCAAATTTGGTAAATAATTCTACCCAAAATTAAAATGGGTACTCCCATAAAATATTGGGACGCGTAAAAATAATTATTATGGGATTTGTCCAATTATTCGGAACACTCATATAATACATTTCGGATACGAATTAAATCACGTATCAGCTCTAGTAAAATTTCTGACACTTGGAAAAATTATTCCTTCGCATAAACACCTTAACAAAATTAATAGAAATCAAAAGAGACGTAAAAATATTTGGGCGCAAATAGTGCTCGTGAATAGTACCTCGGGAAACGTGCCTTGTGAATAGTGATTTTATGAATTTTCACAAAATTGATGTATTCACTCTAATGACACAACAACACATAAAATTTAATATATGCACATTTTCTGGGCTGCAACACAACTCTAAGCACGTAACACAGATAAATATAAATATAAATAAAAATTCATTTTATTCATATATAGCTCCGGTTACAAGGAAATCTAAAATTCTCGATCGTTACAATAAGAACAATAAAGCCTTGTTTGAGTTTTTCAGACAATTCAAATCCAACCTTAAGAATCCAAAAAAAAATAGTATAAAACCTTTCATGCTTCAAGTTGTAGAGTAGTTCAAATATCAAGTTTGAGTAGTGAAACAGTATAAAATTCTCATGAAATGTGTATATAGTTATTATTTCTCAAATTTGATTTATTCATGCCACTTTTCTAAGAGAATGTAAGCTAGGTATGGTATCTGTTATGCCTCATCTTATTGTTTAGTTAATTATGAAGTCTTCACATTCAATTGGCATAAAAGTAGAATCACAACCCCAAACAAAAAATATTTTCTATTTTAAAATAATATTATCCAAATATTGGTCGTAACTCAACTGATATCTTGCAGCTTCTGTTCTGGCGAACGATTATCCTATATATGTAATATCACTAATATTCATTTCCCACAAATCTAATCTACCCCTAACAGCTGTACTTTTAAGATCTTTGTCTCTCTTTCTCTCTTTCTCTCTCTGTCCGTGTGTGTGTGTGCCTAAGTTTGTCTGTTATGCACAATAGTATATAATCTATTAAATAATTATTTATCAATAACACTTTAAAAAGTTGTTGAAATAAACCCCAGCAGTTAGGCAGTGGTTCAAATGAGGCCCCGGGGCGAGCCGTAGACTCGGACATCCTGGGATCGAATCCCACTTGCAACAATTGTCAATGTAGAAATACAAATGGGGCCACGGTCCCCCAGCGTAAGCTGAGAGTAAAAAAGCACTGGCACCGGGCTGGGGAGAATAGTCCGACTCTGGGTGGGAAACTCAACATTAGCAACAAAAAATAAAGTTGTTAAAATTAGAAGGAATATGGAATTGCATTGGTAAAAGAAGTCTTACTTTTGTAGTTTTACTTCCATTGATTGATAGAGTGGAAATGTAGTCAAACACCGGCTATTGGCACTCCTTAAGGTTACAGGGAAGTGAAGGCCAGTAATTCATTTGAAGTTTGATATTTAAGTGAGGAGCACAGCTAAAGAAGGAAAAGATGGACAAATGAGAGATCCAAACAATGATGTTAAAAACAGGAAGTTGAATATATATATATATATATATATATATATGTGTGTGTGTGTGTGTGTGTGTGTGTGTGTAAATACGAAGAAGCAGCTAGAAGCATAACAACCCAATCTACACCCTTAACCACATTAATAAGCTAGCTTCATCTTGTCCAAGAATCTCTAATTAGCTAATTATCATGCTCAACTACTGTTTGTCCCAGAGCCTTGGTGTTTTTCAGTGGAGACTTAATAAAACATCAGGTTTAAAGTATTACAATAAAAATGCGTTTAAAGTACTATAATAAAATGAACCAATAACAGAGCAAGTCCAAGATATGAAATTAAAATGGTAGATTGCTGCCAATCTGTCAAATAATAAAACCAAGTATATACAAAATACTGAACACTGATTTCTTAATCAATTAACGGTAATAACACTTGGATCTTACCAAAACTCCGATCTGTGATAAATGGCGGAACAAAAAATGAAATTTACAATATCCAAGCTCAAGAAATAGCACAAAGAACATATTCAATAAGAAAATCTCTATCTATACGATGTATTGAAAGTAGTATGCACACAAGCCAATCATATTTGATATGATGTAGCATATACTTTGTAATCTTATTCGGTTATTAAAGGCATTTTATATTATATACATGGTGATGTTATATTAAATGTGATAAACCCATAGTTTTGAGCAATACTTTTAGAATCATGATGGGGATCATGCTAATGAGATCTAAATTCTAGATAGCTCACAAACTAAAATCGTTCCTAATCGATGGATTACTAAAAAGGGGATTAGTGAATCCGAATAGATTAGTACATACGTTGCTTGCTCTTTGGAAGAGGATGATTGATCTCATAATCATTTGTGTGGAGACACTAAAGCAAGTATGTAGGTGCTTATTAGAGAATAAGTTCACTGAACGTGGCTCGCTAAGGAATACCTAATGGAGTTTTACTCACCTGTCAATAGGAATTCCTCTAGTGATAGTAGTACAAGTGATCCTTGGACTTGAGATCATCATAGTATCTTGTGTATGATAAGTTATACTTTGACATGTCCCTTAAGACCCTTAGGGTATATCAAAGGGTATGATTGGGTGTAATAAGTTATACATGGAGATAGGTGAATGATCAACAAAGAATCTACCACTTCTAGTAAAAGGAGAGAATGTCCTATGTGATTCGATAAATGACGACTCAGAAGTCTTTGGCCAAAGCAGAATGAAATTAGAAAGGAGTTTCTAATTTACATTATCAGAGTTGTGCATTTGAGAATCGAAATACATATAATTAAATAAAATAAGACTTGACAGTAATTCCATGTCTTGTATTTAATTGGGACATTGTATGGTAGAAGGATTGAATTGTACGGTAACTATTCACTGCAAGGTTCTTTTGTGATTAATGTTGAAATCTATATTATCTAGAAAGTCGTTGACCGCTAAGGGGGCTTACCCTTATTGTAGAATAAATATTATTTATTTAAATGAATTAAATAGTTTAATTTATTTATTTAAATAAGATTAGAATTGTTCTAATTGATTTATTCACAACCGGTTTAATATGGAGAACCTAAAGGGTCACACTGCAAAAAGGAAAATATTTGTTTAAGAAGTAAATGGCATAATTGTAATAATAAGTTAAGTGTCTTTAATTTAATCTGTGGAGATAGAATAAATTAAATAGCTTAATATTTATTATTTAATATTTTGGAAATATTAAATAGAAATTAATAACAGGAGTCTTATTATTATTATTACTATTACTATTATTTAATTCCTAATAGGGATTGAGAATTAATTAATAGAAGTACTCTCTCAGAAATTCCTAATTAGATTAGGAGTTTAATTAATTAAAGGAGTTTAATTAAAATAAAAACCCTAATCCTAAATAGTTTAGGAGGGTTCCCTATATCTATAAATAAGAGGAGTCTTATTATGATTTAGGATTAGACAATTTACACACTCTTCCATGAGAATTGGAGAGAGAGAGAGTACTTGCAAAAACTAGAGTTTTGCCAACACCCATTTTTTTGAACAACTATTCTTCCTTGGTGGATCACCTCTAGAGGCCAAACACTTGGGTGGCTAACGTTGATCAAAGGAAGGAATTTAATCAGTGAAATTCGAGAAGAAAGCGAAGGATTTGGAGGTGAACTCGTACCTGTGGAAGCATTGTTCTACAAGGGTATGATTCTCATACTTTATCTCTTTCGTTTAATTGATAATTGAGCACATGGATGATCATGGTGATGGTTTGTATGAAAAATTTTAAAATCCATTTTATCGCGCTTCCGCACTATTTATGTAATTTGATTGCATGTTTGCGCTATATACAAACCTAACAGTGGCATTAGAGCCTAACCTTGTGCTAATTATCGATTAATATGATTCCATGTATGAATGGGTATGCGATTGGATCGATTTTCTAGGGACCGAAAAAAAAAAAATTTCGAAGTCTGCTACGCGGCGCGGCCGCGCCCTAACCCAAAAATCGTTTCTGGGGTGCAGCGCGGCCGCGCTGCTCCTAGTTCATTCTGGAGCGCGGTCGGGCCGGTCTGCAGATTTTGAAAATTTTTTATTTTGATTTTATTTATTTTCAATTAAGATAAAAGGTTTATTTTGAATTGGAATATAATTAAAATTAAAAAGTTTTATTTGAACTTGGAATTGGATTCTAAGTTAACTAGAATAAAGGAGTTTATTCACATATGGAATAGGATTCCATGTTTCCTAGAATAAAGGAGTTTATTCACATATGGAATGGGATTCCATGTTTCCTTAAAAAAATAAAGATGTTTATTTTGATAAGGAATAGGATTCAACATATTTTATTTTCCAAGCAATTTTAAGTTCAAAAATAAAGGAGTTTATTTTGAACTTGAAATTGGTTTCCATGTTAATTAAAATAAAGGAGTTTATTTTGATTTGGAATTTGATTAAAAATAAAAGAGTTTATTTTTAGTCAAAATTGGTTAAAATAAAATAAATAAATTTATTATGATTTAAATTTTGATTAGAATAAAGGAGTTTATTTTATTTCAAAATTGGATTTCTAGTAAAATTTTAATTGCCCATTAATTGATATCAATGCATATATGGAATAGTTTTATTATTCATGAGATGAATGTTATTTATTGATACATATAGAGATATGTATGATAATAAATAGGGATTGATTATGGACTACTGACTAATGTGTGATTGGATTTATTTTAGTGGATGCTTGAATGAATGAGTTTTTATAAATGGGGTCTGCGTACCTCGTCTTCTCTAATTTTTTCTTAATGTAAATTCTATCTCCCTCCTATGTACTTCCCCTTGACTGCTGATCAAGGTTTCTATTTATTGTAAATAGTTTATGTAATAGGTTTACTTAGAATTACTTGAAGAATTGGAGACAAAGGAGCAAGGGGCGGTTGAAGACTCGTTTGTAATGGAGCCCGGGTTTAAATGTAATAGTTATATTTAAATTTTGTTCTTGCACCCTAGGTTTGACCTTTTGGTTCACTCGGTGGCTCTAGTGAACCAAACTAGAATAAAAGTCCATAATTAATCCGGGTAAAATATAGTATTCTATATGTGCATGCTTATTATGTATATATTATATATTATACAACATGTTTCGCATGTTAAATAATATGACGCGTATTTTATATATATATATATATATATATATATATATATGTGTGTGTGTGTGTGTGTGTGTGTGTGTGTGTGCATGCGCACTAACACAAGATGAGACAAATAATAACAAACCCCTCAAATAAATTATATTAAGTCCTAAGCATTCAAAGATATTTGGAATATCGAACGTCGCCTTCTAGCATGGTAAAGCAATAGAGTATTAAATATTTAATATGAGTTTGTTGTGTCACCACAAGGCAAGTATTAAATATTTAAGATGTTGCATTATCACATTTGATGCTTATACATAGACTGAACGATGCTGTTTTGTTGTGTCACCACAAGGACAGTGTTTTTCTTTCGAATATATGGAAGTGCTAGGTTGGACTTAACTTGGATAATTTTGATTCGGATGTGTCACCACTTGATCAAAATAATCTAAGAGGAAAAATACAAGGAGTTACATAGTGATGTAATTAACAATAGTTGTCTACCTATTTATTTATATATCGTTTGTTGTGTCACCACAAGGCTATATACATTTGAAATGAGATCCTTATTCTCACTAGCAAATCTTTAATTAGAATTGTCGAACTATATATTGAGGGTAATATAGTTTGATGAAAATAGCGAGGTACCAATTTAAAATTATGACCTAATTTATTTTGGTAATTAATTAAATGAATGTATGCTAAAATGTTGTTAAATTACAAATTCATTTAACAGAATTTTACAATGTCTAATTCACTATCACTGCGTAGCATATTAGATGTTAATTAACCGGACCGAATTACACGGACTAGTTAAAGAATCTGAGAATAGTTCTCAAGGCTGAAAAGCTATCTTGTGTCCTTAATTTGTCTATCCCTGCAATGGTTACAGACAATGCCTCTGAGGAAGAGATTGCTACTTTTAGAAAGTAGTAAGATGATGCATAGTTGGCTCAAATGTATCATGCTCGCACCCATGAGTAACGAGCTTCAGCGTCAACATGAAACTATGGATGCTCCTACTATACTCCTGCACCTTCAAGGAGTTGAAGGGTGAGGAAAGTAGGACTTTAGATATCAGATATCTAAGGAGCTCTTCCGATCTAGAATGACCGATGACACTACAGTATAGATAAATGTCCTAAAATTATCAATATGATTGAACAATTGGGACAACTGGGTTTTAATGGATGGAGAGTTGATCCAAGATTTGATCTTGTAATCACTTCCGGACTCTTTCTCACAAATTGTTGTGAATTTCACATGAACAAGCTATATGTCAACCTGCCTGAGTTGCTTAAACATGTTGAAATTAGTAAAGAGTCACTTTCCAACCAAGAAAGACCAAGTCCTACTGGTAGATGATTCTTCCAGGTAGCGGAAGAGGGCCAAAGGATCTTCTGAAAAGAAGAACAATTCAAAGAAGGTATATGGAAAGGCAATAACTAAGGACACTAAGAACAAAACTGATGCAAATAGCAAAGGAGTTTGCTTCTAATGCAATAAGCCTGGACACTGGAAAGGAAACTGTAAGGAGTATCTTACAGAGGCTAACCAGAAGAAGCTTAATGAAGCTTCGGTTACAAATATAGTTTTGTTCATGATAAAAATAAATCTTTCTGTAAATCAAGGTTCTACTTGGGTATTGGATACCGGCTGTAGTTCTCACGTATATACAATCCAATGCAGAGACTAAGCAGAAGTATAAAGCTAAACTAAGAGTAAGATCTTATGTGTGGGAATGGAGGAAAGGTTGCTGCATTAACCATAGGAACTTATAGTTTAGCATTGCCTACGGGCAAGTCTATTAAGTTAATAAGTTGTTATTATGTTCCAGTTTTCATTAGAAACATTATTACTTCTGTTGTTTGACAAGGAAGGTTCTGGTATTATATTTAAGAACAATTGTTGTTCTATTTATAATGATAATGTTTTGTTTGAAACTGGAAGATCACTTGATGGACTTTGTAAACTTGACTTACATGAATTTTTTTTTTTGCAAATTGAACAAACTAGTAAAAGAAAAAGAGATGGTCATTCAAAGAGTTGAATGTGTGTATTTGATGAAATACAAGTCTGAATCATTTGAAAGGTTCAAAGAATTCAGAAGTTAAACATATTGATAAAGTATTAAGATTCTTTGATCAGATCGAGGAAAGAATACTTGTGCAATGAGTTTCTAGATCATCTCAAAATGGTATTTTCTCATAATGGACACCTCTTGATACGCAATAATTGATTGGTGTATCTAAAAGGAGAAAATTTACCTTGTTGGACATGGTACAGTCCATGATGATTTTTACCGACATTCTAGTATCCATCTGGGGTTATGCCCTAGAAATGGCTGCATATCTACAAAATAAGGTAACCTCAAAATCCGGCCCCAAGACTCCATAAAAGTTATGGATAGGGAGGATTCCTACTCTTAAGTATGTTAAGATAAGGAGTTATCCAGCTTATGTGAAAAGGTTTCAAAGATAAGTTTGGGACAAAATCTGACAAGTGCAGATTTGTGGAATATCCTAAAGAAAGTTTAGGGTATTATTACTATAATCCTACACGCTGCCTTCTTAAATAAAGGTGTTTATCATTGAAGGAGCTAGTGGAAGGGTAATAGATCTTGAAAGAGTTCAAGAACCACAAAGCACTTTAAGTCGAACCTAGGAACCTGTAGATAGACCTATTGTACCACAACCGAATCGTAAATTTGGAAGAGTACCGAAGATACCTGGGAGGTATGGATTCATCATAGAGGATGATGATGAGGTACGCATCATAGAGGATGATGATCCAGTTATATACGATGAGGCTATGAGTAGAAGACACTCAGAGAAATGGCAGATGGCCATGAAATCCGAAATGGACTCCATGTATGAGAACCAAGTATTGACTCTGGTTACTACACAAAAGGGCATAGTGCCTAGAGTGTGAATATGGGTCTTTAAGAGAAAGACTGGGGCAAATGGCAAGGTGGATACCTATAAGACCAGACCTGTTTAAAAGGTCTTTAAAGTCAAGGAGTTGACTGTGATAAAACCTTATTACCGGGTAATGCTCAAGTCCATTTGGATTTTTCTTGTGATTGCAGCTTATTACGAAATCTGACAAAATGGATGTGGAGACGTCATTCCTCAATGAAGACTTGAGGAGAATGTATGTATGATACAGCCAGAGTAATTTGTTTCAAAGGTTGAAGCAAATCGTGTATAAGATGCAACGATCCATTTATGGATTGAGACAAGCTTCTCAAAGATGGAACATTAATTTTGATGAGACAATCAAAAGAGTTTGATTTTATCAAAAATGAGAATGAACCTAGTGTGTACAAAAGGTCAGTGGGAGCACTGTGACATTCCTAGTATTATATGTTGATATATTACTGATAAGGAATGACACACTGTGACACCCCCAAATCCGGGTTTCCTAACCTCGAATTCGGTGTTCACGATACTCAACAACAAACATAGTTTCTAACTGATGCGGAATAATAAACATACATTGTTTATCGAAATAGTAATAAAGTCTTACAATCATGGTCCCAAGGTTCTTTAACCTTAACTTAAAACGTACACTTAATACAATAAAAAGTTCACATAGCCAAATAATATTTAAGATAAACTAGTACATAAGCCATATCAGGCAACTACTCTTGCACCTTCCCTTTTCCTTTGTCCCCTTTAGACGTTTATGCCTTAGCTGAAATAAAGATCATGATATAGCAAGGGTAAGCAACTAGTTTGCTTAGCAAGTTTATACACAAGGGAGATATATCATGAATAGAAGGAAATTTCTCTTTCAATGTTCAACAACAGTATAAAATTATGAAGAAACATGAATTAATAGTCGACAATTGAATATCCGAATAATTGAATGACAATTACTGAGTGGTTGGAAATAACCATAGACATTTGCCAAGGTTCTCAGCATTTAAACTGGACCTCTTAAAAAGTTTTTGTAATCAAGGGGATCAGCCTTTCATACCCCGTGATTTATGCATAAACACTTAATAAACCAGCATTGATATCATGCCTTAATCAAATTTATCCTTTTCTCAGCCAAGAGTTCTTACTATAGCAATTAATAAGAACAACTTTTAAAATACATTTGATTTCACAAATTTAGACATGCTTGATCTTGCTGATACAAATAGCATAGATCTATCTCATAAACAGTTCATGCTTGAAAGAACTTTAATTTAATTCACAATTCAATAACAATAGAATAAGAATTCAATTGCACAAGGTGCGAATCTCGATAACCAGTATAGATGTGAATAATCAACAATAATTATTCACTAACATGCTTCAAAAATCATAACTCGAGTTTGAGTTAGGGAACTTGCCTGTCTGCTCAGCTACAAGTAATTCTAGCTTTAACTAATTGGTCTTGAAGAACCTAACATTGATAACGTCGATCTACCAATTAGTACTGCGTAGTTGTATATCGATACGCTTACTTATGCTATTTATTTAACAATTAAGCAAATCACATAGCACACATAAGTTAATAAACTATCGTAAATCCTATAAGACACTTAATATAATTAATCCTGATAATATTTAATTCACCTTTTAATATTATTAGTCCACTAATAACACTTTTATTCGTTTACTAATATTATTAACATCTTAATAATATTTTAATCATCCAATAATACTTAATAATATTTTAATTCTCATATCATTAATAATATTTTAATATTATTAGCCATTTTAATAATATCTTAATCATTTATTAATGCTTAAAACATATATTATTACCCATTCAATAATATTTCCATGAAGTTTTAATCTTAATATTTTTTTGTTTACTTAAAAATATCGAATTCTTATATTACAATTATCATAGTAATATTTTAATAAGTTATTAGGCGAATGAACAATTTATTCTAATTGTTTTACCCTTTATTAAACAACTCTTTTACTACCCATAAAAGGTCATAATTATTATTTCTCATTAATTATTACCAAAATACCCCTCAATAGTCAGAATATATAATATTAGGAGTATCCAAGCTTAAAAATCACATTTTTCTTATTTATGACATCATTTAACCATTTATTTTCTTTTAACCATAACTATAACATTATTATGAAAAATAGCAAATAGGTTCTGAAAATTCTTATCCTCTGGATCTGGATAGTATTCCAACAATGATCCACCAATTTTCCGGGAATTTTAGAAAATGATTTACTATTTTTAAAGTACTCAAAACCTCCGAATCTTGTTATTTTTTTCGTAAATCGAGTTTCACTCAGAAAATTCTGAAATTTTTAGGGTACACTCTCATAATGTACATAAACATACTGTAAACATTTCATATTGTTTAAAGGTACACACAGTGAGAAATCGGAGTATGAATATTTAGGAGTCCTTCACGGTAAAAGCCATTACACAAAAACTACACATCGAAACATGTTCGTTCTTTTTCCTACTTGTAGATCCATATTTTTAAAAGATCCATAACTGGCCGAAACAACCTTTGGAAAAACGAGGACAATAAGCTTCTTCGTTTTAAGACTTTAAATGGACTGTTTCGGGGAAAACAGCCCCTATGGCTGCAAAACTTGATGGATTTATGTTTCACCACTTGGGTTTACTAGCTAACTCATGTACCTAGCACCCCCTTTCGACGGATCACAAATCCAAGTTGTAGATCTCAAGTTATGGGTGATCCAAGTGAAGAAAAGCTAGGGTTTTTACCCTTTAAGAACATAAGTCCCTTTTCTTCCTTTGAATCTCCATTCTCACACTCAAGAAGATTAGATCTATACATGAAGCATGAAGATCTGATGATTCTTGAGTCTTAGAACAAAATCTCTCAAAAACTATGAAAATAAAACAAAGTAAGAAAGAAGGAAATGGTTTAGGGTTTCACCTTGATCTTGTAGCTACTCTCCTTGATCTACCAAAGTATGTGATGAACTTGGGATGCATGAACTATGCTAATCTCACTCTCTTTTCCTCTCTAAGCTCTTACTCTATGTTCTTGCTTGAGAGAAATGAAAGAATGAGATGAAAAGGAGAAATGAACTTGAAATGAAATGAAAGGATAGAATACTTGCAAGTATAATGCTAAATTAGAATTCATGCTATTATCCCCTACATCTTTCTTGCCCCTTGGATATAAGAGTTCACCTTATCCCTTCCATTTAGCCTTAATTTTATCTTTAAGTGTGCTAATTAGATTTTTCACCAATGGGAGCTTGACAACCTTGTACTTTGTGTAAAAGTTACTAATATCCCCCATATCTTTGTTGTCCCTTGGATAAAAGGCTTACTAATTGGATAATAGCAAGAAACCTCTACCTTTTGTCATCATGTAGCTAGTGAGTAGCCTTGTGTCACTAGGGTGGCTAGTTGACATCTTAGGAAGCTATGACATAATATGAAGCTACTTGACATGATAGGAAGTTATGATATCAAGTCTACAACTTCAACTTCCAAGACAAGCTAGCTACTTAATTAAAGTAAAATTTGAAATCAACTTGCTCTCCCCTCTCTCCTAGTGCACGGCCAAGAAGGAAGTTGTCCCAAAAATGTTGTCCCAAATAGCTTTAATTAATAAACAAATGTTACACATTTAATTTATCAAATGGCTAGGTTTTGGACCACACATTAAATACCATTGGGCTTCCAATTTAAATGATTAGGCTAATAAAAATTCAAATCTATTTAATGCAATATTGGGTCATTTAATTTAACCCCATGATAGCTCATTTAATAAGCCACACAATTAATACCTAAATCCATGATTAATATAAATGATTGAACTAGGTTCATTAATTAAGTAACTTAGTCAATTAGTAAATAAATTACTAACTTAACTATTAATTATTATTATCCAATTTGGATCATATCTCATTAACAACTACTTTTCATTAATTAACCCACACACTTTATTTACTAACTATATTCAATTTACTTGAATACTTAATTTAGTAAATACCTTGCCAACTTTATGGATATAAAGCCTTAGTGTTTGCTCACTAGTTTAAATATACTACTAGTGATTCCCTTAACACAAATTTATATCAGTAAATCACATAGTCACATAATCCACCAATACACCCAAAGGTTTAAATAAGAACACAAAGTTAACTCATTAGAATTAAAATTATATTTAATTAATAATGACGTTCAAAATTCACGAGCATTACATCCCTCCCCCTTATAAAAATTCCGTCCTCGGAATTACAAAAATAGGGTTACTCAAATAGAAACGGATAATTCGCTTTCATTTTCTCTTCGAGTTCCCATGTAGCTTCTTCGACTGCGTGATTCCTCCAAAGAACCTTGACGGAATGGATGGTCTTGTTTCTCAGCTTCTGTTCCTTCCTATCGAGTATCTGGACAGGAACTTCCTCGTACGTTAAGTCCTTCTCGACTTGGATTGGTTCATAGGAGATAACGTGCTTATAGCCTGGTTTATACGGCCGCAACACTGACACATGAAACACGTTGTGAATGTGCTCAAGTTCAGGAGGTAACGCTACCTCGTACGCCACTTCGCCGATTCGCCTCAAAATCTCAAACGGTCCTATGAACCTAGGGCTCAATTTGCCCTTCTTCCCAAACCGGATCTTTCCTTTCCAAGGAGATACCCTCAAAAATACAAAGCTACCAACTTCAAAGTCCCACTTCTGACGATGTAAGTGGGCATATTTCTTCTAGCAATCTTGAGCTGCTACCAGACGGTTTCTGATCAGCCGCACGATGTCTGTAGTCTGCTGCACCATTTCTAGTCCCAGCAATCTTCGCTCCCCAACCTCGTCCCAACACATCGGGGTTCGGCATTTCCTTCCATATTGCGCTTCGTACGGGGGCAAGCCGATACTGGCGAGATAGCTATTGTTGTAAGCAAACTCCACCAGTGGCAAATGTTCATCCCAGCTGCCCTTTAAATCCATAACGATTGCCCGAAGCATATCTTCTAAGGTCTGAATCGTTCGCTCGTTCTGGCCGTCGATTTGAGGATGATATGTTATACTCAACCTCAACTGCGTTCCCATTCTTGCCTGCAGACTTTTCCAAAAATTCGACGTGAAGCGCGGATACCTGTTTGATACAATAGATACCGGTACTCCATGACGCGATACAATCTCCTTGACATAAAGCTTTGCTAATTGCTCCAGATTGTACCGTATCTTGATTGGCAGAAAATGAGCATACTTGGTTAGACTATCCACAATTACCCAGATGGCGTCTAAACCCTTATGAGTTGGTGGCAGTCCCACCACAAAGTCCATTGTGATGTGCTCCCACTTCCACTCCGGAATCTCTAGTGGTTGAAGCAGTCCGCTCGGTCGCTGGTGCTCTGCTTTAATTCGCTGGCATGTCAAACATCGGCTGACGCACTCTGCCACTTCTCATTTCATATTCGGCCACCAAAAATTCTGTCGCAAATCCTGATACATTTTTGTCCTTCCGGGATGTACTGAGTACTTCGTGCTGTGAGCTTCCTGAAGGATTTCTTCCCTTAATTCCAGATCCAACGGTACCCAGACTCTCCCTTCAAACCATAGCAACCCGGTGCTATCAATCTTATACTTAAGCTCCTCGCCTTCGGCAATTCGCTTCTTTATTGAATCACAATCCTCATCCTTTTCTTGAGCCTCCTTAATTTGATCCAATAGGGTTAGGCTCGCTATCACTGTGAACAATTTCTCGTCCGTCTCCATCGGATACTTAACCTCCAATTCCAGACGTTCGAACTCCTTTATCAACTCCACCTGAGTTGTAAGTCTCATCAATTTCTCTCTGCCTTTCCTACTCAAGGCATCTGCCACTAAATTTGCTTTGCCCGGATGGTACAGAATCTCACAGCCGTAATCCTTGATCAATTCTAACCATCGACGCTGCCTCATATTCAGCTCCTTCTGAGTGAAGATATATTTCAGACTTTTGTGATCTGTATATATCTCGCACCTCTCTCCATATAAGTAGTGCCTCCAAATCTTCAAAGCGAATACTACTGCTGCTAATTCCAAGTCATGAGTCGGGTATCCTTTCTCATAGTCCTTCAGCTGATGTGAAGCGTACGCAATGACCTTGCCATGCTGCATTAGTACACAACCAAGACCTTTGTGTGACGCATCACTGTATACAACAAAACCTCCAGTGTCGTCCGGTAAAGTCAACATTGGTGCTTAACTAAGTCTTTTCTTCAACTCCATGAAACTCTCCTCTCACTTCTCCGTCCAAACGAACTATGTCGTCTTTCTGGTTAGATTGGTCAACAATGATGCTATCTGTCGACGCCGGTTTCTCTCGCCTCTTTTGCGATGTTGTCCTTTTCCGATTTTAGCCTTTGATTGAATGATTTTTTGGGAAAGGGTCGGCATTGATGTCGACGGGGTTTCGAAAGATCGTTTTTTATGATGAGCCAATTAACCAGAGTCGCCAGTTGGTATATTTGAAATGGATGTACCAACTCATCCGAGTTTTCGTTTTTTTATAAATCGCTGGCTCATATGTGACTCCGAATTAATTGGTCTGCGAATCGAGATTTATAGAGTTCGGGGGCTTGCTTAAGTGAGGGGAAGGTATTAGGCACTCCTCGACTTCCGTGAAACACGGTTACCACAATCTTGATGCTGTCCTATCTTTTAATTCATGAAATGTGTGTGTATGCGCGCGTTTATGTGTGTGCCTATGTGAATGTTGTGGTGAGCTTGCATGAAAGAATCATTTGGATTTTTAGGGAAAGTCGTGTTTTAATTTGAGGACCGCTTCGGAATGTCTTTTCGGCATACACGAGAAAGCTTTATGAAAAAGGTTTGATTTTAATTGTTAAAACTAGGAGATTTTCATTAGGTGTCGTTTTGGCAAAAATAAGGGTTTATTAAACCTTAGCCAAAATAGGAATCGAGATTTATACGTTGCTTTCATAAATGATGGGCAATTTCTAGGATCTCTTTCGCCCTATGTATCAAGATTTAATAAAGCGTTTAGTTCTTCTTGTAAAAACCATTTTTTCGTGAGGTTTGAAAACAACTTCTCTTTAGCTTTCTCGTAGAATAGGAATCGACTTTCGTTAGCATTTCCAATTTTTAGCCTCGTGATGCTAATAACTTAGCTTGTTTGATTTTAATAAAAAAAAACCTTCATCGTTTAACCTTTGAAATCATTTTTGTGTCACAAAATCTAATCAAGCATAAACACGCGTCGGGGCTATTCATGGGCATGTAAGCCATCAAAATATCCCCGAACGCCAACAATCACATATTCCACTAATACGGGGCCTTAAACCCGATTCTCGCCTTAGCGTCGTTTTAAGGCCCGACGGTTACATGTTACAAAACGAGCATCTTGAATCTATCACATACATCAAAACGTCCATCATCGGATTTGGACCACGGGGTCGCATTCCTAGGCTCACACGAGATTAATACATGCCCACAAAATGAATACTACATAACTAACCAACCCGGATTTATCTAATACACCATGATATCCGAAAATGACAATCTAAATAAATTACACCCAATGAATCACCATAAACAAGCTAGAAATTTCATCAATTGGATATCCTCGGGTTATTAGGAAGAAATTTTGTTCCGATGGAACCCTCACTAATGATCCCTAATCTATGATTGTTCAACAAGATACATAAAAATTACATCTAATTTAACCAATCAATATGATATAAATTGCTAGAACAAATAGGAATTTTCACCTTGCAATTGATCTCAAATAGATGTGAACTTGTGTATTTGAATAGGATAAGGAGTGTATTTGATACAATCAAAATCAAAAGAAATAAATCCTCTCTTTTTTCTCTCTTTTCTTCCTATTTGATTGCAAAATTTCTCTCTTTTTCCTCTCTATTTCCGTGCTTCTTGCTGCTGAATTCTCCTTCTTCTCCAAAATTTCTTCCAACTCTCAACTCCCTGTATGCTGCACGAAACTGAGCTGAAATAGGCTGGCCAAAGCCAGCGGTAGATTGATCTGCGGCTGGCTGGCCGCCTGCCTTTACCTCACCTGATTTCGAGTTCCGTGTTTCGAGTTCCGTGTTTTCAAAAGGCGCACTATTTGGCCGCAGATCAATCCGAGGCTAGACGGTTTGACTTTCTCGATTTTCATGCCACGCCTCGATTTTTGTGTTGTAGCGTCGGTTTTCGTTGACAGGCTCGTATTTTGCAGTCCGGGAATTTTCGGGAGACGTGCCACCTCATTCGGGAATGCCCGCTTCGGACGGCCTTATTATCACGTCAGCTTTGGTCGCCAATCATTGCGGTGGGGTTGGACGAGCGCACTTGGGCCCATTCCTTTGCTCCCGCAAGCCGGTTCAATTGACGATTGTACCCTCCTGTCATGGTTAGTACAGGGAACGCAAAAAATGGGTGTCTACAGCTGCCCCTCTTTATCATGTTTATGCAATGTTTAAATGAAATGAACAGGATAAAGAATAGACACTCGATGCATGAATGACAATGCACAAGGATGCAACACATATGATTTATGATGCAACGTAGGATGCAATGGATGCAAAACATTCATAAAAGGGTGTCGATGCGGATGATCGTCTTGTCGGGGCCGGGTTTCGTCGCCGGTCACCCATCTCGTAACCCCCGGTTATCGTTGCCGGTTGGTTATCTTGTCGAAGCCGGTTTTCGTCGCCGGACATCCATCTCGTGATCGCTGGTTATCGTCGCCGGTCGATCGTCTTGTCGGGGCCGGGTATCGTCGCCGGTCACCCATCTCGTAACCCCCGGTTATCGTCGCCGGTTGGTTATCTTGTCGAAGCCGGTTTTCATCGCCGGACATCCATCTCGTAATCGCTGGTTATCGTCGCCTGTCGATCGTCTTGTCGGGGCCGGGTATCGTCGCCGGTCACCCATCTCGTAACCCCCGGTTATCGTCGCCGGTTGGTTATCTTGTCGGAGCCGGTTTTCGTCGCCGGACATTCATCTCGTAATCGCCGGTTATCGTCGTCGGACGATCGTCTTGTCGGGGCCGGGTATCGTTGCCGGTCACCCATCTCGTAACCCCCGGTTATCGTCGCCGGTTGATTATCTTGTCGGAGCCGGTTTTCGTCGTCGGACATCCATCTCGTACTCGCCGGTTATCGTTGCCGGTCGATTGTCTTGTTGGGGCCGTGTGTCGTCGCCGATCACCCATCTCGCAACCCCCGGTTATCGTCGCCGGTTGGTTATCTTGTCGAAGCCGGTTTTCGTCGCCGGACATCAATCTCGTAATCGCCGGTTATCGTCGTCGGTCGATCGTCTTGTCGGGGCCGGGTATCGTTGCCGGTCACCCATCTCGTAACCTCCGGTTATTGTCGCCGGTTGATTATCTTGTCGGAGCCGATTTTCGTCGCCGGACATCCATCTCGTACTCGCCGGTTATCGTCGTCGGTCGATTGTCTTGTCGGGGCCGGGTATCGTCGCCGGTCACCCATCTCGTAACCCCCGGTTATCGTTGCCGGTTGGTTATCTTGTCGGAGCCGATTTTCAACGCCGGACATCCATCTCGTAATCGCCGGTTATCGTCGCCGGTCGATTGTCTCGTCGGGGCCGGGTATCGTCGCCGGTCACCCATCTCGTAATTTATTTTCACTAAACACATCAAACGGCTGCAAGGGAACCAGGGGGACCCACCAGGGCCTGCCGCAGATTGATCTGCGGCCAAGATCGGGATTCATATGCGGCTCGCCGCCTCCAGATCTGTCACTTTCAACTTCGTACCCCACATAGATTCCTGCGATTTTAATTGTTTGCAAGGGCCTTTTGCCGAATTTTCCAACCTTTCTGCAAAAACTGCTCCGGTAGGATCGATCTACGCGCTACAGGTAACACTTTGACCGTTCACTTTTCAATTTCGTCAATGTTTTGCTATACATTTGGCTATTTACATGCTATAGATAGAAATGTATGCTTTACAATGCTATGCTATGTATTATTGTATATACATGCTATGTATCAACTGTGCGAGTCCTATTTTATGCTCATGATGCGGTCCCACATACTGTTGTTCCTTTTTTGAAAGAAAATCATGCATTATGGTACTTTACATGCTGCAATTACACATATGAATGCAATTTTGATCTGTTTGAGGCTTGGATTGATCGGAAACATGTTTGGCTTATGCCTGGGATGTCCATTTTACAGACGGAACTCCGCCGAATTTTTTTTTATTTTTTATATAATAAACATGCATCATGTTGCATTAATTCTACGATAAATATTGGAATATTGGCGGCATAATTTAAAAAGGGAACTTACCTTCCTCCTCGCCTGTTCTGTTCCAGCTATGGATCCCGACGCTCCTAGTAGCTCTTTTGCGTCTCGGACATCAGGTGTTCTTCGTCGTAGGGCTGCACCTGCCCTTGTTCTTCCTCGAACCCGTCAGGCTCGCCGCTTGGTGGAGGCTGTTATCCGTCCCGATCATCCGGACGTTGAGGAGGCTGCTCCTCCGGAGGTCGTGGCGGAGGGGCCATCCTCCAGCACACCGGCTCCATCTACTCATCATGCTCCTTCTGGCGCCCCTGTGCAGATACCCGATCTTTTGGGTCGGGATCTCAGTCGTCACCCCTCGGCATCTCTTGTAGCTAATGAGGTATATTCAATTCCATTATTATTTTATTCTCAATTTCTCAATTCTCCTTTTATCTGGACTGACCCATTGGTGATTGTCCCAGGTGCCCGAGTTTACTCAGCCGAGGGGTAACTGGTTCAACATATATTCCCTCTATACAGCTCTGCACAGTGAGTACCGGGCGGTGGTGGACTCCTGGGGCTTTCGTCACTTCTTCACCATCATTCCCCGCCAGTGCCCCTGGGGTTACATGAGGGCCTTATCTGAGCGCTGGTTCCACCAAACGCAGTCTCTTCACCTTCTTGACTGCGAGGTTGTGCTGACTCCCTAGGACTGGAGGTACATCACGGGCATTGAGTTCACTGGATCCCGCGTCCCTCTGGATCTTGATATCACTCCAGCGGAGGTCCGGGCTTTATTGGGCTTTGCCGCTGAGGACCGGGTCTTTAAGGCCCGTAGCATTCGGTCCGGTGCTTTGGCTGTCGATGCTGTCGGGGGTCTGTATGCACTGCCTATTCCAGCAGATCAGGGCGCCCGAGACATTCTGCTACGACGTTTGTTCCTGACCATTATGAGGGGTTGTTTCCTAGGGAACAACTCCTCCACCATTCATTTCAGCGTCGTAGGGGCCGTCAGAGACGTGGACCGTATTAGTGACTATGATTGGGGGTCATTCACCTTTGCTTATTTCCTCCACGGTATGCGTCTATGCTCGGAGGGCCAGACAGATGCCTGGCTCGGATTCTATCACTTCCTGCTGGTGAGGTTTTTCTTCCTTTTTCTTATTGTATTTCCCGTCATTTCATTTCTCTTTTCTGCTTTTGTTGGTTACTCATGCTCTGCTTTGTTCTGTTCAACAGTTCTGGGCCAACGAGCGTCTTCCCTGTCTGAGGCCCATCACTACCCTCGGCCGGCGATGGCATCATAGCACCTTGGAAGAGGTCCCGGTATCAGGCAGCTTTGCACACTGCCGCATCCAGCTGGAGCTGATCACGGCTGCTGATGTCGTCTGGGTTCCCTACCTCTCCGAGCATCTGGATGTGGGATTTGATGATGGGCATCCTTCTGGCCCGGAGTTCGAGCTTTCCACTCGTCGCCTCACTTTGCAGAGTGTTGGAGGATGGGTGATGTACTTGGGGGAGCGCGCATTCAGATGCGTTACTGGAGAGATCCGCATCCCGCATTCCCTTCCCTTCACTACCTCATGGCCGCTGGATTCTCAGCCTTCGGAGATCATGCTCGCGGGGGAGGACGGCCGGATGCTCTCGACGGGTCCCAGTACGAGTGATGCTTTCTGTACTTGGTGGGTGCCCCGCACTATCGGTCCTCAGACCCGGGCCACATTCTTCCTCGTTGATATGGTCCCCGGCTCAGTGATGATGACGGACTGGGCAGCCTGCGTTCGGAGCCCTACCCATGCTGAGCAGATCGCCACTCTGACCCGTCAGGTAGACCAGTTGTCTCTATATCTTCGGGTGCTGGGCCGGACTCCAGAGGATGCTTATGCCTACGATCTCGACGGTGCGGGTTATGATGCGGGCCCGAGCTCATCTGATGCCACAGCGCAGCCATATATCCCTGACATAAACTTTGGGCCTCCGACTTCGACGACCCCAGGGGATCATTTCGAGGATCCCGCCTTCATAGATGAGATTGATTTTATTTAGATCAGGATAGGATAGGGCTTTTGTACCTGCACCTGTTTAGTTTTATTTTTTATTTTTTTTTCATTTTATGCACCATGTACTGAACTCATTTACTCATTTATGCACCGCTTTTATCTTTTATGTCTATGAAATTCATTTGTCTTATTATTATTTGTATGATGCATGCTTTTATTTATGGATAGAAAATGACCCCTAGTAGGTTTGGACTCCATTCCTCCTACAGGGTTGATCGGCAGTCTCCTCCGTTGGTTGGACAGTTTATCGCCAGCTGACAGGGTCATCGCAGATGGTCTTTTGGGCCATTCTTGGTCCCTATTGACCTTTCAGGTGCCAGCGGGCTTTGTGGATGGCATTCTGAACTATTGGGCCCCTGCCCGTCAAGTGTTCAGGTTGGGGAAAGTAGAGCTGACCCCCACCCTCGAGGAGTATGCTCGCTTCACCGGTTTGTCTTTGGATGGCCCTTGCGCTAGGGTTACAGTTGGTTCCATGCGCCGTCAATTCTTGACTTTCACCGGTTTGCGGAGGGCTGTCTTGTTACCGGTGATCACATCAGACCATGTGGTTCCCCTTCAGTTCTTGATTGACCGATTTGGCTCACCTGACAGTTTTTGTCTTTTCTTCGGTGATTTTTTCGTGTCCGAGGAGCGCTGGGATGCCTTGAGAGTGGACGTTCTGATGGCCCGTGTCATCTCAGTTTTGTACTTGCCTGCAGGACCCGATCATTTGGACATACGGGTTATTGCGGCCGTTCGAGCCCTTCAGGAGGATCACACCATTTTTCCCATGATATTAGCGGATACCTACATGTCGGCCTCATATTGCCAGTCTTTCCGAGGCAGAGTATTTAGAGGGAGCTCGACTTTGTTGTACGTGTGGTTCATGAGTCATCTCAGTCCCATCGGCCACTTCCGTCGTCAAGGGTTTTGCTTTAGCCATGACATAACCACGCAATTTTCGTTTCGTCCCGTGAGCTGTACTGATGCGGCCTCCTGGACATCATTTTTGTCGGTCATTGAGGATCCCTTTCATCTATTGGTCTATTCGGGTTATTGCTCCTTTATGAGCTTCTTGATTCACATGCCCGACCTGGATTTCATCCCCATTGCTGGCTTGAGGGGCGTGACGACTTATCATCCCTTAGCGGTTATAGGGCAGTTTGATCAGACACAGGATTGTCATCCTTTCACAGGTGCAGCCGCCTATCGATTCCTTATATCATCCTAGACAGAGAGGGATCTACTGCGGGTATACGACCTTTGGTCTCGCCGGATCTTTGCCGAATATAGTGAGAGCTGCCACATCCAGACATTTGCTTACGTGCAGTGGTTGCGCGAAGACTCGGATCCGATTGGTTTGAGTCAGACTGGGGCATTTGGTGATTCTGGATTGATTTTCCCAGAGGATACCACATACCACTCCATCTCCGCTGATTTTGCCCCAAGTCAGGTTACTGAGGATACCCGACTCCGCCTGGCCCTGATTACTGCTGAGGCTGAGAGGGATGCCGCTCTTGCCGAGAGAGATGATGCCATTCGGGCTAGAGACGCTGCCATTGCTGACAGAGAGACCATTGTATTTCAGACCAGGGCAGTTGTAGATGCTCATTTTGGGACTGTCAGTCGAGCCACCGCTTTACTGGATCGTATTGATATGATGGGGCAGCAGATTGCAGGAGATGCTGATGCTTCAGATCTATCCACCACCTTGTCCATCCTGCTTCAGCTAGTTTCAGATTTGTAGATTATTTTATTTCCTGCATAGACTATGTTAGTTTCATCGGTTATCGAAAGAGAAATCTTGTAATAAAATGACTTATATATATAGACATGCATTTAAATTTAGTCATTTTCCCCCTTTTGTCGTATTATTGCCCTTCATTGGGTCCTCATTTTATCCAGTTGACCACGATTTTGACATTTCGCCTTCTTTCTCTTCTCAAGTCTTGATGGAGATTTGACAGATATTGCCGCACACCTTTTGATTTCATCGGATTGAATCTCAGATTTTGGCTGGCTGTTTAGTTGGGCTAGGTTTACGTTACTCGGGATGAATCTGATTAGGGCTGGTATCGGGAAGGCTTCGAGGGTCGAGGGGGGCTTTTCTGGCTATTGGGGATTGGTTTGGGTCAGGAAAAGGATTATTTTTAAGGGATCGGACCGCGCCATGATGGCTGCCTATGTACCCCCACAAGTTGGGAGATCAGGTCCTACGTAGTTCGCTTTTCAAAGAAAAAGGGGAACTGATGATTCAAGCGTAGAACCGCTTCACCGAGTCGGAATTGAGGGGTTGTGGAAATACTTCACCATCCATTTCTTGCAACATGAGGGCTCCTCCGGATAGCACCTTCTTAATTACAAATGGTCCCTCCTAGTTTGGGGCGAACTTCCCCTTGGCTTCGTCTTGACAAGGCATGACTCTTTTTAGTACCAAATCATTTTCCTTGAACTTTCGAGGTCTTATCCTTTTATCGTATGATCGAGAGATCCTTTGTTGATATAACTGACCATGCCAAACCGCGGCTACCCTCCTTTCATCAATTAGGGCCAATTGGTCATATCGACTTTGCATCCAATCCTCCTCGCTTATCTGAGCATCGATCACTATTCTGAGGTACGCCATTTCAACCTCAACTGGCAGAACGGCCTCCATTCCATACACCAAAGCGTAAGGGGTTGCCCCTGTAGAAGTACTCGTTGACGTTCGGTATGCCAGCAGGGTGAGGGGTAACAAATCCGGCCATCCCCGATGATTAGCAGACATCTTTGCCATGATCTTCTTGATGTTCTTATTTGCAGCCTCCACTGCCCCATTCATCTTAGGGCGGTAAATGACGGAATTGAGGTGCTTGATCTTAAACTGGTCACACAGTCCCTTCATGAGGGCGTTGTATAAATTTTTGGCATTGTCGGAGACCAAAACCTCAGGTTGCCTGTATCGACAAATGACATTATTCCTGATGAAACCGACGATGACCTCCTGAGTTACTTTGGGGAAAGAAGCTGCCTCTACCCACTTGGTGAAATAATCGATCATGACGAAAATGAATCGGTGCCCGTTGCTTGCCTTGGGCTCTATTGGTCCTATTACATCCATTCCCCACATTGAAAATGGCCACGGGGAGGTCATACAATGCAGTTCATTGGGAGGCATATGGATCACATTACCGTGCGCCTGGCATTGGTAACACTGTTTGACATGATCATCGCAATCGGCTTTCAGCATTAACCAATAATGCCCTGTCCTCGAGATCTTTTTGGCCAGCATCGGTCCACTCATGTGTGGCCCACACACTCCACCATGTATTTCATTCATAATCCTTTGGGCCTGCGTCTCATCTACGCATTGCAGCAGTCCCAAACCAGCATCCCTCTTGTAGAGTGAGTCCCCACTCAAGTAAAACTTCATTGCCATCTTTTGAATTCTCATCCTCTCAGTTCAGCTCGCCTGGTCGGGAATGGATCTATCTCTCAGATATTCCCTTATGTCATGATACCAGGGCTGCTTTGGCAACACCACCTCGTCTGATAATGCTGCCACATGTCCCTCATATGCTGGGGCATTTTGTACTGCTATCTCAATATGTGGAACGTCCCTGTTATTGATTACGTGGATTAAGGAAGCTATAGTTGCCAATGCATCGGCAAAATCATTCCGTCCCCGGGGAATATGGCGGAAAGCGATATCTTTGAACTCTTGCATTAACTGGGTGACACAACGATGGTATGGAAGTAACCGAAGCTCCTTAGTGTTGTACACCCCGATTGCCTGTCTGATTACCAATTCTGAATCTCCGAACACCGCTAGTCTCTTCACTCCCATGTCGCGGGCAAAGCGGAGTCCCAAGATACATCCCTCGTATTCAGCGGTGTTGTTCGAATTACTGAATTTCAGTTTAGTGGCCACAGGGTATTGCTCTCCGGTGATAGAGACCAGGACCGCTCCGGCTCCTGCCCCCTCAACATTCATGGCACCGTCAAAATATAGCTTCCAGAACTGTCCCTCGTCATCATATTGCGCGTGTGATACCCAAAATATATCTTCGCCTGGTAGAGGAGTTT
Organism: Aralia elata; assembly: GCA_034770075.1. Classification (NCBI taxonomy): domain Eukaryota; kingdom Viridiplantae; phylum Streptophyta; class Magnoliopsida; order Apiales; family Araliaceae; genus Aralia; species Aralia elata. Next base: position 28,562,194 of record CM068387.1, read on the forward strand.
CTAACGGCTCCATCCCTCCGGATGGGGTTTCTGCCAACTGATCTGCAATTCCCTGCCCTTTCATGGTTTTCTGAGTTACGTACACCATGTCGAGCTGTTGTAAGATTAACTGCCATCTGGACAACCGACAGTTCAGCATGGGCCTTTCAAAAAAATATTTCAGGGGATCCATTCTTGATATCAGGTATGTAGTATGCCCATGGAGGTAGTGTTGTAATCTCCTTGCAGCCCAGGCCAGAGCGCAACAGGTCTTCTCGATGGGAGTGTAATTCTGTTCCCATTGGCTAAATCTCTTGCTGAGGTAATAGATGACCTGCTCTTTACCTGCCTCATTTTTCTGTCCGAGCATACACCCCATCGCGATGGCGTTGAGCGATATATACATGAACAGAGGGATCCCGTCCTTCGGGGGTACCAGCACTGGTGCCTCTGTGAGTTGCTTTTTAATGGTCTGAAAAGCCCTCTGACATTGCTCATTCCATTCTTGGGAAGCATCTTTCCTTAATAGTTTGAAAATTGGCTCGCATGTAGTCGTCAAGTGGGATATGAAACGGCTGATGAAGTTTATTCTTCCCGGGAATCCTCTTATCTCCTTCTCCATGCGAGGTGCCGGCATATCCACAATGGCCTTAATCTTTGCCGGATCCAATTCAATGCCCCGGTCACTAACCAGGAATCCCAAGAGCTTACCCGATTGCACTCCGAAAGCAAACTTTGCTGGATTGAGCTTCAAATTATACTTTCTGAGCCGATCGAATAGCTTTTTAAGATGCGTTATATGATCAGATTCTACCCTCGATTTTACAATAATGTCATCCACGTAGACCTCTATCTCCTTATGCATCATGTCGTGGAACAGGGCCATCATGGCTCTCTGATAAGTAGCACCCGCATTCGTGAGACCAAAAGTTAATCGTCTATAGCAGAAAGTGCCCCAGGGGGTGATGAATGCGGTCTTTTCTCGATCTTCCTCCGCCACCATTATCTGATGATACCCCGCAAAGCAATCCACAAAAGAATACATTTCGTACTGGGCCGTGTTATCCACCAGGATGTGTATGAAAGGCACCGGGAAGTTATCTTTGAGACTGGCCTTGTTTAGATCTCTGTAGTCTACACATACCCTCACCTTCCCTCGAGGCTTAGCCACTGGGACCACATTGGACAGCCATTCTGGGTAAGTGGATACCATAATGATTCCCGCCCTGAACTGCTTGATGATCTCCTCCTTCACTTTTAAGCTCCACTCCGGTTTCAACTTTCTTAATTTTTGCTTGACATGCCTGAAACCCTCCTTGATGGGAAATCGGTGTACCACAATGTCGGTGGACAATCCGATCATATCCTCATGAGACCAGGCAAAGACATCCTCATATTGGTTTAGCAACTCAGTCATTTCGGCTTTTTGGCTGGGGGTAAGGTCCGTCCCTATCTTGAGTTCTTTTGGCTTGTCAGGGGTTCCGATATCTATAGTGATGGTTTGGTCTAAGTTGGGTTTGGGTTTATCCTCGACCCATCCTTTGATCTCGTCAGGCGCGTCGTCGTAATCTGTCTTGTCTTGCTCAATGCCCATCAAATCGAAATCGAGCTCAATGTCAAAATCATAATCATCATTCAAATTCGAAAGACCGTTTGTTAGGCAAGGATTACTCAAATTGGTACACCTGACATGAAAATAAATATTTGTCATATATAAGTTATTTTCCACGACGATCACATTTCCAGATAACATGAAGAAACGACATAATTATGCAAAATATAAAACAACAAACAAAAATAAACTTCTTCATTCTCCCATCCTCTGGGGTCTACCACCCTGATGTCGGTTTTTACCCTTGTTTGGATATCACTGGTTTCATGGTCCAATTATCGACGGTCAGGTCAGATGAAATGCGTTGGACAAAAGGGGGCTTCACACCGGACACTTCCCCGATGATTACGGCTACATCGCCTGAGTCCCTCTTTCTACCCTCTTCAGGAATAACTAGCCCTGCCCAATCGATGATAGGCACCACTTGTTGGGCTCCCGGTGGCATGACGACATCCGTCCCCTTTCTATTGCTCGTCAATTGTCCGGGGATATAGCACTTGGTTTCAAACTCTTTCGCGACCTCCTGTAGGAAACTTTCTCTCTTGGCCGATTCATCACTTGAGAGGATTAATTCTTCATCCCCTGACTCCATCACAGGCTCGCTAATCCCCTGCTTATTGTTGACCTTGGTCACCAGACTGCCAGCCAGCCGAATCGGAGCCGCACCTTGACGGTGTCTCCGTGCTACGCCCTCGGGATATCCCAACCCTGCTTTACCTATCTGATGGGGTAGCTGAACGGGTTCGGTGATTCCTTGGCTGCTTTTTCCTAACCCTTGTCCAGGTTGGAATTTCATTTTCATCATTTCTTTTGCAACGAAGGTGAGTTCTGGAGAGACCCTAAGTTTCATGGCTGGAGCTCCCAGGCATCTGTAGTGGGGAGTGCTGATCTCCAACGCCTGAAAGCTGGCAGGTGCCGCCGACTCGTCCACATTAATCACTGGTAGGCCATTTCTGGGAGGAGAAGGGTCATCACACTCTGCCGAGATCGTTACCAGATTTCCATCTATGATTAATTTGATTTGTTGGTGTAGTGTGGAAGGAACTGCCCCGGCCATGTGTAACCACAGCCTCCCCAATAACAGGTTATAACTGGCTGCAATGTCTAGGACTTGGAAAGAGATATCAAAAGTACAAGGTCCTATTTCCACCGGCAATTCTATCTCTCCAATTGTATCCCTCCGGGAACCATCGAAGGGTCGCACCACTACATGACTGGCCCATAGGCGCTTGGGATTAATGTTCATCTTCTGCAATGTACTGAGGGGACAGATATTCAATGCCGATCCTCCATCAATCAGCACCCCATTCATGATATAACCTGAGGAGATTACCGCAATATGTAGCAGTTTTCGGTGCCCTCCTCCCTCCTTGGGGATGTCATCATCTGCAAAGGATATTACATCACTTTCTAACAGATGGCCTATCAGCTGGCCGAAACCTTCCTCACTAATTTCCTTGGGTACGTATGCCTCTTCCAGGACTTTTGCCAGGGTTTTGCAATGATCATTAGACGACAATACCTAGTCCATGACTGATGTTAGGGTTGACTCCTCATTTAAAATCTGGATCCCTCTTGTTTCCGGGTGATCCATCCTTTTCAAGAATTCTATGGCCCTTTCCTCGGAAATCTCTTTATTTTTCTTCTTTTGGCTCTCAAGGACTCGCCCGGGAAGATATAAGGGGTTCCCCCTCGTCGTCACAGAAGCACAACTGGCCGCTTCCTCTGGCATTCCCCCATAATTCCAGGGTACCGTCTTTAGACTACTGATAGGGATTTGCGGCCTTGCCGCAAGGATGAGGGGCCTCGGAGCCGCCAACTTGACAGGTCCCTCCGTGATATTCGTACTTACCCCTATCAACCTGATGGGCACTCCCCGTGCACTCCCCTGATTATGTATCACGTTGATCATTTCATCAATTTTCTGCACATAGTTCAACCTTGGCGGCCCCCCGGCTTCACTGGCCTCCGTCGCATTGACCCCCCCTCCATCATGTCTTGGCAGGGGATTTACCTTAACATTCGGGGAGTCCGGTTGTTCCACCACAATGTCCCCACTATCAATCAAGTTTTGGATTCTGTGCTTCAACGTCCAACAGTCTTGTGTATCATGACCAGGGGAACCTGGGTGGTATGCACATCGCTTGCTTGGATCAAACCTTCTTCCCTTTGGGTCACTCGGGGGTGCCAAACCAACTATCTTCTTTTGGGCTACCAACACTGATAAGACCCGTTCAAGAGGTTCCCCGAGCGGAGTGAATACTCGATTTTGCGAGGCCTCATATCTCCTTCGCCCCTCCGCCCTCTGATCAGCGAAGTTAGGCTGTCGGGATGGCCCTACTCTCTGTACCTGTATTGGAAGATGGTTTTCTGCCTTTCTAGACGAGCCCTGAAGGATTAGGGAAACATCCTCCTCCTTTTTCTTTTGCACCCTACGGGAAGTGCTGCCATAATTTCCATTTTGTATTTGCTCTGCAGCCGTTTCCAAAGCAGTGAAATCCCGAATTTTGCCCGATTTCAAACCCATATCTACCATTTCTCCGTGTTTTATCATTTCAGCGAAAGGCCTACCAATCCCTGAAATAACCCGCTCATAATACGGGGCCTCCTGAATATCTACGAAAGTCATTACCATCTCTGACTCGCTTATCGGAGGATTCACCTGTGCGGCCATACCCCTCCATCGTTGTGCATAATCCCTGAAGGATTCCCTAGGTTGCTTCTTAACTTTTGTCATTTGGTACCTGTCAGGGGCCATCTAGGCCTGAAAGCTGTATTGGGTTAAGAAGGTATGGGCCAATTCCTCCCAGTTGTGGATTCGGGCGTTGTCAAGGCGGGCATACCAGATTCTTGCCTCACCCGTTAAGCTTTTCTGGAACAGCTGCATCCTCAACCCTTCGTCCTCGGCATAAGACCCGAGTTCTCCAATGTATATTTTCAAGTGTGTGTAGGGGTCACCCTTTCCATTGTATTTTTCAAACTCGGGGACTTTAAACTTTTCTGGATATCTGGTTCCGGGGAAAACACATAGATCCGAGTAATTAACCCTACCCAGGGAGCCTATGCCTCTTAGAGATTGGATGGGGTCCTCCATGTGTTTCATTTTCTTCCGAAGGTTGTCAGTGTCCCCCTCCTCTGGGATAGTAATCACTGTCCTGTTAGGTATGGGAACGGCCTTTGGGATGACGGGCTCGTCCTTGAGTTGGGATTGGTCATCCCTAAACAGGTTTGCAACATTTTTAGGAGGATTCTGGTCACCCCCTGGTGGTGGAACATGGTGCGGTCCTTGGTTTGGTTGATCCTGTCTGATTAGGAACTGTTCTTTTAGCATTGTGGCCATTTCCATCATCTGCTTCTTAAAATCATCAAACTCCTCCCGAGATATGGAACTATGATTGGAAAGATCAGCCATTTCAGAAGTAGAGACCTGGGCTTTCTTAGACTGCGAACGGGTTTGAGGAGCAATCCTACAGAAACAACGGTTCGAAGTTTAGTCCAGGGAAATAAAAAAATGTGGACGCATGCTAAAGCTGTAACTTTTGTGTTTTGGGTTTTTTAATCTTTTTCTGCAAAACAGTATGTTAGTAGTCCCTTATTGCAATAATGACTTATTATGCCTTCCCAGCTATTCCCTGCAAAACATGGAGGTCAGTACTTTTGGTCAACAGGGGAGGCATATATGAATGGGATCATGACATTTTATACACGTGAATCGTAAAAAAGGCATGAAGAGACTTTTCCTGCGTTGGGTTAATCTGAGGCTGACCTATCCTAGGGTATCTCTCAAAATCTTCGCAATCTACTCGTCTGAATCCTTTCGATTGGAGCGGATTTGGGTGGTGCGTTTCCTGAGCCATCTCCGGGGAGCAGCCCCTTCGAGTCCAGTAATAAGCAACCGACAGGTTCGCCTTAGGAGGAGGTACTCTCTCAACATACATTCACATTCATCACCCTCACCGTATGCAAATGATTACTTAAAAGTAAAGCAATTCCATTCAATCATTCATTTATTGGGCAAAAACACACATTCACACAACAAAATAAAAAAAATCAAATATCGCATACACACACATTTTATGAATTTTAAAAGGATAGGATAGCATCAAGATTTGCAAATGGCTTAAGCCCTCTAATGTTCCCCAGCATAGTCGCCAGTTGTCGACGCCGGTTTCTCTCGCCTCTTTCGCGATGTTGTCCTTTTCCGATTTTAGCCTTTGATTGAATGATTTTTTGGGAAAGGGTCGGCATTGATGTCGACGGGGTTTCGAAAGATCGTTTTTTATGATGAGCCAATTAACCAGAGTCGCCAGTTGGTATATTTGAAATGGATGTACCAACTCATCCGAGTTTTCGTTTTTTTATAAATCGCTGGCTCATACGTGACTCCGAATTAATTGGTCTGCGAATCGAGATTCATAGAGTTCGGGGGCTTGCTTAAGTGAGGGGAAGGTGTTAGGCACCCCTCGACTTCCGTGAAACACGGTTACCATAATCTTGATGCTGTCCTATCTTTTAATTCATGAAATGTGTGTGTATGCGCGCGTTTGTGTGTGTGCCTATGTGAATGTTGTGGTGAGCTTGTATGAAAGAATCATTTGGATTTTTAGGGAAAGCCGTGTTTTAAATTGAGGACCGCTTCGGAATGTCTTTTCGGCATACACGAGAAAGCTTTATGAAAAAGGTTTGATTTTAATTGTTAAAACTAGGAGATTTTCATTAGGTGTCGTTTTGGCAAAAATAAGAGTTTATTAAACCTTAGCCAAAATAGGAATCGAGATTTATACGTTGCTTTCATAAATGATGGGCAATTTCTAGGAGCTCTTTCGCCCTATGTATCAAGATTTAATAAAGCGTTTAGTTCTTCTTGTAAAAACCATTTTTTCGTGAGGTTTGAAAACAACTTCTCTTTAGCTTTCTCGTAGAATAGGAATCGACTTTCGTTAGCATTTCCAATTTTTAGCCTCGTGATGCTAATAACCTAGCTTGTTTGATTTTAATAAAAAAAAACCTTCATCGTTTAACCTTTGAAATCAATTTTGTGTCACAAAATCTAATCAAGCATAAACACGCGTCGGGGCTATTCATGGGCATGTAAGCCATCAAAATAGCCCCGAACGCCAACAATCACATATTCCACTAATACGGGGCCTTAAACCCGATTCTCGCCTTAGCGTCGTTTTAAGGCCCGACGGTTACATGTTACAAAACGAGCATCTTGAATCTATCACATACATCAAAACGTCCATCATCGGATTTGGACCACGGGGTCGCATTCCTAGGCTCACACGAGATTAATACATGCCCACAAAATGAATACTACATAACTAACCAACCCGGATTTATCTAATACACCATGATATCCGAAAATGACAATCTAAATAAATTACACCCAATGAATCACCATAAACAAGCTAGAAATTTCATCAATTGGATATCCTCGGGTTATTAGGAAGAAATTTTGTTCCGATGGAACCCTCACTAATGATCCCTAATCTATGATTGTTCAACAAGATACATGAAAATTACATCTAATTTAACCAATCAATATGATATAAATTGCTAGAACAAATAGGAATTTTCACCTTGCAATTGATCTCAAATGGATGTGAACTTGTGTATCTGAATAGGATAAGGAGTGTATTTGATACAATCAAAATCAAAAGAAATAAATCCTCTCTTTTTTCTCTCTTTTCTTCCTATTTGATTGCAAAATTTCTCTCTTTTTCCTCTCTATTTCCGTGCTTCTTGCTGCTAAATTCTCCTTATTCTGCAAAATTTCTTCCAACTCTCAACTCCCTGTATGCTGCACGAAACTGAGCTGAAATAGGTTGGCCGCCTGCCTTCCACTCGCCTGATTTCGAGTTCCGTGTTTCGAGTTCCGTGTTTTCAAAAGGCGCACTATTTGGCCGCAGATCAATCCGCGGCTGGACGGTTTAACTTTTCTCGATTTTCGTGCCATGCCTCGATTTTCGTGTCGTAGCGTCGGTTTTCGCTGACAGGCTCGTATTTTGCAGTCCGGGAATTTCCGGGAGACGTGCCACCTCATTCGGGAATGCCCGCTTCGGACGACCTTATTATCACGTCAGCTTTGGTCGCCAATCATTGCGGTGGGGTTGGACGAGCGCACTTGGGCCCATTCTTTCGCTTCCACAAGCCGGTTCAATTGACGATTTTACCCTCCTGTCATGGTTAGTACAGGGAACGCAAAAAATGGGTGTCTACACTATCTTCGAGAAATCCTGGATGAACCTCTGATAGTATCCTGCTAACCCTAGGAAACTCCTGATCTCCGTTGGCGTCTTCGGCTGCTCCCAGTTCATAATGGCTTCCACCTTTGCTGGGTCTACCGAAACACCATTCCTGTCAATGACGTGTCCAAGAAACTGCACTCTTTGCAACCAAAATTCACACTTTGAAAACTTCGCGTACAGCTTCTCCCTTCTTAATGCCTCTAAAGCAATCCTTAGATGTTCATCATGTTCTTCCTTTGTCAGTGAATACACCAAGATGTCATCGATGAATATTACCACGAACTTGTCCAAGTACTGCTTGAACACTCTGTTCATCATATCTATGAATGTCGCTGGTGCATTTGTTAGTCCAAATGACATTACCAGAAACTCAAAATGTCCATAATGAGTTCTGAATGTCGTCTTCGGGATATCCTCCTGTCTCACCCTTAGCTGATGGTAGCCTTTCCTTAAATCAATCTTTGAAAAGTATTTCGCTCCTTTGAGTTGATCAAACAGATTGACTATTCTGGGTAGCAGGTACCTGTTCTTAATCGTAACCTTGTTCAATTCCCTGTAATCGATACTGATCCTTAACGATCCATCCTTCTTCTTTACGAACAGAACTGGCGCTCCCCGCGGAGATACACTCAGACGAATATATCCTTCTTAACCTCTCCTCCAGAATTGTTACCTCCGCAAGATTGGCTATCGATCCCTTTCCTTTTATTCAGGTTACTTCCCCCACGGCTACCTTCCTTGTGACCAGCATGGCTTTTCTGATCTTGGTTGTGCTTTGTCAACGCTTCATTTCCTCCTCGGCAACGATTACTTCCTTAAGTAACGTAGGAAATGTGTTGATCTGCAAAACCACAACCTTACTATACGCCCAGGGCTTCAACCCTTGTTCAAATCTCTTCGCTCGCCTAGCTCCGGTGTCCACTTGGTGTGGAGCAAACCTAACTAGTTTGTTAAACTTCGTTGCGTACTCTGCTACCGACATATCATCTTGCTTCAGATCCAAGAACTTTATCTCCATACTTGCCTGCGTGCTTTCTAGAAAGTAATTTTTTGAAAAACAGCTCCTTAAAACGAGTCCACGCAGTTGTGCCTTCCCCAGCTCGGCTTCTATTCACCTTCTACCAGTAATTTGACTCACCCTTCCTCATGAAAGTGGCAAACGAAGTCTTCTATTCCTCGGTCACTCTTGCGACCTTGAAAACTTTCTCCATTTCTTCTACCCATGTCTAGGCTTCACTCGAATCCGTATTCCCATGAAACTCCGGTGGTCCTAGTAATTTAAAACCCGTAAAGTTCGCCATGTGACTTCATGGCCGAACAACCACAATGGTTGGTCTGCCTTGCATCGTTTCCTCTAACAAGTTCGCAAAAGTCCTCTTGGGGTCAGTCTGACCCTCCTCGTTATTCACTGACTCTTCCGCCCTCGTGTATCGGGGTTGTCTCCTTGACGGCATTGTTTGTTCTAAACAAAACCTTACATAAATCCTTCTTGTTTTACACATCGTGCAAAATTCTACCGATGTTATCATTTAAGAGTCAAGGCACAAATCGATCACAATCAATCATGTAATAATAATACCACATTTATATTCATACACCCCTTAGTGTGTCAAACACTTATAATTCCGACATATTCCTATAAATGTTAACTATCCCATTAAGACACAAAAGATGGGATTAATAAGAACTGCATTCCCCTAGATCTAAAAAGTGGGGATGTATCATCATCATATCAACTCAAGGCACCTTTAGTAAATACTAATAAGCTCATCTTAGTACCTCGTACTACTTACATCATATAGCATTCCTGATATCCACTTATCCCTCTGTTACTAACAATAAGATGGGATTCGCATAACTACTCCACAACTTACACAAAGTTGGGATTTACAACATTTCTTACATGCATAGATATACTAGTACATATACATTGACCACTATTCTTCATTCATTACGACTCACAAAGGTCTTATAATTCTCAGACTTAACCTTTCTTTCTTTCATTTCCTCTATCTATTTCTTATATCGGGCTCCAATTGATCCTCCTTAGGGATTTCCATTATCTCATCATTCAGTTCCATCTCTAGATACTTTTTCCATATCAGACAATAAATCTACCCTTGGTTCATTTCTTATAATCTCTCCATTGTCTCTCCTTTCTAATCATCAAAACAATCTAAATTGCCATTAATCATCTCTAAATTTATTTTTTTTCATATAACATCATTCATCTCAATACTCTCAACTTTTACTTAACAACTCTATATAAGTCCATTACCTTTGTCTCACCTAGCATTCCACAATAAAGCTTAATAACTTAACTAACACTTCAAAATATCGATATATTCATTATTTATCAAATCAATCATTTCCTTCTTGCAAACCTTAACCGAACAGATTCTAAGGTACCCTCTTTCCATCACAAAGAAACTCCATATAGCATCACTCCAATATCGACGCCGGTTTTTGTCTTTTCCCATTTTAGCCTTTTAATTGAATGATTTTTTGGAAAAGGTCGGCATTAATGTCGACGGGGTTTTTAAAAGATCGTTTTTTATGATGAGCCAATTATCTAGAGTCGCCAGTTGGTATATTTGAAATGGATGTACCAACTCATCCGAGTTTTTGTTTTTTTATAAATCGATGGCTCATATGTGACTCCGAATTAATTGGTCTGCAAACCGAGATTCATAAAGTTCGGGGGCTTGCTTAAGCGAGGGGAAGGTGTTAGGCACCCCCGACTTCCGTGAAACACGGTTACCACAATGTTGATACTTTCCTATCCTTCAATTCATGAAACGTGTATGTGTGCGTGTGTGTGTGTGCCTACGTGAATGTCGTGGTGATTTTACATGAAGAAATCATTTGTGTTTTCGGAAAAATCGTGTTTTCTTTTGAGAATGCTTTAGAATGTCCTTCGGCTTTTACGAGAAAGCTTTATGAGAAAAGGCTTGGTTTTTATTGTCAAAACTATGAGATTTCATTAGGTGTTGTTTTGGCAAAACGAGAGTTTTTCTAAACCTTCATCAAAATAGGAATCGAGATCTATACGTTGCTTTCGTGAAACGATCGGGCAATTTCTAGAATCTCTTTAACCCTATGCACAAAGATTTAATAAGACATTATTTATTTTGTATAAAACCATTCTTGTGATGTTCTTAGAAAAACGACTTTCTTTAGCTTTTCGTTAAAGAGGAATCGACATTCATTAGCACTCCCCACTTTTAGCCTCGTGGTTCTAATAACCTAATTTGATTGATTTTATGGAAATCTTATTGTTTAGCTTTGAAATCAATTTTGTGTCATAAATCAAATCAAAACATTAAAATGCGTTGAGGCTATTCATGGGCATGTAAGCCATAAAAATAACACCGAACGCCCACAATCACATATTTTCACTATGTCGGGGCCTTAAACACGATTCTCGCCTTGGCGTCGTTTTAAGACCCGAAGATTACATGTTCACAATGAAGATGACATCATTTCTACGACCCACATCAAAAGACGTCCATCATCGGATTTGGACCACGGGGTCGCGTTCCTAGGCTCACGCTCGAAATTTCCACACAACCACAAAGCGAATATTACAAAATATAACCAACACGGATAATCTAACAATGCCAAGACATCCTAAAATAGCAACCTAAAGGAACCACACCCAATACATCACCGTAAAACAAACAAGAAATCAATAAATGAATATCATCGGGTTATTAGGAAGAATTTTGTTCCGATGGAACCCTCACCACTAATCCCTAATTTATTATTCCACCATAAATTACATGAAAACTATAATTAATTTAACCAAATGATATGATAGAAATTTCAATAATAAGGAGATTTTCACCTTGCAAATGATATCAAAATGGATGTAAACTTGTGTATTTGGATAGATTGGGAAGTATGTGTGATACAATTAAATCAAAAGAGTGTAAATCTTCTTTTTTTTTCTCTCTTTCTCTCCTCTTTTGTGGCAAATTTATGCTATTTCTTCCTCAATTCCCGAGCTTGCTGCTGCTGTTTTTCTCTTCTTCTCCGCCTGCTTCCAACCTCTTCTCTCTTTTTCTGGATGCTGAACGAATGAGCTGAAATAGGCTGGCCAAAGCCAGCCTCAGATTGATCTGCGGCTGGCTGGCTGCCAACCCCCCACTCAGCTGATTTTCGGTTCCCGTGTTTCGAGTTCCGTGTTTTCAAAAGGCGCACTCATTGGCCGCAGATCAATCCGCGGCTGGCTAGCTTAACTTTCTCGATTTTCGTGCTACGCCTCGATTCTCGGGTCGTGACGTCGGTTCTCGTCGACAGGCTTGTATTTTGCAGTCCGGGAATTACTGGAAGATGTGCCACATCATCCGGGAATGCACAATTTGGACAGCCTTGTTGTCACGTCGGTTTCGGTTGTAAATCGTCGCGGTGGCGTCGAATGTTCTCACTTGTCCATCCTTTGGTCTCGCAGGTCGGTTCATTTCCCGAATTTGCCCTCCTGTCAGGGTTAGTATATGAAGTGCAAAATTTGGGTGTCTACAGCTGCCCCTCTTTATCATGTTTATGAAATGTTGAATGAAATGAACAGGATAAAGAAATAGACACCCGATGCATGAATTACAGTGCACAAAAATGACAATACATGCATGATGCAACACTCACAACTTATGATGCGATGCAAGATGTAAGGCATGCAAAACATTTGTAAAGGTGTCGATGCATCAATCCCTGGCCGTATTGTTAGTCGTCGGGTTTCGTCTTCCAATCGATCGTATCGTTAGCGCCGGGTCTCGTATCCGGTTGCCAATCTTGTGATCACCGGGTCTCGTCTCCGATCGATTGTCTGGTGAGTGCCGGGTCTCGTCTCCGGTCGCTCGGTCGTAATCGCCGGGTCTCGTCTCTGGTCGATTATCTTGTGAGTGCCAGGTCTCGTCTCCGGTCGCTCGGTCGTAATCGCCGGGTCTCATCTCCGGTTGCTCGGTCGTAATCGCCGGGTCTCGTCTCCGGTCGATTGTCTTGTGAGTGTCGGGTCTCGTCTCTGGTCGCTCGGTCGTGATCGCCGGGTCTCGTCTCCGATCGATTGTCTTGTGAGTGCCGGGTCTCGTCTCCGGTCGCTCGGTCGTGATCGCCGGGTCTCGTCTCCAGTCGATTGTCTTGTGAGTGTCGGGTCTCGTCTCCGGTCGCTCGGTCGTGATCGCCGGGTCTCGTCTCCGGTCGATTGTCTTGTGAGTGCCGAGTCTCGTCTCCGGTCGATTGTCTATTGAGTGCTGGGTCTCGTCTCCGGTCGCTCGATCGTGATCGCCGGGTCTCGTCTCCGGTCGATTGTCTTGTGAGTGCCGGGTCTCGTCTCCGGTCGCTCGGTCGAATTGAGAAGTCGTGTTCGACACCCAATTCAACAAAATCTCGTATTTGATTACCACATTATGAGTCAAACGGGCCTTAGGATCGATTAAGCCTTCAATGGACAAGGGGGGAGCCACTGGGCCCAGCCGCAGATGGATCTGCGGCCAGCCACAGATGGATCTGCGGCCAGCCGCTGATTGATCTGCGGCCAAGATCGGGGCTATAAGCGGCCAGCCGCTTCCCAGATCTGTCACTTTCATTCATACCCCAAGCGATTTTCACACCTTTGCACGTCCCTTTTGTCGATTTTTTCAATCTTTTTGCAAAAACTGCTCCGGTTAGATCGATCTACGCACTACAGGTAACACTTTGACCGATTGTTTTCCAATTTCGTCAATGTTTTGCTATACATTTGCTATTCTGCATGTTTAGAGATATAAATGTATGCTTTGACATGCTATGCCATGTATTATTGCATGTATATGTTATGTATGAACTGGGCAAGTCATATTTTATGCTCATGATGCGGTCCCACATTCTTGTTGTTTCTTTTTGGAAGAAAATCATGCATTAGGGTCATTTTCATGCTGCAATTATCCATATAAATGCAATTTTGATCTGTTGTGGCTTGGGTTCTTTGAAAAACATGCTTGGCTATGCATGGGATGTCCATTTTATAGACAAAACTCTGCCGATTTTTTTTTCATATACTAAACATGCATCATGCTGCATTAATTCAAAATAATTAGAATGTTTATGACATAATTCAAAATAAAATTTAGAATGTTTATGACATAATTCAAAATAAAATTTACTTCCCCTTTCGCCTGCTCTATTCCAGCTATGGATCTTGACACTCCCAGTAGCTCCACCACGTCTCGGACCTCGGGCGTTCGCCGCCGTAGGGTTGCGCCCGTTCCTGCCTTGCCCCGGACCCGCCAGGCTCGCCGACTGGCGGAGGCTATCATCCGTCCCGATCACCCCGATGTTGAGGAGGCTGCTCTTCCGGACGTTGCGGTAGAGGGGCCATCCTCCAGCACACCAGCTCCATCTCCTCATCGCGCCCTGTCTGGCGCCTCTGTGCAGATACCCGATCTATTGGGTCGGGATCTCAGTCGTCACCCCTCAGCATCTCTCGTGGCTAACGAGGTATATTCAATTCTACTATGATTTTATTCTCAATTTCTCAATTACCGTTCTATCTGGACTGACCCATTGGTGATTGCCACAGGTGCCCGAGTTTACTCAGGCGAGGGGTAACTGGTTTAACATTTACTCCCTCTACACGGCTTTGCACAGTGATTGCCGAGCGATGGTGGATTCCTGGGGCTTTCGTCATTTCTTCACCATCATTCCCCGCCAGTGCCCCTGGGGTTATATGCGGGCTTTATCCGAGAGATGGTTTCACCAGACCCAGTCCCTTCACCTTTTGGACTGTGAGGTCGTGCTGACTCCCTGGGACTGGAGGTACATCACGGGCATCGAGTTCACCGGATCCCGTGTCCCTCTGGATCTTGACATTACTCTAGCGGAGGTCCGAACTTTGCTGGGTTTTGCTGCCGATGATCGGGTCTTTAAGGCCCGCAGCATTCGGTCTGGAGCTTTGGCTGTTGACGCCGTCGGGGGCATATATGCGACGCCGTTTCCTGCAGATCGAGCCACTTGTGATATATTGCTCCGACGTCTGTTCCTAACCATCATGAGGGGTTATTTCCTAGGGAACAACTCCTCTACCATTCATTTCAGCATCGTCGGAGCTGTCAGGGACGTAAACCGGATCGGCGATTATGACTGGGGGTCCTTCACATTTGCTTATTTCCTCCACGGTCTTCGTCTACGCTCGGAGGGACGGACAGATGCTTGGCTCGGATTCTACCACTTTCTGCTGGTGAGCCTTCTCTTCCTCTTTTCTTACTGTACTTCCCGTCATTTCATTTCTCTTTTCTGCATTTGTTGGTTACTCATGCCTTTCCTTGTTCTTGTTCACAGTTCTGGGCCTACGAGCGACTCCCCTGTCTGAGGCCTGTCACTACCCTCGGTCTGGATACCTATCCCCGGGGTCGTCGATGGCATCACAGCACCTTAGAGGAGGTGCCGGTGTCTGGCAGCTTTGCCCACTGTCGCATTCAGCTGGAGCTGATCACTCCTGCGGAGGTCGTTTGGACTCCCTATCTTTCCGAGCATTTGGCTGTGGGGTTCACCGATGGATATCCTTCCGGCCCGGAGTTCGCACTTTCCACTCGCTGCCTTACTTTACAGAGTGTCGGGGGCTGGGTGATGTATCTGGGAGAGCGCGCATTCAGATGCGTTACTGGAGAGATCCGCATCCCGCACTCCCTTCCTTTCACTACCTCCTGGCCGTTGGATTCTCAACCTTCAGAGATCATGCTCGCGGGGGAGGATGGCCAGACGCTCTCTTCGGGTCCCAGCATGAGCGAGGCCTTTCGTACCTGATGGGTGCCCCGCACCATCGGTCCTCAGACCCGGGCCACATTCTTCCTCGGGGATATGGTCCCCGGCTCGGTGATGATGACTGACTGGGCCGCCTGCGTTCGGAGTCCCACCCATGTTGAGCAGATTGCCACGCTGACCCGCCTGGTGGAGCAGTTATCCCTGTACCTTCGGGTGTTGGGCCGGACCCCAGAGGATGCTTACGCATATGATCCTGACAGTGCAGATTTCCCCACAGGCCCGAGCTCATTTGATGCCCCAGTGCCGCCTTATATCCCGGATATGAACTTCGGTCCTTCGACTTCGACCACTCCAGGGGATCAGTTCGGGGATCCGGATTTCACAAACGACATTACTTTTGACTAGATCAGGCTAGGATAAGGCCTTTTGTACCTGGACCTGTTAGATGTTTATTATTATTTTTTCATGCACTATGTATTGAACTCATTTGTTTATTTATGCACAGTTTTTTTATCATTATGACCGTTCAATTGCTTTATTATTAACTGTATGATGCATGCTTCTTTTTTATTCATGGATAGAGAATGACCCCTGTACAGTCTTTTTGATACTATTTTTCACAGATGTCGTCACCAGATGTCGTGGTACGTTTGGATTCCATTCCTTCCACAGGGTTGGTCGGCAGTCTTCTCCGCTGGTTGGACAGTTTATCGCCGGCCGACAGGGTTATCGCAGATGGTCTTTTGGGACATTCTTGGTCCTTATTATCCTTTCAGGTGCCAGCGGGCTTTGTGGAGGGTATTCTGAGCTATTGGGCCCCTGCCCGTTAGGTGTTCAGATTAGGGACAGTAGAGCTGACCCCCACTCTCGAGGAGTATGCTCGCTTTACCGGCTTGCCTTTGGATAGACCTTGTGCCAGGGTCACAGTTGGTTCCATGCGCCGTCAGTTCTTGACTTTCACCGGTTTGCGGAGGACAGTCTTGTTATCGGTGATCACATCAGACCATCTAGTTCCCCTACATTTCCTGATTGACCGATTCCGCTCACCCAACAGTTTTCACCTATTTTCTGGTAATTTTTCCGTATCCGAGGAGCGCTGGGGTGCTTTGAGATTAGACGTTTTGATGGCCTATGTCATCTCAGTTTTGTACTTGCTAGCTGGACCCGATCAGTTGGACATGCGAGTTGTCGCGGCCGTTAGAGCCCTTCAGGAGGATCACACCATTCTTTCCATGATTTTGGCGGACACCTACATGTCAGCCTCATATTGCCAGTCCTTCCGAGGCAGAGTATTCAGGGGGAGCTCTGCTTTGCTGTATGTATGGTTTATGAGCCATCTCAGTCCCATCGGCCATTTCCGTCGCCAAAGGTTTTGCTTCAGCCATGACATAGCCACGCAGTTTTCGTTTTGTCCCGTAAGCTGTACTGATGCGACCTCCTGGACATCATTTTTGTCGGTCATTGAGGATCCTTTTCATCTCCTGGTCCATTCGGGTTATTGCTCCTTTATGAGCTTCTTGACTCACGTGCCCAACCTGGATTTCATCCCTATTGCTGGCTTGAGAGGCGTGACGACCTATCATCCCTTGGCAGTTACAGGGCAGTTTGATCAGACACAAGATTTTCACCCTTTCACGGGTGCAGCCGCCTACCGATTCTTTATATCATCCCAGACAGAGAGAGATCTACTGTGGGTATACGATCTTTGGTCTCGCAGGATCTTTGCCGAATATAGTGAGGGCTGCCACATCCAGATATTTGCTCACGTGCAGTGGTTGCGCGGAGACTTGGATTCGGCTGGTTTGAGTCAGACTGGGCCTTTGATGACTCTGGAGTGATTTTCCCAGATGATACCATAGACCACTCCATCTCAACTGATTCTGCCCCAAGTCGGGTTACTGAGGATACCCGACTCCGCCTGGCCTTGATTACTACTGAGGCTGAGAGAGATGCCGCTCTTGTTGAGAGAGATGATGCCATTTTGGCTAGAGACACTGCCATTGCTGACAGAGACGCCATTGTATTTCAGACCATGGCAATTATAGATGCTCATTCAAGGACTGTCAGCCGAGCTACTGCTTTATTGGACCGCATCGACATGATGGGGCAGCAGATTGCAGGGGATGCTGATGCTTCGGATCTATCCACCACTTTATCCATCCTGCTTCAGCTAGTTTCATATTTGTAGATTATTTTATTGCCTGCATAGACTATGTTAGTTTCATTGGTTATCGAAAGAGAAATCTTGTAACAAAATGACTTATATATACATACATGCATTTAAATTCAGTCATTTTCCTTTTTTGTCGTATCGTTGCCTTTCATTTGATCTTCATTTTATCCAGCTGACCATGATTTTGACATTTCGCTTTCTTTCTCTTCTCCAGTCTTGATGGAGATTTGACAGATATTGCCGCACACCCTGTTGATTTCATCGGATTGAGTCTTTAGATTTTGGCTAACTGTTTGGTTGGGCTAGGTTTATGTTACTCGGGATGAATCTGATTAGGGCTGGTATCGGGAAGGTTTCGAGGGTAGAGGAAGGCTTTTTCTGGCTATTGGGCATTGGTTTTGGTTAGAGAAAGGATTATTATTTTTTAAGGAATCAGACCGCGCCATGATGGCTGCCTGCGTACCCCCACAAGTTGGGAGATCAGGTCCTACGTAGTTCGTTTCTCAAAAAAGGAAAAACTGATGATTCAAGCATAGAACCGCTTCACCGAGTCAGAATTGAGGGGCTGTGGAAATACCTCACCATCCATTTCTTGCAATATAAGGGCTCCTCCGGATAGCACTTTCTTAATCACAAATGGTCCTTCCCAGTTCGGGGCGAACTTCCCCTTGGCTTTGTCTTGACAAGGCATGACTCTTTTTAGCATTAGGTCATTTTCCTGGAACTTCCGAGGTCTTATCCTTTTGTCGTATGACCGAGAGATCCTTTGTTGATACAATTGACTGTGCCAAACAGCAGCCACCCTTCTTTCATCAATTAGGGCCAATTGGTCGTATCGACTTTGCATCCAATCCTCCTCGCTTATCTGAGCATCGATCACAATTTTGAGGGACGCCATCTCAACCTCAACTGGCAGAACAACCTCCATTCCATATACCAAAGTGTAAGGGGTTGCCCCTGTAGAAGTACGCGTTGACGTTCTGTATGCCAGCAGGGTGAGGGGTAGCAGATCCGGCCATCCCCGATGATTAGCAGACATTTTCGCCATGATCTTCTTGATGTTCTTGTTTGCAGCCTCCACTGCCCCATTCATCTTAGGACGGTAAATGACAGAATTGAGGTGTTTGATCTTAAACTGGTCGCATAATCCCTTCATGAGGGCATTGTTCAAATTTTTGGCATTGTCGGAGACCAACACCTCAGGTTGCCCGTATCGACAAATGACATTATTCCTGATGAAACCGACGATGATCTCCTGAGTTACTTTGGGGAAAGAAGTTGCCTCTACCCATTTGGTGAAGTAATCGATCATGACGAAAATGAATCGGTGTCCGTTGCTTGCTTTGGGCTCTATCGATCCGATTACATCCATTCCCCACATTGAAAATGGCCACGGGGAGGTCATACAGTGCAGTTCATTGGGAGGCGTGTGGATCACATTACCGTGCGCCTGGTATTGGTAACACCGTTTGACATGATCATCGCAGTTGGCTTTCAGCGTTAACCAATAATGCCCCGTTCTCAAGATCTTTTTGGCTAGCATCGGTCCACTCATGTGTGGCCCACACACTCCACCATGTATTTCGTTCATAATCCTTTGGGCCTGCGTCTCATCTACGCATTGTAACAATCCCAACCCAACATCCCTCTTGTATAGTGAATCCCCACTCAGGTAAAACTTCATTGCCATCTTTTGAATTCTCATCCTCTCAGTTCGGCTTGCCTGGTCGGGAATGGATCTTTCTCTCAGGTACTCCCTTATGTCGTGATACCAAGGCTGCTTTGGCAAAACCACCTCGTCTGATAATACTGCAACATGTTCCTCGTATACCGGGGCATTCTGTACTGCTATCTCAATCTGTGGAATGTCCCTGCTCTTGATTACGTGGATTAAGGAAGCCAGAGTTGCCAATGCATCAGCAAAATCATTCCGTCCCCGGGGAATATGGCGAAAGGCGATATCTTCGAACTCTTGCATCAACTGGGTAACACAATGATGGTATGGAAGTAACCGAAGCTCTTTAGTGTTGTACACCCCGATCGCTTGTCTGATTACCAGTTCTGAATCCCCAAACACCGCTAATCTCTTCACTCCCATATCGCGGGCAAAATGGAGTCCCAATATACACCCCTCGTACTCAGCTGTGTTGTTCGAATTGCTGAACTGCAATTTAATGGTCACAGGGTATTGCTCTCCGGTGATAGAGACCAAGACTGCTCTGGCTCCTACCCCTTCAACATTCATGGCACCATCAAAATACAGCTTCTAGAACTGTCCCTCGTCATCACATTTCGTGTGTAATACCCAAAATATATCTTCGCCCGGTAGAAGAGTTTCTAACGGCTCCATCCCTCCTGATGGGGTTTCTGCCAATTGATCTGCAATTCCCTGCCCTTTCATGGCTTTCTGAGTTACGTATACCATGTCGAACTGTTCAGCATGGGCCTTTCAAAAATATATTTCAGGGGATCCATTCTCGATATCAGGTACGTAGTATGCCCATGGAGGTAGTGTTGTAATCTCCCTGCAGCCCAGGCCAAAGCGCAACAGGTTTTCTCGATGGGAGTGTAATTTTATTCACATCGGCTAAATCTCTTGCTGAGGTAATAGATGGCCTGCTCTTTACCTGCTTCATTCTTCTGTCCCAGCATGCATCCCATCGCAATGGCATTGACCGATATATACATAAACAGAGGGATCCCATCCTTCGGGGGTACCAGCACTGGTGCCTCTGTCAGCTGCTTTTTAATGGTCTGAAAGGCTTTCTGACATTGTTCATTCCACTCTTGGGAAGCATCCTTCCTTAATAGTTTGAAAATCGGCTCGCATGTAGTCGTCAAGTGGGATATGAAGCGGCTGATGAAGTTTATTCTTCCCAGGAATCCTCTTATCTCCTTCTCTGTATGAGGTGCCGGCATATCCACAATAGCCTTGATCTTTGGTGGATCCAACTCAATGCCCCGATCACTAACCAGGAATCCTAAGAGCTTTCTCGACTGCACTCCGAAAGCACACTTCGCCGGATTGAGCTTCAAATTATACTTTTTGAGCCGATCGAATAGCTTTTTGAGATGGGTTATATGGTCAGATTCTACCCTTGACTTCACGATAATGTCATCCACGTAGACCTCTATCTCCTTGTGCATCATGTCGTGGAACAGGGCCATCATGACTCTCTGATAAGTAGCCCCCGCATTTGTGAGACCGAAAGCCAACCGTCTATAGCAGAAAGTGCCCCAAGGGGTGATGAACGCGGTCTTTTCCCGATCTTCCTCCGCCACCATTATCTGATGATACCCCGCAAAGCAATCAACAAAAGAGTACATCTCGTACTGGGCCGTGTTATCCACCAGGATGTGTATGAAAGGCACCGGGAAGTTATCCTTGAGACTGGCTTTGTTTAGATCTCTATAGTCTACACATACCCTCACCTTCCCTCCAGGCTTAGCCACTGAGACTACATTGGACAGCCATTCTGGGTAAGTGGACACCATAATAATTCCGGCCCTGAACTGCTTGATGATCTCTTCCTTCACCTTCAAGCTCCACTCCGGTTTCAACTTTCTTAGTTTCTGCTTGACAGGCCTGAAACCCTCCTTGATGGGCAACCGGTGTACCATAATGTCTGTGGACAAACCGATCATGTCCTCATGAGACCAGGCAAAGACATCCTCATACCGGCTTAGCAACTCAGTTATTTCTGCTTTCTGGCTAGGGGTAAGGTCTGTCCCTATCTTGAGCTCCTTTGGCTTGTCCGGGGTTCCGATATCTATGGTGATGGTTTGGTCTAAGTTGGGTTTGGGTTTATCCTCGACCCATCCTTTGATCTCATCAGGCGCGTCGTCGTAATCTGTCTCGTCTTGCTCAATGCCCATCAAATCAAAATCCAGCTCAATGTCAAAATCATAATCATCATTCAAATTTGAAAGACTGTTTGTTAGGCAAGGATTACTCAAATTGGTACACCTGACATGAAACAAAATATTTGTCATATATAAGTTATTTTCCACAACGATCACATTTTCAGATAACATAACGAAACGACATAATTATGAAAAATACAAAACAACAAAATTAAACTTCTTCATCCTCCCATCCTCTAGGGTCTACCACCCTGATGTCGGGTTTTACCCTTGTTTGGATATCACTGGTTTCATGGTCCAGTTGTTGACGATCAGGTCAGATGAAATACGCTGGATAAAAGGGGGCTTCACATCGAAAACTTCCCCGATGATTACGGCTACGTCGCCTGGGTCCCTCCTCCTACCTTCTTCAGGAATAATTAGCCCTGCCCAATCGATGACAGGCACACCCTGTAGGGCTCCCGGTGGCATGACAACATCCGTCCCCTCTCCATTGCTTGTTAATTGTCCGGGGATATAGCACCTGGTTTCAAACTTTTGCGCGACCTCTTGTAGGAAACTTTCCCTCTTGGTCGACTCATCAATTGCGGGGGTTAATTCTTCATCTCCTGCCCCAATCACAGGCTTGCTAGTCCCTCGTTCATTGTCAACCTTGGTCATTGGATTTCCGGCCAGTCGAATTGGGGCCGCGCTTTGACGGTGTCTCCGTGTAATGCCTTCATTATATCCCAACCCTGCTTTGCCTATCTGATGGGGCAGTTGAATGGGCTCGGTGATTCCTTGACTACTCTTTCCTAACTGTCCAAGTTGGAATTTCATTTTCATCATTTCCTTTGCAACGAAGGTGAGTTCTGGAGAGACCCTAGGTTTCACGGCTGGAGCCCCCAGGCATCTGTAGTGGGGAGTGCTGATTTCCAGCTCCTGAAAACTGGCAGGTGCCGCCGACTCGTCCACATTAATCACTGGCAGGCCATTCCTGGAAGGAGAAGGGTCATCACACTCTGCCGAGATCGTCACCAGATTCCCGTCAATGATAAGTTTGATTTGCTGGTGCAGCGTGTAAGGAACTGCCCCGGCCATGTGGATGCACGGCCTCCCCAATAACAGGTTATAACTTGCCGCAATGTCTAGGACTTGGAAAGAGATATCAAAAGTACAAGGTCCTATTTCCACCGACAATTCTATCTCTCCAATTGTATCCCTCCGGGAACCGTCGAAAGCTCGCACCACTACATGACTGGCCCGTAGGCGCTTAGGATTGATGTTCATCTTCTGCAATGTACTGAGGGGACAAATATTCAACGCCGATCCCCCATCAATCAGCACCCCATTCATGATATAACCTGAGGAGATTACCGCAATATGCAGCGGTTTTCGATGCCCCCTTCCCTCTTTGGGGATATCATCATCTGTAAATGATATTACATCACTCTCTAACAGATGGCCCACCAGATGGCCGAAACCTTCCTTGCTAATTTCTTTGGGAACGTATGCCTCCTCCAGGACATTCGCCAGACTTTTGCAGTGATCATTGGACGATAACACCAAGTCCATAATTGATGTCAGGGTTGACTCCTCGCTTAATATCTGGATCCCTCTTGTTTCCGGATGATCCATCCTCTTCAAGAATTCTATGGCTTTCTCCTCGGAGATCTCTTCATTTTTCTTCGTTTTATTCTCAAGGACTCGTCCAGGGAGATACAGGGGATTCCCCCTCGATGTTACAGAAGCACAACTGACCGCTTCCTCTGACACTCCCCCATAATTCCATGGTACCGTTTTCAGATTGTTGACAGGGATTTGCGGTCTCGCTGTGAAAGAGATGGGTTTCGGAGCCGACAACTTTATAGGCCCTGCCGTTATGTTTTTGCTTACACCTGCCAACCTGATTGGCGTTCCCCGTGCACTCTCATGATCACTTATCACGCCGACCATCTCATCAATTTTTTTTACATAATTCAGCCTTGACGGCCCCTCGGCTTCACTGGCTTCCGCTACATTGACCCCTTCTCCTTCATGCCTAGGCAGGGGATTGACTTTGACATTCGGGGAGTCTGGCTTTTCCACCACGATTTCTCCACTATCAATCTAGTTCTGAATTATATGCTTTAACGTCCAACATTCCTGCGTATCATGACCAGGGGAACCCGAGTGGTATGTGCATCGCTTGCTTGGGTCAAACCTTCTTCCCTTAGGGTCACTCGGGGGTGCCAAATCGACTATTTTGCTCTGGGCCATCAATACTGCCAACACCCGCTCAAGAGGATCCCCGAGTGGGGTGAACACTCGGTTTCTCGAGGACTCGAATCTCCTTCGCCCATCTGCCCTCTGATCAGTGAAGTTAGGCTGTCGGGATGGCCCCACTCTTTGCATCTGTACTGGAGGACTATTTTCTGCCTTTCTAGATGATCCCTGTAGGATGAGGGAAACATCCTCTTTCTTTTTCTTTTGGACCCTACTGGAAGTGCTGCCATAATTACCGCTTTGGATTTGCTCTGCAGCTGTTTCCAAAGCCGTGAGATCCCGGATCTTACCAGACTTCAACCCCATGTCCACCATTTCTCCGTGTTTAATCATCTCGGCAAAAGGTCTACCAATCCCTGATATAACCCGCTCATAATAAGGTGCTTCTTGAATATCCACGAAGCTTTCTTCACATTTGTCTGTCCAGACGTACTTTACCATCTTTCGAGTCAAATTGGTTAGCGGGGTTGCTATCTTTGAAAAATCTTGTATAAAACGTCGATAATACCCTGCTAAACCAAGAAAACTTCTTACTTCTGTTGGAGTTGTTGGTTGTTCCCAATTTACAACCGCTTCTATCTTTGCTGGATCTACCGCTATTCCATTCTTGTCAATCACATGACCCAAGAATTGGACTCGTTCCAACCAGAATTCACACTTGGAAAACTTGGCATAAAGTTGTTCCTTGCGTAATATCTCCAATACGCTCCTTAAGTGTTTAGCATGCTCCTCTTTTATCCTCGAGTATACTAAAATATCGTCGATGAACACTACAACATATTTGTCCAAGCATGGTTTAAACACTCGGTTCATTAAGTCCATGAATGCTGTCGGCGCATTTGTTAATCCAAAAGACATCACAAGAAACTCATAATGTCCATAGCGTGTCCTAAACGTTGTCTTCGGCACATCTTCTTTTCTTACCTTTAATTGATGGTAACCTGATCGTAGGTCGATCTTCGAAAAGTGTTCGGCCCCTTTCAACTGGTCAAACAAATCATCAATTCGTGGTAAAGGATATTTGTTCTTTATAGTTAACTTATTTAATTCTCGATAGTCGATGCATAACCTTAACGTTCCATACTTCTTCTTTACAAACAACACCGGTGCTCCCCAAGGTGAAACACTAGGTTGTATGTACTTTTTGTCTAAGAGTTCTTGTAGCTGCACAAGTAACTCCTTCAACTCTACATGTGCCATTCTGTACGGTGCCTTGGAAACTGGTGTCGTACCTGGTGCTAGATCAATAACAAATTCGATCTCTCTATCCGGAGGTAGACCTGGTAAATCATCTGGAAATACATCCAAAAATTCTTTAACTACAGGTATTTGATCTAGCTTTACTCCTTTTCGAGTATCTACTATGTATGCCAAATAACCTGTGCAACCCTTCCTAAGCAATCACTCTGTTTGCATTACTGTCAGATAGTGAGATCGTTTAGGTGAACAACTACCGTTGAACACTACTTTTGACTCTGAAGCAGTCACTAGATTTACCCGCTTCCGCTGGCAGTCAATTATTGCATTATAATTTACCAGCCAATCCATTTCTAAGATTATATCAAATTCCCCTAGTTGTATAGGAATGAGGTTCACAAGAAACTTGTGTCCCTTAATCTCTACGGCACAATTCTTATATATGGTTTTGACGGGAATTATCTCATTATTTGCGATTTCCACATTAAAAGGTATGTCTAAGTCTTCACATGGCATTGTCAATTTCTTAGCAAAGTCATTAGACACGAAAGAACAAGTAGCACCAGAGTCGAATAACACATATGGATTTAAATTGTCGATACGGATGATACCTGTTACCACGTCCGGTGCAACAACAACATCCCTCATCGTCATATTAAACGTCCTAGCTGTTGGACGACCTGGACCTCCAGCTCCTGCTACTGTCGGTTTGGTGTTATTGTTTGGGACTTGATTTCCTCCCCCAAGTTGGTTTCTATTCCTCGGGCAATTCCTAGACACATGCCCTGTTGCACCACATGTATAACAGGTAACATTCGGGTTACTCTGACGAGTATTATCATTACCCTTTTTGGGACAATTAGGGGAAAAATGTCCCTCTTGTCCACAATGGTAACAAGTAATCACTCTGTGGCGACATACTCCCGCGTGATTCTTTCCACATATAACACAACGTACCGCCTTATTATTACTGTTCTGGTTCCTGTTGTTGTTGTTATTGTTGTAATTGTTACCCCTCCTCACAAAGTTTGTAGGAACAGTGACATCCCACTTCCTCTTGTTATTATTAGTACCCCCTGTACTAACTTCTCCTTTAAATTTCCCTCCTTCATTCAAACTCCTTTTCTCTTTATGAAATTTTATCAAAGCTTCATTCTCATTTTCAGCTATGATAGCTTTCTCGAGAATTTCAGGAAAAGTTCTCACTTGGATCACTGACAACTTACTACGAATTTGGGGTTTCAATCCCTCTTCATATCTCCTGGTCTTCCTTGCATCCGTATTAACCTGATGTGGGGCAAACCTAGCTAACTCATTGAACTTAGCCGTATACTAGGATACGGTAAGCTCCCCTTGTTTCAATTCTAGGAATCGTACCTCCATACGATCCTGCATTGATTGAGGAAAGTAATTTTCGAAAAATAGTTCCTTAAATCTAGTCCAAGAAATTATACCTTCACCCGCACGAATTTTAGTATTTTTCCGCCAATGGTTCGCCTCACCTTTGAGGAAAAAGGTGGCAAAGACCGTCTTTTGATCTTCGCCGACATTAGTTACCACAAAAACCTTCTCTATTTCGGTAACCCAAGTTTGTGCCCCAATAGGTTCTGCGGTTCCCTTAAATTCAGGCGGTCCTACCAGTTTAAAGTCCTTGAACATAGTACTCTGTGGATTAACTATGGTAGGTTGATGTGGTGGATGATTTTGTAGAGCCACTAAGAGTATATCTACCAATTGTTGTGTGGGGTTTGTTTCGGTAGGCTCATTTCTAGTTTGGGTTCTCCTTCCTGATGCCATGACTCTAAAATAAAGAAAAACATGTATAAATACAAGAATATGTTTCACATAGAACTAACACTTTGATTGTACAAACGCAATCTGTATATAACATGCAAAACAAATACATATTCGACTAGTGGTTTATACTACCACTAGTTAGTACAAAGAACTCACTATTTTACAACCTCAAAATTTGTATATTATAAACTACGAAACGTAAACTAAGTATTATACTAATCTAATCAATCACGTAATCCCTTATAAGCACCCCGTATCATATGACCAACCACCGCTGTATTGATCATATAATCATCCTTCTCCTCCTCTACAGGATACCTAAATACCCTTCGTTCTAGGCCCTCAAATGCAGTCCTACACTTCTTGTCAGCTCTGTACACCTGCATTTATGCATCCTGTTTCTCCTGCTGGGTGTTCTGAAGAAGTGTCCTCAGACGACGAGTCGTATCTCTCTCACTTTCCAGTAAACCTGCAGCTATGCCTGTCCGAGAGTTAGCAGCCTCTAACTCTTCCGTTGACTGCTGAACTAATCCAATAACTATCTCTTCGTGTCTGTCGACACGCATCATCTGCCCTGCTTCGATTACCTCCTCAGGTTCTGGATCTATCAACTGTCCGTCTATAGGGTAATTAGCATCCTCAGCCTCTAATATTTCTTGGTCATGTAGGAGTTCTTCCTCCTCTTGATCCTCCTCTTCTAAATCTAGCTCAGGGATAGCTGGCTCATAATCAGACACCTCATCAGCCTCACTGTCTGATAGCCATCCTATGTGTTGACCTACTCCTGCTATCCTACAAAAGAATTTTAATTTATTTAGTATTTATGGGGAAACAAATTTACACATAAGATAAAGCTTTTAAGATTATTTTATGTATGATTAAGTATTTTACGGACTCAAAGACTATATCCTAAGGTATTTCCAAACTACCTTAGAGCTATAATCTACAGCTCTAATAACCTGCGACGCCCCCAAATCTGTACACTCCCCTCTAGCAGATCTGGTGCTCACGTGAAACTATATAACTATAAATATTCAATAAAATATGACTTCTATCTATCCAAGGTTCACAGTATCCCATAACAGGTACTAGTTCTGGTCAGAACGTTGTCTGTGTTTGGATACCCTCACTTGAATGTATAGATTCATATCTAATGAATACCTCTTTCATATTTATATTCCCTATCTATCTGACATTCGCAGTATTAATGATAAGATTGTCCATAGAATTGAGGGGCGCATTCCGGTAAAGATGGCACCTTACCGGCGCTCATTAAGTGTAACCTCAGAGCTTATAGGACTTTCAACATCATTTATATACCCTCATTCAGATGTATAGTTTGTATAGATATTGTATCTAACTTAGTACAACTACGCTAAACGAAATAAAGATCAGAGTACACCGCAATCGATGAAATAAAGGATCATAATATATTACATAAAATTTGGATTGATTACATTATTTTCAGTACTAAGTTATTACAACAAAAGCCTTTAAAAGATTTAGATTATTCAAAAGCAGTTAATAAAACTAGTAAGCATGCCCTTTTCCTTTATCTATCCCAGAAGTGCCAGGGATATCATTTAAAGCTGCAAAAGAAGATATGCGCAAGAATGAGCTACAAATGCTCAGCAAGTTCATTTAAAAATGTAAACACAGTGTGTTTGATTTGAAAGATGTCAGGTGATGTATAATTGATACTGAGGGTTCTGTACCGGAACCATATATTTCAAATTGTCCTGTCAGTCTTCAATGACTTAGAACCTCTTTGAGTTCGGATATCTGGTAGGTGATCAGCCTCACCAATATCCTAGGAGTATGCATATCATCCTACCACATTTTTGGTCAATTTAAGTTAATTGCCAATATTGGTTAATTCATTTAATTGCCAATTTAAACCTTATTCGAAGGTTTGTCGGACCACCTTCCATCCACGGTGTCCCTTTTACTCAGTAAAGATATCGCACCAAAACAATTTGGTTTGACACAACAATTTTAAGCTCAAACAGTCAATAAATGATTTCATTTCTTAAGTTATGCTGAACAAGTAGCAATAACTTCACAATAATTGGTAGCAAGACATGAATGAATTGCTTAAAAGTAACAAGGTTCGGAGACTTGCCTCGTATATCTTTTACAGATAAATATAACAGTCTACACGTTCGTCGTAAGTCTACACGATTATAAGTTCATGTAGACCAATTAAGCGTTTAACGATTAAATCTTTTAAGTTTTATTTCGGGTATCATAACCGCATATAAATAAGACTTCTTTTATAATATATGAAATAATTTTAGCAGTATAACTACTTATAGAATGAATATTTTTCAATTATATTAAAAATAAATTGAGCATTATAACTACTTGCAAAATGAATATTCGGCTTTTATATTTGAGAAAATTTCAGCATTATAACTGCTTATAAAATGAATATTCGGCTATTATATTTGAGAAAATTTCAGCATTATAACTGCTTGTAAAATGAATATTTTTACTAAAATAGTTGAAGAAATTCGGACATAGTAACTGCTTATAAAAGTATATTTTCTAATATATAAGAGAAATAAATTGGACATTATAACTGCTTGTAAATAGGACTTTTGTACTATATACTTAAAATAATTTGGGCATTATAACTGCTTATAAAAGTATATTTTAACTAAATATATAAAGAAGAATGAAAATAATAACCACTAGAGTAATACCTCTTGTAGTTGCTAGCTTTACTTCCAATCGGGTAGCGCTTCGATGCTTAGAAAGTAATTTTTATCTCACAATATCTCTCAGAATATAAATATAGAGTGTTTTTGCTCTTGAACTACTCTTGAAAAGTAGTAAGGAATGAATGAACTAAGCTTGCTATTTATAGAAAAACTAAGTTTCGCTAATTGCACGTTAGGGGCTCGGCTTATTACACTTTGCACCCGACTTATTACACTTTGGTACCTAGGTTAATTACACTTTAAGCTAATAAAAAGTGGTTAATTACACTTTAGTACCTAGGTTAATTACACTTTAGTACCTAGCGTGTGCCAGGCGTAAGCTGGCGTGTGCCAGGCGTAAGCTGGCGTGTGCCAGGCGTAAGCTGGCGTGTGCCAGGCGTAAGCTGGCGTGTGCCAGGCGTAAGCTGGCGTGTGCCAGGCGTAAGCCTGCGTGTGCCAGGCGTAAGCACGACAAAGCATAAGCACGACAAAGCGTAAGCACGACAATGCGTAAGCACGTCAAAGCGTAAGCACGACAAAGCGTAAGCACGACAAAGCGTAAGCACGACAATGCGTAAGCACATCAAAGCGTAAGCACGACAAAGCGTAAACACGACAAATCACTTTGTCATTTCGAAGCACGATACAACAGCTTACTAAAAATAATTTGTCAAGACCCTTCTCGGTGAATTCGCCGGAAGCACGACAAATCATTTTGTCCGTGTACGCACGACACAGCTGCTTGGCGAAATTTTTTTTTTTTTTTTTTTGACCAAATTTATCGTTTACACGATATAATCACAAAACACTTGCTTCAAAATATCATTTGGATCTTTATTAAGCGCATATGTTGCAAACTTCAAATCTCATTTAAGGTTTAAGGTTTTAAACTTTTGGATATCTAGTTTTACGTTGTACGTTCTAATTCTAAACGTATACGATAATGTTTTCGACTCATATTAAGTTTTCAAAGATTACCTGAACAGCCGTTCATCAGAATATATCATCACATAACACAGAGTCGGAATAAGAAATTTCATTCAATAAACACATAATTTACATATACAAATCTTATTAGGGTTCGGAATATTACAAAACATGACACTGATATAAACATGTATATATATGAATATAAAATGACAATAAACAAAAGTTGCGTGTAAATAGTTTAGTACATAAACATGACAGTGATATAAACATGTATATATATATATATATGAATATAAAATGACAATGATTTAAACATGTAATGCTAAACATACATTTCATTTGTTCAAGTGTCAATGCCTGATTTAGAATCATTTTGTATACGTGTTGCAGATTCATAACCATCATCTGCTTCAAATTTAGTGTTTGATTCAGTCAATAACTCTACCTCCTCAGTATCAATGTCATCTGACACAAGTATTGACTTAGGATCTAATTAATGTGGTTCATCTCCATCATCTAACTGGATTACTTCATTGTCGTCCTCCACATTTATTATAGTTTGACTATGAAGCATCTGCTCTTGGTAAATCTCCCCATCAACTACTTCTACACGACTATGAAAGTAGTATGCACACAAGCCAATCATATTTGATATGATGTAGCATATACTTTGTAAACTTATTCGGTTATTAAAGGCATTTTACATTATCTACATAGTGTTGTTATATTAAATGTGATAAACCCATACTTTTGAGCAATGCTTTTAGAATCATGATGGTGATCATGCTAATGAGATCTAAATTCTAGATAGCTCACAAACTAAAATCGTTCCTAATCGTTAGATTACTAAAAGAGGATTAGTGAATCTGGATAGATTAGTACATACGTTGCTTGCTCTTAGGAAAAGGATGATTGATCTCATAATCATTTGTGTGGAGACACTAAAGCAAGTATGTAGGTGCTTATTAGAGAATAAGTTCACTGAACGTGGCTCGCTAAGGAATACCTAATGGAGTTTTACTCGCCTGTCAATAGAAATTCCTCTAGTGATAGTAGTACAAGTGATCCTTGGACTTGAGATCATCATAGTATCTTGTGTATGACGAGTTATACTTTGACATGTCCCTTAAGACCTTTAGGGTATAACAAAGGGTATGATTGGGTATAATAAGTTATACATGAAGATAGGTGAATGATCAACAAAGAATCTACCACATCTAGTAAAAGATGTGAATGTCCTATGTGATTCGATAAATGACAACTCAGTAGTCCTTGGCCAAGGCAGAATGAAATTAGAAAGGAGTTTCTAATTTGCATTATTTAGAGTTGTGCATTTGAGAATCGAAATACATATAATTAAATAAAATAAGACTTGACAGTAATTCCATGTCTTATATTTAATTGGGACATTGTATGGTTGAAGGATTGAATTGTACGGTAACTATTCACTGAAAGGTTCTTTTGTGATTAATGTTGAAATCTATATTTTTTTTGGAAAGTCGTTGATCGCTAAGGGGGCTTACCCTTATTGTAGAATAAATATTATTTATTTAAATGAATTAAATAGTTTAATTTATTTATTTAAATAAGATTAGAATTGTTCTAATTGATTTATTCACAACCGGTTTAATATGGAGAACCTAATGGGTCACACCGCAAAAGGAAAATATTTATTTAAGAAGTAAATAGCATAATTGTAATAATAAGTTAAGTGTATTTAATTTAATCTATGGAGATAGAATAAATTAAATAGCTTAATATTTATTATTTAATATTTTAGAAATATTAAATATAAATTAATAAGAGGAGTCTTATTATTATTATTATTACTATTACTATTATTTAATTCCTAACAGGGATTGGAAATTAATTAATAAAAGTACCCTCTCATGAATTTTTAATTAGATTAGGAGTTTAATTTAATTAAAGGAGTTTAATTTAATTAAAGGAGTTTAATTAGAATAGAAACCCTAATCCTAAATAGTTTAGGGAAGGGTTTTCTTACATCTATAAATAAGAGAAGTCTTATCATAGATTATGGTTACACACTCTTGCATAAGAATTGTGGAGAGTACTTACAATTTCTATAGAGATAGAAACTAGGGTTTTGTCAACACTCATCTTCTTGAACAAGTATTATTCCTTGGTGGATCACCTCTAGAGGCCAAACACTTGGGTGGCTAACATTGATCAAAGGAAGGAATTTAATCGGGGGAATTCAAGGAGAACGCGAAAGAATTGGAGGGAACTTGTACCTGAGGAAGCTAGAATTCTACAAGGGTATAATTCTTATTCTCCGTCTCTTTCATTTAATTAAAAATTGTGCATAAAGAAAGATCATGGTGATGGTTTGTATAAAATTTTAAAATCTGATTTTATCGCGCTTCCGCTTTATTTATGTAATTTGATTGCATGTTTGCATTATACAAACCTAACAGTGGTATCAAAGCCAAACTTTATGCGAATTATTAATTGTTTTGATTCTGTATATACATTGATATGTGTTTAGAACAATTTAATTGGGTATAATTGTTTGTGTAAAATTATTTTTTTTTTTAAAAAAACGTTGGTCAAAGTCAATGGTCAAACGTTGACCGTTGACTGGTCAAATGTTGACTGGTTAACCTTTAAAAATGAAATAATTAATTTGGAGCTAGAAGGTTTTGAACCCTTGACCTATTGGCCATACGTTAGAAGTTTTATCATTACACTAGAATCACTTTTGATTATGAATCAGAATATTTAATATTTAAACCATATAATTCTGGGTTTGAAGTTTGACTTAAAGGCTTGTTTGATTATTTCTTTGAAAGGTTTATGATCAAGGGTTGACATCATTTTTTTTATTTTTTTATTTTTTGTAAATTAAAATAAATGAGTTTATTTTGATTTGGAAGTCGATTAAAAAATAAAGGAGTTTATTTTTTATTCAAAATTGGATAAATTAAAAGAAAAGAGTTTATTTTGATTTGGAATATGATTAAAATAAAGAAGTTTATTTTAATTAGAATTGGATTTCATGATAACTAATTAGAGTTGAAATTGGATTCCATGATAACTAATTGGAGTTGAAATTGGATTTTATACTAACTAATATTGCCCATTAAATAATATCAATGCATATATAGAATGGTTTTATTATTCATGAGATGAATATTATTTATTGATGCATATGGAGATATGTATGATAACAAATAGGGATTGATTATTGACTATTGACCAATGTGTGATTGGATTTATTTTAGAGGATGCTTGAATGAATGGGTTTTTATAAATGGGGTATGCATACCTCGTCTTCTCTAGTTTTTTCTTGATGTAAATTCTATCTTCCTCCTATGTACTTCCCCTTGACTGCTGATCAAGGTTTCTATTTATTTTAAATAGTTTATGTAATAGGATTAGTTAGAATTATTTTGAAGAATTGGAGACAAATGAGCAAGGAGCGCAAGAAGACCCGTTTGTAATGGAGCCCAGGTTTAAATGTAATAGTTATATTTAAATTTAATTCTTGCACCCTAGGTTTGACCTTTTGGTTCACTTGGTGGCTCTAGTGAACTAAACTAGAATAAAAGTCCATAATCAATCCGGGTAGAATATAGTATTCTATATGTGCATGATTACTATATATATATATATATTATATATTATACAACATGCTTCGCATGTTAAATAATATGACGTATATTTTATATATATATATGTGCATGCGCGCTAAACAAGATGAGACTAATAATTACAAACCCCTCAAAGAAATTATATTAAGTCCTAAGCGTTCAAAGATATTTGGAATATCGAACGTCGCCTTCTAGCATGGTAAAGCGATAGAGTATTAAATATTTAATATGAGTTTGTTGTGTTATACAAGGCAAGTATTAAATATTTAAGATGTTGCTTTATCACATTTGATGTTTATAAATAGACTGAACGATGCTGTTTTGTTGTGTCACACAAGGACAATGTTTTTCTTTCGAATATACGGAAGTGCTAGGTTGGACTTAACTTGGATAATTTTGATTCGGATGTGTCACACTTGATCAAAATAATCTAAGAGGCAAAATACAAGGAGTTACATAGTGATATAATTGACAATAGTTGTCTACCTATTTATTTATATATAGTTTGTTGTGTCACACAAGGCTATATACATTTGAAATGAGATCCTTATTCTCATTAGTAAATCTTTAATTAGATTTGTCGAACTATATATTGAGGGTAATATAGTTTGATGAAAAAGTGAGAGATACCAATTTAAAAATAAAGACCTAATTTATTTTGGTAATTAATTAAATGAATGTATGCTAAAAGATTGTGACACCCCCAAATTCAGGTACCAATACCTCGAATTTGGTGCTCACGATAAAATGCATCCATACACCTCTAAACAACATAAATCAACTAATGCGGAATAAAATAAACATATGTTGTTCATTACAAAAGGTTTACTACGGTCCCAAGGTCTACAACCTTAAATAAAATACATCGCAGAATACATTAATGATACAAAACTATTCCACGATTACACAACGGGATAGTATATATAACTATTCCTTAAGCTTTCCTTTGCCTTTGTCCGCTTTGGAACTCCCTGGCTTAACTGCAATAGATTTATGATATAGCAAGGGTGAGCAACTACTTTGCTCAGCAAGTTTAAAAGCAAGAATGAAGATATATCATGAATAAATAAGAATAATAGCTGCATAGATCAACAATTCATGAACATTGATGAAATAGCTAAAATGACATAATCAAAGTCCAAAAGAATCAATGAATAATGATTATTTACTGCTGAGTGGTCCAACCGACCATGAACTTTTGGCCAAAGAGTCAATCATTCGACTAACTCTTTTAAAACCTGGCCCCGTCAGTTGTACTCGAGGGGATCATCCTCTCGTACACCATGTATATGCATAACATTTAACTCTGACTGCATCAAATAACCGACACATTATAATCCCTTACATAAGGGTTGCTCTCTCAGTCCAAGAATCCGCACCAACAATTGGTTTGGATAGCTTTTAAAATAATAACCTGTACATGTCTAACTGAAACAAATGGCGTAGACTATCTCCTTAAACAGTTCATGAATGAAGAACTTAAACGTTTCACAATCCAACAATAGATAATGAATTCAAATGTATAAGCTGCGAATATCAATAATTATCTTGGAGGTGGAGTAATTGACAATAATTAGTCCACTAATATGATTCAAAAGTAATAACTAAATTTGAGTCATGAAATTTGCAACAATATACAACCTGTATAAAATATGAAACCTGCTCAAAATATAATTCGAGTAAGGTTAAGGAAAACTTGCCCAACACAAGGGTTAGACAAGCGTTAGGAAACTTGCCTGATGCGCTGCTACAATATTATTACACACGCTCCTCAATATCCTACACAATTAAGCACATATTTACATAACAATTAGTCACATACCAAATAATGGTTCAAAAACGGACGTTGCATCATTAAAACACACTGATTGCCACTACGACTACCAAGCCTAAATTGCAATTAGATTATACAATTTCTGCCTTAAGACAATACTAATTTGGTTGACATTTAATAAATAATTAAGCATTTAGGGCTTAACAAAAATATGCTTAGTTAACCTGTCTAATCATTTAATACAAGGTAAAATTTAAGTGTTGGACCATGCTGAAATGGGCTCATTAGGTCCGACCCGATCCGACCCGGTCTGACTAACCAACCTGGCCCAAACACGGAGCTGGCGCTGCAGCGCCAAGCTCAACCACTGGACCTCACGCTGCGGCGTGAGTCCCGCGTCTTCTCCATGACCGGGCTTCACGCTGCGGCGTGAGCCTTAAAGCTTGGGCCTCACGCTGCGGCGCGAGTCCCGGTTTTTCCCCACTTGCCCCTCGCTGCAGCGTGAGCTGCAGGGCATATGGGTGGCGCTGCGGCGCCATTCTGCAGTAGCCGGATTCTGGGTTTGTTTCCAGAACGCGACTCCGACCTCCGGCCACTCCAACCTCCATATCTCCTTTAATACACAAGCAATTTAGTCCATTTCGGACTCTATGGACTCCTAACTCATGGGGCTACAACATATCAAAAATGTAGAGCTACCCATTAACATTAACATGGTCAAATCCTAAGCCAAAGTGTAAAGTTCATACTCTGTTCTTCGAGTTCTTGACATGTTTTACAAGAATCATTATTACGAACTCGTTTTAAGTCCTTTTTACTCCATTCCAACTGGGTTAGCTTCACAACCCATGGAACTAGAACACCATACCAACAAATAAAATTAACAAACAAAAAATCATAGCTTTACAGTCCTCTAAAAAGTCCAAATGTCCAAGTTCATGTCCAAAGTCCATTGTTCTTGCTCCATTAAGCCAAGGTAAGGATTTCTTGCGTTTTTGTTCCACTTTAATGTTATTAATGGCTTGCATAGTCTCTTAGCAACATTTACAAACAATCACAACAAACAAAAACACCAAGAATCGCCAAAATCCGACCCACAAGCTTAAGAGCTTAAAACTAAGAAAAACTTGAAAAAAACTTGGCAAGGAATCGAATGGAAAGGATTTGGTTGATTGTTTACCTCTGTAAATCCTTCCTAGATGTTAAGAAGCTCGGCTAGGCTTTGTTTTGGGGGTTCTCCTTGCTTGGTTCCTCCACCCGTGCCTTCTTCTTCTTCTTCCTTTCTTTTCCGGCGAGTATTCCTCTTCCGGCGACTTTTCCGGCGACTTCTTTCTCTTCCTTCTTTGCAGCTCTCTCTCTCTTTCTCTCTCTTACTATCAGCTGATGGGAATGGGAGGAGTCTGGAGTGCAAGAGAGGATGAATGATTGAATGAAATGGGAGAGTGGAGGAGTGAATTAAGAAGAAAATGGGTTTGGTGCTCAAGGTTGGCCAAAATTCAAACTTGCCGGCAACTCCCCTTCTCTCTCCTCATTTTCTAGCAATTTGATAGGTGGAAAATGGTTTGGTGGTTCCCACTTGAAATAACAAGCCAAAATAAATACCCGAAAATACCAAAAATATACCCGAAAACTCCCACTTTTGTACCAAAACTGGTAAATAACTCTACCCAAAATTAAAATGGGTACTCCCATAATTATTGGGATGTATAAAAATAATTATTATGGGATTTGTCCATTTATTCGGAACACCCATATAACACATTTCGGATACGGATTAAATCATGTATCAGCTCAAATAAAATTTCCGACACTTGAAAAAATTATTCGTACGCATACACGTATTTATGAAATTTATTAACATCGAGAAAGACACAAAAATTTTATGGCGTGAATAGTGCCTCGGGAAACGTGCCCCGTGAATAGTGATTTAGCGACGCTACGCGAAATCAATTATTCACGTAAACAAAACTATAACACATAAAATTCATACATTCACATGATCTAGATTGTCACACAACCTTTAAACATGTAACACAAATATAATATTAATAAATTATAAAATATTCATTAATATTCAAAAATTCGAATTACAAGGAAATTTCAGAATTCCCGGTCGTTACATCCTCCCCCCCCTTATAAGAATTATGTCCCCAGAATTACACTCTAGGTACGGAAAACTTAACGGGTTCACTCAAAAAGATGTGGATAATTCTTCCTCATCTTCTCTTCTAGCTCCCACGTAGCTTCTTCAGCTGCGTGGTTCCTCCAAAGTACTTTAACCGAATGAATGAGCTTATTTCTTAACTTCTGTTCCTTCCTATCTAATATCTGGATAGGAATCTCCTCATATGATAAGTCCTTCTCCATTTGAATTGGTTCATAGGATATCACATGCTTGTAGTCGGGTTTATACGGCCGCAACACAGAAACATGAAACACATTATGAATATGCTCCAGTTCAGGAGGTAGAGCTACCTCTTCTCTCAACTCCGGAACCATCGGTATCCAGATCCTCCCTTCAAACCTTAGCATTCCTGTGCCATCAATTTTGTACTTTAATTCCTCTCCTTCTGAGATTCGCTTCTTTATGGCGATACATTCATCATCCTTTCCTTGAGACTCCTTTATCTTGTCTAATAAAGTCGGACTCGCCTCCACTGCGAACAGTTTCTCATTTGCATTCGTCGGATACTTGACTTCCAACTCCAGTTTTTCCATATCCTTAATCAGTTCTTCTTGAGCTGTCAGCATCATCAACTTATCTCTGCCCTTCCTACTTAGAGCATCGGCTACTACATTGGCCTTAACGGGATGGTACAGAATTTCACAATCGTAGTCCTTGATCAACTCCAACCATCGCCTCTGCCTCATGTTTAGTTCCTTTTGAGTGAATATATACTTTAGACTTTTGTGGTCTGTGTATATCTCACACTTCTCCCCATACAGATAGAGTCTCCAAATCTTTAGAGCAAACACTACTGCCGCTAGTTCCAGGTCATGAGTCGGATACCCCTTCTCATAGTCCTTCAGCTGCCGTGACGCGTACGCAATGACCTTCCCATGCTGCATCAGTACGCACCCAAGGCCTTTGTGTGACGCATCACTGTACACCACATATCCCTCTGTATTATCTGGTAGGGATAACACATGTGCTTCACTAGGTTTCTTCTTCAACTCCAAGAAACTCTCTTCGCACTTATCTGTCCATACAAACTTCACAGTCTTCCTTGTCAAATTTGTCAACGGTGTTGCTATCTTTGAAATGTTCTGAATAAACCTCCGATAGTAACCTGCTAATCCCAAGAAACTTCGGACTTCTATCGGTGTCTTCGGCTGCTCCCAGTTTATTACTGCTTCTACCTTGGCAGGATCCACTAACACACCATCCTTGTCAATTACGTGCCCCAAAAACTGCACCCTTTGTAGCCAAAATTCACACTTGGAAAACTTTGCATATAGCTTCTCCCTTCTTAGCGTTTCCAGGGCTATCCTCAAATGTTCGACGTGTTCCTCCTCCGTCTTCGAGTAAACAAGGATGTCATCTATGAACACGACGACAAATTTATCTAGGTATTGCTTGAACACTCTGTTCATCATGTCCATAAATGTTGCTGACGCGTTCGTCAGCCCAAACGACATCACCAAAAACTCAAAGTGTCCATATCGAGTTCTGAATGCTGTCTTTGGAATATCCTCTTGCCTTACCTTCAGTTGGTGATATCGTGTCCTCAAGTCAATCTTTGAGAAGTATTTCGCTCCCTTTAATTGATCGAACAAATCATCAATTCTAGGCAACGTATACTTGTTCTTAATGGTAACCTTGTTCAATTCCCTGTAGTCAATACAAAGCCTTAACGATCCATCCTTATTTTTCACGAACAATACTGGCGCTCCCCACGGAGATACACTCGGACGAATATATCCTTTATCTAGCAGCTCCTGCAGTTGAACCGTCAGTTCTTTCATCTCAACCGGTGCCATCCTGTACGGTGCCTTTGAGATCGGTGCGGTTCCCGGTACTAACTCGATCACAAATTCCACTTCGCTATCCGGCGGCAATCCCGGTA
This sequence comes from Aralia elata, assembly GCA_034770075.1. NCBI lineage: Eukaryota > Viridiplantae > Streptophyta > Magnoliopsida > Apiales > Araliaceae > Aralia > Aralia elata. The sequence continues at coordinate 28,602,135 of CM068387.1, forward strand.
TCTCATCTGGGAAAACGTCTGGGAATCCCCTTACTACAGGTATCTGACCCAGCTCACCCTCTACTCTTCGGGTATCAACCACATGAGCCAGATAACCTATACAACCTTTCCGTAGTAATTTCTTCGCTTGCATCATCGTCAGACAACAAGATTGTCTCGGCGATTTACTACCGTAAAATACGACCTTCGACTTATTCGGAGTCTTTAGGTGTATACTTTTCTTCTGACAATCAATCATAGCCCCGTGACTAGACAACCAATCCATCCCAAGAATTACATCAAATTCTCCTAGTCGTATCGGAATTAAATCTACGCTCAGTTTAAACCCGTTTATCCTAGCACAACAATTTCTATGGATGTATCCCATAGGAATAACTTCTTTATTAGCTACTTCCACATTCATTGGATTCTCTAATTTCTCACGGGGTAAGTTTAGTCGTTTAGCAAATTCATCCGACACAAATGAACAGGTAGCTCCCGAATCAAATAATACATATGCATTAATATTATTGATCGAAATAATACCTGACACCACATCTTTTGATTCCATCACATCCTGCACTGTCATGTTGAAGGTGTGTGCTACTGGTCTGTTCTGCTGTGTTGGTCCTCCGATAGTCAGCTTACTGTTGTTCCCTTGGTTAGCACTGCCTGCATCACTCTTCCTCTTTGGGCAATCCTTCTTCTGATGATCTGAAGCGCCACAAGAAAAACAACTTCCTGCCTTCGCCTTTGGGCATTGTGGGGCAAAGTGCCCTGGTTGACCACAGTTGAAACAAACTCCTTTCCTTTCATGCATTCTCCAAAGTGATTCTTCCCACATTTCTCACATTTATTACCCTTCTTTGTATCCCCTCTAGATTTACTTCCTGTTATCTGACTGTCGTTCCATTTTCTCTTATTTGGGTTACTTCCCCCGCTGCTACCTTCCTTATGACCATCATGACTCTTTTTCTTTTTCTGATCTTGGTTGTGCCTGGCCAAAGCTTCGCTTCCTCCCTCAGCAATGATTGCTTTCTCAAGTAATGTAGAAAATGTGTTGATCTGCAAAACCGCAACCTTACTATACACCCAAGGCTTCAGTCCTTGTTCAAATCTCTTTGCCCGCCTAGCTTCGGTGTCCACCTGATGTGGAGCAAACCTAGCTAACTCGTTAAATTTTGCTGCATACTCCGCAACTGACATGCTTCCTTGCTTTAGTTCTAGGAACTTTATCTCCATGCTTGCCTGCATGCTCGCTGGAAAGTAATTTTCGAAAAAAAGCTCCTTGAAACGAGCCCATGCAATCGTGCCTTCCCCGGCTCGACCTTTGTTCGCCTTCCACCAGTAATTTGCCTCACCTTTCATCATGAAGGTGGCAAACGACGTCATCTATTCTTCGGCCACCCTTGCGACCTCAAAAACTTTCTCTATTTCTTCTACCCATGTCTGGGCTTCAATCGGATCCGTAGTACCACGAAATTCCGGTGGTCCTACTAATTTGAAGTCCTTAAAGTTCGCCATGTGACTTCCTGGCTGATCAACTGCAGCGGCTTGTCTGCCCTGCATTGCTTCTGCTAATAAGTTAACAAAAGCCCTCATAGGGTCTGCCTGACCCTCCTCGTTATTCACCGACTCCTCAACCCTTTGGTTACGCGGTCGTCCTCTTGGCGCCATGATTTGCTAAAAGAAAACCGTCGGCTATTACTAATAGATCTAGGCCTCATGTAATAAGTCATTTAAGTCAACAATTAAAAGTAAAAATATCCATCAAACAGGTTTGATTTAAATAAAACAACTACATTTATAACCATATGTCATTGTCTTAATACAACCAGACTCAACATGTGGCATACTTCTATAAATGCTAAATGACATAGCCTGCCAACCATTAATTATCCCCTAACAACACAAGTGGGGAATAATAACCTTCCACCCCTATACTAGAAGCAAAATTGGGGTTCAACTACTATCCCACGCACGCTACAAGCAGAGGGATTTACAACATAAGTAAGCCCCTAATACAACAAAAGTGGGACCTACTGCAAACATAATGCTAAAATAATACATCACCGCCTGCTGCGGCGGAGTGCAACTCGGAGCTCCCGTCGAGCCAGCCTGTCGACCACTCGACGCCTAATTATGTGCCTGCTTCTACCCTCGTCCCTAGGGTACCTCCTCACCCTGTCCCTCAGCCTGCCAATGGAAGTGGTCAAGCCTGATTTGAGGGAATCAACCTCTGCAGTCAAGGCTGCCAAGTGCTCCATAGCCTCATCTCGCTCTAGACGAGTAGTCTCTAGCTGATCCTCTACTCGCTCTATCTGTCCTACCAGCATCACATTCCTCTCTAGGAGGTCATACACCATTACACCAAACTGAACAGAAACCCCTCGGCAACCGTGAACCTCTGCCTCTAATTCGGCAATCCTCTGGTCCTTTTCCTGCAACTTTTGGGTCAACTAAGTCTTTTCCCCCAAATTCTGATATGCCAATGACCTGTACTGCTCTTCTCGGTCCTGGTGCTCCTGGTTCTGCTCCTCTATGTGAGTTACTCGATTCTCGAGCTCCTCGTTCCTATTTGTCAGCTCTTCGATAATATCACTAGCAGTAGTGCCCATGCCATCTACATACTCAGGTGGCTCATCATCTTCCGTCAATGGATCCTCCTCGGGGTTCTCATCCTCCCCCTCGTCGCTTAACAGCCTCAGCACTCTTCCGGTAACTGGCTCCTCCTCAGAACCATACTCGGCCTCAGACTCATCCCTAGTGTCCATCATATCTGGCTCACTCGGCTGCACCTCCACTAACTGCCCTTCGTCCATATGTATGTCTGTGAACTCTACCTCTCTAGCAGGACTGAACTCTCCCATCTCAGACATCCTACAGCCACAAACAAAAACAAATAGATAGCAAGATGTCAGTGTCATAATAAAATATATTCATTGATAAAATGAAATGATATTTTATCATGCATAACTCGGCTCGATGGATTTCCACAATCCACCACCAGACATGACCATCAAATGAATCTCCCTGATCCATCACCTAGCGTACTCAATACGAGTTTAATACTAAGGTTATAACCTAGGTTTCGCAAATCCTAAAGTTTATAACCTAAAGCTCTGATACCAACCTGTGACACCCCCAAATTCAGGTACCAATACCTCGAATTTGGTGCTCACGATAAAATGCATCCATACACCTCTAAACAACATAAATCAACTAATGCGGAATAAAATAAACATATGTTGTTCACTACAAAAGGTTTACTACGGTCCCAAGGTCTACAACCTTAAATAAAATACATCGCAGAATACATTAATGATACAAAACTATTCCACGATTACACAACGTGATAGTATATATAACTATTCCTTAAGCTTTCCTTTGCCTTTGTCCGCTTTGGAACTCCCTAGCTTAACTGCAATAGGTTCATGATAAGCAAGGGTGAGCAACTACTTTGCTCAGCAAGTTTAAAAGCAAGAATGAAGATATATCATGAATAAATAAGAATAATAGCTGCATAGATTAACAATTCATGAACATAGATGAAATAGCTGAAATGACATAATCAAAGTCCAAAAGAATCAATGAACAATGATTATTTACTGCTGAGTGGTCCAACCGACCATGAACATTTGGCCAAAGAGTCAATCATTCGACTAACTCTTTTAAAACCTGGCCCCGTCAGTTGTACTCGAAGGGATCATCCTCTCGTACACCATGTATATGCATAACATTTAACTTTGACTGCATCAAATAACCGACACATTATAATCCCCTACATAAGGGTTGCTCTCTCAGTCCAAGAATCCGCACCAACAATTGGTTTGGATAGCTTTTAAAATAATAAACTGTACATGTCTAACCGAAACAAATGGCGTAGACTATCTCCTTAAACAGTTCATGAATGAAGAACTTAAACGTTTCACAATCCAACAATAGATAATGAATTCAAATGCATAAGCTGCGAATATCAATAATTATCTTGGAGGTGGAGTAATTGACAATAATTAGTCCACTAATATGATTCAAAAGTAATAACTCAATTTGAGTCATGAAATTTGCAACAATATACAACCTGTATAAAATATGAAACCTGCTCAAAATATAATTCGAGTAAGGTTAAGGAAAACTTGCCCAACACAAGGGTTAGACAAACGTTAGGAAACTTGCCTGATGCGCTGCTACAATATTATAACACACGCTTCTTAATATCCTACACAATTAAGTACATATTTACATAACAATTAGTCACATACCAAATAATGGTTCAAAAACGGACGTTGCATCATTAAAACACACTGATTGCCACTACGACTACTAAGCCTAAATTGCAATTAGATTATACAATTTCTGCCTTAAGACAATACTAATTTGGTTGACATTTAATAAATAATTAAGCATTTAGGGCTTAACAAAAATATGCTTAGTTAACCTGTCTAATCATTTAATACAAGGTAAAATTTAAGTGTTGGACCATGCTGAAATGGGCTCATTAGGTCCGACCCGATCCGACCCAGTCTGACTAACCCAACCTGGCCCAAACACGGAGCTGGCGCTGCAGCGCCAAGCTCAAGCACTGGACCTCACGTTGCGGCGTGAGTCCCGTGTCTTCTCCATGACCGGGCTTCACGCTGCGGCGTGAGCCTTAAACCTTGGGCCTCATGCTGCGGCGTGAGTCCCGGTTTTTCCCCACTTGCCCCTCGCTGCAGCGTGAGCTGCAGGGCATATGGGTGGCGTTGCGGCGCCATTCTGCAGTAGCCGGATTCTGGGTTTGTTTCCAGAACGCGACTCCGACCTCCGGCCACTCCAACCTCCATATCTCCTTCAATACACAAGCAATTTGGTCCATTTCGGACTCTATGGACTCCTAACTCATGGGGCTACAACATATCAAAAATGCAGAGCTACCCATTAACATTAACATGGTCAAATCCTAAGCCAAAGTGTAAAGTTCATACTCTGTTCTTCGAGTTCTTGACATGTTTTACAAGAATCATTATTACGAACTCGTTTTAAGTCCTTTTTACTCCATTCCAACTGGGTTAGCTTCACAACCCATGGAACTACAACACCATACCAACAAATAAAATTAACAAACAAAAAATCATAGCTTTACAGTCCTCTAAAAAGTCCAAATGTCCAAGTTCATGTCCAAAGTCCATTGTTCTTGCTCCATTAAGCCAAGGTAAGGATTTCTTGCGTTTTTGTTTCACTTTGATGTTATTAATGGCTTACATAGTCTCTTAGCAACATTTACAAACAATCACAACAAACAAAAACACCAAGAATCGCCAAAAATCCGACCCACAAGCTTAAGAGCTTAAAACTAAGAAAAACTTAAAAAAAACTTGGCAAGGAATCGAATGGAAAGGATTTGGTTGATTGTTTACCTCTGTAAATCCTTCCTAGATGTTAAGAAGCTCGGCTAGGCTTTGTTTTGGGGGTTCTCCTTGCTTGGTTCCTCCACCCGTGCCTTCTTCTTCTTCCTCCTTTCTTTTCCGGCGAGTTCTTCCTCTTCTGGCGACTTTTCCGGCGACTTCTTTCTCTTCCTTCTTTGCAGCTCTCTCTCTCTTTCTCTCTCTTACTATCAGCTGATGGGAATGGGAGGAGTGTGGAGTGCAAGAGAGGATGAATGATTGAATGGAATGGGAGAGTGGAGGAGTGAATTAAGGAGAAAATGGGTTTGGTGCTCAAGGTTGGCCAAAATTCAAACTTGCCGGCAACTCCCCTTCTCTCTCCTCATTTTCTAGCAATTTGATTGGTGGAAAATGGTTTAGTGGTTCCCACTTGAAATAACAAGCCAAAATAAATACCTGAAAATACCAAAAATATACCCGAAAACTCCCACTTTTGTACCAAAATTGGTAAATAACTCTACCCAAAATTAAAATGGGTACTCCCATAATTATTGGGATGTATAAAAATAATTATTATGGGATTTGTCCATTTATTCGGAACACCCATATAACACATTTCGGATACGAATAAAATCACGTATCAGCTCAAATAAAATTTCTGACACTTGGAAAAATTATTCGTACGCATACACGTATTTATGAAATTTATTAACATCGAGAAAGACACAAAAATTTTATGGCGTGAATAGTGCCTCGGGAAACGTGCCCCGTGAATAGTGATTTAGCGACGCTACGCGAAATCAATTATTCACTTAAACAAAACTATAACACATAAAATTCATACATTCACATGATCTAGATTGTCACACAACCTTTAAACACGTAACACAAATATAATATTAATAAATTATAAAATATTCATTAATATTCAAAAATTCGAATTACAAGGAAATTTCAGAATTCCCGGTTGTTACAAAGATTGTCTATTTTCACATGCAGAATTTAAAAAATGTCAAACTCACTATCACTGCGTAGCATACTTGATGCTAACAAACTAACCGGACCGAATTACACGGACTGGTTAAATAATTTGAGAATAGTTCTCAAGGCTGAAAAAATATCTTATGTCCTTAATATGCCTATCCCTGCAATGGTTGCAGACAATGCCTCAGAGGAAGAGATTGCTACTTTTAGAAAGTGGCAAGATGATGCACAGCTGGCTCAATGCATCACGCTCGCATCCATGAGTAACGAGCTTCAGCGTCAACATGAAACTATGGATGCTCCTACTGTACTCCTGTACCTTCAAAGAGTTGAATGGTGAGGAAAGTAGGACTGCTAGATATTAGATATCTAAGGAGCTCTCCCAATCTAGAATAACCGATGACACTACAGTATAGACAAATATCCTCAAAATGATCAATCTGATTGAACAATTGGGATAACTGGGTTTAGTAATGGATGGAGAGATAATCCAAGATTTGATTTTGCAATCACTTCCGAACTCTTTCTCACAATTTGTTGTGAATTTCCACATGAATAAGTTATATGTCAGCTTGCCTTAGTTGCTTAAACATATTGAAAAACTGTAGAGAGTCACTTTCCAACCAAGAAAGTCCAAGTCTTACTAGTAGATAATTCTTCCAAGAAGCGGAAGAGGGCCAAAGGATCTTCTTAAAAGAAGAACAATTCAAAGAAGGTATAAGGAAAGGCAATAACTAAGGACACTAAGAACAAAACTGATGCAGATAGCAAATGAGTTTGCTTCCACTGCAATAGGCCTGGACACTGGAAAGGAAACTGTAAGGAGCATCTTGTAGAGGCTAATCAGAAGAAGCTTAGTGAAGCTTTGGTTACAGATATAGGTTTGTTCATGATTGAAATAAATTTTTCTATAAGGAAAGGTTCTACTTGGGTATTGGATACCGGCTATAGTTCTCACATATTTAATCCAATGTAGAGACTAAGCAGAAGTAGAAAGCTAAACAAAGAGTAAGTAATCTTACGTGTGGAGAATGGAGCAATGGTTGCTACAGTAGCCGTATGAACTTATAGTTTAGCGTTGCCTACGGGCAAGTCTATTAAGTTAATAAGTTGTTATTATGTTCCAGTTCTCTTTAGAAACATTATTACTACCGTTGTTGGACAAGGAAGGTTCTAGTATTATATTTAAGAACAATTGTTGTTCTATTTAGAATGATAATGTTTTGTTTGAAACTGGAAGATCACTTGATGGACTTTGCAAACTTGACTTACATGAAAAATAATTTTGCAAATTGAACAAACTAGTAAAAGAAAAGGAGATGATCATTCAAAGAGTTGAATATGTGTATTTGATGAAATACAAGTCTGAATCACTTGAAAGGTTCAAAAAATTTAGAAGTGAAATAAATTGACAAAGTATTAAGATTCTTTGATCAGATCGAGGAAGGAATACTTGTGCAATAAGTTCCTTGATCATCTCAAAATGGTATTTTCTCATAATGGACACCTCCTGATACACAATAATTGATTGGTGCATCTAAAAAGGAGAAATTGTACCTTGTTGGACATGGTGCGGTCCATAATAATTTTTACCGACATTCCAGTATCCATCTGGGGTTATGCCCTAGAAACGACTACATATCTACAAAATAAGGTAACCTCAAAATCTGGCCCCAAGACTCCATAAAAGTTATGGATAAGGAGGATTCTTAATCTTAAGTGTGTTAAGATAAGGGGTGGTCAAACTTATGTGAAAAGGTTTCAAAAGATAACTTTGGGACAAAATCTGACAAGTGCAGATTTGTGGGAAATCCTAAAAAGGGTTTAGGATATAATTACTATAATCCTACACGCTGCCTTCTTGGATAAAGGTGTTTATCATTGAAAGAGCTAGTGGGAGGATAATAGATCTTGAAGGAGTTCAAGAACCACAAAGTACTGCAAGTCAAACCGAGGAATCTGTAGATAAACCTATAGTACCACAACCGAATCGTAAATCTGGAAAAGTATCGAAGATACCTAGGAGGTATGGATTCATCATGGCAGATGATGCTGAGGTATGCATTATAGAGGATGATGATCCAGTTATATACAATGAGGCTATGAGTAGAAGACACTCAGAGAAATGGCAGATGGCCATGAAATCTGAAATGGACTCCATGTATGAGAACCAAGTATAGACTCTGGTTACTCCACCGAAAGGCATAGTGCCTAGAGGGTGTAAATGGGTCTTTAATAGAAAGACTAGGGCAATTGGCAAGGTAGAGACCTATGAGACCAGACCTGTTTAAAAGGTTTCAAAAAAGGTTAAGGAGTTGATTGTGATAAAACCTTATTACCGGGTAATGCTCAAGTCCATTTGGATTTTGCTTGTGATTGCAGCTTATTAAGAAATCTGGCAAAATGGATGTGGAGACGTCCTTCCTCAATAAAGACTTGAGGAGAATATATGCATGATACAGCCAAAGGAATTTATTTCAAAGGTTGAAGCAAATCGCGCTTTAAGTTACAATGATCCATTTATGGATTGAAGCAAGCTTCTCAAAGATGGAACGTTCATTTTGATGAGACAATCAAAAGAGTTTGATTTTATCAAAAACGAGAATGAACCTAGTGTGTACAAAAGGGTCAGTGGGACCACTGTGACATTTCTAGTATTATATGTTGATATACTACTGTTAAAAAATGACATACCAGTGCTATAATCAGTAAAGATAAAATTGTCTAAACATTCCTCCATGAATAACTTGGGAGGAGTATCCTATAAATTGGGGATATAGATCTATATAGATAGATTTAAAAGAATTTTCGGCTTAACCCAAGGAATGTATATTCATTTGATGCTAAAGGCGTTTAGCATGGCAAACTCCAAGAGAGGTCTCATGATGATGAGTCATGGAGTGTATCTCTTTAAAATTATCTCCAATAAAAGAGAGATCGCATGAGTTACTATCATGTATGCAATGAATATACAAGGCCTGATGTTGATCAGTCATATTCTGGAGAAGATCACTGTAAGACAGTGATAAACATCTTTAAGTACTTAACCGGTACTGAAGATGTGATCATGATTCATGGTAGGTCTGAATTAAAACTAGAGGGCTAAACTGACTCAAGTTTTTCAGACTGACCAAGACGATAACAAATCCACTTTAGGGTAAATTGTTAGATTGAATGGTGGTGCAGTGAATTGGAAAGGTTCCAAAATAGCGAAGAGTTGCTAGTTTATTGACAAAGACAAAGTATATAGCTATAAATGAAGCTACAAGTTGATTGTTTGGATGAAAAGTTCATTACAGAAGTAGGAATAGTTCCTAAGTCTCATCTTGGATTCAAACATGTGTTGCGGCACTTTCAATTGATTAGAGGAATCATTGAAAGAAGAAAAGTCACTATAGAGATAGTGGACTCTCAAGAACAACATTGCATATCCATTTACTGAAGCTTTATCCAAACGGCAGGATTATCGTCACTTAGAGAAGAAGGGTATTAGATACCATGACGATTGGCTTTAGTGCAAGTGGGAGATTGAAAGTAGTATGCACACAAGCCAATCATATTTGATATGATATAGCAGATACTTTGTAATCTTATTCGGTTATTAAAGGCATTTTACATTATCTACATAGTGCTGTTATATTAAATGTGATAAACCCATAGTTTTGAGCAATGTTTTTAGAATCATGATGGTGATCATGCTAATGAGATCTAAATTCTAGATAGCTCACAAACTAAAATCGTTCCTAATCGTTGGATTACTAAAAGGGGACTAGTGAATCCGGATAGATTAGTACATACGTTGCTTGCTCTTAGGAAGAGGATGATTGATCTCATAATCATTTGTGTGGAGACACTAAAGCAAGTATGTAGGTGCTTATTAGAGAATAAGTTCACTGAACGTGGCTCGCTAAGGAATACCTAATGGAAATTTACTCGCCTGTCAATAGGAATTCCTCTAGTGATAGTAGTACAAGTGATCATTGGACTTGAGATCATCATAGTATCTTGTATATGATGAGTTATACTTTGACATGTCCCTTAGGACCTTTAGGGTATAACAAAGGGTATGATTGGTTATAATAAGTTATATATGGAGATAGGTGAATGATCAACAAAGAATCTACCACGTCTAGTAAAAGATGTGAATGTCCTATATGATTCGATAAATGACAACTCAGTAGTCATTGGCCAAGGCAGAATGAAATTAGAAAGGAGTTTCTAATTTGCATTATTTAGAGTTGTGCATTTGGGAATCGAAATACATATAATTAAATAAAATAAGATTTGACAATAATTTCATGTCTTGTATTTAATTGGGACATTGTATGGTTGAAAGATTGAATTGTACGGTAACTATTCACTGAAAGTTTCTTTTGTGATTAATGTTGAAATCTATATTTTTTCTGGAAAGTCGTTGATCGCTAAGGGGGCTTACCCTTATTGTAGAATAAATATTATTTATTTAAATGAATTAAATAGTTAATTTATTTATTTAAATAAGATTAGAATTGTTCTAATTGATTTATTCACAACCGGTTTAATATGGAGAACCTAAAAGGTTACACCGCAAAAGAAAAATATTTATTTAAGAAGTAAATGGCATAAATGTAATAATAAGTTAAGTGTATTTAATTTAATCTATGGAGATAGAATAAATTAAATAGCTTAATATTTATTATTTAATATTTTAGAAATATTAATTATAAATTAATAAGAGGAGTCTTATTATTATTATTACTATTACTATTATTTAATTCCTAACAGGGATTGGAAATTAATTAATAGAAGTATTCTCTCATGAATTTCTAATTAGATTAGGAGTTTAATTTAATTAAAGGAGTTTAATTAGAATAGAAACCCTAATCCTAAATAGTTTAGGGAAGGGTTTTCCTACATCTATAAATAAGAGAAGTCTTATCATAGATTAGGGTTACACACTCTTGCATAAGAATTGTAGAGAATACTTACAATTTCTATAGAGATAGAAACTAGGGTTTTGCCAACACCCATCTTCTTGAACAAGTATTATTCCTTGGTGGATCACCTCTAGAGGCCAAACACTTGGGTGGCTAACATTGATCAAAGGAAAGAATTTAATCGGTGGAATTCAAGAAGAACGCGAAGGAATTGGAGGTGAACTTGTACCTGAGAAAGCTAGAATTCTACAAGGGTATAATTCTTATTCTCCGTCTCTTTCGTTTAATTAATAATTATGCATAAAGAAAGATCATGGTGATGGTTTGTATAAAATTTTAAAATCTGATTTTATCACGTTTTCACTTTATTTATGTAATTTGATTGCATGTTCGCGTTATACAAACCTAACAGACTATGCACGGGAGTATGAATTATAACTTGCCAATCTGTAGGCGGTCTATCCCTTTTTTTAACAGGACTATGAGTGTAGAATACTTGTACTGTTTGAGTTGGTAAAACAAACGGTTCGTTGGAGTACGCAGATCTATGGAGGTCAATATCGACGATTCCATGTCTGTCATGACGTATCCCTTTTTCTGAATCAAACCAACGGCACTTGAACAAGTGAATATGACCCCCGTATATGCCCTTGTACGACAACCCTACGATTTCCTCCAACTCCCCATAAAAGGCACGACCAAGCTCATTGTAACAATCTCCTTGGACACACACTCAACAGTTCGTTGTTCTTTTACCGCGCCCATATGCCTTTGTATGAAATTCACAACCATTTATTTTGTAACCATTGCGGCTGACTTGGTCCCTGTCTGGTCCCATAGCTAGGACTTGTACATTAGCCGGAATCGTTGATCTCTCAGTCAAAGCCTACAAAAACTCCATCTTATTAAATGAAGTCAAAGATAATATGGAGTATATATATATATACTACGTGCTTAAGAAATTGAACTTACTTTGTCTTTTAGCCAAAGTGCAAATTTTTTATCACGATTGATTTGAATATCTTTATCAGTTATGCCGGGATGCTTCACTTTTAACTCGTCATCGTACAATCTATACCATGTTATAAACATTAACATATTGGAATAAATTTTCAACTTAAAAGATAAATTATCAAGTTTACATGTGTACCTCACAAATTTGTCAATCTCCTCGTAATTGAGAAGAATGTAAGTATGTGCAGCATGTAATTCTTGCTCAAAGAGGAATATGCGCTTCCCTTTTCCATAAGCGTGGCCCGATAGACCAAATACAGAGAACCAACCATTTAGTTCAACATTTCCCCATCATCATGTCTCGATACTCGATTGGCCTTTGTCAAGACTTCGTCCCGAAAATAGTTTGAGACAAATGTAGATATCTCATCGAAACTGTATGCCTCACATATCGACCCCTCGACATAAGCTCTATTCTTCACCTTCCTCTTAAGGTTTCCCATCACCCTCTCGAAAGGGTACATCCATATATATTGAACTGGACCCCCAACACGAGCTTCATAGGGAAGATGGATTTGCAAATGCTCCATGGAGTCAAAAAAATCAGGTGGGAATGTTTTTTCCAATTTACACGTGATCTCTATGATGTTCTTCTCAAGTATAGACATGTCCTTCTCATTTAATGATTTTGAACATAAGTCTTTGAAGAAATGACTAAGATCCGTCAAAGCATCCCATATTAGTTTATCAAGCAGATCCCGAAATGCTATATGCAGGAGTCTTTCCATGAATACATGACAGTCATGACTATTCATCCCTTGTAATTTCCCACTCGTAACACACCTTGCAATGTTTGACGCATATCCATCTGGTAGTTTCAGAGATTTAACCCATGTGCACACATCTTCAACTTGCTTTTTGGACAATGTGTACCTTGCATGCGGTTTGACAATCTTACCATTAGGAGATTCATAAAGTTCTAATCTAGGACGCTTACAAATATCTTTCATGTCCAAACGTTCCTTATCATTATCTTTTGTCTACCCCGTAACATTCATCACGGTGTTAAACACATTGTCAAACACATTCTTCTCAATATGCATCACATCTAGATTATAACGAATTAAATTTGTAGACCAATAAGGCAGTTCCCAAAAGATGCTTCTTCGAACCCAGTTATGAGATTCGCCAAACCCATTTATTATGTTTCTGGCATCAATCTTACCAAATGGGATAACCGGCAATCTCATCACACGATCTCGCATCTCCGTTCCCGACAATCGCGGTGCAAGCATATCATTGTCTACTTTCCCTTTCCTGAAGTGTTCTCTATTTTTTCGAAACGGGTGATATACCGACAAGAACCGACGATGACAGTTAAACCAGCAAGGCTTTCGACTTTTTGATAGATTGAAAGACTTTGTATGCTCCATACAATATGGACAAGCCAACTTCCCGTGTGTACTCTATCCAGCTAGCATACCATAAGCTGGGAAGTCACTTATAGTCCACATAACCGCTGCCCTAAGGTTGAAATTTGTTTTCATTGTAACATCCCAAGTCTGTACTCCATCCTCCCACAATACCTTCAACTCGTCTATAAGAGGTCTCAAGTAAACATCTAAGTTCTTTCCAGGACTCTTAGGACCAGGAACCACGAATGAAAGAAACAAGTATGGCTGTTTCATACACATCCAAGGAGGCAAGTTGTACGGAATAACAATCACAGGCCAACATGAGTACGGAATAACTGAGTGGCCAAACGGATTGAAACCATCGGTGGACAATCCAAGCCTTACATTTCTAGGTTCCAATGCAAACCCAAGATGTGCTAAGTTGAAATATTTCTAAGCCTGCCCATCTGCGGGATGATTTAGTTCTCCATCTTTAGCTGGAGATTTCGCATGCCAACTCATATGTTCAGTTGTTCTTGAAGACATGAATAATCTTTTTAGCCGATGTGTTATTGGAAAATACCTTAGAATCTTAAACGGTATACTTGATTTTTTTGTAGTCACACCCTCTTTATTAGGCCTAAACCGATCATGACTGCAAAATGTGCACCTTGTCATCTGTTCATTTTCCTTATAAAACAACATGCAATCGTTGGGACATGCATCGATCTTTTGGTATCCAAAACCCAACTTCTTCACCATTTTCTTACAAAAGTAATAGTTACCAGGTAATTTCTTACCGTCAGACAACATACTCTTAATGGCCTTCAAGAGCGACTCAAAACACTCATGGCTCATATTATGATCAGCCTTGATGTTAAGTAATGTCGCCACTGCAGACAATGTAGTGTGTTTGGTGCAACCATGCCACAATGGCTCGCTACCCTCGTCTAACAACTTAAAGAAGTCTTTGGCATCAGAATTCATAGGTTGCTCTCTCCCCCAATCAAAATTTGGCCCTGCAATATCATGAACCATTTCATTCATACGATGAGTACTACTGCCCGAATGGTGTACTTCTGTGATGCCACCATCTCTTCTCTGCCCATGTGCCTACCAGCATTCTTCGTAATTTTTCATGAACCCAGAAACAAGTAAAAGATAGTTTACCACGTCTCTATCCATATAATTTACATTCATACACTTCAAACATGGACATCGTATCTGCGACTGACCATTCATACATTCCGGGTGACTATACGCATACTCCAAAAACACTTGGCAACCAGCTCTAAATTCAGTTGTAGCACCTATTTGGGCACTTGACTTTCGTCGTGCCATCCAACTACGGTTTGAATAGAGGTCCATGATTCCATGGTACCTACTACAGACAACATTATAAATGTTAACATATGACTTGAGCATACTTGTAACCATATGACTTGAGCATACTTGTAAGCATGCATATGATTATCATTTAAGTATACTTATAAGCATATGACTTGAGCATACTTGTAAGCATATGACTTGAGCATACTTGTAAGTATATTCTTCTGTCTACTCCTAGAGGTATACTAAAATGCTTGACAATAGGTGTCCTCCAAGGAAAATCTATTCAGGATTCACTCTCAATTCTCATTCTAGACGAGGTAATAGGTTGTTGTTAATTTCTGTTCTTGAGTGAAAATTGAATCCACATAGGCTTTGTAATGTGATAGGTTCTATTTGTGTAATTGTGATTGTTTCAAGTTTCAACTGCTAATGATGATATGTTTAGCTATTTCTGAGATTGATAATTTATATTTACCATTAGGCAGATCTTCTTTTGTCATTTGGACATGGAAATGATTTAAAAGCTCTCACTGCTCACATCCCTCGGCACTGTCATTGAATGGATATGGATTTGTAAAGATATATATTATGTTAATGCAATTGAATTTATATTTATTTTATTTTATTTTATTTTTATTATTTTATTTAGTTCTTAATCATTATATTATTTTTTATTTTAATTACATTTATTTTGTATTATAGTCGCACATATTATATTTTATTTGTTTCATTTCAATTTATTTTGTATTATTTTATATTATTTATATTATTCATATTAATTTAATATAATATAATTTAATGAATTTAAATATATTCCAAATCTCTTATATTTCTGAAGTAAGAAGGAAATCCTACAACATCAGAAAGACCTCTTTTATCTCCAATCACTAACAAACCATAAGAAGCTAATTGACTAAATGAACAAGTGACAAAAATACAACAAAATGAATACCACAAAATTTAGCAGAACAGGGAGAATTGTCGAACTATAAATGAAAACAATCGCATAAATAATGCCTTATTCTGAATAATAAACCATCATAACAAATAGACATTTGCAATGCTAAAAAATTGAAATCTTCAAGCAGTGTAACTCAACTAAATCTAACATAATAAGTTACAATTAATTGGAAAACTTAATTGGGAATGAAAAACTGAATCAAACAACACAAATTTGCATAGAAATAAATCTGATGAAGTGCATATAGAACAATAAATCAATACCTGAGAAGAATGAGGGAGAGAATAGAGGATCAAAAAACCCTAAATCTGAATATGGCAGCTCCGGCGACTGTTTGAGCAGCTCCGGTGATTGGACGGTGGCGGCAGCGGTGGCTTGAGCAGCTCCGGCGATGGGGCGCCGGCGACAGCTAATAGACTCCACGGCACGCTTGCGTGAGGTGGTAGTCGCCCGGATCGTTTCTAACAAGTTGATAGGATGGATAGCTTGCAACACCTTAACCCCTCGCCTATATGTAGACGGTAATCTTGGTACAATTGCTTGCTTAGGAAATTTGCGGAGGATGAACACCAACGACACTTCGACCCCTCGCTTATATTGAAGCGGTAATCTCGGTACTATCGACGATTGATGCGGTAGAAGACGCCACACACAACTATGAATGGTTGTATGATAAGTCAATTATGAATCTAAAAAGAAGAACTAAGGAACACTTAGGAATTCTTCAAAGAACCACAAGTAGAGAAACAAACTCACAATAGTATTGATAATCTGAAAATTGATATGAATGAATGATTTTACATCCTAGCATCACTTGGTATTTATAGGAACTCATGGTGTGCTAAACCATCATCACAAGTCAAGATCTAACAACTAATCACATCACATGTATCAGCCACCCAAAGAATTTAACAATCCAAAACATGTGATGTGTTAAAAGTCCAAATCAGACAACTATAAACTGATCAGCACATTGCAAGCTATTTTCACACCTGATAAATTTCGAATTTGGACTTGGGCCAAGAATGAAAATTGTAGCCCTGGAGTTTTTAATGAATTTAGGCTTTTGAATCACCTCATTTGGAGTTTGGAAACTCAAGTTATGGCCAAAATACGAACTGATGTCAAACTAGTCCAAAAGTGCGAAAATGCTGATTCTTTTGTGTCGGTTCGGGTATGCTTGCTTCCAATGTGTTTATGAACTTCGCGTGCTTGTAACCCGTCTCTATAACCTCTATGCTCGATTCAACCTCGGTCCATAATTTATGAATCATCCCGTTAAGTCCTTCTTTGAAGCGTTTAGCTCGTGTCCTCGTAATGGGTCCAAGTGGCATATGCAATGGATCCACTTGTGTTTTGTCAAGGGCTTGTGAACTAAGGATGTCCTCATCAACAGCGGTGGCGTGGAGACTCAGCTGTATTCTCTCTCTCTCCCTCTCTCTTCTTTTTCTTTCTTTTTCTTCGTCTGAATATGGCATGGGTCTGTTCGACTGGTAGAGATCTAAATACATCTGCGACCGCCATCAGCGACCGCGTGCGGTCGCTAATAAAGTTGGCATGGCTTTATTAGCGACCTCAAGCTGTCGTTAATATCATACTGGACGCAATTAGCATGCCCGCCAACAACCGTGCCAATCATAGTTGTCAATGCATTGGGAAGCAGGGCTAGCCCTCCACAAAGTCTTGCAATGGGAGAATTGGAGGGTTCCTGCAATAAAACTCAACCCAAGCACAGTCCCAAGCAAGTAAAATTTGAAATTAACAGACCTTGTTACCTTTTCTTGGAAAACTAATGAAAAGCCATGGGAATTCTTCAAAATCTGCTAAATCCTTGTTGAAGTTCAAGTTAGAAGATGACAATGCTGATGGATTGCAGAGATTAGATGCCCAATTGGAGTGATGGGGCACGAATTTGAGTTTGGGAAAAATGCATGTAAGTTGGCTTTGGACTGGGAGGAGAGAGATATGAGTTGGACTATAGAAATGAGTTGATGGGTGCATATAAGCTGTTGGTGGCTGTCATGGCTAGCATGCACGCTGCTGAGTGTGTTGCTGCTGTGTTGCTCAGCGTGCTGGTGCCTGTTGCTCAATGTGCTGATGTTGTGCTTCTGCTATAGTTTTCACTGGTGGTCGTAAGCATCAAACTGCAGCAAGAAATATTACACACATTAAACACACTTAAACATAAAATCAAAACCAAACCACACCAAACTTTTTTTTTTTTTTTTTTGAGATTAAAATAAAAAAAAATAAAAACAAAATAGCTCAAAAAATAAAATGGAGATTTAGGTTGCCTCCCAAATAGCGCTTGAGTTAAAGTCCTCAGCCTAACTAACTTCCTGTTTCCTTTTAGTCCGGCTCGATTGTAAAAATGACCTTAGCATGCCTTCGTGCTGTCATTTCCTTAATTTGCATGGCATGCATGTATACTAGGCGACTCCCAAACTCAGTTTCTTCTATCAGCAAAAAGAAACTTTCTTCATTCGCTTCATCTTTCAGTAGGGGAGAAACATCTGAGGGCATTGCTTCGGTGAGGTCCATCGTCTCAAGCTCACCTAGCTTATTGTTCTTATATAAATCCTCATGTATGAACTGAAAGTAGCTAGGAGCTTGCTCAATTGTGTCTATGAATGACATAGTGAAATTGAGTTTCTCAAACACAATTGGATCCTCATCTATCTTTTCATGAACCTCAACTTCATCACGCCATGGCTCAAACTGTACACTGGCTCCTATGTCACATAGAGCTTTGCCTATGACATGACTACTCAATGGGCACGGGACTGCAAAACCACCCAGATCCTTGAGCTTTGGAGGAGAAGGTATATGGGATACACTCGAGATTAGCTCATCATCATTATTGGGGCTCAAGGCTAGATCCTCGACCTCCTTTTCTTGTTTCCCACATGTCTCTTCCATATCAGAATCATCATTAATTAGCACGTCTGGTTGCAGCTTTGGCACGTGAAATCCATCAGTTTCGGGAACCATGTCATTGGGTCGTTCGCCTTGATATCTATCGTTGAAGGCGATAATAAGCTGTCCCATCTGGTTCTCAAGATTTTGAATCGACGTATGCTGACTTTTCACAATCTCCTCAATCGAAGTTATGGTCTGGGACCCAAGTTCCTTCACATTTGAATTTTCTTCTTGTGGCAATGAAGGTGGACATGAGAATTCCGGTGCATATGCTGGACTCGGAGCATAGTATTGATCTTCATAATTGTAGCTCCATGTAGAATCTGGGTAATACCCCCAATCTTGGTGATAAGCATCGGAACAGTCATAACTGTTGGAGTAATCGCCGACGTTGCTACCATACCATGCTGCCTCAAAATTAATGGTGCATAGATGACTCGGATGGTTTCCATCACAATAATCACAATTCACTGCAACACGTTGAGTACGTTGGGCCACTAGAGCGTTAACATTCCTTGACAGTTCCTCTATCTGTGCCGCCACCGCATCAATTCCATCCATCCATGCTGCTTCTGATTGGGTCATTCCCGTGTGAGGCCATTGATAATTATAGTTGGCCATGGTGTACCTCGTAACGAAGAAAGCATTAAACAGAAAAATACAAAAAAAAATGTTAAAAATAAATTAAAAATAACTTTATATACAAGTTTAAATTAAGACCAATTTGCTAGTAATTAATATTGATATAATTATTAGAAACAATTCCCCGGCAACGGCGCCAAAAACTTGTTGGTCGATTTAGCTATCGATAACACACACGTGCAAGTATACACGGCCCACAAGTAATATATGATAAGATAAGAGTCGAACCCACAGGGAATTGTGACAAATAATAACCAAGTACCAATCGTATATCAATTTGATCTAATTTAAACGATGAAGGTTTGATTGTTTGTTGATTGGTTGAGTTCACAAGTAATGAGTAAAATGCGGTAAAATATCAAGATAGAAAGGTCTAAGATTACAATTTCCCCCAACACGTCATTTAAATCTCCTAACTCTCTCTTTTCAGTCAATTATAGCATACGAATTGACAACCGAGAAATCAAAACTACATAAGAGCCTCTGTCGATGGTCAATCACGAATCTTCCTAAGCGGTGCATAGGTATATGTCTATCCTATACACTATCAAGAGACTAATTTTAGGAATGATTTATAGACACGTGTCACCAAATCTAATTAATCCTCCCTTCCATTACCAACTTTCACCTCGGAAGTCATTAAGACTAGATTCTCAATAGGTTGCATGCGGTAATTAGGTATATATCTATCCCAACTACTATCAAGATACCTATTATTGCAGATAATTAATAAGACACACGTCACTTAATCCGATTAATAACCCACAACAATCTATACTCTCGCATGTTATCATAACTAGGTCTCAACCTATAATCCGTTCGTCAAGTTCATATAGGTTCCCACGGTAATTACGGGCCAAGCAATTAATCTAGAAGCAAAGGTTATGACAATCAATTCACAAATGCATAACTAAAATCAATAGAGAGAGAATTCAATTCAAATTAAGTGTTGGGTTCCATTGCAATCTTAGAATAGAAGGTTAGTTCATGATAGCTACAATAAACATCATTTTCAATTGATACATTGTCAAATTCGAATTACAAAGGAGATGGGAAACTAGAAATGAAACCACTTTTGAAGCTATTCAGCTGGTGTTCCTTTGGTTGCTGTAGATTTCTAGCTCTCCTCCTTAGCTTTGCAATTCCTCTTGACTGAGTTCCTTGGCTTTGGGCTTGATTCAGCTTGATTTGCAGCCTTGGGCACTGTTGGTTGATGTATTTTGTAGCCTCCCTCTCTCTAGATTTCCCTTTGACAAGCCTTTCCTTCTTAGTTCTTTGGCTTTTGCTGAGTTTTCCTTGTATTGCAGCACTTTTGCTCTCTATTTTGATGTTTTAGTCTAGCCTCCCTATCCCTTGATATCTGATATGAAGCTTAGAAGAGATTATATATAGCCTCCATCAAGAAACCTGTAGACACCCGATTTTTGCATTTCCTATACTAACCCTGACAGGAGGGCAAAATCGTCAATTGACCCGACACACGAGAATAAAGGGTGGACATAAGGACGAACCCTCAAAACCACCACGACGGGATGATATTGAAGCCGACACGACAGCAAGCGAATGTCGAGAGTCAGTTACTGATCACTGTGCTTACCCGGATGATGTGGCACGTTTCCCGACGGTTTCCGGACTGCCGAGCGCAAACCCGTCAGCGGGAACCAACGGTACGACACGAAAATCGAGACGAGGCACGGAAAACGAGAAAATCAGCACAGTTAGCCGCAGATCAATTCGCGGCCAAGGACGGAACTCGAGGCAGCACGGGACTCGAAGCGCACGGGACTCGAGCGCGGCTGGGGGGAGAACCAAGGGCCAGCCGCAGATATATCTGCGGCCAGCCGCAGATAGATCTGCGGCTGCCCTTGGCAGTGCTATATTAGGCCAGTTCGCATACAGGAAAAAGAGGGAGGATTCAGCAGCAGCAGCAGTTCGGGAGAAGAAGAAAAAACAGCAAGAAAACAGCAAAAATTAGGAGAGAAAAGAGTGAAAAGAGTGAGGAATTGTACCAATTTTGTGAGATTATATCTCATATTTTCTACTCTACTCAATACACAAATTCATACATATTGTGGGGATTAATTGCAAGGTGAAAAAACCATTTGTTCTTAGCATTTTGTTATACCATGTTGTTAATCTTTTGGTCATCCGAATTACCTTGAATGTAGTTTTTTTCTCATATGTTATTGTGAAGCCATGGGTTAGGGACTATTAGTGAGGGTCTCATCGGAATGAAATTCCCCCTAATAGCCCGATGATATCCGTTTGGTGCAAATCTTAGCTATTATGGTATGGTATCATTCATAGTGTATTTCGATCGTCATTGTAAGATATCATAGAGTGTTAGGCATCCCGTTGTTGTTTATTTTCGTTATATCCATTTGGCGGTTGTGCAATAAGTTCGGATGTGAGCCTAGGAAAGCGACCCCCAGATGGTCCAAATCCGATGATGGACATTTTTGAATGTATGTAATCGGGTGGATGTATCCGTTATTGTAAATATGTAATCGTCGGGCCTTAAAACGACGCCAAGGCGATAATCGTGTTTAAGGCCCCGAAATAGTGAAACTTGTGATTGTGGGCGTTTGGGGTTATTTTGATGGCTTACATGCCCATGAATAGCCCCGACGCGTGTTTATGCTTGATTGGATTTTGTGACACGAAAAAATGATTTCAAAGATTAAACGATGAAGGTTTTTTTTTTTCTTAAAATCAAGCAAAACTAGGAGGTTAGCATCACGTAGCTAAAAATTTGGAGGTGTTAATGAATGTCGATTTCTATTAAACGAGAAGGCTAAAGAAAGTCGTTTTCAAATGTCACAAAAATGGTTTTATAAAAATAAAATAACGTTTTATTAAATCTTGGTGCGTAGGGTGAAAGATATCCTAGAAGTTGCCTATCATTTTATGAAAGCAATGTATAGATTTCGATTCCTATTTTTACGAAGGTTTAAAACTCTTGTTTTGCCAAAACGACGCTTAATGAAAATCTTATAGTTTTTGCTAATTAAAATCAATCCTTTTCTCATAAAAGCTTTCTCGTTTAAGCCGATGGACGTTCTAAGACATGCTCAAATTAGAACACAATTTTCCCTAATAATCCAAATGATTCTTTTATGCAGGCTCACCACAACAACATTTACATAGGCACATACACACACACACGCACACACACATTTCATGAACTAAAGGATAGGAAAGCATCAAGATTACGGTAACCGTGCTTCACGGAAGTCGAGGGGTGCCTAAACAAAAAAATCCTTCCCCTCACTTAAGCAAGCCCCCGAACTCTATGAATCTCGATTCGCAGACCAATTAATTCGGAGTCACATATGAGCCAGCGATTTATAAAAAATGAAAACTCGGATGAGTTGGTACATCCATTTCAAATATACCAACTGGCGACTCTGGTTAAATTGGCTCATCATAAAAACAATCTTTAAAAACCCCGTCGACATTATTGCCGACCTTTTCCAAAAAGTTATCTAACAAAAAGGCAAAAAATCGGAAAAGGGTTACAACCCCCCGCGTAAGCGATTCCTCCCGGCGTCGACAAAACCCTAGCAAAAATCGGACAAAATAGAGCTCAGATCGCACTAAAACTGTGTCAGATCGCACTCAGCACGGCGTTGGCGCGCCCGCACGCCAGCGCGCGCGCCCGCGCCCAGCGCCTGGGCCGCACGCTGGCCGCACGCCCAACGCCGCACGCCCACGCCCCCCGCCCATGCCGCGCGCCCCGCACGCCAGCCGCGCGCGCCCGCGCCCAGCGCCTGGGCCCGCACGCTGGCCGCACGCCCACGCCCGCTGCCGAGGCCCCGCGCGCCCAACGCCGCACGCCCACGCCGCGCGCCCGCACGCCGCGCCCATGCGCCCGCGCCCAGCGCCCGCCGCACACGCCAGCACACGCCCGCACGCCCAGCGCCCCGTCTGCCGCACGCCGTGCCCGCGGCTTGGTCGACGCCGCACGCCGTGCACGCTTTCCAACGCCGTGCACGCCCAACTTCCAAATGTCATCAAATTAAGCCCCGAGCATCGCCAAACATAAATTTCCACCGTGTTATCATTCGGGCACGGATATCTAAGCACGGGCTTGCCCTCGTGGCTTGGTCGACGCCGCACGCCGTGCACGCTTTCCGACGCCGTGCACGCCCAACTACCAAATGTTGTCAAATTAAGCACCGAGCGTCGCCAAGCACAACTTTCCATCATACTACCATTCGGGCACAGACGTCCAGGCACGGACATTGAGTCAATACAAACAACGATCCGAGCGGTCTTTATTTCAATTCCTACAAACATCATGAAAATGCATCAAAGCAACATAAAACATGTAAAAATAACTAAAAACTAATTTATGTAGAAATAAGATAAAAATACATAAAAACCACATAAAATACCTAAAGACTTGCAAATTATCAAGGCCAAAAGTACCCAAATTGTGTGTATATAACACACTCATCAAATACCCCCAAACTTAAATCTTTGCTTGTCCTCAAGCAAAACAAACCTAAACTAAACAATTCAAACACTTCTAATATAACCTAACTTGAGCAATGAATTAATAAGCCGCAAATGGTCTCAAAGGCATCAACACATAGAACTCAAGAGAACAAACAAAGCGTTGCAAGTCTAAAATTTCAGTTAGCTAGTCATACTTTGCTTAATGCCTCTTCCGTATGTGTGTGTGTGAGTACCGAAAGCACTAAACCAATCAAGCTCGAATGAAACTATGCAACCACATTACCTTATGAAATAATCAAAATAAACCCCAAAACAACATGCTTAACACATCACTCAATACAAAGGTGTACAAATCACAATTCCAAAAATTTTGAGAACCAAGAGCTCTAGGTGAGTGCATTTTATGCTCCATCTCAATCCTTAAGCACGCTCATATGGGCGAGTGCGTTTTAAACGCTCAACCTCAACCCCATGCAAAATTTGCAATAAACAATTTTTTTTTCTTTAATCACAATTATAAGAGAGTGCGTTTTACGCTCTATCTCTCCTACGCATGTGTCCATGAGTGAGTGCGTTTTACGCTCCATCTCAACTCACCACATGACCATCAATTCAAACATAACAAAATTGGACACCTTGGTTTGAGTGATGTTTAAACGAGTTCTAGAGTTTATAGATATTTTCCATAAGCATTTGGTTATAAAAGTCTTCACTAAGCATACAACTAGCTTAATACTCATGGGTAAGTGCATGAAAGTGAAAGGACGAATAAGCAAAATAATAACCAATAAACGATAAGCACAAAGACTAAGCAACAATTGTCTACGTCTCATGAGTTAGATTCTCTTCAAACAAGCCATTATCATAGACCATGGATTATAGTTCAAATCAAATTAAAACAATGCTCAAGGGACATATCCTAAAAATAATTTTTTTTTTTTTGAATAAAAAGAAAAACATACTTAAATCACACAAAAACTAAATTAAACACATAAATACGCAAATACGAAGTATTACCCCCAAACTTAAATTTGACTACCACACAGCACAACACGACTAGACAGACAAGGATAACTCACTTAACTACCACACGCACACCCCCAAACTTAAAACAAACATAGTCCTCGATGTTTATAATAGACAGAATTAAAACAGAGAACTTCACTGAGGGTAATCAAGCAACATCATTATAGTGTGGTGTCGCTTGGACGCTTTCGGACTAACAAAATTCTTGTCATGGTCTATGATTGGCTTGGACGATGAAGCTTCGCCCCACTGTTGCTTGGAAGCCATACCAGAACAATGCCTCATAAAGAACAGCCCACATTAGCAAAGAAACTCTCTCAGGCCAAAAATCAAACACGTGGCGTGCACCTCCCAAAATCATAGTTGTCAATGCATTGGGAAGCAGGGCTAGCCCTCCACAAAGTCTTGCAATGGGAGAATTGGAGGGTTCCTGCAATAAAACTCAACCCAAGCACAGTCCCAAGCAAGTAAAATTTGAAATTAACAGACCTTGTTACCTTTTCTTGGAAAACTAATGAAAAGCCATGGGAATTCTTCAAAATCTGCTAAATCCTTGTTGAAGTTCAAGTTAGAAGATGACAATGCTGATGGATTGCAGAGATTAGATGCCCAATTGGAGTGATGGGGC
This sequence comes from Aralia elata, assembly GCA_034770075.1. Lineage (NCBI taxonomy): Eukaryota > Viridiplantae > Streptophyta > Magnoliopsida > Apiales > Araliaceae > Aralia > Aralia elata. The sequence continues at coordinate 28,627,694 of CM068387.1, forward strand.
ACGAATTTGAGTTTGGGAAAAATGCATGTAAGTTGGCTTTGGACTGGGAGGAGAGAGATATGAGTTGGACTATAGAAATGAGTTGATGGGTGCATATAAGCTGTTGGTGGCTGTCATGGCTAGCATGCACGCTGCTGAGTGTGTTGCTGCTGTGTTGCTCAGCGTGCTGGTGCCTGTTGCTCAATGTGCTGATGTTGTGCTTCTGCTATAGTTTTCACTGGTGGTCGTAAGCATCAAACTGCAGCAAGAAATATTACACACATTAAACACACTTAAACATAAAATCAAAACCAAACCACACCAAACTTTTTTTTTTTTTTTTTTGTTTTTAAAATAAAAAAAAATAAAAAAAATATTGGTCAAAAAATAAAATGGAGATTTAGGTTGCCTCCCAAATAGCGCTTGAGTTAAAGTCCTCAGCCTAACTAACTTCCTGTTTCCTTTTAGTCCGGCTCGATTGCAAAAATGACCTTAGCATGCCTTCGTGCTGTCATTTCCTTAATTTGCATGGCATGCATGTATACTAGGCGACTCCCAAACTCAGTTTCTTCTATCAGCAAAAAGAAACTTTCTTCATTCGCTTCATCTTTCAGTAGGGGAGAAACATCTGAGGGCATTGCTTCGGTGAGGTCCATCGTCTCAAGCTCACCTAGCTTATTGTTCTTATATAAATCCTCATGTATGAACTGAAAGTAGCTAGGAGCTTGCTCAATTGTGTCTATGAATGACATAGTGAAATTGAGTTTCTCAAACACAATTAGATCCTCATCTATCTTTTCATGAACCTCAACTTCATCACGCCATGGCTCAAACTGTACACTGGCTCCTATGTCACATAGAGCTTTGCCTATGACATGACTACTCAATGGGCACGGGACTGCAAAACCACCCAGATCCTTGAGCTTTGGAGGAGAAGGTATATGGGATACACTCGAGATTAGCTCATCATCATTATTGGGGCTCAAGGCTAGATCCTCGACCTCCTTTTCTTGTTTCCCACATGTCTCTTCCATATCAGAAATCATCATTAATTAGCACGTCTGGTTGCAGCTTTGGCACGTGAAATCCATCAGTTTCGGGAACCATGTCATTGGGTCGTTCGCCTTGATATCTATCGTTGAAGGCGATAATAAGCTTGTCCCATCTGGTTCTCAAGATTTTGAATCGACGTATGCTGACTTTTCACAATCTCCTCAATCGAAGTTATGGTCTGGGACCCAAGTTCCTTCACATTTGAATTTTCTTCTTGTGGCAATGAAGGTGGACATGAGAATTCCGGTGCATATGCTGGACTCGGAGCATAGTATTGATCTTCATAATTGTAGCTCCATGTAGAATCTGGGTAATACCCCCAATCTTGGTGATAAGCATCGGAACAGTCATAACTGTTGGAGTAATCGCCGACGTTGCTACCATACCATGCTGCCTCAAAATTAATGGTGCATAGATGACTCGGATGGTTTCCATCACAATAATCACAATTCACTGCAACACGTTGAGTACGTTGGGCCACTAGAGCGTTAACATTCCTTGACAGTTCCTCTATCTGTGCCGCCACCGCATCAATTCCATCCATCCATGCTGCTTCTGATTGGGTCATTCCCGTGTGAGGCCATTGATAATTATAGTTGGCCATGGTGTACCTCGTAACGAAGAAAGCATTAAACAGAAAAATACAAAAAAAAATGTTAAAAATAAATTAAAAATAACTTTATATACAAGTTTAAATTAAGACCAATTTGCTAGTAATTAATATTGATATAATTATTAGAAACAATTCCCCGGCAACGGCGCCAAAAACTTGTTGGTCGATTTAGCTATCGATAACACACACGTGCAAGTATACACGACCCACAATTAATATATGATAAGATAAGAGTCGAACCCACAGGGAATTGTGACAAATAATAACCAAGTACCAATCGTATATCAATTTGATCTAATTTAAACGATGAAGGTTTGATTGTTTGTTGATTGGTTGAGTTCACAAGTAATGAGTAAAATGCGGTAAAATATCAAGATAGAAAGGTCTAAGATTACAATTTCCCCCAACACGTCATTTAAATCTCCTAACTCTCTCTTTTCAGTCAATTATAGCATACGAATTGACAACCGAGAAATCAAAACTACATAAGAGCCTCTGTCGATGGTCAATCACGAATCTTCCTAAGCGGTGCATAGGTATATGTCTATCCTATACACTATCAAGAGACTAATTTCAGGAATGATTTATAGACACGTGTCACCAAATCTAATTAATCCTCCCTTCCATTACCAACTTTCACCTCGGAAGTCATTAAGACTAGATTCTCAATAGGTTGCATGCGGTAATTAGGTATATATCTATCCCAACTACTATCAAGATACCTATTATTGCAGATAATTAATAAGACACACGTCACTTAATCCGATTAATAACCCACAACAATCTATACTCTCGCATGTTATCATAACTAGGTCTCAACCTATAATCCGTTCGTCAAGTTCATATAGGTTCCCACGGTAATTACGGGCCAAGCAATTAATCTAGAAGCAAAGGTTATGACAATCAATTCACAAATGCATAACTAAAATCAATAGAGAGAGAATTCAATTCAAATTAAGTGTTGGGTTCCATTGCAATCTTAGAATAGAAGGTTAGTTCATGATAGCTACAATAAACATCATTTTCAATTGATACATTGTCAAATTCGAATTAACAAAGGAGATGGGAAACTAGAAATGAAACCACTTTTGAAGCTATTCAGCTGGTGTTCCTTTGGTTGCTGTAGATTTCTAGCTCTCCTCCTTAGCTTTGCAATTCCTCTTGACTGAGTTCCTTGGCTTTGGGCTTGATTCAGCTTGATTTGCAGCCTTGGGCACTGTTGGTTGATGTATTTTGTAGCCTCCCTCTCTCTAGATTTCCCTTTGACAAGCCTTTCCTTCTTAGTTCTTTGGCTTTTGCTGAGTTTTCCTTGTATTGCAGCACTTTTGCTCTCTATTTTGATGTTTTTAGTCTAGCCTCCCTATCCCTTGATATCTGATATGAAGCTTAGAAGAGATTATATATAGCCTCCATCAAGAAACCCTAGCAAAAATCGGACAAAATGGAGCTCAGATCGCACTAAAACTGTGTCAGATCGCACTCAGCAACGGCGTTGGCGCGCCCGCACGCCAGCCAGCGCGCGCGCCCGCGCGCCCAGCGCCTGGGCCGCACGCTGGCCGCACGCCCAACGCCGCACGCCCACGCCGCACGCCCATGCCGCGCGCGCCCGCACGCCAGCGCGCGCGCGCCCGCGCCCAGCGCCTGGGCCGCACGCTGGCCGCACGCCCACGCCCGCTGCCGAGGCCCCGCGCGCCCAACGCCGCACGCCCACGCCGCGCGCACCCCGCACGCCGCGCCCATGCGCCCGCGCGCCCAGCGCCTGGCGCCCAACGCCCAGCGCCCGCCCGCCGCACACGCCCGCACACGCCCGCACGCCCAGCGCCCCGTCTGCCGCACGCCGTGCCCGCGGCTTGGTCGACGCCGCACGCCGTGCACGCTTTCCAACGCCGTGCACGCCCAACTACCAAATGTGGTCAAATTAAGCACCGAGCGTCGCCAAAACATAAATTTTCCACCGTGTTATCATTCGGGCACGGATATCTAAGCACGGGCTTGCCCTCGTGGCTTGGTCGACGCCGCACGCCGTGCACGCTTTCCGACGCCGTGCACGCCCAACTACCAAATGTTGTCAAATTAAGCACCGAGCGTCGCCAAGCACAACTTTCCATCATACTACCATTCGGGCACAGACGTCCAGGCACGGACATTGAGTCAATACAAACAACGATCCGAGCGGTCTTTATTTCAATTCCTACAAACATCATGAAAATGCATCAAAGCAACATAAAACATGTAAAAATAACTAAAAACTAATTTATGTAGAAATAAGATAAAAATACATAAAAACCACATAAAATACCTAAAGACTTGCAAATTATCAAGGCCAAAAGTACCCAAATTGTGTGTATAAAACACACTCATCATAAGTCCAATTTGTAAGCATTGTTGTTAATGCGTTCAAGCACTTGAAATGGTCCATCTCCTCTTGGAAGTAATTTCGAACGCCTTTGAGCAGGAAATCTTTCCTTACGCATGTGTAGCCATACCCAATCCCCGGGTTCGAAGATTACTTGACGCCGACCCTTGTTGGCCTGTTTGGCATATTGATCCGTCCTCTTCTCAATGTTGAGTCTTGTCTTCTCATGTATCTGCTTAACAAAATCAGCTTTGTTTTTGCCATCCATGTTAGTATACTCGGAAACAGGTAATGGTGACAAATCCAAGGGTGTTAAAGGATTAAAGCCATACACAATTTCAAAAGGTGAGAATTTAGTAGCAGAGTGAACAGACCTATTATAAGCAAACTCAACATGTGGTAGACACTCTTCCCAAAGCTTAATATTCTTTTTAATGATAGCCCTCAATAAAGCAGATAGAGTTCTATTAACTACTTCCGTTTGGGCCGTCAGTTTGTGGATGACAAGTAGTTGAAAACAGCAGTTTAGTTCCTAGTTTACACCACAAAGTTTTCCAAAAATAGCTTAAGAACTTAGCATCTCTATCTGAAACAATTGTTCGGGGCATGCCATGCAAACGTACAATGTCTCTAAAGAATAAATCAGCAACATGGGATGCATCATCAGCTTTGTGGCATGGGATAAAATGTGCCATTTTTGAAAATCTATCCACGACCACAAATATAGAATCATGACCATGCTTAGATCTAGGTAAACCCAATACAAAGTCCATAGACAAATCAATCCAAGGTTCACTCGAAATAGGCAATGGTGTGTATAACCCATGGGGTTGAACACGAGATTTAGCTTGACGACATGTAATGCATCTATCACAAATTCTTTCTACATCTCGTTTCATATGGGGCCAATAGAAATGTTCTTTTATCACAGATAAGGTCTTATCAACGCCAAAATGTCCCATCAAACCACCCCCATGTGACTCTCGAACCAATAACTCACGCAAAGAACATGCAGGTATACATAATCGATTCTCACGAAACAAGAATCCATCCATCTTGAAGTATTTACCTACAACATTCTTTTCACAATTTTTAAACTCTTCACAAAAATCATGGTCATTATCATATAATTCTTTGATTTGTTCAAAACCAAGTAATTTTGTGTCAAGAGTATTTAACAACACATACCTTCACGAAAGAGCATCGGCCACGACATTTTCCTTACCTTGCTTATAGCGAATGACGTATGGAAATGTCTCGATGAACTCCATCCATCGTGCATGTCTCTTGTTCAACTTGTGTTGGCCTTTCAAATATTTCAATGATTCATGATCCGTGTGAATCACAAATTCCTTAGGCCACAGGTAATGTTGCCAAGTTTCCAATGATCGAACCAAAGCATATAACTCCTTGTTATAGGTAGGATAGTTCAAAGCTGATCCACTCAATTTTTCACTGAAATATGCCACTGGCTTTCCTTCTTGCATTAACACAACTCCAATGCCTAATCCTGAAGCATCACATTCAATTTCAAAGGTCTTAGTGAAATTAGGCAATACAAGTAAAGGAGCGTTAGTTAATTTTTCTTTAATCAAATTAAACGCTTTTTCCTGTGCATCACCCCATTTGAATCCTACACTCTTTTTGATTACTTCGGTGAGTGGTGCTGTGACTTCGCTGAAGTTCCTTACAAACCGTCTATAGAAACTTGCGAGCCCATGGAAGCTACGAACTTGACTGACATTCGTAGGAGTTGGCCATTCTTGGATTGCACGTACCTTTTCTTCGTCAACCTGTACTCCCTGTGCACTAACAACAAAGCCAAGGAACACAACTCGATCTGTACAAAATGTGCATTTGTCCATATTAGCATACAATTTTTCTTTCCGAAGCACTTCTAGGACAGATTTTATATGCAATGCATGCTCTCCTAAATCTTTACTGTAGATCAAGATATCATCAAAGTAGACAACTACAAATTTTCCAATGAAGGATCGCAAAACATGGTTCATTAATCTCATGAATGTGCTAGGAGTATTAGTTAAACCAAAGGGTAAGACTAACCACTCGTATAATCCATATTTTGTTTTAAAAGCAGTTTTCCATTCGTCACCCTCATGCATTCTAATTTGATGATAACCACTCTTTAAATCTATTTTAGAAAACACACAAGATCCATGTAATTCATCTAACATATCATCTAACCTAGGAATGGGATGCCGATACTTTACCGTGATGTTATTTACCGCTCGACAATCAATGCACATGCGCCACTTCCCATCTTTCTTAGGTACTAAAATAACTGGAACCGCACATGGACTCATGCTTTCTCTCACGAACCCCTTGTCCATTAGCTCGTCAACTTGCCTTTGCAATTCCTTCGTTTCCTCGGGATTGCTTCGGTATGCCGGGCGATTTGGAATGGTCGCGTTGGGGACAAAGTCAATTTGATGTTCAATTCCCCGAATTGGTGGTAATCCTTGGGGAAGCTCCTCGGGAAATACATCCTGATAATCCTGCAAAAGAGTAGAAATAACACTAGGCAATGAAGTTTTATTAGCGTTAGTATTCAAAAGTGCCTCCCTATACCGAAGTACAATCATTGGCCTTTTAGAATCCAAAGCTCGCCTTACATCACTCCTTTTTGCAAAAATATTTGTTTTTCTCTCTTCTCTTTCTTTTTTTCTCTCTCTTTTGTTTTCTTTTCATGATCTCTCTTGTAAGTGTATTTGATCCTCATGCACCTGTTTTGGTGACATAGGACACAAGGTAACTTTTCTTTGATTGTGAACAAAAGAGTACTCATTAGTAAAACCGTCGTGTTTTACTCGCCGATCGAACTGCCAAGGTCTCCCAAGTAGTAAATGACCTGCCTGCATAGGAACTACATCACAAAGGATCTCATCAACATACTTCCCAATTATAAACGGTACTGATACTTGCTTGGTAACTTTGATGTCGCCGCTGTCATTGAGCCACTGCAATCGGTATGGGTGAGGATGTTTGGATGTTGTAAGTCCCAATTTCTCCACCATTGTGATGCTTGCCACATTTGTACAGCTCCCACCATCAATTACAACACAACAGATCTTACCATTTACCATGCATCTAGTATGAAATAGATTCTCTCTTTGCTCGCTGCTTTCTTCCTTTACTTGTGTACTAAGCATTCTCCGTGTAACTAACACTTCGCTATGCATAGCAACCTCTCTATCTTCCTCCAACGGTGGCATAGAGTCATTGTCACTATCTTCTTCCTCGGTCTCCAAATCCCCATTATCAAGCAATAACATAGTTCTTTGATTTGGGCATTGATTTGCAATATGTCCCCTGCCTTGACATTTAAAGCATACAATATCTCGATTACGACTAGTAGAAGGTGTATTAGTTTTACCTTGCACCACTTGATTAGCCGCTCCCTGCTTGATTTCTGGCTTTGGTTTGAAAACAGTTGGCTTTTCCTCACGCTTCACATTATTGGATTTCCATGATGAACCTGTGGTAGTGTTTATTCGTTGGCCACCTCTCCTCTTAAGTTGCTTCTCTATTTTGATAGCCATGTGCACCATGTCTTCCAATACCACATAATGTTGACGCTCCACCAAATCTGCAATATCCCAATTTAAACCTGCTGAAAATCGGGTCATGGTTGCCTCATTATCCTCGTCGATGTCAGCTCTAGACATTAGCATTTCCATTTCTTTGAAGTAGTCCTCCACACTCTTGTTTCCCTGTCTCAAATTTTGTAAGTTTCGAAACAGATCTCTATAGTAGTGGCTTGGGACAAACCTCTTTTTCATTACAGCTTTCATTTCTGCCCAAGTCTCTATTGGACGTTCTCTGCACCTCCTTCGGCTGGTCATTAATTGATCCCACCAAGTAACTGCATACTCTGAAAATTCGGTAGCTGCAATCCTAACTTTCTTGAGTTCTGAGTAGTTGTGACAGTCAAAGATCCACTCCATTTTCTTCTCCCACTCTAAATATGCCTCGGGGTCACTCCTGCCTTGGAATGTGGGAATTTTCATTTTGATGCTATCGAGATTGTTGTCCTCTCGATTTCGGCCGCCTCTATCCTTTGCAAAATGTCTCCTAGGGATAAGGTCAATTTCCCGATCCTCTTCCTCGCTAAACCTTTCATCATAGTAATTTGTCTCCGCTAGCCTTGCTTCCTTTTGTTGGGTCTTTCCTTTTGGGCGCCCACACCCAGAGGGATTTGAGTTTGTTCCCCTCGAGTGACACTCAATTGATCGATGCGATCATGCACTTGTTCAATAGCCATCCCCAATTGTCTAGAAAATTCTTTCATCATAGCCTCCATCATGAGTTTTGGGTCAAAATTCGATGTAGAAGGTTCATTTTCAATTGTCTTATCTCTTGTGTTAGACATATTTCCTGCAAAATAAAGATTAGTAGAAAACAAGTTCCTCACCACTCCCTTGCGTGTTTCACTCAAACAATATACCACATAAGTAGGAAACGCTCGTGTATCACACAATTAGGCTTTTACCCTCAATTAAACTTACTATTCTTGCCTTTTTTCGCTCGTAGTTCTCTCTAATAGGTTCTTTTTGAATTCTCACAAATATTACCTCAATTCTCTAATTACAATCCAATAATAACTTATCAAGAAAACAATATAGAAGGTACGACTCTCCACAAGACTTTCAAACGCCAAATATGATTCTTGCAAATGAAAATCCCGATGATAGCAATTCAACAATACAAATTTTCTGCTATATATTTTATGCAGTTTTTTTTTTTTTGACTATATTTCAACAATAAAAGTAAAGATAAGTAACTTGATAAGAAACTTAGCTTTGATACTAAATGATAGACTCCACGGCACGCTTGCGTGAGATGGTAGTCGCCCGGATCGTTTCTAACAAGTTGATAGGATGGATAGCTTGTAACACCTTAACCCCTCGCCTATATGTAGACGGTAATCTTGGTACAATTGCTTGCTTAGGAAATTTGCGGAGGATAAACACCAACGACACTTCGACCCCTCGCTTATATTGAAGCGGTAATCTCGGTACTATCGACGATTGATGCGGTAGAAGACGCCAGACACAACTATGAATGGTTGTATGATAAGTCAATTATGAATCTAAAAAGAAGAACTAAGGAACACTTAGGAATTCTTCAAAGAACCACAAGTAGAGAAACAAACTCACAATAGTATTGATAATCTGAAAATTGATATGAATGAATGATTTTACATCCTAGCATCACTTGGTATTTATAGGAACTCATGGTGTGCTAAACCATCATCACAAGTCAAGATCTAACAACTAATCACATCACATGTATCAGCCACCCAAAGAATTTAACAATCCAAAACATGTGATGTGTTAAAAGTCCAAATCAGACAACTATAAACTGATCAGCACATTGCAAGCTATTTTCACACCTGATAAATTTCGAATTTGGACTTGGGCCAAGAATGAAAATTGTAGCCCTGGAGTTTTTAATGAATTTAGGCTTTTGAATCACCTCATTTGGAGTTTGGAAACTCAAGTTATGGCCAAAATACGAACTGATGTCAAACTAGTCCAAAAGTGCGAAAATGCTGATTCTTTTGTGTCGGTTCGGGTATGCTTGCTTCCAATGTGTTTATGAACTTCGCGTGCTTGTAACCCGTCTCTATAACCTCTATGCTCGATTCAACCTCGGTCCATAATTTATGAATCATCCCGTTAAGTCCTTCTTTGAAGCGTTTAGCTCGTGTCCTCGTAATGGGTCCAAGTGGCATATGCAATGGATCCACTTGTGTTTTGTCAAGGGCTTGTGAACTAAGGATGTCCTCATCAACAGCAGTGGCGTGGAGACTCAGCTGTATTCTCTCTCTCTCTCTCTCTCTCCCTCTCTCTTCTTTTTCTTTCTTTTTCTTCGTCTGAATATGGCATGGGTCTGTTCGACTGGTAGAGATCTAAATACATCTGCGACCGCCATCAGCGACCGCGTGCGGTCGCTAATAAAGTTGGCATGGCTTTATTAGCGACCTCAAGCTGTCGTTAATATCATACTGGACGCAATTAGCATGCCCGCCAACAACCGTGCCAATTTTTTGGGCGCCAAAATTAAACTCGCGACCGATTAGCGACCGCAGACGGTCGCTGATTTTAACTAGCGACCAGATTTCATGTCGGTCGCTACGATCGGTCGCTATTAATATTATCAGCGACCGAAAATAGTGGTCGCTGAAAGTCTTGGTTGCTAATGGGCTCTTTTGTTGTAGTGAATGAACAGGTAGCGCCCGAATCAAATAATACATATGCATTTATATCATTGATCAGAATGATACCTAACACCACATCTCTGGATGCCACTGCATCTTGCACGGTCATGTTGAAATTCCTTGCGGTTGGTCGATTAAGTGGGGCTGGACCAGTCATTGTCTGTTTGCCATTGTTGCTCCCCTTGTTCCCATTTCCTCCACTCGACCCCTTTCTCGGATAGTTCCTTGCCTGATGGTCTAATGTTCCACAAGTAAAACACCCATTCTTTTTCGGGATGGAACAATTAGGAGAAATGTGTCCCTCCTGTCCGCAATTGAAACACACATTTTTACCCTTCAAACATACAACCGAATGGTTCTTCCTGCACTCCTTACAAGCATTTATCTTCTTCTTTGAATCCCCTGGTTTAATTTCAGAATTTCCTGGCTTATTGTTATTCCACTTCCTTTTGTTGGTACCTCCACTACTTCCTTCACCTCTGTGCATTCCTTCATTCTTGTGCTTTTTCTGTTCTTTGTTGAACTTCATCAGAGCCTCGCTTCCTCCCTCAGCAATTATGGCTTTTTCCAAAAGGGTAGCGAAACTGTTTGTCTGTAGCACTGATAGCCTATTATACAACCACGGTTTAAGACCCTGCTCAAACCTCCTAGTTTTCCTTTCTTCTGTATCAACTTGATGAGGTGCAAACCTCGCCAGTTCGTTAAATTTTGCAGCGTATTGAGGTACAGTCATATCCCCTTACTTTAATTCCAAAAATAATATTTTCATGCGACTCTGCATGCTTGTAGGAAAGTAATTCTCAAAGAATACTTCCTTGAATCTATCTCATGGTATTATTCCTGCTGCAACCCTGTTTAGGTTCGCCTCCCACCAAAAGTTAGCTTCGCCCTTCATCATGTATGTAGCAAAAGTCATCTTTTGCTCTTCCACTACTCGAGCGATTGTAAATGCTTTCTCGATCTCTTTGATCCATGCCTGAGCCTCAATCGGCTCTGTGGTTCCTTTGAATTCTGGAGGTCCCACACTCTTGAAATCCTTAAAACTAGTCACTTGAACCATCATAGGGTTTTCATTTGTGTTAGTCGTAGCTCTACCCTGGAGTGCCCCGACTAACAAATCTATAAATTGTTGCATGGGATTTGGTGGATTCCCAGCGCCGTTAACAGGCTCTTGTTGTTCTCTTTGTCTTCGAGGTCTTCCTCTTGGCATATTTCTGTAACATATATATATTACTATATGTTATCATCCCATCATTTATTCTCACATCATTATAAGTTGGAGAAAAAAAAATAAAAAAAAATAAACCATCACATCGCATATCTTAATAAACATATTTATATTAATATGCATATCGTAGTACATAGTACTTTACATCTGGTAGCATTCTGCTATTTACATACATATCCTCTATTTTACATAAGAGTTGGGATTTATATAATATTTACATACACACTCATACATACATATATATATATATATCTACTCATTATTTATGGAAGCATTCCACACTCAAATGCTTCATCGTATTCCTGATCCATAATACGAATCATTATCTCTCGATCTATAGTGAATCGAGGCTGACCGAATTGCTTTGGGTAATTATAAACTCGGTCTTGGGTTCTCTCAAATGCTGTCCAAAAAGCATATCCCATATCATCTATCTTGGCCTTTTTAGATCGGACTTCTCTCTCTACAATATCAACGCGTCGTGTAGCTCTAACCCATGTATCTTCCATTCGTACTCATTTTGTTGATTCCTCTTTCAACTGACCTTTGATATTTTCTTTCTCCAATTCTAACTCTACTATTCTATGTTCTTCCTGAGCTAGCTTTTGTTTAAGCTCTGCATATCGGGTAGCAAAATCTTGAACTACTATGTCTCTTTGTTCAACAACAGTCTGCCACTCTTCATCCTGCTCCTCTAACTCTCAGATTCTATCCTCTAGTCTAATATTCTTATCCATCAGCTCAGCTAACATGCTATCCTCAATTGAGGTATCATCCTGGGGTATTCCATTTGAGTCCTCCACGAGCTCTTCTTCCTTAGGGTCCTCTTCTGGTTCACTCTCAACTGCTACCTTTGTGACTGGCTCGGGTGCAACTATCAATTCTTCACTTACCACATGAATATCTCTAATTCCTTCTTCGTCTGACATCCTACAATCAAGTTTAATAACTTAATTAGCATCTCTCAATAATCAACTTTGTTTTAGCAAAAATATTATTCTCATCACTTAAAACTCTACATGAGTTTATCTCCTCACTATCTCCACTAATTTTCTCTACGGTTATATCCTAAGGTACTTCCACCTAAGATTTATAACCTACAACTCTGATACCAACCTGTGACGCCCCCAAATCCATGTACTAGCTACGGTGGCCTGGTGCTCACTATTCAACCTGAACTGCTTCAGAGTATATAAAGTTTAGACTCACACTATTGACAACCAGGCAGTTCCCATGAAAGAGGGGGCCTTCCGTATAAACGGCACGCAATCAAATAATCCATTTCCTTGAAAGAACATTCTAGACATTGTCAATAATGTTAAATCTAAATTAAGAATACACACATTTAACTAATCATAACTTAGATAGTTTATTACAAACATCTCCGTCTAGTCCCAAGGTTCTTATCACCTTTACAAATACACACATATAAAATCCTTCAAATTCATTATAAATATTATAAATATTTAATTACTGCATAACTGAAAGTAGTATGCACACAAGCCAATCATATTTGATATGATGTAGCATATACTTTGTAATCTTATTCGTTTGTTAAAGGCATTTTACTTTATCTACATGGTGATGTTATATTAAATGTGATAAATCCATAGTTTTGAGCAATGCTTTTAGAATCATGATGGTGATCATGCTAATGAGATCTAAATTCTAGATAGCTCACAAACTAAAATCGTTCCTAATCGATGGATTACTAAAAAGGGGATTAGTGAATCCGGATAGATTAGTACATGCGTTGCTTGCTCTTATGAAGAGGATGATTGATCTCATAATCATTTGTGTCGAGACACTAAAGCAAGTATGTAGGTGCTTATTAGAGAATAAGTTCACTGAACGTGGCTCGCTAAAGAATACCTAATGGAGTTTTACTCGCCTGTCAATAGGAATTCCTCTAGTGATAGAAGTACAAGTTATCCTTGGACTTGAGATCATCATAGTATTTTGTGTGTGATGAGTTATACTTTGACATGTCCCTTAAGACCCTTAAGGTATATCAAAGGGTATGATTGGGTATAATAAGTTGTACATGGAGATAGGTGAATGATCAATAAAGAATCTACCACTTCTAGTAAAAGGAGTGAATGTCCTATGTGATTTGATAAATGACAACTCAAAAGTCTTTGGCCAAACCAGAATGAAATTAGAAAGGAGTTTCTAATTTGCATTAATCAGAGTTGTGCATTTGAGAATCGAAATACATATAATTAAATAAAATAAGACTTGACAGTAATTCCATGTCTTATATTTAATTGGGACATTGTATGGTAGAAGGATTGAATTGTATGGTAACTATTCACTGAAAGGTTCTTTTGTGATTAATGTTGAAATCTATATTATCTAGAAAATCGTTGATCGCTAAGGGGGCTTACCCTTATTGGAGAATAAATATTATTTATTTAAATAAATTAAATAGTTTAATTTATTTATTTAAATAAGATTAAAATTATTCTAATTGATTTATTCACAACCGGTTAAAAATGGAGAACCTAAAGGGTCACACCGCAAAAGGAAAATATATATTTAAGAAGTAAATGGCATAATCGTAATAATAAGTTAAGTGTATTTAATTTAATCTGTGGAGATAGAATAAATTAAATAGCTTAATATTTATTATTTAATAAGAGGAGTCTTATTATTATTATTATTATTATTACCATTACTATTATTTAATTCTAATAGGGATTGAGAATTAATTAATAGAAGTACTCTCTTATAAATTTCTAATTGGATTAGAAGTTTAATTAATTAAAGGAGTTTAATTAAAATAAAAACCATAATCCTAAATAGTTTAGGAGGGTTCCCTATATCTATAAATAAGAGGAGTCTTATCATGATTTAGGGTTAGACAGTTACACATTCTTGCATGAGAATTGTGGAGAGTACTTACAATTTCTATAGAGATAGAAACTAGGGTTTTGCCAATACCTAACTTCTTGAATACCTATTCTTCCTTGGTGGATCACCTCTATAGGCCAAACACTTGGGTGACTAACGTTGATCTAAGGAAGGAATTTAATCGGTGGAATTCGAGAAGAACGCGAAGGATTTGGAGGTGAACTCGTACATGTGGAAGCATGGTTCTACAAGGGTATGATTCTCATACTTTATCTCTTTCGTTTAATTGATAATTAAGCACATGGATGATCATGGTGATAGTTTGTATGAAAAATTTTAAAATCCGTTTTATTGCGCTTCCGCACTATTTATGTAATTTGATTGCATGTTCGCGCTATATACAAACCTAACAGTGGTATCAGAGCCAGACCTTGTGCTAATTATCGATTATTATGATTCCATATATGTATGGGTATGCGATTGGATCGATTTTCTGGGCAAAGAAAAAAACAATTCGAACTATATTGCGCAGCGCGGCCGCGCCGCTTCCAGTTCATTCTGGAGCGCGGCCGCGCCCGAACCCAGAAATCGTTTCTAGGGGTGCAGCGCGGCCGCGCCGCTCCTAGTTTAATTTGGAGCGCGGTCACGCCGGTCTGCAGAATTTGAAATTTTTTTATTTTGATTTTATTTATTTTCAATTAAGATAAATGGTTTATTTTCAATTGGAATATAATTAAAATTAAAAGTTTTATTTGAACTTGGAATTGGATTCTAAGTTAACTAGAATAAAGGAGTTTATTCACATATGGAATAGGATTCCATATTTCCTAGAATAAAGGAGTTTATTCACATATAGAATAGGATTTCATGTTTCCTTAAAAATAAAGATGTTTATTTTGTTAAGGAATAGGATTTAACATATTTTATTTTTCCAAGCAATTTTAAGTTAAAATAAAGGAGTTTATTTTGAACTTGAAATTGGTTTTCATGTTAATTAAAATAAAGGAGTTTATTTTGATTTGAAATTTGATTAAAAATAAAGGAGTTTATTTTTATTCAAAATTAGATAAAATAAAATAAATAAGTTTATTATGATTTAAATTTTGATTAAAATAAAGGAGTTTATTTTTGTTTCAAAATTGGATTTCTAGTAAACTTTTAATTGCCTATTAAATGATATCAATGCATATATGGAATGGTTTTATTATTCATGAGATTAATGTTATTTATTGATACATATATAGATATGTATGATAATAAATAGGGATTGATTATGGACTACTGACCAATGTGTGATTGGATTTATTTTAGTGGGTGCTTTAATGAATGGATTTTTATAAATGGGGTCTGTGTACCTCGTCTTCTCTAGTTTTTCTTGATGTAAGTTCTATCTTCCTCCTATGTACCTCCCTTTGACTGCTGATCAAGGTTTCTATTTATTGTAAATAGTTTATGTAATAGGTTTAGTTAGAATTACTTGAAGAATTGGAGACAAAGGAGCAAGGAGCGCTTGAAGACCCGTTTATAATGGAGCTCGGGTTTAAATGTAATAGTTATATTTAAATTTTGTTCTTGTACCCTAGGTTTGACCTTTTGGTTCACTTGGTGGCTCTAGTGAACCAAACTAGAATAAAAGTCCATAATCAATCAGGTAGAATATAGTATTCTATATGTGCATGCTTACTATGTATATATTATATATTATATAATATGCTTCACATGTTAAATAATATGACGCGTATTTTATATATATGTGCATGCGCGCTAAACAAAATGAGACAAATAATAACAAACCCCTTCAAAGAAATTATATTAAGTCCTAAGCATTCAAAGATATTTGGAATATCGAACGTTGCCTTCTAGCATGGTAAAGCGATAGAGTATTAAATATTTAATATGAGTTTGTTGTGTCACACAAGGTAAATAGTAAATATTTAAGTTGTTGCTTTATCACATTTGTGTTAGGTTTGTATATAGCGTGAACATGCAATCAAATTACATAAATAGTGCAGAAGCGCGATAAAACGGATTTTAAAATTTTATACAAACCATCACCATGATCAATCTATATGCTCAATTAACGATATAAACGAAAGAGATAGAGATTAAAAAATTATACCCTCGTAAAATCGTGCTTCCTCGGGTACAAGTTCACCTAAAATTCCTTCGCGTTCTCCTTGAATTCCACCGACTAAATTCCTTTGCTTGATTAACGTTAGCCACCCAAGTGTTTGGCCTCTAGAGGTGATCCACCAAGGAAGAATAGTTATTCAAGAAGTTGGGTGTTGGCAAAACCCCTAGTTTCTATTTCTATAGAAATTGCAAGTGCTCCTAATCCAATTAGGAATTTATGGGAGAGTACTTCTATTAATTAATTCCCAATCCCTATTAGGAATTAAATAATAGTAATAGTAATAATAATAATAAGACTCCTCCTATTAATTTATATTTAATATTTCTAAAATATTAAATAATAAATATTAAGCTATTTAATTTATTCTATCTCTATAGATTAAATTAAATACACTTAACTTATTATTACAATTATGTCATTTACCTTTTAAATAAATATTTTCCTTTTGCGGTGTGACCCTTTAGGTTCTCCATATTAAACCGGTTGTGAATAAATCAATTAGAACAATTCTAATTTTATTTAAATAAATAAATTAAACTATTTAATTTTTTTAAATAAATAATATTTATTCTACAATAAGGGTAAGCCCCCTTAGCGATCAACGACTTTCCAGATAATATAGATTTCAACATTAATCACAAAAGAACCTTTCAGTGAATAGTTATCGCACAATTCAATCCTTCTACCATACAATGTCCCAATTAAATATAAGACATGGATTTACTGTCAAGTCTTATTTTATTTAATTATATGTATTTTGATTCCCAAATGCACAACTCTAAATAATGCAAATTATATGTATTTTGATTCTCAAATTCACATATTTTACTAGACGTAATAGATTCTTTGTTGATCATTCATCTATCTCCATGTATAACTTATTATACCCAATCATACCCTTTGTTATACCCTAAAGGTCTTAAGGGACATGTCAAAGTATAACTCATCATACACAAGATACAATGATGATCTCAAGTCCAAGGATCACTTGTACTACTATAACTAGAAGAATTCCTATTGACAGGCGAGTAAAACTCCATTAGGTATTCCTTAGCGAGCCACGTTCAGTGAACTTATTCTCCAATAAGCACCTGCATACTTGCTTTAGTGTCTCCACACAAATGATTATGAGATCAATCATCCTCTTCTTAAGAGCAAGCAACGTATGTACTAATCTATCCGGATTCACTAATCCCCTTTTTAGTAATCCAACGATTAGGAACAATTTTAGTTTGTGAGCTATCTAGAATTTAGATCTTATTAGCATGATCACCATCATGATTCTAAAAGCATTGCTCAAAACTATGGGTTTATTACATTTAATAAAACAGCACTATGTAGATAATATAAAATGCCGTTTAAGAAAATCAATTCTTTTATTAATAAATGAATAAGATTACAAAGTATATGTTACATCATATCAAATATGATTGGCTTGTGTGCATACTACTTTCAATCTCCCACTTGCACTAAAGTCAATCGCCATGGTATCTAATACCCATCTTCTCTAAGTGACGATCAAACTGCTATTGTGTTAAAGCTTTAGTAAATGGATCTTCAATGTTGTCTTGAGAGTCCACATGCTCCAGGGTGACATCTCTTCTTTCAATGATCTCTCTAATCAAATGAAACCGCCGCAACACGTGTTTGGATTTCTGATGAGACCTGAGTTCCTTAGCCTGCGCAACAGCTCCGTTGTTGTTACAGAATAAAGGTACGGCTCCTCTAATGCTAGGAACCACTCTAAGTTCAGTTATGAACTTCTTCATCCAAACAGCTTCCTTTGCAGCTTCACTTGCAGCTATGTACTCTGCCTCTGTCACTGAATCAGCAACTGTTTGCTGCTTGGAACTCTTCCAACTCACCGCGCCACCGTTTAAGGTAAACACATACCCTGAAACGGATTTACTGTCATCTTGGTCCGTTTGAAAACTTAAGTTTGTATAGCTCTCTAGTTTCAATTCAGACCCACCGTAGACAAGAAATACATCATTAGTCCTTCTCAAGTACTTTAGGATGTTTTTCACTGCCTTCCAGTACTCTTATCCTGGATTCGACTGATATCTGCTCGTTACACTAAGTGCATGAGTGACATTTGGTCGAGTACATATCATACCGTACATGATAGATCCTATTGTGGAAGCATAAGGAATCTTACTCATACGGTCTCTCTCCTTAGGTGTCTTTGGGGCCTGTTTCTTGGAGAGATGTATTCCATGGCTCATCGGCATGAGATCTCTCTTGGAATCTTCCATGTTAAACTTCTTTAGCATCGAGTCAATGTACTTTCCTTGGGTCAAGCCCAGCATCCTTTTAGATCTATCTCTATAGATCTTTATCCCCAAAATATAGGATGCTTCACCCAAGTCCTTCATGGAGAAGTGTTTAGATAACCAAATTTTAATCGACTGTAGCATAGGAACATCATTCCCTATCAGTAATATATCATCAACATATAATACAAGGAATGAAACAGCACTCCCACTAACCTTCTTGTACACACATGGTTCATCCTCGTTTTTGATAAAATCAAACCTTTTGATTATCTCATCAAAACGGATGTTCCACCTTCGAGAAGCTTGCTTCAATCCATAAATGGATCGTTGTAGCTTACAGACTTAGTTTGTTCCAACCGTTGAAACAAAACCCTCTGGCTGTATCATATATACATTCTCCTCAAGCTCTCCATTGAGGAAGGCCGTTTTCACGTCCATTTGCCAGATCTCGTAGTCATAATAAGCTACAATTGCAAGCAAAATCCGAATGGACTTGAGCATAGCTACTGGTGAGAAGGTTTCATCATAGTCAACTGCTTGTCTTTGTTTGAAACCTTTTGCAACCAGTCGGACCTTATAGGTCTCTACCTTGCCATCCGCTCCAGTCTTTCTCTTAAAGACCCATTTACACCCACAATAGGCTTAATGCCCTAAGGTGGTGAAACCAAAGTCCATACTTGGTTTTCATACATGGAGTCCATCTCGGATTTCATGGCTTCTAGCCATTTCTCTGAGTCTTCACTACTCATAGCCTCTTCATAAGTCAATGGATCATCATCATCTATGATGCGTACCTCATCATCATCCTCTATGATGAATCCATACCTATCAGGTATCTTCGGTACTCTTCCAGATTTACGAATAGGTATTGGTATAGTAGGTTCTTCTACTCGGTCAGGTACCTGACTTTGATCCGTAGTATTTTGTGGTTCTTGAACTTCTTCAAGATATATCTTACTCCCATTGACCCCTTCAAGGATAAACTCCTTTTCCAAGAAGGCAGCGTGTTTCGCAACAAACACCTTTTGATCAGTAGGATGATAGAAATAATACCCTGATGTTTCTTTAGGGTATCCCACGAATCTATATTTGTCCGATCTAGTCTTCAGCTTATCATGCTCAAACCTTTTGACATAAGCTGGACAACCCCAAGTCTTAACATGCTTAAGATTTGGTTTCCTTCCTGTCTATATCTCATATGGGGTCTTTGGGACGGATTTGGTAGGTACCTTATTAAGTAGGTATGCAGCCGATTCTAGGGCATAACCCCAGAAGGATACTGGAAGGTCGGTAAAACTCATCATGGAATGAACCATATCTAACAATGTTCGATTTCTCCTTTTAGATAACCATTCAACTGTGGCATCCCTGGTGGAGTCTATTGTGAGATTATACCATTTTCTTTGAGACAATTAAGAAACTCATTGGTCAGTATTCCCCTCCTCGATCCGATCGAAGAATCTTAATACTCTTACCAGTTTGCTTCTCTACTTCACTTCTGAATTCTTTGAACTTTTCAAACGATTCAGATTTGTATTTCATTAAATACACATATCCAAATATAGAATGATCATCGGTGAAAGTAATAAAATAAGAATACCCTCCTCGTGCATTCGTTGTCATAGGTCCACATGCGTCTGTGTGTATCAACGCTAACAACTCTGTAACTCTTTCTCCTTTTCCACTAAAAGGAGATTTAGTCATTTTACCCATGAGACAAGATTCACAAGTTGGATATGATTCGTAATCAGATAGCTCTAAAAACCCATCTTTATGCAACTTGGATAATCTTGTTTCATTGATATGACCGAGTCTATAGTGTCATATAAAGGTATAATTAACATCATCTCTTTTTCTTTTCTTAGTTTGTTCAATTTGAAGTATATTTTCATGCAAGTCAAGTATGTAAAGTCCATTCAGTAGGTTTCCAACACCATATAAAACATTTTTATTATAAATAGAACAACTGTTGTTCTTTA